>CM076569.1:16516430-16883195 GCA_034641835.2 Pinus albicaulis
AGTTCATAAAAGCGAAATTAAAGAGAAAAGCTTATGTACAAATTTCAGAAATAAAGGAGTTTTTCAGTGAATTAATGCTGAGGAGGAGTTATCTTTGTCAGGCAGAATCTGCATAGTGGAATCTCCTTGTAATTGTTGGTAAAAGGATTCCTGATTAAGAACTCGATGACCGTTTGCTTTGAAAGAATGTCCAGATCCATCAATGGTAGTTAATGTAATGGTGCCATTTTCATGCAATTTCTGTATCTCATAAGGTCCAAGCCATCGTGTCTGGAGTTTTCCGGGAAATCACGAAACACGAGTCATATAGGAGTGCCCAGTTTCCTTCGTGGAAGATTTTCTTTTTAATAAGGGGATCATGCCATTTTTCTCTCTGATGTTGAATTAATGCAGTGTGTTGAAGGGCGGAGAGCCTAATTTCATCTAACTCGTTGATTTGTTGTAATATGCTAACATGGGCCTCATTTAAATTCAAACCCACCTCCTGCGCTATTCTTAATGTTTGAATTTCAAATTCTATTGGAAAGATGGGTTCTTTTCCAAATATTAACTGATATGGTGAATACCCTTTGGTATTTCTCCACGTTGTTCGGTATGCCCACAAGGCTTCCGGCAATCTTGAAGCCTAGTCACGTATGTGTGATGCAACTTTTTTTGTAAGTATTGCCTCTATCACCTTATTCGTGCTTTCTACTTTCCCATTTGCCTCTGGGTGGTATGGGGTTGTAGTTTTGTGCTGAATGTGGTAATTTTTTAATGTTGTAGCGATTTTATTACCTAAAAATTGCGGTCCTCCATCTATAATTATGTCCCTCAGGAGGCCATATCGCACAAATATTTGGAAAAGTAAATGTATTATAGAGTCCTCTGTAGCTCTTGGAAGTGCCTCTGCTTCAACCCATTTAGTAACATACTCTGTTGCAACTAGTATGTATGTTTTATGATTTGATGGTGGGTTAATATGACCAATAAAATCGAGCGCCCAAAGCTCAAATGGCTTGATTACTAACTGTGGATTCAAGGGTAGTTCATCAGTCATCCCGGGGTGCCCATGCCCTTTGGCAACTATCACGAGGCTTGTACAAACTTTTTAGCATCTTTAAAAATTGTAGGCCAGTAATAGCCTATTCGTAAAACCTTGTGACCAGTACTGCGATCTGCAAAATGTCCACCACAGCCCGTCATGGCATGCTTTTAGAATGTCAAATATTTCGTCTTCTCGGATGCATCTTCTGATGTGCATATCTGCTCCTGTATGAAATAGGTAGCCCCCAATCCAAGAGAATCGGGTACTGTGTTGCATTATTTGTTTACGTTCATTGGGTGTTAGATACTTCGGTAATTTACCTACTGCTAAATAATTTGCAACATCAGCATACCATGGGGTTCTAGCAGTAACAACAAACAAATGTTCATCTGGAAACTGATCTTCGACTGCTGCTACGTCCGTTGGTTTTGGCATTCATGAGAGAAAATCAACTACAGGATTGTCTTTTCCAGGTCAATCCGTTATTGTGATGTCAAATTCCTGCAATAGAATCAACCATCTTGTTACTCTACCATTTGTAACAGGTTTATTTGCTAAAAAAATTATGGAAAAGTGATCTGTATATAAAACTATAGGATACCCAGTTATATAATGTCTAAATTTATTTACAACATGTATTATAGCTAAAAATTAATTTTCAGTCATAGTATAGTTTAATTCAGTAGGAGATAGATTCTTGCTAATATAATATATTTCATATGGTTTTTTATCTTCTTCCTTCCCAAGGACTGCTCTGATAGCTGTGTATGAGGCATCAGATGCAATTTGGAATGGAAAATCCTAATTTGGGCCCCTTAGCACTGGGGATGTTGATAGAAGCTTTTTCAGATCTTCAAAAGCATGGTCACATTTATATCTCCAAATAAAATCAACATTCCCTGTTAGTGCGCATAGAGGTGAAGCTATTTGAGATAAATGTTCTATAAATCTTCTATAATAACTAGAAAATCCCAGAAAACTACGTACCTCTGTTTGTGTAGTGGGAGTAGGTATTAACAAAATTATCTGAATTTTAGCTGGATCTACCTGTATTCCAGCTGTTGAGATATAATGACCTAATATGAGTCCCTCGATCATCATCATGTGACCCTTCTCATAGCTTAAGCAGAGCCTGGTGGCAATACACCTTTGCAACACCTTTTCCAATGTTTTTATTGCTAGCTCAAAATCATCTCCATAAGGTGTGAAATCATCCATATATACATCGATCCCTTCATTTTTTAAATTTGAAAAGATGTTGAGAATGGCCCTCTGAAATGTGGCAGGGGCATTGCATAGACCAAAGGGTAAAAATTTGTAAACAAATGCTCCCCAAGGACTAGTAAAAGTAGTCTTATCTTGGTCTTCCGGGGCGATCTGAATCTGATTGTATCCACTGAAGCCATCTAGGAAAGAAAATAATTTCTTTCCTACTAATGTATCTAATACCTGATCAATGAAAGGAAGGGGAAAGTGGTATTTCTGGGTTGCTTTGTTTAATTCTCTGTAGTCTACACATATCCTCCACTTTCCAGCTTAAGATGAGGGTCTAATCTCTGTTGGGGTTGGCGAATGGGTCTAGCATATTTTTTTGTATAAATGTGGTGCATACATAACTGGGGATCAATTCCTTTCATGTCTATTTAATCCCATGAAAAGGCTCCCTTATATTTTATTAGTAGTTGGACCATCTTCTCCTCTTGTTCAGCAGATAGGTTTTTGTTAATGTTCAGAGTTTTTCCTGGCTCAATTTCTATAGTTTTTCTATTGCAAACAGAGGTGGTAGGTATTGATTGATCATGAATGTATTTCAGGGGATCTTCTTCTTCTTCATTATCAAATGTTACCTCGATCATGTGACATTACAAATGGGATCTGGTTTTTTTTTGGTTAATGAAACTGTTAATGACGTCATCCTCTATTTTGTCTTTAAATTCGAGGGCATGGTCTATGGTTAATGGTGATCTAATGTTTTCTATGAGGTATAATACAGACTGTTTCTTTGTTTTTATTACTGTTAAACTTGGTTGGGCTAGAGGGTATAAGGCTAAATTCTTGACATAAATCCCTCTAGTTATAGTCATGCTGCCTTATCGGCAGCCAATGTAAGCATCAACAGTTTCCAGCCAAGGTCTACCTAAGATTAAAGGGTGTCCATGTAGCTAGTTTTTGGTGTTAATAATCAGAAGGTCGGAAAGGTATTCCGAGAAGACTACAGATACCATTACATCATGTAGTGTGCCTTCTGGCTTGACTATTGATCAGTTAGCCAATTCCAATAAGGTTGTGGTTGGATCTAATGATTTAATGCCAAGTTTTTGACAAGTGGTGGCTGTTGGGATATTAATTATAGCTCATAAATCAACTAAGGCATTTCGAAAGGATTTTCCATTGATTTTCACCATAACTATAGGATTTCCCGGGTCCTCATACTTTAGAGGCACTTCTCTTCCTGATTGTAAGTCAGATAGTGTGTCGAATACTTGGACAGTTGGATTAGTTGTTATTCTCCTCTTTGGCTTTCTTATACATAATTCTTTGATGGTCTTTGCATAAATTGGAATATCTTGGATAGCTTGGAGGAGTGGTATTTTTATACACAAATTTTTCAGTTCTCCCAGAAGATCAAAATCAAGATGTTCTATTGGGCGAGGTATGATTAGTCGTTCTGGGAATTGTGGAGAAGAGGTGGTTGCTTGCTCATGAGTTTGTTGTCTAACCACATTCTCTTTCTGTAATGTTTTTTCTAAAGGTAACGAATTTTCAACTTGAACATTTTTTTCTCCTTCTGATTCTATTATGCACCCAAACCATAGTTGAAGGTTGTTTCATTCCCTTAACTCGGTTTCTCTTTGATTATTTGAACAGATTGAACCAGTCTATTATTAGGGTTCGGGTTGGGTTGGTCTGGGAGTTGTGGTCTTAAGTTGGTCTGCGGATTTTGTTGCAATGTATATGGCCCTTGCAGTGTAGCTGGTTGATTCATAGATCTTTGCCAATTTGACTACCAGGTTTGACTCTGTGAGGTGGAGGGGAACCATTATGTTGGATATGTATTATTTTTCTAAAATGGTGGATAGTAAGGAAAGTTCGACCAATTGGTTTGATTTGTTTGATTTGGCCATGGCGATGTAGGAAATGGATATTGTGACTAGCTGGGGAAAGGTGGCTGATTTTGCCACATTCCATTATATTACTGAGCATTATCTGAGGAAACTGAAAAGAACGGGATAGATCGATGGGCGTACTTGTTTGTCCTATTTGCCATTAACTGACTTTGTTTGAGTAAGCACACCGGTTCTGTTTCTTCTTCCACTTGTTGTAGACTTCTTTCAATCCCGGGGAGTGAGGGGCAACATTCTATGGAGTGATCTTTCATGAAGATGGCGTAGAATTGGAGTTGTATCCAGCGAGCACTCTTTATGGGTCGTGTTTCTTTACGCATCTAGGGCGAGAATATTGCCAAAATTTTTTTCTGCTTCTACTTGCTTTTTTTTAGCTTGCATGATGTTGAGCTACGTCGTCGAGTCCCTAAAATATCATTTTTTGAAATATTTCGAGTAGATTTGCCAATTTACGTGCGGGTTATACCTCCATCGGAGGTCATGCTATCCCTTGTGATCATGTCATGTTACTTTGGTTTTTAGTCTTGTGCTTGCCTCTCGAACTCCTCATACATAAATCAATAGTGTCAACAAAATTTTCTTGATATATGTCAACTTTTCCCATGATTTTTAATGTTTCAACCCATTGTTCCTTCATCCCTTCAATTAATTTAGTTTTTGACACATTATTAGGTAAGGGTAAAGATGAATAAGGTGATCTCCGGAGGTTGTATTGAAAGCGTTCTACATATTCCTCCAATGTTTCATTAGGTTTTGCTATCATCTAAAATATTTCATCCTTTAATTTCCTGGACCTACAATAATCCCGATATTTCTTTAGAAAAGTAGCTTTCATCTAATCCCGAGTTATTTATAACACCTCCACCTAACCCCATAAACCATCATAGAGCTACTCATTTTAATGTGGAGGGGAATAATTTTAGCTATTGGGGATCGGTGGTATAGTCATACCCCACACACAATACATCGAATTCAAACATAAATGCATACGGATCTTCAGATGTTAAGCCATGGAATGTAGGAATATCTTTGGAGAGGAATGGCCTTCATAGGTGCATTAAGCTGCCGGTGTCACGTAATGGGATAGTGCAATGTGGAAGTTTGGGGTGGTTCTTTGGTTACGGGCCATTTGATCAAATATACGCAATATCCTTACGGGATTTCTAGGGAATTATTCCTAGGCTGACTAGAAGGAGTAGGGATGACCTTAACAACACTTCCACAGTGCAGGGATAATGAGTGTCCCTTGCTAAACTATTATGCGAGGGGATTTTTGGTTCTTCAAGTTCTTCGACTTTGTTTTGGATGATTTTGACAACACTTCCCTTATACGGGCTGCTTAGTGTTTGGATTAATTCAAGAGGGGATCTTGGTTTTTCTATTTCCCCTTTTTATCCTCCTCCTTCGTGGATATTACTAGAGTTCCCTTCTTATAAAGAAATTGGGCGAGAATTCTCAATTTCTTGAGAATCTTCTCTCGATCTCTTACGTTTGGCTATGCATCTCAAAGCAAAATCTATAGATGGTGATTACGTGGCCCGAAGGGAAGCTAGTAGGTTGTCTAGAAGAAATTTTTCTAGGGCCTGCGATGGCTGAGATTCAACTTTATTAATGATATTGTCAATAAAGTTTGTTCGCCCAAGGGTCACCGATCCCTTAGGTTTTTCAGATGCAGGGAGGAATTTTGTTTTTTTTAGATTTTCTAGTGATTCAAAAAAATGCAAGCATTCATTCCTACCTTAAACTTCTACGCAGTTCTCCTATGAAGTGGGCAAGTGAACAAGCATGTTCCTCACTTGTTACGCGGGTTCTTACCTTTCGTTTTTAAAACCAGTTCTTCCTTAGTAGAGAAAATCAAATATACATCACTCTTTCTAAATAGCTACACTCTCCCCTGGCAACAGCATCAAAATTTTGAGGTATAAAAGTTTCCTTTTTAACTCCTATTTATCCTACATTAATTATCAATCTAGGTATGATTTTTTATCTCAAGAGTGTACTCGATGCGAGTGGCAATTTAATCTAAGAGTAATGCTTTCCAATTTGTAGTATAGTGTTTCAAATATAAGAGTAAACAGATATTTGAAGATGGAATCTAGCTGTAATTACATGAAACTTAATGTTCTAAAACTCAATTATTCACTCGAAATCATCGATCAAGGATGCATGATAGTAATAACTCTTTCCTCTATCAAGCTGATGTAAATGAAATCAAACATAAACAAGATCTTTAATCGAGAACTTAGGCAGTGATAGCCAATGTCCTTCTACGGTTTTTGATCTTACACTCCACACTAAATCAAACTAATTGGAAATGATAACTGAGTTAAATAATGCTTGCTAATGGAAATGGAAGAAACACGCTCTGCTAATAACATTCCAAAGAAAAAACCAAATACTTGTAGGAAAGAAATGATCGAGCAAAGCTATTTAATGGAAATGAACAACAAATTCAAGAATGAATAGTGAAGCTTTATATTGGAAAAGCATATCAATACAAGTTACAAAGAATAATAATCTTGTTATGGTGGAAAGGACAACAACGCGATTCAATCACAACTTATGCAATTAAACCAAATTCCATAAAATATTGAAAGCGATAAGCTATCAAACATGGAATTTGTAAAGCAATGCGACTAGAGAAAATGAACATTAAAGCAAAACCATTACATGACTAGAATTGTAAAGTAATGGTACAGATAACAAGTGGATCCACCAGGGGCTAGGCCCTTAGCCGCTAGTGAAGCACCGCTAAGCTACTCGAGTATCAAATAATGGAACGACAACCAAGTTATATATTAATCTTATGTAACAAAGTTCACGGGAGAAATCGCACTCTGTTTTAACCAACGAGAGTCGATGATCAAAGTGAAAATAGAAAAGGAAATTTGAATAATGATAATACATGCTCTCACGATTTCTAGAAGTCGATGTCCTTTTATAACAACTAGGTGGACAAAACAAGAAATAAAGATAAGCTTTGAAAGCAACGATCCCTTAGGATCGAAAGATACGAGGATTCGCTCTATATTCTATCTCCAGTTATCATTTTGTCCTCTTGCATTGAAGCCGCGCTATTCCTTTCTTTTCTTTTAGTTGTGCGCTTCAATTTCGATCTTCTTGTCTAGATATGGCTTCTGTTGAAGGGACAACGGTTACTTCTTCTTTGTCTTTTCCTCTCGAATGGTGGCTTCCCATTTCTTCTATTTTACTGTATAGAAGAAAGGACAATATTTATTTAATTTTGAAATAATCACTAATCTCCTTAATTCCATTATAATTCTTCGATATAGTACCATTTTTAGAATACAAAGGAGTTATGATTAAAGGAAAAAATATAAAGAAATAAATGGCAAATTCATACCTTTTCCATCGCTCAACGAGCGGGGTTGCATCGGGGAGTGCCTTGAGCTTATGGGGGAAGGAAGGGAGGCTCCTTTGAGATTGTCAATTTGTGGACACGCTTTTTTGCTATGGGAGGAGGAGGGTCCGGCGGGAGGAGCGAGGAGGGGCCACGGGGGTCAAAGAGCATAGCAAAGGGCGGGAGGATGAAAGTCTGCGGGGGTCCCATGAGGCGAGAAATTCAAGTCGGGAAAGGGGAGGCCATGGGTAGGGGAGGTTGTGAAGGGAGGCCCCTTGCCCTCGATCTTCTACCGAGGGCTATTGATGGTGACACGGCATTCTAGCCGGCGTTTATAAGGCTCGATAAGAAGGAGGCGTCGTTGTAGAGGCGGGAGCCCGAGAGACTTTGCACTAGAGCAGATGAGGGCCAAAGCGAAGGAACAATGGGATGAGAGTCGGGGGTGTGCTAGAAATACGAGAGCGGGAGCGGGGAAGAAAGAGCAACATGCTAAGAGAAGGAGTAATTAACCCGACTCGTAGAGTACATAGAGTTTAAGGTGGTGCATGGGAATTTAAGGCCCGGACCACTCGAGTTTTAATGGCATTGTGCATCCCAAGGATGGGGCATGGAGGCGACATGTGGTGAGCCACATGGCCGCCTCGTGGAAATATGAGTGACTAAATACCACCCACATCAGGGGTTGTTAAAAATATTTTTTATGTTCCCTAAAAAATATTAGTTAATTTTTGATTTGTTTAATCAATAATATTTAGTAATTTAACTAGCAATTCCACCATGTGTTGCGAAGGAAATGTCTTAAGGCATAAATTAGAGAATAATGTAATGCAAGAGGACAATGTGACATATAGAAGACCACTAAATATAAAAAATTATTAAAGAAAATGTCATTCAATGCTAGAAGATAAATAGAAATCACTTACATTATCTCAAATTTAGAATTTTTATAACCTTTCCAACATAGATTGCTGTCAATATTTAAGGATGCTCTTTAAAGTTCCAATAAAAAAATATTTGATCAAAAATATGCTCTTTTACAATATTGAATTGTTTTGAATTTACGGAGCTTACCCAAAAGTTTTAGTTTGATTTGTTTGCATATTTTTCTACTACATTTCTTGGCCTATTGATTTAGACGTTTCTAACATTATATGTGTTTGGTCCAACGAATAGTGAATCTTCATTGATGTCATAGAAGAACAAGAATCTCTTGAAACTCGCATTGTATAACCATATCCATCTAGTGTGCAATGAGAACCTATTTTAGTTTTCTTAGTTTCGGGAATTTGTGCTTTTAGAAAAAAAACACATTATTGTGAGATATCCACATCTTCCCTACGAGAATAGTCTTTATTGTCATCCATTCTAGAGGAGATTGTTTTCCTTGCCCACATAGCCTACCATGTCTTTGTAGGATGTGATGTTTTCTATTTTGATTAAGTTAGGATCCTTGAGAATTGTCAATCCATTGAGGAATCGTTTTGATGGTATTACTATTATGTTACATAAGTGAAGATCGAGGTGAAGAAACCCTTGGAGCCTAGTTTGAGTTTGCCTTTGCTTCTCCTTGCTTAAATTCTTTTGGGCATTTGGACTTGTTTGTGACACAAGAGGTTTACTCAAAGATTTTTTTCCAAAATGAAAAATTCAAAATTTACCGTTGGATGAACTAGTTTAAAGCGGATCTACAAGATAAATATATCAATAAGGCTAGTCAACGACATAGAAAAAATTACACTATTTGATAGGAGAGAAGTGGATCTTTTGTTGATCATTGATTAAATAAATTTTTTTAGTTGACATAGAAACTATAATTTACTATTTTTTATGTACCATGGTGAACTCTTTTCCTATGATTGTAGGAGCCCTCGCTTTCCGAGGGTGGGGGTTGTGGCGTGGTGGAAAAGGCCCTCATCAACCATCACTCAAATTTCTAGAGCTTACCCGGGAGTTTTAGTTTGATTTGTTTGTAGATTTGTCTACGAAACTTCTTGGCCTACTCATTTAGACGTTATTAGCATTATATGTGTTTACTCCAATGACCAATGAATATTCATCGATGTCATAGTAGAACCAAAATCTCTTGAAACATGCATTGCATAACCATATCCATTTGGTGTGGAATGAGAACCTCGTTAGTATGAATCCTTTGTCGAAGTGTACGAAAAAGGACCACTTTAGCTACGAATAACTAATAGCCCTAACAACAAAAAGTGGCTACCAATATCTTCGAGATCTGCGGTTAGTTAAACAAGAAAAAGAGGCTGCAGAAACACTGGATCTATGCATGGAAAGACATTAAGCGGTAAAAACAAGGGTTTGCTCCATATACCAATAGAGACAAGACAAGAACAATTTTTTGAAAGAATTTTTGTATTAATTGGGCACACGGGAGGAAAACAAGAAGGTGTATCCAATTATCCTCGAGTGGGATGGGTTCTTGGAAGTCCTCGGCCACTTCGAGATCTATGATTTATCTCTCTAGTTGGTGTAGAAAACCCAATGCAAAGAATAAAGCTCAATGGGAGCAAATGAAGAAAAAGAGCGACCAAGTGTATAGATCCGAGTGATCTAATAGGCAACAAAAAAGGTGAAGAATGATGGGAAAAACCCTCCTATTTATAACAAAATATTGGGTCATTCTAGATATTGGTGCATGATTAAAATAATGTTAACCAAATCTAGATCCACCTTTTATGGGATATTTTATTATATTTGTTGGAGGGAAAAGGTACTTGACTTGGGTCAAATCCTTTGATTAGTCAAAAAATAAATAAATAAATGATCTATTTATCTTTTTAAGGAAGTGGTTAGAAAATAATCAAATAAATAATGATTTATTTAATTATTTGTGGGTGATTTGGTCATATTTAACGGGGAATATTATCTAAACAAGGGTTAAATAATTATTCCTAGAAACTAATAAGATAAACAAAGGTTTATCTAATTAATTTCTTTGTTTTTGGGTTAAACATGAGTGGGGTTTCCTGTTTAGACCATAAACAACCTAATAAATGTGGTTTATTAAGTTATTTAACATAGTGAAAGCAATTTTTACTTAGGGTAAAATTGGTCTTACATGGTGTACTTGGGTCCATCTAATGATAATAGGTTAGATGACCAAAAAATGGTGTAACGTGCCCCCCGGTGTGCGAGTGTCGGGAGCAAATCGTATGACCAGAAGTACGTTGTAAGAACTCAATCACTAGACAACAAAAGGGAAGTCGGAGAGAGAAATGGAAGGTAGATAGTGTGTTAAAGAACTAGACCACGAGGAGACGAGACTCGCGAGTGCAACAAGTCTCTTTTTATGAGAGGGTACTTTTTGTCTTTGAAGGCGGTGGGGGAGAGCATACCTATGCCCATAGAGACAAAGTACAAAAAGAATAGTGTGTCCGATAAACAAGGGGACAGAACCATAAAGTCACACTCGGCATAATCATGAGCGAGATAAAAATATAATGAGGAATCCCATATACATGCTGCACACTGAGATAACGACCAGGACTTGACCAATAATATTTCGAGTACATGAGATACAAATACAACCCAAATTCCCCCATGTAAATGGGGAAGGGCTCACAAAATCCGAGGCGATACATGCAAAATCAAAGAGGCGCGCAAGTGGCTACGGCCAACATCATCAAATATGCGGAGCTGCATCGAAGGCTGCAAGGAAGAGGTCATCCGGGCATGTGGGGGGGGCTACACGCAGGGGCCACCCCCTCATGAGGGTTGAGACATCTCACACACACCCGAAAATCATCAAGAGCACTGCTTTCGGATCCTTTGGACCATCAAGTATACGGATCTCGATCATGATGAAAGGAGGCTGGAGAAACAATCAAGTCAAAGGGAAAGGAAAGATCCCTTTGCTCGATCGAAGACACCAGAACAGAGAGGAAGGCTGGAGCGAGGTACATTGCCCTCTAGACACTGGCTTACGGAATGAATGAGGTGATGTCGGCAGAAGGAGGTCCGCCATAGGTGAGGTAATGAGAGACCCTCAACTAAGGCACGAGAGAAAAGAGTAGAGCGATGGACGGATCGACACTAATGATGATAGTGGAGTGGAAAGGGACTGAGTAGCGAATGGACGACTTCCCTTGTTAGAGCATAAAGGGCATGAAAGACATGGAAGCGACTAACACAATATCAGAAGGGATAGGGGACAGTGGGGCTGAAGGTCATAATGTGCGACACAAGAGAGAGACCAAGAAATGAAGGATGGAGGGCTATAGCGGGGTACAAAGGGACTCGGGAGAGACTCCATGAATGCGATGATGACTCAACTTAGATTCTCTAAACAAGGGTGACTCGATGGTGATGCCACACAGTAAAGGCCCAATGGGGAACCGTGAAAACATGAGTACAAGATGAGAACTCATGACGAAAATCGACACGAACAAAGACAAGTAAGGGGGAAAAATGGTGCCCCAAGTACAAGTGTCGTAAGTGAGGAAATTCGATTTTAAGGAGAGGTGGAGTGGCCCTTCTTGGAAAAAATGGGTCTGGGTGAAGTAGCAGATCATAAATAGGAAAAAACAGATGCTGGCTATCAAAAAGAAAATAAAACATGCATTTCAGAAGGGAAATGCTAAGGGTAATATTTCTTAAGATAGAGTGCATTGCAAGGATTTCAAAGGCGAACAAGGTCGCCTTCGTGAAAAGTGCGAGGTTGGACTTTTCGGTCATACTAAGCTTTGGTGCGCTTCTTGGTCGCTTCCATGGTTTGTAAGGCAACACGGCGGTCTTCGGAGGCGCGCTCAAGCATGATAAGTCGTTGTTCTATAGGTTGGGTGTCAGGGAGAAGTTCAACGGCCCGAGTGTGAGGGAAGGGATTTCACACTCGATCGGTAAGACTGCCTCCTCTCCAAAAAACTAGGTGGAAAGGAGTAAACACGGTGGTGGTTTTAACGAAGTTCGATAGGCCCACAAGGCGGGGGAAGAGCATGAGATGCCGATTGGTTTTGTGTTTATTCACCATTCGTTGAAGCATAGTCTTGAGGATTTTGTTGACTACTTCAACTTGGCCATTACCTTAGGGGGTAATAGGAGGAGGAATATTGGTGCTCAAAGCCCAACGGTGACGATAGCTCACGCCATATCTCATCTTCAAAATGTCGGCCATGGTCGGGAGACCGGTTGTTTGGGAACCCCGGAAACGAGCGATAACGTGGTTAAAGAAAAAAGAGGGCCGCGGTGGCTGCGCCGTGTTGTTGAATGTTGGCATGGCCTCGGCCCATTTGGTGAAATAGTCGACCACCACGATGATATACTTGTGGTTACCGGCGGATGGCGGGCGACACTCCATAAAGTCGATGGCCCATTTACGAAGGGACCGGTCGAGACGACCGGATGGAGGGGAGGCTGGGGGAGCTCGCGCCTTAGGGGGCGAAATGTTGACAATTGGGACAGTGTTTGGCTCGCCTCGATGCAATCATCGAAGAGGGAAGGCCAAAAAATATCCGGTGTGCATGATTTTTACGGGCGGTAGCAAGACCGGAGAGGTGGCCACCGCAAGCAGCGCTATGGCGGGCATTAAGGACTGTTCGGCTTCGGCATGTGTGAGACAACGACGAAGGATGGTATCAACCCCGCGACGATAGAGGTCGTCACCGATAAGGAGGTATCAGGGGGTCTTGGTGTCGGATACTGCCGGCGAGCACTCACGATCAAGGTGAATGGCGAAACTTTTGGGTTCGCAAGTAAGTAAGAATATCGCCATACCATGGGTCGTCGTCGGTAATGGAAAATAAGTGTTCATCGGGAAAATCATCATTAGCGGGGGGTCTTGCGCTCCGGTGGGTAATTCGAGAAATGAGCTCGGCGAGGGCTAAGCCTTTCTTACTCTTTGGTGTGACAAATTCAAGGTCGAATTCTTGAAGAATAATGACCCAACGGGCGTATTTCCTAGTGAGGATGTGACGACTCAGAGGAAAGCCATGGGGATTGGAATTAGTCACAACCTTGGTGGAGCGCATGAGGATATAATGACGAAGTTTTTGGATCGAGAACACGACGACCCGGCGCTAATTTTTCTTCGAGATGAGTAGGAAACAGGGAGGCCCTACAAGGTTCTTATTGACGTAGTAAATCACATGCTCGATACCATTGTCATCTTCTCGAATAAGGACTACGGCGACCGAATAAGTGGAAGCGGAGATATACGAGGGATGAAGTCCCGATCAAAGTCGGGAGGGGCGGATCAAAGGAGCGGATGTGAGAGCCTTTTTGAGGGCATCGAAAGACTCATGAGCATAGGTATCCCAAACAAATGGGATATTAGAGCGGAGGAGTCTAAGGAACCCGTGTGCGGTGGTGGCATAGTCGAGAGCAGACCAACGAAGAAAATTAGCTTTGCCTTGGAGACTGCGGAGTTGGCGTAGGGTACGCGGAATGGGCGGTTCAAGAATGGCTTGAACTTTCAAAGGGTCAAGAGTGATGCCATCCTTAGACACTATGAAGCCTAAGAGACGGCGCGACGGGGAACGTAAAAAACACATTTCAATGGGTTAAGGCGGATATTATACTTGCGACATAGGAGAAAAATGGTGCGCGAGATCATGTAGGTGCTGCCCGATGCTTAGAACGCGCGGGATGAGGTCGTCTAAATACGCAAGGATAATATGAGCTAAGTCATGAAAACAATAAGACATGGCTCGTTGAAAAGTGGCGCCGGCGTTTTTAAGGCCGAAAGGCATAACCGGTAAGCAAAAGTTCCCCATGGACTAATGAAGGCTTGTTGGTACGAAGAGGGCTGTCCGGCTTGGGCGGAGTACCTTGTTGCTCGGTTTACGGTGTTAGGGTCGAGAACCTTGAGGATTAGGTCTCACGAGTACCGAGGGGCGGATGGATTTGGATTGCCTCTCCGCCTTCTTTGAGAAGAAGGGGGATTAGTCGCACCTTTGCTTTGTGCAAATACTTGCCCTGGAGGGGTTGTAGGTGTTATTCTTTGGGGTTGAGGAGGCAAGGGAGGAGGGAGCGCAAATGCTAGAGGAGGGCGCACACGAGGCTGCGGATAAGGGTAAGGGTGAGGTTGGGAAACATTGAGGTAAGCAAGAGGTTGGGCAAAAGGAGGAGGCATGCAGTATCCTGGATACATGCTATCGGGAGGGGGAAGAGTGCTAGAGGTCTTGGCCCCTCCCTCGAGGGAGACCATAGCCCACGGGAGGTTGAGCATACGGATGGGAAAGGGCTCCAACCATACCGTCGGCGGTATGAGATGCCCCCGGGCGCGTTGGCGCCACCGGGCTGGGGGAGGTCGGGGAAGAACGGTATAATCATAACCCCGATTGAGCGTAGATCGGGTCATATTTCGGGGGCTATTTGGAGGGTGGCTTCTTCGGGTTTGAGGGAAGTGAGATGTGACATCTTTGCCGATGGGAGTCTGGAAGGGTATGAAGGAACCGAGTCCATATAAACTCGATCTTCAAAGGGGAGGAGCTCGACACAAGCTCAGTCTTCTTCGTCGTTCCTGAACATGGGCGGAGGCGGGTTGAAGAGGGACTCGCTGAAGGAGGTCAAGAGCTCCATGCCGGTATCATATCGGAGAGGGAGCTGGAAATAAGACAAAAAGGCTTGGGCAAGAGTCTCGAAGGTGGTATGGGTAGAGGTGGCTTGTTCGACATACCATTTAGAAGCTTCGCCGGTAGCGTGCGTTCGAAAAAACGAAGACGGATGGAGTCATCGGTAATGGAATTGGAGGAACACCACATGTGGAAAGATCGGACATGATTGGTTGGATCTTCTCGGTAAGGCCCTCAAACATAGGGATGTCGGAGGGGGAGCTTGTTTGGCATAGCGAGGCCAATTAGCATTGTGGTGAATGGGGTCGTTGATCAGCGATGGAAATCGGGGAGGCTGAGGCTCGCAATGTACGGCGACACGGGGGGTGGCCGGGGGTAGTTCTGTGGCGGTTCCGCTAGGGAGTAGGGCCGGCATTAGGGCCGGGAGAGCCGCTAGCGTTAGGCCCTAAACCGGACATAGTGGAGGTGACGGGGGGAGAACCCGGGAGGAGACGGGGGACCCGATGAATCGGGGAGAGGAGTCGGAATGCGGACTCGGAGGGGGTCGGCTCGATGACGACGGGACGGGAGCGAGGTCGATCGATCGGAAAGCGAGGGTGAAGGCCAAGAAGTCGCCGGGAAGCGCGCCTTGGGGGTGCAATGATGTCGGGGAAGAAGACAACCAGACAAGGGAGGGAAGGGAGCTGCTCGACGACGATGGGGGCGGAGCGGGTCGATCAGCCGGAAACGGAGGGGAAAGGCCAAGAAGTCTCCGAGAAGCGCGCCTTGGGGGCGCAATGAGGGACAGAGAAGAATACAACCGACAAGGGCGGGAAGGGTTTGGCTCGACGACGACGGGGCGGAGTGGGTCGATCAGCCGGAAACGGAGGGGAACGGCCAAGAATTCTTCGGGAAGCGCGCCTTGGGGGCGCAATGAGGGACGAGGAAGAAGGAAACCAACAAGGGCGAGGGAAGGGACAAAATCAAGCGAGGTCAAAGGGCGAGATAAGGTGCAATGACAATTGATTTTAGAGTCTTTGCCCGGGCGGTGGTAACTAGGGCGCTTCTTCGCTTAGGGTCGGTGTGTGATGTGCGTTAATTTTAATTTTTAAACCCAGTTCGTTTTGAGAGAAAGAAAAAGTGTCTTTCATAATTGAAAAGAAATCTGCGAGAGAATAGTATATAATGCTTTGAAATAACAGAACATTTAACGACTAACCATGCATCAATCTAACCCAACAAGGCGGGTCTCTCAAAACTACTCTAAAAAGAGGGCAAAAAATCTAGTCAAAACACACGTAAAAAAGAGGCCAATAGATCTAGGGTCAAAAGGGATAGGGATATAAAGGATAAAGCTGCTGAAAAGAGGTGCGGATCACGGCCAAGAGACGGAGGCAAGGTGGGCTGGAAAAAAAGGAGGAAATCAGCAAAAAGCGGAAAGGGCAAGGCGAGAGGCTGAAGGAGAGGTCCAAACAAAACTACAAGAGGTGTTTTGAAAGGAAAAAGTGTTGATATAAAAAGGGGGGCGACGGGAGGTATCGGATCGGGAAAACGAGAAAGTTGAAGCTACGAAAAACGGATCAGGCTGAAACGAGCTAAAAACTCTTCCACAGAAGTGGAGGGTACTAAAGCCCTAGGGGGATAGGTTCCCACTTAGATGAGTAAAAACGAGATCAGAACTTGGTCGAAAGCGAGGCAGAGACGGAAGTTTGTAAGACCACGACGAAGCTGCAACAAAACCCGAAAAAATTGCGAGAAAAAATCACTCAAAAAAGCGCGGTCGTGATTCGACTGTTTTCGATACGGAGTCGCAGAAAAGGGAGCGAGAAAAGTGCGACTGGAGGTCCAGTCGCATTTTATGGGCCAAAAAGTGCGACCCCCATTCGGTTGTCTCGCGATGATTTTCGGAAAAGTTGTCGTCTCGGTTGCGGTCGGTGTCGAAACTACTACACTAATAGGGCCGAAACACACGGAAGTTAGAAATTTAAATGTTTTAGGGTTTTATAGGAGAAAAACAACATAAAGAGAGGAAAAAAAAATCGAACGAAACCCTAGGGTGCGAAGTAGCTGGATATGCGGGAATATGAAAAACGACGAGCGGTCGTAATTTAAAACACGTGTGGAGTCGCCATTTGTTAGTATGAATCCTTTGTCGAAGTGTACGAAAAAGGACCACTTTAGCTACGCATAACTAATAGCCCTAACAACAAAAGTGGTTGCCAATATCTTAGATTTGTGGTTAGTTAAACAAGAAAAGAGGCGCAAAACACTGGATCTATGCATGGAAAGACATTAAGCGGTAAAAACAAGGGTTTGCTCCATATACCAATAGACAAGACAAGAACAATTTTTTGAAAGAATTTTTTGTATTAATTGGGCACTTGGGAGGAAAACAAGAAGGTGTATCCAATTCTCCTCGGTGGGATGGGTTCTTGGAAGTCCTCGACACTTCGGATCTATGATTTCTCTCTCTAGTTGGTGTAGAAAACCCAATGCAAAGAATAAAGCTCAATGGGAGCAAATGAAGAAAAGAGCGACCAAGTGTATAGATCCGAGTGATCTAATAGGCAACAAAAGGTGAAGAATGATGGGAAAAACCCTCCTATTTATAACAAAATATTGGGTCATTCTAGATATTGGTGCATGATTAAAATAATGTTAACCAAATCTAGATCCACCTTTTATGGGATATTTTATTATATTTGTTGGAGGGAAAAGGTACTTGACTTGGGTCAAATCCTTTGATTAGTCAAAAAATAAATAAATAAATGATTTATTTATCTTTTTTAAGGAAGTGGTTAGAAAATAATCAAATAAATAATGATTTATTTAATTATTTGTGGGTGATTTGGTCATATTTAACGGGGAATATTATCTAAACAAGGGTTAAATAATTATTCCTAGAAACTAATAAGATAAACAAAGGTTTATCTAATTAATTTCTTTTTTTTTGGGTTAAACATGAGTGGGGTTTCCTGTTTAGACCATAAACAACCTAATAAATGTGGTTTATTAAGTTATTTAACATAGTGAAAGCAATTTTACTTAGGGTAAAATTGGTCTTACATGGTGTACTTGGGTCCATCTAATGATAATAGGTTAGATGACCAAAAAAATGGTGTAACAGATTGCCCCCCGGGTGTGCGAGTGTCGGGGAGCAAATCGTATGACCGAAGTACATTGTAAGAACTCAATCACTAGACAACAAAAGGGAAGTCGAGAGAGAAATGGAAGGTAGATAGTGTGCTAAAGAACTAGACCACGAGGAGACGAGACTCGCGAGTGCAACAAGTCTCCTTTTTATGAGAGGGTACATGTCTTTGAAGGCGGTGGGGGAGGCATACCTATGCCCTGCCGAGACAAAGTACAAAAGAATAGTGTGTCCGATAAACAAGGGGACCGAACCATAAAGTACGACTGCGCATAATCATGAGCCGAGATAAAAATATAATGAGGAATCCCATATACATGTTGCGCTCGAGATAACGACCCGGGGACTTGAACAATAATATCTGAGTACATGAGATACAAATACAACCCAAATTCCCCCCGTAAATGGGGAAGGGCTCACAAAATCCGAGGCGATACATGCAAAATCAAAGAGGCGCGCAAGTGGCTACGACCAACATCATCAAATATACGGAGCTGCATCGAAGGCTACAAGGAAGAGAGTCATCCGGGCATGTGGGGGGCTACACGCAGGGCCACCCCCTCATGAGGGTTGAGACATCTCACACACACCCGGAAATCATCAAGAGCTACTACTCGGATCAATGGACCATCAAGTATACGGATCTCGATCATGATGAAAGGAGGTCTGGGAGAAACAATCAAGTCAAAGGGAAAGGAAAGATCCCTTTGCTCGATCGCGAGACACCGAACAAGAGAGGAAGGCTGGAACCGAGGTACACTACCCTCTAGACTCGGATTACGGAATGAATGAGTCGATGTCGACGGAAGGAGGTCCGCCATAGGTGAGGTAATGAGAGACCCTCAACTAAGGCACGAGAGAAAAGAGTAGAGCGATGGAAAGAGGCGACACTAATGATGATAGTGGAGTGGAAAGGGCTCGAGTAGCGAATGGACGACTTCCCTTGTTAGAGCATAAAGGGCATGAAAGACATGGCGGCGACCGACACAATATCGAAGGGATAGGGGACGATGGTGCTGAAGGTCATAATGTGCGACACAAGAGAGAGACCAAGCAATGAAGGATGGAGGGCTATAGCGGGGTACAAAGGGACTCGGGAGAGACTCCATGAATGCGATGATGACTCAACTTGGATGCTCTAAACAAGGGTGACTCGATGGTGCTTGCCACACGGTAAAGGCCCAATGGGGAACCGTGAAAACATGAGTACAAGATGGGAACTCATGACGAAAATCGACACGAACAAGGACAAGTAAGGGGGAAAAATGGTTCCCCCAAGTACAAGTGTCGTAAGTGAGGAAATTTGATTTTAAGGAGAGGTGGAGTGGCCCTTCTTGGACAAAATGGGTCCGGGTGAAGTAGCGAGATCATAAATAGGAAAAAACGGATGTTGGCTATCAAAAAAGAAAATAAAACATGCATTTCGGAAGGGAAATGCTAAGGGTAATATTTCTTAAGATAGAGTGCATTGCGAGGATTTCGAAGGCGAACAAGGTCGCCTTCGTGAAAAAGTGTGAGGGTGGACTTTTCGGTCATACTCGAGCTTTGGTGCGCTTCTTGGCCACTTCCATGGTTTGTAAGGCAACACGGCGGTCTTCGGAGGCGCGCTCAAGCATGATAAGTCATTGTTTCTATAGGTTGGGTGTCGGGGAGAAGTTCAACGGCCGGGTGCAGGGAAGGGATTTCACACTCGATCGGTAAGGCGCCTCCTCTCCAAAAAACTAGGTGGAAAGGAGTAAACCCGGTGGCGGTTTTAACGAAGTTCGATAGGCCCACAAGGCGGGGAAGAGCATGAGATGCCGATTGGTTTTGTGTTTATTCACCATTCGTTGAAGCATAGTCTTGAGGATTTTGTTGGTTTGCTTCAACTTGGCCATTACCTTGGGGGTAATAGGAGGAGGAATATTGGTGCTCAAAGCCCAACAGTGACGATAGCTCACGCCATATCTCATCTTCAAAATGTCGGCCATGGTCAGAGACCAGTTGTTTGGGAACCCCGAAACGAGCGATAACGTGGTTAAAGAAAAAGAGGGCCGCAGTGGCTGCCGTGTTGTTGAATGTTGGCATGGCCTCAACCCATTTGGTGAAATAGTCGACCGCCACGATGATATACTTGTGGTTACCAGCGGATGGCGGGCGACACTCCATAAAGTTGATGGCCCATTTACAGAAGGGACCAGTCGAGATGACCGGATGGAGGGGAGCTGGGGGAGCTTGGCCTTAGGGCGAAATGTTGACAATTGGGACATTGTTTGACTGCCTCGATGCAATCCTTTGAAGAGGGAAGGCCAAAAATATCCGGTGCGCATGATTTTACGGGCGGTAGCAAGACCGGAGAGGTGGCCACCACAAGCGCCGTTATGGCAGGCATTAAGGACCTGTTCAGCTTCAGCATGTGTGAGACAACGACGAAGGATGGTATCAACCCCGTGACGATAGAGGTCGTTACCGATAAGGAGGTATCGGGGGGCTTGGTGTCGGATACGCCGGCGAGCCTCACGATCAAGGTGAATGGCAAACTTTTGGGTTCGCAAGTAAGTAAGAATATCGCCATACCATGGGTCGTCGGCAGTAATGGAAAATAAGTGTTCATCAGGAAAATCATCATTAACTGGGTTGTCTTGCGCTCCAATAGGTAATTCAGAAATGAGCTCAGCGAGGGACTAAGCCTTTCTTACTCTTTGGTGTGACAAATTCAAGGTCGAATTCTTGAAGAATAATGACCCAACGGGCGTATTTCCCTAGTGAGGATGTGACGACTCAAGAGGAAAGCCATGGGGTTGGAATTAGTCACAACCTTGGTGGAGCGCATGAGGATATAATGACGAAGTTTTTGGATCGAGAACACGACGACCCGGGCGCTAATTTTTTCTTCGGATGAGTAGGAAACGAGAAGGCCCTACAAGGTTCTTACTGACGTAGTAAATCACATGCTCGATACCATTGTCATCTTCTCGAATAAGGACTCCGGGGGACCGAATAAGTGGAAGCGGAGATATACGGGATGAAGTCTGATCAAAGTCGGGAGGGCGGATCAAAGGAGCGGATGTGAGAGCCTTTTTGAGGGCATCGAAAGACTCATGAGCATAGGTATCCCAAAACAAATGGGATATTAGAGCGGAGGAGTCTAAGGAACCGTGTGCGGTGGTGGCATAGTCGAGAGCAGAACCAACGAAGAAAATTAGCTTTGCCTTGGAGACTGCGGAGTTGGCGTAGGGTACGCGGAATGGGCAAGTTCAAGAATGGCTTGAACTTTCAAAGGGTCAAGAGTGATGCCATCCTTAGACACTATGAAGCCTAAGAGACGGGCCGGCGGGAACGCAAAAAACGCATTTCAATGGGTTAAGGCGGATATTATACTTGCGACATCGGAGAAAAATGGTACGCGAGATCATGTAGGTGCTGCCCCGATGCTTAGAACGCGCGGTGAGGTCGTCTAAATACGCAAGGATAATATGAGCTAAGTCATGAAAACAATAAGACATGGCCCGTTGAAAAGTGGCGCCGGCGTTTTTAAGGCCGAAAGGCATAACCGCGTAAGCAAAAAGTTCCCCACGGACTAATGAAGGCTTGTTGGTACGAAGAGGCACGTCCGGCTTGGGCGGAGTGCCACTATTGCCGGTTAACGAGTGTTAGCGTCGGGAACCTTGAGGATTAGGGTCTACGAGTACCGGGAGGGCGGATGGATTTGGATTGCCTCTCCACCTTCTTTGAGAAGAAGGGGGATTAGTCGCACCTTGCATCGTGCAAATACTTGCTCTGGAGGGGGTTGTAGGTCTTTGATGCTTTCGGGGTTGAGGAGGCAAGGGAGGAGGGAGCGCAAATGCTAGAGGAGGCGGCGCACGAGGCTGCGGATAAGGGTAAGGGTGAGGTTGGGCAACATTGAGGTAAGCAAGAGGTTGGGCAAAAGGAGGAGGCATGCCGTATCCTAGATACATGCTATCGGGAGGGGGAAGAGTGCTAGAGGTCGTTTGGCCCCTCCCTGAGGGAGACCATAGCCCACGGGAGGTTGAGAATACGGATGGGAAAGGGCTCCAACCATACCGTCGGCGGTATGAGATGCCGCCCCGGGCGCGTTGGCGCCACCGGGCTGGGGAGGTCGGGGAAGAACGGTATAATCATAAACCCGATTGAGCGTAGATCGGAGTCATATTTCGGGGGCTATTTGGAGGGTGGCTTCTTCAGTTTGAGGGAAGTGAGATGTGACATCTTTGCCGATGGGAGCTAGAAGGGTATGAAGGAACCAGTCCATATAAACTTGATCTTCAAAGGGAGGAGCTCGACACAAGCTCCGTCTTCTTCGCCGTTCCTGAACATGGGCGGAGAGGCGGGTTGAAGAGGACTGCTTGAAGGAGGTCAAGAGCTCCGTGCCAGTATCATATCGGAGAGGGAGCTGGAAATAAGACAAAAAGGCTTGGGCAAGAGTCTCGAAGGTGATATGGGTAGAGGTGGCTTGTTCGACATACCATTTAGAAGCTTCGCCGGTAAGCGTGCGTTCGAAAAAATGAAGACGGATGGAGTCATCGGTAATGGAATTGGAGGAACACCACATGTGGAAAGATCGGACATGATTGGTTGGATCTTCTCCGGTAAGGCCCTCAAACTTAGGGATGTCGGAGGGGAGCTTGTTTGGCATAGCAGGCCAATTAGCATTGTGGTTAATGGGGTCGTTGATCAGGCGATGGAAATCGGGGAGGTTGAGGCTCGCAATGTACGGCGACACGGGGGTGGCCGGGGTAGTTCTGTGGCGGTTCCGCTAGGGAGTAGGGCCGGCATTAGGGCCGGGAGAGCCGCTAGCATTAGGCCCTAAACCGGACATAGTGGAGGTGACAGGGGGGGGAGAACCCGGGGAGGAGACGGAGGACCCGATGAATCGGGAGAGGAGTCGGAATGCGGACTCGGAGGGGGGATTGGCTCGATGACGACGGGACGGAGCAGGGTCGATCGATCGGGAAGCGAGGGTGAAGGCCAAGAAGTCGCGGGAAGCGCGCCTTGGGGGGCGCAATGATGTCGGGGAAGAAGACAACCAACAAGGGAGGGAAGGGACCGGCTCGACGACGATGGGGCGGAGCGGGTCAATCAACCGGAAACGGAGGGGAAAGGCCAAGAAGTCTCAGGGAAGCGCGCCTTGGGGGACGTAATGAGGGAGAAAGAAGAATACAACCGACAAGGGCGGGGAAGGGGCGGCTCGACGACGACGGGCGGAGTGGGTCGATCAACCGGAAACGGAGGGGAACGGCCAAGAAGTCTTCGGGAAGCGCGCCTTGGGGGCGCAGTGAGGGACGAGGAAGAAGGCAACCAACAAGGGCGAGGGAAGGGACAAAATCAAGCGAGGTCAAGGGCAGATAAGGTGCAATGACAATTTATTTTAGAGTCTTTTGCCGGGCGGTGGTAACCGAGGCGCTTCTTCGCTTAGGGTCGGTGTGTGATGTGCGTTAATTTTAATTTTTTAAACCCAACCGTTTTGAGAGAAAAGAAAAAAGTGTCTTGTAATGCTGAAAATAAATCGCAGAGAACAGTATATAATGCTGAAATAACGGAACATTTAACTGACTAACCATGCATCAATCTAACCCAACAAGGCGGGTCTCTCAAAACTACTCTAAAAGAGGGCAAAAAATCTAGTCAAAACACACGTAAAAAAGAGGCCAATAGATCTAGGGTCAAAAGGGATAGGGATCTAAAGGATAAAACTGTCGAAAAGAGGTGCGAGATCACGGCCAAGAGACAAAGGCAAGGTGGGCTGGAAAAAAGGAGGAAATCAGCAAAAAGCGGAAAGGGCAAGGCGAGAGGCCCGAAGGAGAGGTCCAAACAAAACTACAAGAGGTGTTTTGAAAGGAAAAAAGTGCTGATATAAAAAGGGGGGCGACGGGAGGTATCGGATCGGGAAAACGAGAATGTCGAAGCTTTGAAGAAACGGACAGGTAGAAACGGCTAAAAACTCTTCCACAGAAGTGGAGGGTACTAAAGCCCTAGGGGGCTAGGTTCCCACTTATATGAGTAAAAATAGATCGAGAACTTGGTCGAAAGCGGGGCGAGACGGAGGCATGTAACACTACGACCGGAAAGCTGCAGCAAAAACCCCGAAAAAATTGCGGAAAAAATCACTCGAAAAAGCGGCAGGGTCGCGGATTTCCGACTGTTTTCGGTGCGGATCGCGAGAAAAGGGGCGAGAAAAGTGCGACACTGGAGGTCCAAGTCGCGGTTTATGGGCCAAAAAGTGCGACCGTTCCGGTTGTCTCGGCAGCGAGTTTTTCGAAAAGTTGTCGTCTCGGTTGCGGGCTGGTGTCGCTTACCCGCGCAATAGGGCCGAGAAACACACGGAAGTTAGAAATTTAAATGTTTTAGGGTTTTATAGGAGAAAAAACAACATAAAGAGAGGAAAAAACAAAAAATGCGAACGAAACCCTAGGGTGCAGTAGGCTGGATATGCGGGAATATGAAAAACGACGGCGGTCGTAATTTAAAACCCGTGTGGAGTCGCCATTTGTTAGTATGAATCCTTTGTCGAAGTGTACGAAAAAGGACCACTTTAGCTACGCATAACTAATAGCCCTAACAACAAAAGTGGTGCCAATATCTTCGGATTTGCGGTTAGTTAAACAAGAAAAGAGGCTGCAAAACACCGGATCTATGCATGGAAAGACATTAAGCGGTAAAAAACAAGGGTTTGCTCCATATACCAATAGACAAGACAAGAACAATTTTTTGAAAGAATTTTTGTATTAATTGGGCACTCGGGAGGAAAACAAGAAGGTGTATCCAATTCTCCTCGGTGGGATGGGTTCTTGGAAGTCCTCAACACTTCGGATCTATGATTTCTCTCTCTAGTTGGTGTAGAAAACCCAATGCAAAGAATAAAGCTCAATGGGAGCAAATGAAGAAAAGAGTGACCAAGTGTATAGATCCAGAGTGATCTAATAGGTAACAAAAGGTGAAGAATGATGGGAAAAACCCTCCTATTTATAACAAAATATTGGGTCATTCTAGATATTGGTGCATGATTAAAATAATGTTAACCAAATCTAGATCCACCTTTTATGGGATATTTTATTATATTTGTTGGAGGGAAAAAGGTACTTGACTTGGGTCAAATCCTTTTATTAGTAAAAAATAAATAAATAAATGATTTATTTATCTTTTTAAGGAAGTGGTTAGAAAATAATGAAATAAATAATGATTTATTTGATTATTTGTGGGTGATTTGGTCATATTTAATGGGGAATATTATCTAAACAAGGGTTAAATAATTATTCCTAGAAACTAATAAGATAAAACAAAAGGTTTATCTAATTAATTTCTTTGTTTTTGGGTTAAACATGAGTGGGGTTTCCTGTTTAGACCATAAACAACCTAATAAATGTGGTTTATTAAGTTTATTTAACATAGTGAAAGAAATTGGTCTTACATGGTGTACTTGGGTCCATCTAATGATAATAGGTTAGATGACCAAAAAATGGTGTAACAGAACCTATTTTAGTTTCCTTGGTTTCAGAATTTGTACTCTTAGAACAAACAAAATGTTGTGAGATATCCACATCTTCTCTCTAAGAATAAGGTTTACTGTCATCCATTGTAGAGGAGCTTGGTTTCTTTGTAGCACGTGTTGTTTTCTATTTTGATTAAGTTAGGATCCTTGATAATTATCAATCCATTGATGAATCCTTTGGATGATATTACTATTATGTTACATGAGTTCCAACATATCTACAAAAGAGATAATGATTGTTTTCTTTTCACACATTGTTGCTTGTAGTTCAACACCATAGTGGGTTTTGGTGTCCCAGTATAAGGGTTTTCTTAGTGGAATTCCTTCTATTTGGAACCTTGATGAAACCTTCTTTTTCTACACCTTCCCTCCCCACCTCAATGTTGTCATGTGTATTTGGTGGAAAATATTGTAATATATGGTTGCGTTCATGACATTTTCTGCACTAAAATGGAATGTACTCATAGTCCAATGTTCAGATCCATTCTATATCTCGGTAGCATATGTTGATAGATTTAGGGAGCACTAGAGTCAGATTAATATACACTCAAATATGAACATATGAGGTCTAATAGTCCATTCTAGTGAGTTGTGAAAATTTAACAAACAAACTTAGGATGTTTTCAATGTCTTCAATAGTTTCTCGTTCTTAGAATTCGTAAGGGAATACATTTTTTTACAAAGAAATACTTCGATGAATTTTTATTTCTTAGGACTAAATCATATTGTTCAAGTGTGTCAGATGTAGACCGGTTGAATTGGAAATAAAAAAAACCTCTAAAAATATGCCCATTGTCTTCCACATAGGTGAAGATTAATGAGGTGGAGAAACACTTGGAGCCTAGTTTGAGTTTCCCTTTGGTTATCCTTGCTTAACTTATTTTGGGAATTTGGATTGGTTTGTGACACAAGAGTTTTATTCAAAGTTTTTTTCCAAAATGAAAAATTCAAAATTTACCATTGGATGAACTAGTTTAAAGCACAACTATGATATACATATGTTAATAAAGCTAGTCACTAATATAGAAAATTTACACTATTTGATAACAGAGATGTGGATATATTGTTGAGCATTGATTAAATAATTATTTTAGCTAACATGACAACTTTAATTCACTATTTAGAGGTACCATAGCAAACTTTTTTCCTTTGATAGTAGTAGCCCTAGCTTTCAAAGGGGGACGTTCGAAAAGCTCCTCATCAACCATCAACGGAATCTATGGTGCTTTCGTAGAAGTTTTACTTTGAATTATTTTCATCTTTTTCTACCACATTTCTTTACTTACTAATTTAGATGTGCCTAGAATTATTTTTTTGTCCATTGAACAACAACTCGTTATTGATGTCATAGAAGAACAAGGATCTCTGGAAACTTATATTGTATAACCATATCCATCTGGTGTGGAATGATAACCTATTTTCATTTCATTGGTTTCAAAATTTGTACTCTTAAAACAAAGATATTGTTGTGAGATATCCACATATTCTTTCTAATAATAAGGTTTTGTCATCCATTATAAAGGAGCATGTTTTCCTTTTCCACATAGCCTACCCTATCTTTGTAGCACATGATGTTCTCTATTTTGATTAAGTTAGGATCCTAGAGAATTGTCAATCCATTGAGGAATCATTTGGATGGTATTACTATTATTTTACACGAGTTCCAACATATATACACAAGAGAGATTGATTATATACACAAGAGAGAATGATTGTTTTCTTGTAGTTCAACACCATAGTGGGTTTTCCCTGGTTCATTCCTAGCTTTAACATGTGATTTTTTCTAGGTGGCTTCAGACTCTCTATATTCAAATAGAGAACAATCATTGATAACTGAGGATGAGAAGGAAGGTCCTTATCTTTTAGAGGGTATATCCTTATTCTACTAAGATCCGTTTGACTTGATTTGGTTTCTATTTTGTATATTTTCATATTCCATTTTTCTCTCGTGAATTTATCTTACTTTGAGATTTGAGAGAGGTCTTAATCCCTCTATTTTGTAACCCTAGCCTGTTGAGATTTGAGAGAGGTCCTAATACCTCTACTTTGTAACCCTAGCCTGTTTTTTGCAAACTTCTCATCTTGTTCCCTTATGGATACTTGATGGTATCAGTAACTTGAAACTGGAACGCTAACAAGAATCGTTCTTCTGCAAAAAAAAGAAGAAAAGAATTGCTTACACTTCAGTGCATCAATACATAGCATGGACGTTGATAAGTTATTGTGCATAAATACATAACATGATGAAAAAATCATTGATAATTTTGCATCAATGCATAACGTCAATATAGAATGTGAGAAAATCATTAATATCTCACATGTTAGAAAGCCTCCGTCTATGTTACACCAAATATACAACCATACCTACAACTGGAATAGGAAAATTCTGTAAGCAAGAGATGAGAGATACAATGGCATGGCCTGCCTCATATAGAAGTAGGCGAACTCCAAACTCGGATTTGAAAACCATCCCCAACCATATAGTCAAATTTTGAAGTTCAAAAAAAAAATCCTCCACTTATGGCACCCTCTTCCGTGTCGTAATATTTTTTTTTCTCAAGTCGAAGTGGGTATTCTCATTCAGCTAAAGGTAGAAAATATTAATCTAAGTGGATATTCTCATTCAGCTAAAGGTAGAAAAAAATTAATTTACAAGAGGTTTTCTGTTACACTAAAATTTTCAGATATTGTTAAAATATTGAAGTATTGGTAAACTTTCAAACTAGTAACTAGATTTCCATAGTAAAAATTACAAATTCCATAAAAGTACAGTGATTATTCCAACACAAGAGAATGAGATAGATGGATGTTCAAGTGGACCCGCTATTTATAGATGCAGCTACTTCAACATATTCGCGCAACTAGGTAAGCGAGTTATTTTTCTGCAAAAAAATATATTAATATTTTCCCTCTATACAAATGTAGATACTCCAATTTATTGTCGCAATTAGGCACAATATTTATTCCTTTTTTAGAAAAAGGAAAATAAAACAAAACTTTTTCACTCTCTACATGGACGAGTTATTCTTTTTCAGCCAAAAAAAACACCGAATTCTTTGCCCTATCTACGGACGATTTATTCCTCTTCAGCCCAAAAAAGAGTGAAAAGATGCCAGCATTTTCACTATAATGCAATGACTCGCATTCGTGCAATTGGGAAGATGAGTTAATCCTCTTCAGCCCCAACAAAAATTAAAGTGAAAATATGCCAACTCTTTTACTTTTTTTCAATACACTTTTCAGGAGATAGAAGTAATCAATACACTTTTACAGAGAGAGTGACTAATCACAATATTATTTGAAGTAAATACTACAATGAAAATAATACACATATGCTTTTCAAGCGATAAATAATCACTATATGACTTGAAATAAATAGTACAGTGACTTAGAGCAGATGATTTATTTTCTCATAGCTTGGTGTGGAGTTGTTTTAAAACATTGTCAATGTCATCTAATTCGTTGAAAAATCAGCAAACCTGACTTAATGGAGGCACCTGAATTAATTGAGGTAGTACGTATTTGGAGTGAAGTGCTTAGGTTTAATTTTATCACGGAACCCTTCTCTTGTAGTGACCTTTTAGCATCATTTTTTTGGAATTTCTAAGAATTCCAAAACAATATGGAGAGAATAATACTCCCCTTCTAACACAGAGAAATTAAAAATTTTACTCACAGGAGACAAAATTTTCACACACAAAAAAACTTCTATTTCTTCAAAAAAAAAAACTATTACAATGTTTTCCTCACACAGAGGGATTTACAAAATGGTCTGCTACACAAACACAGTGCCAAAACACTTCATTGTCTCATACAAACAAAACTCTGTCTCAACGAAACAACACTCCTGTATTTTTCTCTCACGCACTGCGGTGCAAAACAAAACAATATAATATATTCAATACATAGGCTCTCGGGCCTTTTGGCTTTTATATGCCGCGCCTATTGAAAAAACATTACAAACTATATAAAAGACTTTTAAACTTAAAACTAAATCTGTTTTAAAATAAAACCTTCGAGCCCACTACAATAGTGCTTTGAGTGCGTGATTTAAATCCATTTAAAAGGTTCATTGGGTCCGTATTTTCAATAAAACAAATGCACCAAACAAAAGTTCCGATTGCGATTGCAAGTCAGATGGGATGGACCAAAATTTAAATCCGGTTTATAAACCAATCGGGTCCAGACTTTAGTCACTGTGCGATCGGGCCTCATACACAAGAGGTTCTGATTCCAATTGAGGATCGAACGCGATCCCACATAAAGCTCTGCCATAATAAATGGATCAGGTCCGCCAATTTCAAAGTGCAATCGGGCTCAAAACAAAGGAGTTTCCGATTACGATTAGGAACCGGACGCAATGGGAAAATAAACTTCGTCGCACAACTCCATTGGGTCCTCCCTTTGGTTGATGCGATCGGGGCATACAACAGAACACTCCCGATTCGTAACTTGCGATTTAATAAAAGACTGCCGCGTGGTCTGTGGGACCACCCACAGACTTCGGCTTAAAGCAGAGGGCGATTAAAAAGTTTTGCCGTGTATTATATGAAAACGTTCCGCTTGCGGAACTCTACCACATGAACAAGACACTTTTGAACTTTGAAACATTTTTGGTTGTTGAGGGCTTAAAAGCCCGAAAGGAATATTTTTAATAAACTCTGTTCTTCTATAGTTCAGGACCACAAAATTTTGCGTCCCTCTACAAAAATGGCTATGCCCATAACAAAATTAATTCTCCTCTGCAATTGTGGCTGCGGCCCATCAACATTGATTTCATCCTTACGGTTCTTCCCATTCTTATTCAATACATGGTGTTGTGCACTCAATCTCTATTGTTGCTGCCTCTGTACTCTTTTTCTTCCCGCTCAAAGGCTAGCAGGTGACTTTAATATTTTCAACACTCCCCCTTAAAGTCAGCTGCTGGGTTATCTGTCATACCCAAGCATTTTCTTAAAAATTCAAATGTCTTCTTCCCCAATGGCTTTGTCAAAATATCTGCATATTTCTCCATTGTTTTACAATGCTGTAAAACAATTTCTCCATTGTTCACCAATTCTATGATATAGTGAAACTTTGTATCTATGTGTTTTGTTCTCTTATGAAACACTGAATTCTTTGACAATGCAATAGCTGAGCTATTGTCACAATAAATCACAATTCCTTTTACCTGTTCTTGGCATAAACCTCTCAAAATTTTTCTCATCCAAACTGCTTGACACGCTGTTGCTGTAGCTGCCACATATTCTGCCTCTGCTGTGCATAATGCTACAAACAGTTGTTTCTTAGAAGCCCATGAAATCACTCCTGAACCCATATGAAAAACATAACCAGAGGTGCTCTTCCGATCATCTACACTTCCAGCCCAATCACTGTCAGTGTATCCAACTAACTCTAAATTTTCTGAAGCAGTATATAAAATACCAAATCTTTTAGTTCCTTTAACATACCTCAGAATTCTCTTTGTTGCCTTGCAATGTGTATCCTTCGGCTTCTCCATGAATTTGGAAATCAAACTAACAACATGCATTATGTTGGTCCTAGTTGCAGTCAAATACATGAGGCTGCCAACTATGCTCTTGTACAAGCTAGGATCAAATTCCTTGCTGCTATCCTCTCTGTTGAGTTTTAATCCCATCACTGTGGGAGTGATTGCAGCTTTGCTTTCCTACATATTAAATATTTCAAGCACTTCGTTAACATATTTTTCTTGTGAGATAAAAATCCCATTTTCATCTTGTTCTACTTCTATTCCTAATAAGTATCTCAACAAACCCATGTTAGTCATTTCAAATTCTTCTTTCATGACTGTTTTAAAATTTTCAATAAGGTAATCATCATTACCTGTGAAAATAACATCATCAAAATATAAAACTACAATCAACATTTTACCATCCTTTTCTTTGATGTAGAGGGTGGGTTCTCCCTCACACTTTTCAAATCCATTTTCCAGTAGATAGGATTCTATCCTACTGTACCATGCTCTTGATGCTTACTTCAGCCCATAAAGAGCTTTCTTCAATCTACACACTTTGTGTTCTTGGCCTTTCTTTTCATAGCTGAGAGGTTGTTCAACGTAAACCTCTTCCATTAACACTCCATTTAGTAATGTTGACTTCACGTCTATTTGATAAAATTTCCACTTGTTTTGTGCTGATATGGATAGCACTGCTCTCACGGTTTCCATTCTGGCAACCGGTGCGAAAGTTTTTTCATAATCTATCCCATACTTTTGCTTATATCCATTGACAACAAGTCTGGCCTTGTGTCTTTCTATTTTACCTTTAGCATTAATTTTGGTCTTGTAGACCCATTTAACTCCAATGACTTCTTTACCTTCTGGTAGATCAACCAACTCCCATGTTTTGTTCTTCTCTATGGCATTAATTTCATCATCCATAACTTCTATCCATTTTTTATCTTTAATAGCATCTTCAAAATGAATAGGATCATATACTTGACAATACAAAGCAAATAAGGAATTCATACCTTCATTTTCCACCTCCTGCTCATAAATCTCATTAATACTTCTGAACTTTGTTCCTTTTTCATTTGGTGTAGTCGTGCTTGATGAAGCACTTGAACCTGCTCCATGTGGTGTGCTTGGCGATGCACTCCCGTTTCTTCTCAAAGGTGTTCTCGCTGCTGCTTGAGGTGTCCCTTGCTGTCCATGTGTTGGTGGAGGTTGTGCTACTGATGAGTTGCTAATTTCAATCACATCTTCCTCATCTTCATCATGAGATAAAAAGCTTTTAACATTGATTGTTTTCTCAATGCTTCCATCCCATGCTTCCTCTTCAATAAACTGCACATCTTTGCTTATCACAAACTTCTTTGTGGATGGGTTATACAATCTGTATCCTTTGGAATCTTCACAATATCCAAGGAAAATACACTTCTCCCCCTTACTATCCAACTTCTTCCTCAACTTATCTGGAATGTGTGAATAAGCCACACATCCAGAAACTCTCATGTGGGTGACTCCCTATTTTCTGCCACTCCACACTTCTTATGGAACTTTTTTCATCACATATTTTGTAGGGCATATATTTAAAATGTACACAGCACAATTTTCTGCTTCCGCCCAGTACTCATTTGGCAAGTGTTTTTCCTTCAGCATACTTCTCACCATTTCCATTATGGTTCGATTCTTCCTTTCAGCAACTCCATTCTGTTGCGGTGTGTACCTTGTGGTAAACTTCTTGTGTATGCCGTTCTCTCTGCAAAACCGTAGAAATTCCTTTGATATATATTCTCCTCCTTTATCAGTTCTAAGAGCTTTAATGTGCAGCCTGCTCTGTTTCTCTACAAGAGCTTTAAAATAGAAAAATTTCTGGAAGAATTCACTCTTATATTTCAGAAAATAAACCCACACTTTTCTTGTGAAATCACCTATGAAGGTCAACATGTAATTGCTGCCTAAAACTGATGCAGTTTTCATCGGCCCAAATAAATCTGAGTGAATGATCTCTAAGGGTGCTTTTGCCCTTATGCTTTTCCCTGATGGAAAATTTTCTCTGTGTTGCTTTCCCAAGATGCAGCCTTCACATAGGCTGTCAGGCTTCTCAATCAATGGAAAGCCTCTTACCATTCCTTTTCTGTGCAACAAATTTAATCCTCCAAAATTTAGATGTCCAAATCTCAGGTGCCATAACCAATTTTCATCTTTCTCCTCCTTCTGAAAGACTTCTTGTGTTACAGCTGCTACGCTCTTTCCTTTTCCCTTCAAGTCAGTGTTGAGCTTGAGTAGAAACATTCTATTGCTGGTCATTTGTATTTCAACAATGATTTTCTTGCTTGGAGGTATACCTTTTATTGTGCACACATCATCCTTGAAAATTACATTGTAACCTTTGTTTATGAGCTTCCCAATGCTCAAAATATTACATTTCAAACCAGGAACATAATACACATCTGGAACAATTTTTTTCTCACCATTTCTTGCTCGAATACTAACTCTGCCTTTTCCTTTTATAGAGATTTTAGTATCAGTCCCTGTGGTCACTTCTGATTTAACCTCTTCATCTAGATTGGAAAACATTGCTCTGTTTCCAGTCATATAATTACTACATCCTGAATCTAAGAACCAAACATCATCTTCTCTATCCTGTGCTACATTACATGTTAACAGCACATTACTTGGGTTATTTTCTTCTTTTGCTACATTAGCATTCTACCTATTTTTCATGTCATTTTGCTTCTTTCTACATTCATTGGAATAATGCCCATATTTCTTGCAATAATGACATTGGACATTGGATTTTTCATACCTTTGTCCTTGAGCATTTTGGTGTTGGTGTCCACCTTGCTAGTTGTTGCATTGGTCATGGCTCTGATTTTGACTGTTGCTCCTTCCATGTGAATGTGAAGGGCTGTTCCTTCCACCTCTGTTTTGGCTTCTGCCTCTTCCTCTTCCTTCGCCTTGACCTTTTCCTCTTCCTGAAGGCATCTGGTTCTTGAATGCGTGCTCTAGAGATGAGTTTTCATCTCTACTCAATCTCTGTTCATGAGTTATCAGTGAGGCATGAAGTTCATCTACTGTGAAATTTGAGAGATATTTGGTCTCTTCTATGGTGGTAACTATAACATCAAACCTTGAGGGTAAGCTCCTCAAAATTTTCTCCACAATCCTTCTTTCTTCAAGATTTTCTCCATGGGACCTTATCTGATTTACAATCCCAATCACGTGTAAAAAATGTGTCTAGATTATCTGACTCTTTCATGCAGAGAGTTTCAAAATCTCTATTCAGCAACTGAAGTTCTGTTGTCTTCACTTTTTCCATACCTTGATAGGCTACTTTGAGAGTATCCTATGCATCCTTGGATCTCTTAGCCACTACTATCATTGGAAACACACTCTCATTTACTGATACAAATAGTAGAGGGCTTTAGAGTCCTTCTTCCTATTTCTCTTCAATATATCCTTCTTTGCTTGATTTAAGGCATTAAAATCCTACTCATCAGCTGGTTCAAAAAAACCATCTTCTACAAATTCCCATAAGTCGTGTGAGACAAACAGGGCTCTCATGGTAATGGCCCAATAATCATAATTCTTTCCATTGAACTGGGGAAGCTGAGCATTTCCAATACTCATACCTGTACTTGGTCCAGCCATTGCTTTTGAATTGAACTATGAACTTAGACAAACTGTCTTTCCTTTTCTAAAGAAAAAAATCTTTTAAACAAAACAACAACTCTGTTTTCTTTAAGAAATACCTGAACTTTGTCTTCTGCTGAGCTTTCACACTGCTGGAGAAATGCTGCAAAAAGTCTTCTTCTTCTTCAGCTTCTTTGAAACCTTCAAAGAGCCTGAACTAGCTCCGATACCATGTTGGAATTTCTGAGAATTCCAGAACAATATGGAGAGAATAATACTCCCCTTCTAACACAGAGAAATTAAAACTTTTACTCACAGGAGACAGAATTTTCACACACAAAAAAAACTTCTATTTCTTCAAAAAAAAACTATTACAATGTCTTCCTCACACAGAGGGATTTACAAAATGGACCGCTACGCAAACACAGTGCCAAAACACTTCACTATCTCATACAAACAACACTCTGTCTCAGCGAAGCAACACTGCAGTATTTTTCTCTCACGCATTTTTGTGCAAAACAAAAAAATACAATATATCCAATACATAGGCTCTCGGGCCTTTTGGCTCTTATATGCCGCGCCTATTGAAAAAAAATTACAAACTATATTGAATACTTTTAAACTTAAAACTAAATCTGTTTTAAAATAAAACCTTCGAGCCCACTACAATAGTTCTTTGAGTGCGTGATTTAAATCCATTTAAAAGGTTCATCGGGTCCGCGTTTTCAATAAAAAAAATGCACCAAACAAAAGTTCCGATTGCGATTGCAAGTTGGATGTGATGGACCAAAATTTAAATCTGGTTTATAAACCAATCAGGTCCGTACTTTAGTCACTGTGCCATCGGGCCTCATACACAAGAGGTTCTGATTCTGATTGAGGATCGGACGCGATCCCACATAAATCTCTGCCATAATAAATGGATCAGGTTCGCCAATTTCAGAGTGCAATTGGGCCCAAAACAAAAGAGCTTCTGATTACGATTAGGAACTGGACGTGATGGGAAAATAAACTCTGTCGCACAACTTTGTCGGGTCCGCCCTTTGGTTAATGCGATCGGGGCATACAACAGAACACTCCTGATTCGTAACTTGCGATTTAATAAAAGACTGCCACGTGGTTTATGGGACCACCCGCAGACTTCGGCTTAAAGCAGAGGGAAATTACAAAGTTTTGCCATGTATTATATGAAAACATTCCGCTTGCGGAACTCTGCCACATCAACAAGACACTTTTAAACTTTGAAACATTTCTGGTTGTTGAGGGCTTAAAAGCCCGAAAGGACTATTTTTAATAAAATCTATTCTTCCGTAGTTCAGGGCCACGAAAGTCTTCGTCCCTCTACAAAAATGGCTATGCCCATAACAAAATTAATTCTCCTCTGCAATTGTGGCTGCGGCCCATCAACATTGATTTCATCCTTATAGTTCTTCCCATTCTTCTTTAATACATGGTGTTAGCCCCCCTATGAAATTATTGACAAGCAAGCAGGGGGGCTAGAATGTTTCGAAAGCCTTCAAGGAATGCATCTCCCATGAGGACACATCATCCTTGAAGCCTTCTACAAGCCTTTGCTTTTAATGAAATCCCCTTTGCTAGTTTCCCATCTTAAAGACTCTCTGGTTATAAAAAATTTCTCCTCAAAAGGCCCATCATTTCCCTTATACCCCTGCAAAATACCACATTTTAATCCCTTTTTCCCTTTTTCAAGGTTCTCCTTTTCCCCTCCTTTTCCACCATTAACCTATTAATCTCCCCATAATTCCTGTGGAATCCCACCATTACCCTTTGTTTCCTTGGATTTCCCCTCTGTCTCCCCATCGTTACCCTCCTTAGGCTTTGGTTTTCATTGAAAAAGGTTTAAAAACCCACTTTAAACCTTTAAACAGGCCTTAGCCCCTCCGCCTATGCTCCACATGATCTAGTGCCAAAACCACCCGCCAGAGAAAAAGGCGCTTGCCCAATTGGTTTATCGGGCACGATTATAGCCGTCGATCCTCAGAGAATGGATGACGATCACTGCCCTCATAGCCTCCATCCATTTCCTGTTCAAACATCCCGATCGAAGATCCACTGTCCATTTTCACGTTGATCAGTGGTCCACAATACTCCCGCGCCGGTGCGCCGGTGGTCCCCATACACTGTTCCAAAACAGCCTAGTTTCTATCGCACCGCCTCTGGGTAGTGGGCGGTTTTTCCCGAGCGCGGAGCGATTCCATACATCATGTGCCACATGTCCCAATGTATGAATTCAAAACCGCCCTCCATCGTGCATTATCGTTCGTCTGCAGATGCCCAGCGATATTGCCGTCAGTCGTCAGATCTGGAAGGGCTCATCCAACGGCTGTCGCCTCTCGAAGATGCGCAAGGTCGTCCATCCATCGTCTATCGCTCGTTAATGTTCGCGACGAGTTTCTGCCGTCGATCTCCACCGAGATCAGACGGTCCAAATCTATTCGTCCTCCGTCATTGATCGGTCCACCCACGTCATCGCCCCTCTCCACGTGTGTCCATTGTGTATTCATTCCCCGCACATATATAGTTGTTCCAAAGTCATTTTCATAAATTTTATTTGAAAAACCTCCTCCGCTACGTTTTACGTCCCTGGACCATATTTCGATTTTCCACTGTGTTTTCCACCACCAACCTACACAATCTCGTCATATCATCATCCTTCATGGCCATATTCATTGTGTCCATCACCCCGATGTATGATTTCTTAACCAATTTTCATTTTTGCAGGGTTATCAAAAGTAAATGGCCGCCATGATGCAAAATATCTGTTACTACGACAGAGAAATCAAGGAAGACCATGTCTAGAGGCTGAATTTATTAGAAATGGCCCAGGAAGGTAAAGACAGGACTTCCATTAAATAAGCGAGATTTAAACTCTGTGAAAACTTTTCGGCACTATAAAAGCACAGGATCTGCAAGCAGAGATTTGAATAGTGCAAGGCCAAGAGTTTAAGACATGCAAGTGAGGATTTTCTAGCCTTATGATCAGAGATTTAAAGGTAAAATTACCAGATTGAAGACCTCGAGGATCGAGCAGAAGGACCTGAACAAAGAAAACGATGATATCAGGGTTCTACAGCAGCAGAATGTTTTCTCCACGAAAGGACAAAGTGCCCTTCCAGTGCTCATTCCATGCCATGTTCTAAAGATATTTCCTGCCTGGACAACCATCCTGATGCTATCAGAGCATTTAATTCACAAGTATGGTAGATCCCTCAGCCATTTCTTAGTGTTTTGTTTATTCATCAAAAGTACTGCAACGAGCCGCAGCCAGAATGTATCAAAGTCTTATCTAGAGTAAACAGAGACCTGAAGAAGACCGATTCTTCATTCAAAAGTGACAGGAATTAAATGTAGAGATTTAAAACAGAATGGGATTCGGCCCTCACTCCCTTCTCAGGGTTTAATGTTGCAATTAGTTGTTCACCTACCTCCTCAGTTCATCTTCTGCTATAAAACTCATGAGAAAATATTGTAAAGGTTGTTGATCGGTTATCAGTGAATTGCAAGATGTTTCTCTTGAGACATGTTCTCTGTGTAAATTGTAAGATAGACTGAGGAAGATTCATCAGGCTGAATATTAAACTGTGAGCTATGTTGTACTTGATTGGTGTTGTTTTTAATATGACAAGCACATTTCTTTGGATCTTGATCTAAAGCTGCGGTGATGTTTTTCTATCTCTATGTTATTTCATTTCATTTCATTTCAGTTCTTCTGGCTTGCATCATAAATCTAGTATAGGATTCACCCTTGTTAGGTGCCCTATGCTTCTGCTCTCCATGCCTTTTATGTTTTCTACTATATGTGATATCTAAGGATTAGTTTCAAATGATTTCACCAGTGTAGTGGATTTTTTTGCCTGCTCTTTGATGTATGAATTAATGAATCTAGTTCTTAGATGTTCTTGATAGGATATAATTGGATGAATTGAGAACACTGGGAGGACTGAACTTAGTCTCTACCTCACTAGGATCTTTTTCACTCCAGTTACCTTTCTAAGATCCCATAAGTTACCTTTGGGAGTGGCCTTAGAGTATGTCCAAGCAGGTCTGGAGTTAAATGACCTCTGACCTAATCTATAGACAGAATATTGGTCTTCTCTCTCCCTCCTTCACCTTTCTGACCTTATTGTTCCATCTCACCCATCATATTTAGGATCCAAGGCTTTAGAAGACTAGCCCAACTGAAAGCTTGCATGATTGATAGTAAGTAAACCCTTTCCTGACTGCATTTCCCAATGGTCTTGATGTTCTCTTGAGTTATCTTTCTTTTGCCTAGTTTCCTCTTTACTCATCCTTGTCTTATATTGGACCCTTCCTTCCTGATTCCCAACAACCAAACTCAAAATCAAATAAACAAACCCCGTGCATATAACTAGCCTAACATCTCAAATTCGTGCCTTAAGGACATATACCTTTGACTATAATAGAGAGATCCCTCTCTAGACCTAGGAAGGCTAGATCCTAAGGTCTGAAAGTGGTTCTGATGTTGTCTCATCTTTTGGTCTTACCAACCTGGCCAAAACATGGGAACCCCAACATAATGGCGACTTCGCCAGGGAAATTCTAAGCATGTTCCACTCTACATCACAAGAACCTTAGAAACCCTAAAATCTCTGGTTAGGTTGGATGTAAGTCACTTCTATTCTTGAATAACCTCTGTATTATTTTCTTTGTTCTCTTACACTCTTAGACAGAGCCTGGAAAGGGCCAGGTAGTCTCCAGATCTCACACTCTCTCAGAGGTGACATATCTAGTAAGTGCCCCCAGTCAATATCTGGTTGGAGTTTGTTGTGTTCCAAGGTTATCCTTGAAAGGTGTCATCCCTTAATCACTGTGGTGGACAGTGTACCCTCCAGAACACCCTAAAACCTTCCACCTGGCGACTCCATAACTCCTAAAAGATAAAAGACTCCACTGGTGATCAGTAAGCCTGTTGATTATCTTGCTTTCACATAAGACTCCACTGGGAGACCAGCCTCCAAAACAACATCAGCCACAATAAAGGTAACAAGTAGGGTTAAGCTCTTCTGCTGGAAAGCACCATTCTGGCTTTAAGAACCATTCATACAAGAGCCTATCCCAACCCAAACCCACCTGAAATAGTTGATAACCCTGAGAACATCCTCAAGAAATCACCTACGCCTAGAATATCAACTATTTCTAGCCACATCCATAGAGCTAATTCTACACCAGAAGACCTTATAGCTCTATCACATTTGCTCATTGACCTAGACCCACCAAATAGGTTACCAAGAACTAGGTCATTCAGTGATCTAGATCAGCTAAGTTTTCAGTTTCCCGGTTCGCCATCACAAAGTGGTGCACACACTAGGAACAGAGACACCCCTCCATCTACACCTCCAGACATTCACTTCATTCAAAACTTGGGGATCTCCCACCCTAGATATTCTCAACAAACTTCTGCTGGTTCTAGAATCCCTGTCATCCATATACCAGCTGCTCAAGCTAATCCTTTTCCTCATCAAAATATCATTATGGCAGCCTGGTATGCACCCCTGATGTTACCTCAGCCTCTAGTACCCCTACCAAATGATTATCAATCAAAGATATCGCATGTCACTGCCAAAGAGGCTATCACAGCCCAGCAGCATATAGATAAAATGGAAGACTCTTTTGACTACATGGAAATTGATGATGAGACAATCAAAATGAGAATCTTTGCCCAAAGCTTAGGAGGGGATGTAAAGAAATGGTTTAAAAGCCTACCTCCCAGTAGTATCCAAGATCTTCCTTGTTTATGTCAGACTTTTATCAACAAATCGGAAGTTAGGGCTAACCCTTGCCAACTCCTAGAGGAATACATGAATATCAAAAGAAATGTAGGAGAAAGTGTACATGATTACTCTACAAGATTCAACAGCATTTACAATGCACTTCCTCCACAAATGAAACCTCCCCAAGGTATGGCTCTAATGAAATACCCTGAGGGCTTTGATGCTGATATGGCCTAGCAATTGAGGGAGAGAGAGTACAACACTCTAGAAGACATGCAAAAGGGAGCAATAAGTGTAGAGGCTAATTTGATTGAGAAGAGAGCCAGACTGAGAGCTGAAAAGAGGGTAACATATAGAGATGACAATGTAGCTTCCACATTTGATCCAGATTATGATAGATTAGCTAAAAATGTGGACAAACTACAATATATGATAGAAAAAATGGTTGTCACAGTGGGTAACCAAAATAGAAACTAAAACCAGAACCAAAACTTTAGAAGGAATAACAACACTCCCAATAGACAAAAGGAATCATACCAACAAGTTATTCCCCCTTTCCAAAACTTTCTTGATGAGGATGAGGGAATCATTGAGGAGTCTGAAGGGAATGCAATAAACATGTTTGAAACAGAAAAATAAATCCACAACCATGATTCAGAGGATGATCAACCCTTATCCTCTTGTTGGGATGAGGAGTGGTTTGAATCTGAGGATTACAGATTATGATTTGAAAATGCTATGATGCAGGTCAGAGAACAATACGAACTCAGAAGCAAGAAAAGTCAGGAAAATTCCAAAGCCAAGGCTTCTGAAATCACCATCAAGAAAAGACCTGACAAACCTTCTAAAGCAACTGCTGAAAGGAAAAAATCAACAACTGAAGGTTCTGGTAAAAGCAAAGAAAAGGACAACCAAAACAATGAAAAACAAAGCCAACCCACTAGCAGCACTAGCACTACAGTTAGTACTCCTGATAAAATTGTTCCTAACCATGTACATAGTGAGAAATCACCAACTGATTCAGCTAATAAGGCAGTGGCTAACAAAACAAAAATGAGCATTCCAAGGAGTCAATCCACTTTCAACATGGAGAGTGAGATTGCAAAAATCAAAATCTCTATACCACTTTCTAAGCTGGCCACTCAGGATGTATATAAAGGCCAAATTTTGAAAGCCTTGAATTTAGGGGATGTTAGTGATACTGTAAACCTGAATGATGATCAACCAGCCCTCTTGTTTGGCCCGAAGATTGAGGGGAAGTTTCAGCAAGGGGTAGTCCCACCTTTTTATATCAGTCTCAACATTCATGACAAGATCCTCCATAATGCCATGCATGATTCTGGAGCATCACACAATTTAATGCCTAAGGTAGTGATGGAAAAATTAGGCCTAGAGATAACACGAGCATACAAAGATCTATATTCATTTGACTCTAGAAGAGTAAAATGCCTAGGCCTGATCAAGGACTTATGTGTGAACCTAGCCCAGATTCCTGCTAAATGTATGGTCATGGATGTGGTGCTGGCAGATGTGCCACCCAAGTATGGCATGTTACTATCTAGATCATGGGGAGCCAAGCTGCAAGGAACAATGCAGATGGATGGCTCATATTCCACTATCCCTATGTTTGGCCAACTTAGAAGACTGTATAGAGAGGCTCAGATGACATTCCTAGTCAGTAGCCCCGAGAAACCTGAAAACTCACCCTTATACTCGGTACATACGGATCTGGATTCTTTTATTCTTTGCAATGACCAATCCTTAGGAGAAATAGCATCAGAAACAAGGATACAAACAATGAATCAAAGCCCTTGGACTTTAACATAATGGCTACCCTAGACTCAGAAGAAAATGATGTAGAAAACCATGGCAGAACGCTAAAAATGAAACTCTTAGTGAACTAGAAATAGAGTCAGAATGCAGTCAGCTGATCAGTCACCCTTTGTGGACTGATACACCACGTGAAGAACAAAACCATCCACAGCCTAGTACAGACCCCATAACGCAAAACAATGGCGAACCCTTGTGGGAAATGAATTTTGATGGGTCCTGTACTAGGAAAACTGCCAGAGCAGGGGTTTGGGTATGTAACACAGAAAGTGACTATGCAGAGAGCCATGCTTTCAATCTGCATTTCAAATGTACAAATAATATTTCAGAGTACGAGGCTCTTATCCTGGGCTTGAGTCTGTTGAAGAAATTAGGAGCTCGTGGGATAGCTGTGCAAGGGGACTCAGAGTTGGTAATAAAATAGGTGAATGGTGAGTACTTAGTAAAATTCCCCAGATTAAGGGCATACATGAATGACGCAGTGGATTTATTGAAAACCTTTATAGAATACGATTTAGTGTTTGTCCCTAGGAGTCAAAATTTAATTGCAAATGGATTAGCTTGTCTAGCTAGTTCATTTCCTAAGATTCCCAGCGACCAAAAAATCATCATTTAGACCAAATTCAGACCTGCAGTGCCAGACAACGAAAAATATTGGCAGGTCTTTGAAGGTGATAAATAGATTGAGGACTTCCTCACAGGCAGAAATGAGTTTGAATGTTCAGGTTCAGACTCCAAATCTGAGGACAGTTGCCTGAGCGAAGAGTCCTTTGATGAAGAAACCCCACCCTATAATATAGAAATAAATTCTCTAGCTGAAGAAACTAGAAATTCAACCATGAAATGTGAAAACGTAGATAGTGAGGAAATGGAGGTGCTGCAGGCAAAAGAGAAGAATATACCTAGAGGCCTAGCACCATTAGAGGACCTTTTTGACTTTGATGATGTAGCAAAAAAGCCCACTATAGAACATGCAGACTCTAATGTGGAATAATGCAACATAGGTACTGAAGATAAACCCAAAATGATTAAGCTGGCTAAGTCTTTACCTACAGACATGAAGAAGAAATACATTGACCTTTTCAAGGAATTCATTGATGTGTTTGCTTGGAGTTATGAAGACTTAAAGTCCTATGGCACAAACATCATTAAGCACAAAGTACCCTTGAAAGAAAATCAAAAACCCTTCAGACAAAAAATTTGTAGAATAAATCCGAAACAACTGCCTGCAGTTAGAAAAGAAATTGAGAAGATGTATGATGGAGGCATAATAGTTCTGGTGAGGTTCTCTAATTGGGTATAAAACTTGGTGGCTGTGAGAAAGAAAATAGGGGAGATCATATTATGCATAGACTTCATAAATCTTAATAGAGCCTCGCTCAAAGACAACTATCCTCTGCCAAGAATGGAACACATCCTTCAGAAGGTAGTAGGCTCAAGAAGAATCTCCCTATTAGATGGATTTTTAGGTTATAACCAAGTGCTAGTACTCCTAGAAGATCAACTCAAAACAGCTTTTACCACTCCATGGGGCACCTTTATGTATGTAAAAATGCCTTTTGGATTGATGAACATTGGAGCAACCTTCCAAAGAGAAATGGATATAGCTTTTTCAGATGAGATAGGACAATTTCATTGTTGTTTACTTAGATGACATTACAGTCTACTCAAAGACTGATGAAGAACGCCTAAAACATCTGAGGAGAGTGTTTGAGAAGTGTAGAAGGTTTGGTCTATCATTGAAACCTAAAAATACCTTGTTTGGGCTGGAAGAAGGCAAACTTCTGGGCCACATCATTTCTGAAAAGGGGATGAGGATAGACCCACAGAGAGTTGAGGGAATACTACAAATCACACACCTGAGAAACATCAAGGAGTTACAGTCCTTCATTGGGAAAATAAATTTCCTTAGGAGATTTATTCCCAACCTAGCTGAACACCTCATGAATATGACTAACATGCTAAAGAAGGGTGTAGGAGTTAAATGGACTGTTGGAGCTAAACAATATTTCGAATTAGTGAAACTTGCACTCACCCAAGCTCCTGTCCTGATTAGCTCAGATTTCTCAAAATATTTCCTGATCTTTTCATTCGCCTTAGAGCACACAATAGTTGTAGTCCTCCTGCAGAAAAACACAGAGGGAATGGAATAGCCAATAGCCTTTTTCAGTAAAGCCTTGAGAGATGTACCCTTGAAATACAACATAATGGAAAAACAGGCCTATGCTCTGGTCAAGGCCTTGAAAGACTTTAGGGTGTACATATTGCATTCCCACACCATAGCCTATGTGCCTAACATAGTGGTCAAAGACATCTTGTCCCAATACCCAGATGGGAAAAGGGGCAAATGGATTGCTACCATCTTAGAATATGACCTTGAGATAAGACCCACCAAACTAATCAAAGGTCAGGGCTTAGCTAAATTAATGGCTGAATCAAATCTGCAAGCCCTTGACATTAACATGATAGCTGCCCTAGATGAGCAGGAAGGATTGCCTAATCCCACTATCGAGGAGAAGTTTTAGAACTCTCCTTGGTACTCTGATATCCTTTATGTGCTCACCAACCTCAGTGCTCCACCTGAACTATCAAAGACCAAGGCCCGATCCTTGAAATTAAAAGCCAGAAACTACTGTGTTCTGAATGAAAATTTATTCTAAAAAGATCCAAATGGCCTATTGCTTAAATGTTTGCCTGAAGCTGAAGCTGAAAGAATTAAACAAGAATTCCATGCTAGAGAGTGTGGAGGCCACTTGAGTTAGAAAGCCACTGCAAACAAAATTCTCAGGGCTGGTTATTATTGGCCTAAACTCTTTAGTGATGTCCATAAGATGATAATTGCCTTCTATAAATGTCATATCTTTGAAGGCAAGAGAAAAATCCTCCCCCTCCCTCTCCAACCTATCACCGTTGAAGGTCCTTTCATGTAATGGGGCCTAGATTTTGTAAGGGAAATTCATCCTGATTCTTTTGTACAACACAAATGGATCCTAACTACCACATATTATTTCACTAAGTGGATAGAGGTCGTACCTACCAGGAATGCCACAGATTCGGTCATTATTAGGTTCCTAGAAGGTCATATTCTCTCTCGGTTTGGTTGCCCAAGAAAAATAATCACCGATAATGCAACTACTTTTGGATCTAAGAAAATGGTCAATTTTTGTCACAGGTATGGAATAACACTTGGTCATTCAACTGCCTATTACCCTCAAGGTAATGGCTTAGCTGAATCATCAAACAAAAGCCTGGTGATCATCATCAAAAAGCTGTTGGAAGAGAACAAGAAGTCATGGCACAACAAGTTGGTACATGCTTTGTGGGCTGACAGGCTTACAACAAAGAAATCTATTGGCATGTCACCATTCTAGCTTGTTTATGGGACAGAAGCAGTGTTTCCTACAAATCTTGGAATACTAGTAGTCAAGCTTGTCTAAGAGATCCAGACAGAAGAAGATAACATGATTAGAAGAATAAATCAAACAATCCATCTTCAACAGATGAGGGAGGAGGTCTATAACAGAGCTGTCAAGGTTCAGGAAAACATAAAGAGATTGTTTGACAAGAGAACCAAAGCTTCAGATTTCAAAATTGGAGACAAGGTTCTGAAATGGGACTCAAGGAGAGAGGACAAAGGAAAGCATGGAAAGTTTGACAGTTTGTGGCAAGGTCCATACATTATCCAAGCCACTGTGGGTCCTAATGCATTTTTTCTTCAAGAATTAGGTGGTACAGAGCTGTTTGGGGGTCCTGTCAATGGCAGGATGCTAAAACACTACTTCTGCTGAACTTCCAAATTTCTAGTTTCCATTTCCAGTGTACATACCATAGCAGTATTTTGTTAAAAAAAAAAAAGAAAAAAAAAGGAGAAAGGAGAGGTTCAGACATGCTCAAAACATGAACCTAAGAAGTATAAAGCAGTTGGCCCTAACATGCTCAAAATATGGACCAACAAAGAAGGAAGAAAAATCAGCTCTAACATGCCCAAAACCAGAGCTGAAGTGAAGAAAAGGAAGTGACTCTAACAAGCTCAAAACCTGAGTCAAAAAGAAAGAAAGACGCTCAAAACTCTAGATTTCAAGCCTTCAAGTTTTGTTTTTCAATTTTCAGCATTTTTGGTCCACAGCAAGTCAGACAGTTTAATCCTGGCTTGACTGTTTTTCAATTTCTGTCTTAGAATGTAGAGAAGAAATTTGTTGGATAGTTTAATCCTAGCAGATATTAGATTAGGTAGAGAAACAAATGAGACCAACAGTCTAATCTGGTCTCATGGAGCAATAAGGGTAGATTTAGAATAGGTTTGTTTTCTATTGTACAAATAAATGATGTAAAGGGTTTGCTAGTCCAAATGCACCCAAAGGGAAAATGTTAGGACTGTAGTTTGGGTAGGTAGACTGATTGGGGAAACTGTTTCTGCTGATTAATATATCTATCATGTTGTGGCAGCTGAAAAACAGAGAAAGAAAGGGATGCACCAAGTAGCAGGCATCTGGCCTACTCCAAAGATCATTTCTGGATTCTTGCCTCCTTGAAGAAGAAGCCATCCCCATGTGGAGCCACTGTTAGCCCCCCTATGAAATTCTTGACAAGCAAGCAGGGGGGCTAGATTGTTTTAGAAGCCTTCAAGGAATGTATCTCCCATGAGGACACATCATCCTTGAAGCCTTCTACAAGCCTTCTCTTTTAATGAAATCCGCTTTGCTAGTTTCCCATCGTAAAGCCTCTCTGGTTATAAAATTTTGCTCCTCAAAAGGCCCATCATTGCCCTTATACCCCTACAAAATACCACATTTTAACCCCTTTTTCCCTTTGTCAAGGTTCTCCTTTTCCCCTCCTTTTCCACCATTAACCTATTAATATCCCCATAATTCCCATGGAATCCCACCATTACCCTTTGTTTCCTCAGATTTCCCCTCTGTCTCCCCATCATTACCCTCCTTAGGCTTTGGTTTTCATTGAAAAGGGTTTAAAAACCCACTTTAAACCTTTAAACAGGCCTTAGCCCCTCCGCCTATGCTCCACGTGATCCAGTTCTGGAACCACCCACCAGAGCAAAAGGTGCTTGCCCCATTGGTTTATCGGGCACGATTATAGCCGTCGATCCTCACAGAATGGACGACGATCACCACCCTCGCAGCCTCTGTCGATTTCCCGATCAAACCTCCTGATCGAAGATTTGCCATCCATTTTCAAGTTGATCAGCGGTCCACAATACGCCCGCGCTGGTGGTCCCCGTACACTGTTCCAAAACAGCCTGGTTTCTATCGCACTGCCTCTAGGCAGTGGGCAGTTTTTCCCAAGCATAGATCGATTCCATACATCATGTGCCACGTGTCCGAATGTACGAATTCAAAACCGCCCTCCATCACGTGTTATCGTTCGTCTGCGGATGCCCAACGATATCGCCGTCAGCCGTCAGATCTGGAAGGGCTCATCCAACGGCTGTCGCCTCCCGAAGATGTGCAAGGTTTAACCTACTATCTATCGCCCTCCTGGACCACTGTTCGACGTGTTTTTGCCGTCGATCTTCGCTGAGATCGGACGATCCAGATCTGTTCATCCTCCATCATTGACCGGTCCACCCACGTCATCGCCCCTCTCCACGTGTGTCCATTGTGTATTCATTCCCCCGCACATACATAGTTGTTCCAAAGTCATTTTCATAAATTTTATTTGAAAAACCTGCTCCGCTACATTTTATTTCCCCGGACCATATTTCGCTGTTCCATTGTGTTTTCCGCCACCAACCTGCACAATCTCACCGTATCATCATCCTGCATGGCCGTCTTCATCGTGTCCGTCACCCCCATGTATGATTTCTTAACCAGTTTTCGTTTTTGCGGGGTTATCAAAAGTAAATGGCCGCCATGATGCAAAATCTCTGTTATAGCGACAGAGAAATCAAGGAAGACCATGTGCAGAGGCTGAATTTATTAAAAATGGCCCAGGAAGGTAAAGACAGGACTTCCATTAAAGAAGCGGGATTTAAACTCTTTGAAAACTTTCCGGCGCTATAAAAGCATAGGATTTGCAAGCAGAAATTTGAATAGTGCAAGGCCAAGAGTTTAAGACACGCAAATGAGGATTTTCGAGCCTTATGATTAGAGATTTAAAGGTAAAAGTACCAGATTGAAGACCCCGAGGATCGAGCAGAAGGACCTGAATAAAGAAAACGATGATATCAGGGTTCTATAGCAGCAGAATGTTTTCTCCACGAAAGGAAAAGGTTCCCTTGCAGTGCTCATTCCATGCCGTGTTCTAAAGAGATTTTCTGCCTGGACAACTGTCCTGACGCTATCAGAGCATTTATTTCACGAGTATGGCAGACCCCTCAGCCATTTCTTAGTGTTTTGTTTATTCATCAAAAGTACTGCAATGAGCCGCAGCCAGAATGTATCAAAGTCTAATCCAGAGTAAATAGAGACCTGAAGAAGACCGATTCTTCATTCAAAAGTGATAGGAATTAAATGCAGAGATTTAAAACAGACTGGGCTTCGACCCTCACTCCCTTCTCAGGGTTTAATGTTGCATTTAGTTGTTCATCTACCTCCTCAGTTCATCTTCTGCTATAAAACTTATGAGAAAATATTGTAAAGGTTGTTGATCGATTATCAGTGAATTGCAAGCTGTTTCTCTTGAGACAATTTCTCTGTGTAAATTTTAAGATAGACTGAGGAAGATTCATCAGGCTGAATATCAAACTGTGAGCTATGTTGTACTTGATTGGTGTTGTTTTTAATATGACAAGCACATTTCTTTTCATCCTGATCTAAAGCTGCGGTGATGTTTTTCTATCTCTGTGTTATTTCATTTCATTTCATTTCAGTTCTTCTAGCTTGCATCAGAAATATGGTATAGGATTCACCATTGTTAGGTGCCCTATGCTTCTGCTCTCCATGCCTTTTATGTTTTCTACTATATGTGATATCTAAGGATTAGTTTCAAATGATTTAACCAGTGTAGTGGATGTTGTTTCCTACTCTCTGATGTATGAATTAATGAATCTGGTTCTTAGATTTTCTTGATAGGATATAATTGGATGAATTGAGAACACTGGGAGGACTGAACTTAGTCTCTACCTAACTAGGATCTTTTTCACTCTAGATACCTTTCTAAGATCCCATAAGTTACCTTTGGGAGTGGCCTTTGAGTATGTCCAAGTAGGTCTGGAGTTAAATGACCTCTGACCTAATCTATAGACATAATATTGGTCTTCTCTCTCCCTCCTTCACCTTTTTGACCTTATTGTTCCATCTCACCCATCATATTTAGGATCCAAGGCTTTAGAATACTAGCCCAACTAAAATCTTGCATGATTGATAGCAAGTAAACCCTTTCCTGACTCCATTGCCCAATGGTCTTGATGTTCTCTTGAGTTATCCTTCCTTTGCCTAGTTTCCTCTTTACTCATCCTTGTCTTATATTGGACCCTTCCTTCCTGATTCCCAACAACCAAACTCAAAATCAAACAAACAAACCCTGTGCATATAACTAGCCTAACATCTCGAATTTGTGCCTTAAGGACATATACCTTTGACTATAATAGAGAGATCCCTCTTTGGACCTAGGAGGGCTAGATCCTAAGGTCTGAAAGTGGTTCTGATGTTGTCTCATCTTTTGGTCTTACCAACCTGGCCAAAACATGGGAACCCGAACACACGGTGTTGTGCACTCAATCTCTGCTACTGTTTTCTCTGTACTCTTTTTCTTCCTGCTCAAAGGCTAGCAGGTGACTTTAATATTCTCAACACATTTTGCATGCAATTCTTATTCTTTTATTTTCATCATGGGACTCTCATCTTGCGGTGAATGTTTAGCATAATTTTGCATGCAACCCTTATTCTTTTAGTGGCCTTTTATCATAATCTTGCATGTGAATTTAGGTATAACCTATCACTCTGTATATTTTTGAAGGAAAATCAGTGTATTATGATTCTTATACTCTTTAATTACAATATACTTGGTTTTGGTAGTCTTGTTAATGGATTTTTTTTTAAGTTATTGAGAATTTATTTTTAATTACAATATACTTGGTTTTGATAGTCTTGTTAATGATTTTTTTTTTAAGTTATTGAGAATTTATTTGAACAAAATCACTTTGTTCATTATTTTCTTAGAAATATATTTTTGGTGGTTAATGTCTTTAAGAATGTATATAGTTTGATGTTGTAAATTTGTATATAGCATTTTCAAATTTTTTTTAATGCAATAATATTAGTTGGATTGATAAATAGATTACCAATATAGACATTTAAGAAACAAAATTTGAGTTCAAAAATTTGAGGATTTTCACTTCAAATCATTACTAAAGATTTTTGTGGGTGGGGTGTGATGAATTGAGGTTGCGATTAGCTCATCATTTTCCGTCTTATTCATTTTTGTAAACCATTCATTTGAACTCAAGTTGGGGCGGTAAAAATCCCATGGCATGCCCCTTATATTTTGTTTTAGGTTGAAAAGGAGTTTCATGGAGCCCTTCCTTTAACCCCGAAGATTTTGAGATTGTAGGTGTTGTAAAGTTGATGTGGATGATCTCATGGACAAATTAAGGCTTAAATGTGTTATGTAATCTCATTCTTGATTTGTTATTATTAGCCCATAACACCATTAAAATCATGTCAATAGATGGAAACATCAACATATAGGTTTATTGAGGGGCGAAAATGTATGACCAACTTTTAAAAAAGGGGATCTCTATGGTGTGAAGTCCCAATTAGACCTCACACCTTTCGAGATAGGAATCCCATCCAATATGTGGGCACGACTTCCACCATTCTTGTTTTCTCTTGGCTTTCAAGTGAAGAGATGCTAGCGTGAAAAAAAGTATGAAATACCTAGAGAATGAGGATAGAATAGCACACAAATGACAAACTTGCAATATAATATACATGAATATAACAAAACAACATCAAGAAGAAGTAAATCTCAAGAGGATTGAGGTAACTAAAACCATCATAGGCACACAAGAATAATAAAGTACTATGGTTAATTGAAAATTAGTCCTTGCTACTAGCATAAGTGTGAAATGAAAGAGCTAATATTCCAATGAACATATGAGTAATAAGCCATGAATCATCTCAGCAGTAAATAATTCACATGAAAGAAAACATGCACACATAATTGGAGCAATCTATAGCCATTACAACTAATAGATGAATACATGAGAATCAATGCCAAGAATGAAGAACTTATCATTGATACTACTGCAAATCCAAGTACATGTAAAATAGGTTAATCTAAATCCAATAGTGGAAGGTGGGTTTCTCATATCATCTCTAAGACAATGTCTGTGCCTCGCCACAACTTAGTTTACATTCACCAAAAGCTATATTACTCACACCTACCTAAGTCTTAACAACTATTGTAAGAGACGCAAGTGTGAAAACCACCCTTACTTAGAGGCACGAGGAGACATTTATAGAAATGGGAAGTTGATCCTTCAACTCCCCCATGACTCTTCGACTACTTCATGAACTTTACACTCCTATTTGCTTTTACAATTCATATTAACTCTCACATGACTTTGTTATTTGAAATTTTTATGACAACATAATAAATGGAAATGTGACAAGGCTTGATGTAGTGGTTTTTTGGGGAGATATCAAACTTTGTGAGAGAACCTTTGATGTCTTATCAATGCCCTCAGGTAACCGTGGTGCTGGTTGGACTATCCAATGATTATCACTCATTAAGATCACATATAGATGCTTTATGTTGGGACCAAATCAAAGACAATCCTTCTAGTAGTTCTTGTATAATATTGGGTATCACATCATGTTCTTCATTTCTCAAGCCTATGAAAAATCTTGTAAAGTTCCCTAATTATATAGTCAAGTTATAGGTTACCCCAACTCATTCAAGCTCATTTGCATTCATAAGAAAGTTCATTTTCTCATAGATATGATTGAAAATTTTATAATTTTAAATAGTTGAATATCATAGGGAGATGATAACACATGTTGAATATAATAATTATAGATGGGTTGGAGAAATAATTAATAATGAAGTGATTTCCAACTTGTTATGAAACCAACTTGTTAGCTCCCGAACTGGACCCCAGGCTGAGAAGGGAAAAACAGGGTAACAAAGTAAACCACGCTCAACCTTGTAGCTAGCCCTACAAGGACAGGAGAAGGCTCTCTCTGTGAAAGGATATTGAATAAAGTGCAATAATGATCTGATATTAGGCTAGGTATAATGATAGGAAAGAATTTTGATAAAATGAATGAATTTTCAGGGATGTGTGGGACAAAATGGGACAATATGAAACTTGGGAATTAAATTAGAATACAGGGTATTTCATGGGGCAAGATAGGCAGGAAATTTTAGCATTTAAGGTTAAATAAGGATGGGATGGAAAGACTGGTGAGGAGCTGAAAATGACACAATAAACGGATCCTTTGCAAACAGAAGAAAAACACACAAAATGAATGATTTCCCAAGGCAGAGCATAAAAAATGGATTCTACCTTTCTATCTTGAAAGCATTCAAAAAGAGATGTTTATGAATGAGAGGTGAAACCTAACAATTTACATATGAAAGAAAGGGGAGAAACAAATGCTAAATCTCATACCACATGGATCCCACAAATCAGAGCTGCATCTCCTATTAATCCCTGTCAAATTGTATAATAGAGCACAAAATTTTCTTCCACACTATTCCCCTACTTCTCAATTACCAACCAAGACTAATGATTTACAATTACAATAAATAAGCTGAAATGTGGGAACATGGATCCACAGAAAGGGACCTGTTCTAACAGCTCAAAAACTAAAGTACAATCATAGAAAAGAAATACAACAATCTGCCCCTAAAAACAAGGGACAACATTACATTTGATCACTTGGAGATTTCACTGTTATGCTATATGAAGGAAAAATAGGCAATCCAAAAGCAGATTTCCTACTTTGCTGCTGTTGTAACAATATTTTCTTATTTTAGCTCTCAGCCATTGACTGTCGCTTTTCTTTCCTTTATTTGTTTCGAGAAAACTGAATTTTTTAAATAAAATGCTGTTTGAAATAAACTGAAATGAAATTACACTTTTAGTGAAGGGAAGAATTGATATTTGAATGGAAAAAATGGGAAGGGAAGGAGACGGAAATCATATGTAAATCACAATCGCAATGGACAGGGCAGAGGGATATAATATAATAAAACACATTGTAATATGTTTTTAATTGGTGCCATCGTAATCAGAATCAGAAGGGAGCAGGGAAGGGGAGATAACAATGAAGTGACAGGAAACTCTGATGTGATTTTGAGTCATAAGGGTAATCGGAATCGGAGTCGGGAGTTTGGGGGCAAAGTATCATATAATATATGCCTCTGACGCGATAGGGTAATTCCTTTGCATAAAACAAAATAAACAAAAATTAGAATTAACAAAGGCAAAGGGCTATATTATGGATGAGCGGAGGATTTAAATGGTGGGACAGGGGCCAATCGGGATTGGGATCGGAAGGGAGCAGGGCATATATAATAACACCGATGCGATTGGTTATGAGCTGTTGGATCGAGTTTTGCAATCGACGGTGGGGACATTAATCATGGGTAGGCCATCGGCAGTGGAACAATGATAGGAGCTGATGGGAATGCTCCGATCGGCTATGAGCCATCGGATCGGCAGGGGGTAAATCGACGGTCGGATGTGCATCGGAGGGGGGAAATACAATCACATCGGAACTTTTGGATAAGGGTTGATCGGGGCACACAATTAAATGTTGCGATTTGCGATGGAAGAGCGGGGTTTATTATAATAAGAATTTCGAACTGTATATTATAATGTTTTCAAGCATGGAGGGGAAGTGGTTTGGGAACATATTAATATATAAATGCAATTTTTCCATCAGAAGGGAGAAAAGGGATTTTTAGGGGGAATATTAAACTTTAAAAACAAAATTAAGGGGAAAAATGGGAAATAGGGATTATATGAGGACATAGGGAATTTTACTTCACTTAAGCGTAAATTTCAATCCAGAAGTTGTTTTAAAGAGTGTAATATACCGTTGGAAAGCTATTTCTAGGCTTTTTCTGATTGATTTGCTTGGAATATAATTTGGTGCTGAACATGCTATGAAAAACCCCTATGAAGGCAGGATGATGACTTTGTGGAGGTGGCAGCTTCTGAGTTGTGACTTGTTACACATGATGATATAGAATTACATAATGAATAATAATAAAGGAAAAATATCACATTTTCACCTCAAAACATGGTTTTGAGGTGAAAATTACATCAAGCTGAATAAAATGTCTCTTTTATCTTCCAGGTGTTGTGACTTTGAATTTCTTGACTTCCTCATGACCTTGTTGATATTTATTTACTTTTGACTCATTAATTTGACATTGGTGAGACCCTAGAAACTAATGAGACCCATCCTATGACCTACTGATATGATTTTGAGAATGAAAGTGACTAACGACTGAAGACCATAGAGAGGAAAATCAGCAAGTACCTCATGAGGGAAAACTGATAAAAAATTACTACCATCAATGAATCCATGACCTAGCGGAATGGTGAAATTTATTCGGTATGAGACACCTAATATGAAAATGCAAAAGAGCAGTTTTGATCACTGATGGCAGTATGACTAGACTAACACTAACATTGGCTCCAATGGGGATGGTAGCTCCTTGGAGGTGCCAAGAACACCGTAGACCAAGTAGCCTTATCCGTTGGGCATGGAGTCAAAAATACTGAAAGCTGACACAAATGCAAACTGACTCTGAATCAAGACTAAGACTAAAATAAAATCAAACCATACACATGTAATCTAAGTTTTATAGCCTTCACCTCGGGCCCCAAACTTGAATGACTGTGCATTTTGAACTCTGATAAAAAATAACATGGTATATACAATGATGATGAGACAGATTTTTTATCCCTATCTTGAACAATGGTAGTGCTTCAATAGCCTACCATTTACTACTCCACCTGGACAATCCTGGCCATCCATTTCTGAAAGAAAGAAGGCATTTTGTCCCCTGTATGCTATAATTTTGTATGGTCCCTTCCAAAGGTTGTCAAACTTACCGTGCTCCCTTTGTCTTCATTTCCTGCATCTCATTTCAACACTACATCAACCAGATGAAACTTTTCTGCTTTTTTCTTCCTGTCATAGATATTTTTAATCTTGTCCTACAACTGACTCGCTTTCTGTGACACTTCTTTTCTTGTTTGTTGAAGGTGGATCATCTGATTGATCCTCCGTTAGTTGTCATCATCTTCGCTGGCAACATCTTGTAACAATCTCATAACTGGAACTGTAAGAGAAGTAGGAAAGACAACATCAGTACCATAAACTAGCTCAGAAGGTGACATACCTATTGATTTTTTACTACTAACTCTGTCTGCCCACAGTGCATTGATAATCTTTCAGTGCCAATTTCTTTTGCTTGCCTCCAACAATTTCTTAATTATATTCACCAGTGATTTTTTCGATGACTCTACCAGGCTGTTGCTTTGTGCATAATACGTTGTTGAATGGCCCAGCACGATGCTATATTTGTCACAAAAATCGACCATTTTCTTTGATCTGAACGTTGCTGCATTATCTGTCACAATTTTACATGGGCAACCAAAACGGGATAAAATTTTAGATTCAAGGAATTGAATAATTACCGTGTTTGTTGCTTTCCTGGAAGGGATGGCCTCAATCTATTTTGTAAAGTGATCTTTCCCAGTCAATATCCATCGATGCTCTGCTGAGGACACGGGGTGAATTTCTCCTATAAAATCGAGCCCCCACTGCTGAAAGGGTGCGTTCACTAAAACTGGTTTCAAAGGAAGTGGAAGAAATCTCTTCTTCCCTTGGAAAATTTGACATTCATGACAATTCATCACCGTTTTATATAAATAAGAAAATAATGTGGGCCAACAATACCCAGTTCTCAATACCTTGTTGGCTTTAGTTTTCCAAAACAAGTGACCACCACATTCACCTTTACGGAAATCATGCATTACCTTCTGAGCTTCCTCTTCAACCAAACAGTTCAGCAGAACGCCTCCCGGATCCTTCCAATACAGAGCATTGTTTAAAATACAATATTTTGCAGATTTAAGCTTCAAAGATCTACTTTTACTCTTAGGCATGCCTATAGGAGGGACAAATGCTGAAGAACATAAACAATATCTGAATAACAAGGGGACTGCAGAAAAATATCTGAAATAGGAACCAACAAACCTTCATCTTCCTCTTCTGACATTGCTATAATGAGGTTTATATCTAAAGCACGCAGATTTGATTGGGCCATCAATTTCACCAAACCTTGGCCTTTGATCAACTTCGTGGGCTTGATCTCCAGATCATACTCCAACATAGCTGCTATCCATTTGCTTCTTCGACCTTCTGCATCAGTTTGTATTAGCACATCCTTGACTGCTGCGTTAGGGACGTATGCTATAATATGTGAATGCAGAATATAGACCCTAAAATCCTTCAATGCCTTGATAAGGGCCAATGCCTGTTTTTCAATAATGTTATATCTTAAAGCAGCATCTCTAATAGTCCTACTGAAAAAGGCAATTGGATTTTCTACTTCATCTCTCTTTTGCATTAAAAAAGTAGCCATAGTATGCTCGGATGCAAACAAAAATATGATAAAATCTTGAGTATAGTCGGGACTGATCAAAACTGGGGCATTAGATAAAGCAAAATTTACCAAATTGAATGACTTGATAGCCTCTTCACTCCATTTAACAATGTTTTCCTTCTTCAACATATTGGTCATTTCTCCCAAATGCTCAGCCAAGTTTGATATAAATCTACATAAAAATTTCATCTTACCATTGAAGGCCTGAATTTCTTTCTTATTCCGTGGTAGATCTATGAGCTGAATTTCCTCCACTTTGGCTGGATCAATGCGAATGCCATCTTTAGAGATGATATGCCCGAGCAATTTCCCTTCATCCATGGAAAAATGACTTTTCTTGGGATTGAGAGAAATCCCAAAATTTCTGCAAATGCTCCTCGTCTGAACCTAAAAACACTGTCAAATCATCCAACTAAACAACAAGAAAAACATCTTTTTCATTTGCAAAAGCAATGTCCATTGCATGCTGGAAAGTAGCTCCAGTGATTTTCAGTCTGAATGGCATCTTAGCATACTAGAAGGTTCCCCAGGGTGTTGTGAAGGTAGTTTTATCTTTGTCCTTCTCATGCACCAAGATCTAGTTGTACCCTGAGTAGCCATCAAGTAGTGACATCCTAGATGCTCCAACTACTCTCTACAGAATATGGTCCATTTTCAAAAGTGGGTAATTATCCTTTAAGGATGCCTTATTCAAGTTCCGAAAATCTATACACAATCTTATTTCTCCAGTCTTCTTACGCACTGGGACCAAATTTGAAATCCAGTCAAAAAATCTAATGGGAACTTTGATACTTGCTTTGTAAAACCTGTTTACCTCCTTTTCAATTGATGGCAGCAGCTTTGGATTGATTCTCCTTAGCTTCTGTCTAAAAGGCTTCTGATTCGTCTTAATAGGAATTGCATGCTGGATTATGTTTTTATCATACACTTTCAAATATGAATAATCCCATGAAAATACATTAGAAACTTCAGAAAGAAATTTAACATACTTCTTCTTTACCTCAGGGGATAATGCCTTTGACAATTTGACAAACTTGGGCTCGTCAGCTGTTCCAATATTGACATCTTCAACTCCTTTCTCTAGGGGCACCAAGCCTAGCTTCTTTGCAACATCATCCTGGTCAAAAAGCTCCTCCAGAAGTATGAGACCTCTAGGAATCACATTATCCTTTAGCTGCAATATGTCCATTTGATTTTCTTCTAACTCCTGATCATCAACCTCATACTCACCCTCTATTGCAGTATCTTTAAATTTTCCATCACCCTGCAAAAATGCATTAATCTCATTATCATCCTAAAATACTTGCCAATACCTTAAATTTTCTGGGACAACAGGCGTATTTTTGACATAGATCTCAAACATATTGCTGGAGGTCATCAGAATCCTTAAGTTGCTTGCAGTAGTGGCAAGTGAATCAGCAATGAGGTTCTGCATCCTGGGCACTGCTATCAAAGTATACTCTGGGAATTTTTTCAAAATGGCTAGGACTGCATTTCTGTGTGCCCGCAATCTCAAATTTTTAGCTTGGTATTCTCCTTTCACCTATTTTTATTTTCAGCTTGGAGTCACCATACACATAAATCTTCTTTGCATTCAACTTCTTCAAAATTTTGAGACCTACAATCAAACACTCATATTCTGCTTCATTGTTAGAGTAGTCAAAGGCTAACTTATAAGCACAAACTATAACATTGCTGGGAACCTTTTCAGGCTGAAAAATAGGGCTTCTAATCCATATCCCAATACTAGCTCCTTCCTTACCAATATCTCCATCAAAATCCGGGCTCCACAAGCCTTCTTATTCTTCTTGAAGATGCTACAATTTTGTTTCTTTCTCTTCTTTACCTTGGCTGATTTCTAGCTGTTCACTGTCTTTTTGCTGCTGGCAGGCAGGAGACTCATAAATGTTTGCTGCTTTATCCTTTTCGTGTTTAAGGAATTCTCTGAAATTCTTTGAAATCTTAGGTATTTTATCCACTTGTACCAACTGAACATTCTCATCATTTAAACCACCATTTGAATAGAAGACAAAAGACTCTAAATCTGTATGAACAACATTAATGGGATGATTTATAGGCTTGTCTTTGTTGGTAATCATATATTTCATTTTATCTTTCCTATATAACTTTCTCAACTGGCCAAATACAGGGATAGTGGCATAAGAGAAGTCAAGCTACATGGTTCCCTTAAGTTTTGCACCCCAATACCTAGATAGAAGCATTCCAAACCTTGGCGGGACATCAACAACAACTACATCCATCAAGACATTCTTTGCTGGAATCTGATCTAAAGACACTACCAAACCTTTGATTAGACCAATACAGTGAACCCTACTTGATTCAAAGGAATACAAATCATGATATTTTCGAGTAATTTCAAGGCCTAGCTTCTCCATGACAGTTTTGGGCATCAAATTATGTGAGGTGCCAGAGTCTAACATAGCGTTTTGGAGGATAAACCTATGTACTCTAAGACTTAGGTAAAAAGGAGGGACTTCATTTTCTTCAGATTCTTCTGTGGCTGGTCTGAAAATAAGTTCAGGGTAGTCATATTCTACATTAACCATATCAGAGATAGAGCATATTTGCAAGACTTTGGACACCTGAGTTTTATATGCACTATTCTTCACCAACTCTGAGAGGCGCATAGACACTTTCAGTTTAGAAATTTCATTTTCTAAATTAAAGGAGGGAGCTTTTTCTACCTCTTTAATGGGTGGATCTTTCTTCTCTATTTTCTTATTTTTTGAGCTCTGCTATTTCTTTTAATTTGTTGTATTAGTAACTATAGGTATTTTTCTAGAAGAAGGGTCGGCTGGCTCTTTTTCTTTCTTTGCATCATTCTTCATTTGGAGTTCTTTTCTCTTTTGAATGGGACTAATTGTAACCTATCTGTTCCTTAAAGAGTATTGCCTTTGCTAAGCCAACAGAGCGTTCATATACCCTCTCTGGTAATCATCAGACTCTTCTTCCAATGCTGTGTCATTGGCCAAAATGAAATTTTGGTCTTTTTGGATGTCTGGAGTCGCCACTGTGTATTCTTAGTCTTCTGTGAGGAAAATTGGTGCACCATCAGATGTGAAAAAGTGATTAGCCTCAATCACAGGATCATCATCATTTGAATCTATCCCTTGCACGTAGTTCTGCTGCAATGGAGTTTTAATCTGTTGCTGTGGTGGCGCAGCTTGGTCATGCGTTCTTTGCTCTCTCTGTTTAATTATGAATTGCGACTGTTATCCTCTGAAATTCAGATTTCTTATTTGAGGCTCAGGTCTGTCTGCGATGGTTAACCTATCAACCATTTTTTCCACTGTTCTGATTAGAGTGTCCATTTTTCTATCTGAAGGAGATGCCTCCTCATTTACGATGACTCTTTTCTTAGCTTTTGTTCGTGTTCTTTTAGCCAGAAGATTAGCTTCAATGCTTACTGCTATCTTCTGCATGTCTTCAAGTGAAGAGGGGTCTCTTTCACATAGCTGCTATGCAATGTCGGCATCAAAACCATCAGGAAATTTCAACAATGCTAATCCCAGAAGAGCCTTCAGGTTAGTTGGGATAGCATTATATACAACATTGAATCTTAAACAATAGTCTTGGACAGTTTCACCCACATTTCTTTTAATATTCTTGTATTCAGACAGGATTTGGAGTGGGTTCTTTTTTACCTCCGACCAGTCCAAAAATTGTGTGTGAAACTCCTGCAAAGTGCGAATTGAGCCCGGTGGTAAGGCTCTAAACCACTTTCTGACTTCACCTCCGAAGCTTTGAACAAACATCATGGTTGTTACATTCTCTGCTTCTACCTCAATTAAATAAAAAACGTCATTCATTTTATCAACATGCTGTTGAGCTGTAGTGCTCTGAGTGGCATCAAAGATGGGGATTTTGCTTTGATAGTTAGTAGGCATGTCATTGAGGACCTAGGGTAAAACCACGGGTGCATATCAGGCAGCCATGGCTCTGGGAGGATTTACAACAGGATTTGTAGGATTTAAGGGAGGTGTTGATGGAGGAGACGACAGTTGGGAATTGATTGATGGGAAAGCTGATCAATTAGGACGAGGCAATGTAGATCCTGACGACTCTAAAAGCTCAAGAATATTAGTTAGTGTGATGGACTGAGGGGAATTCAAAATGTAATCATCAATGGAGGAATTTTCCCTCAGGATATAATATTTTATTATAAAAATGTAATCTACAAGGAACTCAGGATATAAAATTTTATTATCAATGTCATTTTCAGACTTATTCCTAAATAAAGAAAGCTCAAAATTCTCATCAAAGGAAAGGTATTCTACAAAAAACCACTCACTGGGCCAAGTATAGGATCTGGTGATAGGTCTGGGGCTTAATGATCCTTCTCGTATTCTGACAATTCTTGGGATAAGGTTCAAATTTTCAAACACAAGGGGAGGATTTGGATCTGGATTAGCCCTGGTGTATCTTCTTGAAGCCAGTGTGGTCGAATTTCTATTTTACAAAATTTTATTTCCAGCCTAGTAAACTCTGAACGTCATCATCAGAGTGCAGGAATTTACAAGGAAAAATGTTACTGGGGTGATTAGCCTTCTATACTAAACAACTTCTTTCCCTAGTACGGTTGTCAGAGAATGTTAGCTCCCGAATTGGACCCTAGGCTGAAAAGGGAAAAACAGGGTAACAAACTAAACCACACTTAGCCTTGTAGCTAGCCCTACAAGGACAGGAGAAGGCTCTCTCCGTGAAATGATATTCAATAAAGTTCAATAATGATCTGATATTAGGCTTGGTATAATGATAGGAAAGAATTTTGATAAAATGAATGAATTTTCAGGGATGTGTGGGACAAAATGGGACAATATGAAACTGGGGAATTAAATCAGAATACAGGGTATTTCATGGGGCAAGATAGGCAGGAAATTTTAGCATTTAAGGTTAAATAAGGATGGGATGGAAATAATGCTGATGAGCTTAAAAGGGCACAATAAATGGATCCTTTGCAAACAGAAGAAAAACACACAAAATGAATGATTTCCAAAGGTAGAGCATAAAAAATGGATTCTACCTTTCTATCTTGAAAGCATTCAAAATGAGATGTTTATGAATGAGAGGTGAAACATAACAATTTACATATGAAACAAAGGAGAGAAACAAATGCTAAATCTCATATCACATGGATCCCACAAATCAGAGCTGCATCTCCTATTAATCCCTATCAAACTGTACAATGGAGTGCAAAATTTTCTTCCACACTATTCCCCTACTTCTCAATTACCAACCCAGAAAAATGATTTACAATTATAATAAATAAGCTGAAATGTGGGAACATGGATCCACAGAAAGGGAGCTATTTTGACAGCTCAAAAACTAAAGTACAATCATAGAAAATAAATACAACAATCTGCCCCTAAAAATAAGGGACAACTTTACATTTGATCACTTGGAGATTTCGCTGTTATGCTCTATGAAGGAAAAATAGGCAGTTCGAAAGCAGATTTCCTACTGTGATGTTGTTGTAACTATCTTTGCTTATTTTAGCTTTCGGCCTTTGACTTTCGCTTTTCTTTCCTTTATTTGTTTGGAGAAAATTGACTTTTTAAAATAAAATGTTGTTTGAAATAAACTGAAATGAAATTACACTTTTAGTGAAGGGAAGAATTAATATTTGAATGGAAAAAACGGGAAGGGAAGGAGATGGAAATCATATGTAAATCGCAATCGCAATGGATGGGGTGGAGGGATATAATATAATAAAACACATTGTAATATGTTTGTAATTGGCGCCATCACAATCAAAATCGGAAGGGAGCGGAGAAGGGGAGATAACAATGAAGCGACAGGAAACTCCGATGTGATTTTGAGTCATAAGGGTAATCGAAATCGGAGTCAGGAGTTTGGGAGGAAAGTATCATATAATATATGCCTCCAACACGATAGGGTAATGCCTTTGCATAAAACGAAATAAACAAAAATTAGACATAATAAAGGCAAAGGGCTATATTATGGATGAGTGGAGGATTTAAATGGTGGGACTGGGGCCAATCAGGATCGGGATCGGAAGGGAGCGTGGCATATATAATAATGCCGATGTGATTGCTTATGAGCCATTGGATCGAGTTTTGCAATCAACGGTTCAGACATTAATCGAAGATTGGGCCATCGGGAGTGGAACAATTATAAGAGCCGATGGGAATGCTCCGATCGACTATGAGCTGTCGGATTGGCAGGGGTAAATCGATGGTCGGATGTGCATCGAAGGGGGGCAATACAATCGCATCAGAAATTTTGGATAAGGGTTGATTGGGGCGCACAATTAAACATTGCGATTTGCGATGGAAGAGTGGGGTTTATTATAATAAGACTTTCGAACTGTATATTATAATGTTTTCAAGCATGGAGGGGAAGTGGTTTGGGAACAGATTAATTTATAAATGGGATTTTTCCATCGGAAGGGGGAAAAGGGATTTTTAGGGGGAATATTAAACTTTAAACACAAAATTAAGGGGAAAAATGGGAAATAGGGATTATATGAGGACATAGGGAATTTTACTTCACTTAAGCATAAATTTCAATCTAGAAGTTGGTTTTAAGAGTACAGTATACCGTTGGAAAGATCTTTCTAGGATTTTTCTGATGGATCTACTTGGAAGATAATTTTGCGTTGAACATGCTGTGAAAAAACTCCTCTGAAGGCAGGATGATGACTTTGTGGAGATGGCAGCTTCTGAGTTGTGACTTGTTACACATGATGGTATAGATTTACATAATGAATAATAATAAAGGAAAAATATCACATTTTCACCTCAAAACATGGTTTTGAGGTGAAAATTACATCAAGCTGAATGAAATGTCTCTTTGATCTTCCAAGTGCTGTGACTTTGAATTTATTGACTTCCTCATGACCTTGCTAATATTTATTGACTTTTGACTCATTAATTTGACCATGGTGAGACGCTAGAAACTAATGAGACCCATCCTATGACCTACTGATATGATTTTGAGAATGAAAGTGACTAATGACTGAAGACCATAGAGATGAAAACCAGCAAGTACCTCATGAGGGAAAACTGATAAAAATTACTACCATCAATGAATCCATGACCTAGCGGAATGGTGAAATTTATTTGGTACGAGACACCTAATATGCAAATGAAAAAAAGTCGTTTTGATCACTGATGGTAGTATGACTATACTGACACTAACACAGCTCACAAAATATAAGAAAAAATAGATCAACGACTTAGAAATTTTCCACTTCGAGGGGTAAACCTCCTTTACATTACATAAATGAACAATTCTTGGATGATTCAAATGATAAAAACCTACTTTCTATATATAGGAGTGGAAGGGGTCCCTGTTGGTGTTAAGATATGAATGATATGATTCATGCTTTTCCCACATTAAATGTCAATCTAGGATTCATCTGGTTATTAAAAGGCTAACACATAATATATATGTAGGCAACATTTACACAATTTTGTATTGATCACCAATCAAACAAACTATGTGTAGCAATAATCAATTGTAATGAAAATATGAGTAACAACAATATTGACTATAATAATATTTGAAGTAACAATAACAAAGATTCATAGTAATCACACTTAAACCATTACAACGATAAAGAAATATGCAACCCAATGAAAAAGGGAACTAAAAAAACCCTAATCCAATAATGCCTAGTCAAGACATTGGGTCCAAATCCATGATCAGGGCTGTGGAAAAGCTACGAACTCACAGGAAGATCAGGAACCCAGGAATTACATTAACTGTAATAAAAGTACATTAAGAGTTACTATTACATACTCAGAATATTTAGTATGCTAAACCTTATAGTTGAACAACCATTTCACAAACCCGTATCCGTACTTATAAAAAATTATGATATCGACAACTCCTAAATTACGACAGTTGTTGCGTACAATTATATGGTGGTTATCAAAGTAAAACAGAATGTAGAAGATAGCAGTGAGGTAAATCAGAAGTCGGTCCATAGTTGCAGCTGATATCCAAAGATAACGTTGCCAACTTGATGGTATTTGTTAGGGTCCTATAATAATACGATTCATAATTTTGAATTGACTTTTGATAGTCTTATAAAATATGTACATACCTTGCTTTCTAAAAGTTGTTTTCCCATATTTTGAAAAAATTGAAAAAATATAATAAAAAAAATAATCAAAAAGTGGGTAAAAAGTCTTAAAAGAAATATTAAAGGACTTAGAAAATATAGACCCCAAAAGAAAAAGATGAGAATAAGACTTGAAAATGAGCAAGTCCAAATGCCACTACTTTTTACTTTTCTGCAAAATAAATAATTATGGCAGAGTGTCAATAAATCCCATAATACATGATGAGTTAAACAGCTTAATCTTAACTCTTCATGCTTTCAATTTCATGTTTTAGATAGTGAATAAAAAATTTTCAAACAGTTTAAACTTGACAAATTAATATATAGGTAGAGAATAATGAGGAGCTCAATAGTCTAATCTGAGCCCTCAGATGAAATAAGGTAGATTTAGATAGTTTATGCTTTAAACGAATAAATGTTACAAGGTTGCAAGCCTAAATGCACCTGCCAAATGAAGAAAAAATGTTAGAATAAGGATGGGTAGGTAGAAAGAAGTGGAGAAAGCATGTAATAATGAATCATTCAGAAAAATCACTAGTTTCCCATCCCCTGTAAGTATTCAGTATTCTAAGCTATCAGTCAAATAGGCTTAGAGCATTTCTCTAACTTTTCTTGGGACCGGACCCAAGGCTTGATGACTGACTAGTCGAAAATATTGAGTGCTTATGTTAAATCCCCATTTATCATCATTCATCCTTCATTCATACATTTTAACCTCTTTTACTAAGTAAAGACATATTATTACTTAGCAAAGATTAAAATCCAATATAATTAACTTCATCCCTTCAGAAGCATTCATAAAACCCTCAAAATTACATTTATCCTAAGTATTGGTGAAATAATATAAAGATGAGGAATGCTTTGCCTTTTACACTTTACTTAGAGATTTTATGTATTTTGTTTTACATTACACTACCCTTTCATATTAACCTTTAACATATTTTATTAAATCCCTAAGAAATACCCTATCCAACTTATTAATACCCTATATTTAAAATACCCTAAAAAAACCCACTATTACAATGATTTAGAACAAAGTTTATTATCCATGTGCTCAATTAAGAATCCAAATTATACACCCTTTGGTCTAAACTATCATTAAATAAATATCCCACCCCTATGGTCTTTAATCTATTCAAAAAAGGTTTAAATACTATATAATAAAATGGAAAGTTGCACTAATGTGTTTCATTTAGGGCATATTACCCATGATCTAAAAAAAACATATTTAGTCCCGCTCTTTAGCATATATCCTAAGTTTTCAAATCGAATTAAATCTTTTTGTAAGGTTCAAAATACGTTAAACCCCACCATGCAAAAGTCTGCACCTTTGCAATGCATATATAAAACCTTTCAGCTACATCCATTTTATAAGAGCTTTAAACCATTTTTTTAAACCGCCAGCCCCCATATAAACCCCGGTCCCACCTTTCCCTAAGCTGCAGATTTTCTTTTGATCTCGACCCTTCGCACCTGAGATCAAGATCCAACGGTCCAAATGTGATATCGCGGGCACAAAGCAGTGGTCCACCTAACCTCAAATCAGATGCGAAATAGGTAGTATTGCCCATTTATCCCTCCTTGACATGTCGATTTCTTATTTGATCACATTCATTCTAAGGAAACCCGCTTACTACCAAAATTGCATGCGATAACCACTGTCTAGTTTCGTTTCAAATCCCGAAACCGCCTCCCACCCGATTTTAGAGTCATTAATTGCAAGTAAATGTAACCTAAGTCACCCCATAAACCATGAGAATGCACTGTTTTTCCTTTATTTTGCACACATTGACTGTATTGGTTATTCCGACTTAGAGAAAAGAAGCCTGTACATGATTTTTATGCCCAGAACCAGTGTAAGGACTGTGTTTACCATTGAAGATCACCGAGAAGCCCTGAATTGCTCCAGAAATGAGAAAAGATACCACAAAATCCGTGATAAATCCTCAGAGCCATTTCTAAAGACCCGTACCTACTTATAACAGGTATTTCTCGAAAAATTGAGCCTATTATTGATTTGGAAGACCCTCAATAAAAAAACAAATCTGGTTAGAGTTCAAAATCAATTGAAAGAAACTGTCAAAAAGCCCAAAGAATAGGCCAGACCTTATCAATTTTTTCCAAAAACCCTATTTTTTCTGCTGCATGCTATTTTGAGAAGAAATTGTGAGTTTTCACAGTTTAATGATCTATTTCAAGCTTCGAAACAAGCCAGAAAACCTTTGCATGTATCCTAAGCCTTTGTGACCCATTTCAAAATACTTTCAGCCCAATTTCTCAGTAAGAGACTTAGGCAACCCTTATTTCTTGTTTAAAACCAGTCAAAAGCCTTCAATCACCTCCTTGCAGACCTCTGTTTCATTAACAAATTGTTTGATTTTTTCTAGTTATTATCAGAATATGAAATTGGACCAACAATTTCAATACTAGTTGACAAAATTTTTTGCTCCAAATTCTCAGATTTTAATTCAAAAGCTTCATTCAAAAAATAGTTTGTATACAAAGAAAGAATAAAATGAAGTTAGAGAGAGATCATAATGATGAAATTTTCACAGTGAATAGTAAAAGTGAAATCATAATTCACAATGACAGTGAAAAAAGAACAATCAAAGAGCATCAGAGTTAAAGTGTATCAGGTAAAAGTCAGAGTGAAAGTTAAAACAAAGTTACAAAGCAGTCAAGGTAAAACAGTAAAAGTAAGAAAAGAGGCAGTAAATGGTAAATAAATATGAAAATACTTTCAACAAAAATGAAATTTATCCAAAGTGAAAGGAAAAACAGTTAAAAGAATAGTAAGGTTAAAAGATGAAAATAGAGCAAGAAGAGACATTTTTGCAGAAATTTCATGTTTAAGACTTTGTTTTTTAGAACCTATTTTTACCAATCCAAGATGCATTTTTAAAAACCGTAGGAGGTTTATGTTCTTAATGTGTCCAACTACAAAAAATTCTCTCACGTTTCTAACAGCCATTATGGGTTGGGAAATATTAAACAATATTGGAAAGCACTTTTTGCAGAAAATTCTTGTTAAGTCATCATTTTGTAGAGAAACTTGTGGTAAATCAGAAATACATCTTACAAAACTGAAGTAGGTTTTTGTTCCTAAGAGACACATATAGGAAAACCTATCTCACTTGTTGCACCGGTTTTACAGAATGAGAGATACATGCACATCTTTACATCCTATTTTTTAGACTCTATAAAACTCTATTTTACACATCATTTTGAAGAGCCTATTGTTAATAGCTGGAGCGGAATTTTATGGACATGAGAGAGGTTTATCTCACCCAAATATTAATCTACAATAAAATCTTTCACATTTTAAATATATATCTCAGATTGAGAAATAAAAAGGTATCATTGGACCCCAAGTTTGCAGAATTACTAGAGTAAAATGCACAAAGAAAGAAGACAGTTAGTGCCTTGGATGCCTCATCATCAAATAAGAGTTGAGATCAAATTCAAATTCTCCTCTTTGTCATCACCTATCCATAAAAAATAGTGCCAAATAGATGCATTAGTTTTGAGTGTCCTTTACTTAAGTTATATTTATATAAAACAGTTGGAGATATTTGTAAAACAATCTTGATATTTTTTCAAGATATTCTAGTTTAGAATTTGTATAAATACTTCACTCTTTGAAGTATTTTGTGTGCAATAAAATTGTTGGACTTATTATAGAATTTTTTTTAAACATTGGAGGCTATTGTGTGTTTGAATTCGAAGTAGCAGATTGAACAAGTTGGCTGGCATCATAATTCAGGATCCTTGTGATAAGCTGATGAGTGAAGTACTTCCTACTTGTCACTATTTCCTTTTCTGAGTTGCATGCATTCATTTTATGTTTTTTCTGTCTGAATGTATAACTAGGAGTATTACTACAGGATTATTCAAGTTCTCTCTGTCTTTAACTAGTTGCCATTCTAATGCTTTCTTCTTATTTCCGGTGCAAGGAACCCTTAATTGCTCCTTCTACCATTTGACCTCCGCCTTCTACTTCCATTTTCCAGATCAAAGGATCCTTAAGTGCCCTTTATCCTGATCATAGCACCTCAAAAAAAACCACTTTCCCAAATATCTGAGGGTTATCTATCTTGCCCTAAATATATTTGTACCTTTTTGGCTTTGACTTCTAGTGCTGCTAGCTTGATTTAGACCCCATAGCCCAATGGACAAGTAGATTTCTCTCTATCTTACCTCTAGGTAATTTTTTCTCACCAAACCCTTTAAACCAAAACCAAATTTTACTTTCATAACTAGCCTAATATTATAAATCAAAACAAAGTTAAAATTTAAAGAGAGAAACCTATCTGAACCCTAGGAAGGCTAGATCCTAGAGTTTGAAGTAGGTTTGTGGTTACCTTAGTGAGTTCTCCCTTGAACCTCAACAAATTATTGAATGATAACATAATGGTGACCTTACAGGGGAAACTAACATTTTCTTCAGAAATCTTTTACAGGTTCAGATCTGATCTATGAGGGTTGAAAATGATCAGACACACAAAGGTTAATATCATCCACCTGGAAACTCCAAATAAATTTCACAATCAAGACTCCACTGGAGGAATGAACCTCAAAGAACAATATGGAAATATCATGCTTTCAACTTGGATCTTAATCCAAAACATTATGTTATTTCTCATTAAGAAAATTGTTCAATGTATATTGTATTTTCTAGAATATCTTTGACAGCAACAAGTCTGAAAGTCGGTCCCTAAGGAGAGCTAGTATGTGAATATAGCTCTGTCAGCATTTCTTCCCACTTCACTTGGTTCCTCGCCATGTGGTCTTCTTAATTTTCTTTGGTTTCATTTATCAAATTCAAGGAATTTGATAAATAAAAATAATCAACAACCTTTGAAATTTTAAATATATCTCTCGGCTTTATATTCTGCTGCCAAACCTTATAACCAAGGGTTTAATCCTTTGAACTTTATATAAATGCCCGACACTTTTTAAACAAATGACTTTGTAATAACCTTTGGCTCCAGGCCCCACATCTATAATCAATAGCTGATCAAATACACACACGTACCTTTTATTAAACCTCATGCTTCTTCCAAACGCGGCCACTGTTCTATTAGCCTTTCTCCAGATCGATGGCGATCGTCGATATCGCGTGGCCTCCTCTGCTGAACTTTAATGTGCGATGAACACAGGAAAAGGCATTTTTTAGGTTCCCACCTCTGTCACGTGTCGACCACTCAATGGAATCACTCCCAAATTGAAAATACCACTTACTGCACAAAAGCGGTGCGATATGGGCAATTCGGTTTCGCAAATCCACCCGCGGTTTCCGAACAGTGATCAACCAAAGGTTAAGTCAAGTTGTGTTGTCCTTTCGATTCACTCCAGTTCACAACCCAGGTTCAAACTTTAGAACGACTGTTTCTTTCCAGGCGGGGTTTTCACTTCAGTTGACTCACTGTGCTACGAAATCCAAACACTTCGACCATACAATTCTTGGCTCATATCGAGGTTACAATAATCAGCTTGGTTTCTCACAGGGGTGCACGTCAATAAAAACTCAAGGGACTCAACATAGAGTACACCCAATTATGGACAGAGAGAATATTTCAGAGGTTCAACACAATAATTCTTTGTCGAATGTCACAAAGCTGGATGCTCAATTACATCGGGCTTACGCTAATGCACACGCAGAGACAGTATATCGACCATTCCACAAAGATGATCAAAACATCGAATTATATTCAAAAAAGAACAAAATTGCTTAACACATACATAATCTTTGCTGTGAAAATCTCCTCCCCTCAATACATCCGAGGGATATAATTTATACATCAACATTTGTCTTTTCGGTTCCTCTGTGAGGACTGTTTCAGAAAATCAAAAGCCTACTTACAATTATCAAAATAACTGAAACAAGACAGATGGATCGAATCCAAACCTATTCGATTTCTATGGACTCTAGCTAATCTAAATAAATCAGTAAGCTGAGGTATTGACACCTAGTTGTTACACTTCAAATGATTTCAAACCCTCCTAGCCACAACATGTGGACAAGACCTCCTACATTGTTGGTTAGTGTCTAATGCCCCTACATCAGAATTCTGAGGGCGATCTTTTTCATGGGCTCCTATCCATGAGCTCCTCCACTGATCTGCTTATTTGCTGCAACATTCCTTTAGTCATCCAAGTGGCATCTTCCTCTAGCTTGTCCTTCCATTTGATTAAGTACTGAAATTACTCTTGTCTTCCTGAACTCTCTTTTGTCCAATATCTTCTCTGGTTGCAATGGTTGTGTTGGAGGTAGCTGCTTTTTCCACTCAATCTGTTCCTTGTCTACTGACCTTTTTTCTGCACCATCATCTTCGTACTTGTACAAATATGCAACATTAAAAATGGGAGATATTCCAACATCAGGTGGCAATTCAATCTCATAAGAATTTGCAGAAAACTTTCTAAGTATCTTGCATGGTCCAATCTTTTTGAACTTCAGTTTATTATACTGCTTCTTTGGGAATCTCTCCTTTCTCAAGTGTGCCAAAACCATATCTCCTACTTCAAAATGGACTTCTTTTCTGCTCAATTCTGCTCAGCCTTTGTATTTGATGTTGTTTCCTTGTAGTTTCTATTTCACTTGTTCATGTATGGCCTGGATCTCTGAAGCAAATTCTTCACCATCAACACTTCTCAGCTCTGCCTTTCCCAGATTTCTTAACTCTGATATTCCTCTGGGGTGCATTCCATAAACAATATGGAATGGACTCTGTCCTGTGCTCCTGTTTGGTGAGTCATTATATGCATATTCTACCTGGGGAAAAATATGATCCCACTGCTTGGGATGCTCTCCTGCAAGAATTCTCAACAAATTTCCCAGACTCCTATTCACTACCTCAGTTTGTCCATCAGTCTGAGGATGGTAAGTTGAGCTGAAACTCAGTTTGGTACCAAGTTTCTTCCACAATTTCCTCCAAAAATGTCCCACAAATCTAGTGTCTCTTTCTAAAACAATACTCTTGGGAAACTCTAGAACAAAATCCATACTCACCATGTCCCAAGGCCTGTCTGGAATAGGCAAGGGAGTGTACAACCCTGCATTCTAGCTCCTTCCTTTGGCATATTGGCAGATTTTACAATTTTTCACAAATTTGTCCACTTCTGCTCTCATCTTGAGCCAATATTAGAAGTGACTCAGCTGCTCATAAGTTTTATCAGTACCAAAGTTCCCTGCAAGTCCACCACTATGCTTCTCCTTGATCAAGTTTTCTCTCATGGAACATTTTGGTACACACAACTGGTTTCTTCTAAATAGTAAGTCCTCCTGCAAGAAATAATCCAGCCACTGGCTTCTATCTGTTAAAACAGGATTACAACATACCTCAAATGCTTCCTTAAAATCTGAATCTGTTTTGTACAATTCTTTGAGAAAATAAAATCCTAAAAATTAGTTTATTGAACAAGAATGTGCCTCTTACTCACAACATCAAATACTTTATTTTCTTGGCCACTAGTGTTTTTCAAAACAAAATTAAAACCTAGGAGATACTTAACCCATTTTGCATGCTTCTGATTCAACTTGGGATGTTGTACAACATACTGCAAAGCATGATTGTCATAATATAAAACAAACTCTTTGGACATCAAATAATGTCTCCACTTTTTCAATGCCTAAACAATTGCATAGAATTCCTTCTCATAAGAGGAATAATTTCTTTTGGTTTCATTTAAATAGGCTACAGGCCTATCATCCTGACTCAACACAGCTCCAATGGCCTCTCCACTGGCATCACACTTCACTTGAAATGGTTTGGAAAAATCAGGCAGAATCAAAACAGGCTTTTTAGTTATCTTTTGCTTCGAAAATTTAAAGTTTCTTTCTGCTTCAGTAGTCCACTTAAATGGTTTTTTTCTCTTCCTTATTGTCTCAATGATGGGTGCATTAATCTTACTGAAGTTTCTTATGAATTTCCTATAAAAACTGGCAAGTCCATGGAAACTTCTAACCTCGAAAAAATTTCTGGGTGAAGGCCACTCCAATCTTCAATCCTTCTGCAGAAACAACAAAACCCAAATACACCAACTCTTCCTTCATGAATGAGCATTTATTTAAGTTTATCAGCAATTTCTCTTGGTGCAGCTTCTTCAAGACATAATTAAGATGCCTTAAATGTTCTTCTTTGGTTTTGCTGAAAATTAATATATCATCCAGATACACTATCACAAATTTACCAATGAATTCCTTCAATACTTCATTCATAAGTCTCATAAAAGTGCTAGGTGCATTTGACAATCTAAAAGGCATGACCATCCATTCATATAGTCCTTCATTTGTTTTAAAGGAAGTCTTCCACTCATCACCCTCTCTTATTCTAATCTGATGGTATCCACTTTTCAAGCCTATCTTTGAAAAATACTTAGCACCACTCAAACAATCCATTAAATCCTCAACTCTGGGCAAAGGGAATCTATACCTGATTGTGATCTTATTGATTGCTCTGGAATCGGTACACATCCTCTAGCCTCCATCTTTCTTTGGGCTCAATACTACTAGTACTGCACATGGACTCAAACTTTCTCTGATCAGTCCCTTGTCCACCAATTCCTGTACTTGTCTCCAGATTTCCTCATTTTCTGTGGGGGTCATTTTGTAGGCTGCCTTATTTGGTAGATTTGAACCAGGGATAAAATCTATCTGATGGCTGATCTTTCTCACAGGTGGCATCTCATCAGGTAAATCATCCACAAAAACGTCACAATAATTGTCTAACATCTCTTGGATTTCTATTGGCAAATCAGAAATCTTTGTAGAAGTAAGAACTAACTTAGGTTTGAAAAATAAAGCAAAGCTTACCTCTTCTTCTTCTATCTGTTGCAGATATTCCTTCCCACTCAGCAACAAGGTCTTTGGATCAATCACTCTGCTGGATGGCTCTCCTTCTTCCATGGGTATCAATGTATGATGTACCCCATCCTTGACGAACTTGTAAGTGTTCTTCTTGCCATCATGCACTGCTGCTCTGTCAAACTACCAAGGTCTACCTAGTAGTATGTGACACACATCCATGGGCATTACATCACACAGGACTTTGTCTTTATATTTTCCCATTTGAAGCTCTATCTGACACTGTTATTTTACAACCAGCTGGTGCCCTTTATGCAACGAGGACACCCTGTAGGGAGTTGGATGCTCCCTTGTATTCAAATTCAACTTCTCTATCACCTCAGTGGAAACAAAATTTTCTGTGCTGCCACTATCAATGACTAGATGGCAGCATTTCCCTTGGACTTTGCATATGCTCCTAAACAAAGTCTTCCTTTGTGCAGGTTCAATGACCTCTTTAGCTTGTTTCAGCAGGACCTTATTAACCACCAAGGACTCTCCCCTCTCTGGTAGATTTTCTTCTTCAATTTCTGCCTCTTCTCCAGCCTGGGCAACAACAAAATTTCTTGGGCCAACACCCACATTCTCTGGGCACTCATAGTGCTTGTGTCCCACTTGCTGACATCTATAGCACCTAAATTCTCTACCTTTGCCTCTGTCTCTGCCTCCTCTTCCTTTTCCTTTGTAAGAACTCCTTCTGCCCCTTGCATCATCCTCTGTAGATGCATTCTGAGGTGAGCTACTGTTAGCTCCATCCCTGGGTGTAGTAGGCTTTCCTCTACCACCCTGACTTCCTTTGCCACGGAAAGTACCTCTCTTCTTGGTAGATTTCTTCCTCAGGAGTTTCTTCTTTGCTTTCAAGGCCATCTGGTAGGCCTCTTCCACTGTCTTAGGAGACAGAAGACCAATCTCATCTTGGATCTCTAGCTTGAGGCCATTCACATATCTGGCAGTCTTCTCTGGTGTGTCTTGAAATTTCCTAGCTCTTATGCTTACTCTATAGAATTCTTCTGTATATTCTCTTACTGTCAGCAACCTCTGTCTCAAGTTCTGCATTTTCCTAAACAATGTCAGCGTATAATCACTAGGCAAGAATTTACCTTTTAACTTAGCCATCATTCTGGTCCAGCTTTTGATATGCTGCTTACCAACTCTCCTTCTCTCTACTTGCACTCCATCCCACCAAAGTGCAGCATGTCCCTTCAGCTTTGTTACTGCAAACTTGACCTTCTTATCTTTGCTTATTTCTTCATAATGAAAGCACTTGTTCATTTCATTAATCCAATCCACCAGCTCCTCTGGATTCATTCCTCCTATAAAACTCGACACTTCAATCCTGGGCTTAACTGCAGACCCCAGAACAGTTTTGAGGAGCCTCATGTCAGGAGAAATCTCAAAAAAAAATTCTGCTTCTTCTAATTTAGGTTCACTGATGTCTTCAGGATCTCTGGGCTGTCTTTGCTCCATTGCATCCATTCTGGCCTCGTACCTCTGTAAAATTCCCAACACCTCTACATTGGCAATAGGTCTCCTTCTGCTAGCACCTCTACCAACTCGGATTGCCATGTTAATTCTCTACAAAAACAACTCGAAAACTCTCTGATACCACAATTGATAGCAACAAGTCTAAAATTCGGTCCCTAAGGAGAGCTGGTCTGTGAATATAGCTCTGTCAGCATTTGTTACCACTTCACTTGGTTCCTCGCCACGTGGTCTTCTTAATTTTCTTTGGTTTCATTTATCAAATTCAAGGAATTTGATAAATAAACATAATCAACAACCTTTGAAATTTTAAATATATCTCTCGGCTTTATATTCTGCTGCCAAACCTTATAACCAAGGGTTTAATCCTTCGAACTTTATATAAATGCCCGACACTTTTTAAACAAATGACTTTGTAATAACCTTTGGCTCCGGGCCCCACATCTATAATCAATAGCTGATCAAATACATGCCCGTACCTTTTATTAAACCTCATGTTTCTTCCAAACGTGGCCACCGTTCGATTAGCCTTTCTCCAGATCGACGGCAATCATCGATATCGCGCGGCCTCCTTTGCTAAACTTTAACGTGCGATGAACACGCGAAAAGGTGGTTTTCAGGGTCCCACCTCTGCCACGTGTCGACCACTCAGTGGAATCACTCCCAAATTGAAAATACCACTTACTCCACAAAAGCAGTGCGATATGGGCAATCCGATTTCGCAAATCCACCTGTGGTTTGGGAACAGTGACCAACCAAAGGTTAATTCGAGTTGTGATGTCCTTTCGATTCACTCCAGTTCACAACCCAGGTTCGAACTTTAGAATGACTGTTTCTTTCTGGGTGGGGTTTTCACTTCAGCTGACTCACTGTGCTGCGGAATCCAAACACTTTGACCACACAATTCTTGGCTCGTATCGAGGTTACAATAATCAGCTTGGTTTCTCACAGGGGTGCACGTCAATAAACACTCAGGGGACTCAACATAGAGTACACCCAATTATGGACAGAGAGAAGATTTCAGAGGTTCAACACAACAATTATTCATCGAATATCACAAATATGGATGCTCAATTACATCGGGCTCAAGCTAATGCACATGCAGAGACAATATATCGACCATTCCACAAAGATGATCAAAACATCGAATTATAGTCAACAAAGAACAAAAATGATTAACAAATACACAATCTTTGCTGTGAAAATCTCCTCCCCTCAATACATCCGAGGGATACAATTTATAGATCAACATTTGTCTCTTCGGTTCCTCTGTGAGGACCATTTCAGAAAATAAAAATCCTACTTACAATTATCCAAATAACTGAAACAGGACAGATGGATTGAATCCAAACCTATTTGACTTCTATGGACTCTAGCTAATCTAAATAAAACAGTCAGCTGAGGTATTGACACCTAGCTGTTACACTTCAAATAATTTCAAACCCTCCTAGCCACAACATGTGGACAAGACCTCCTACATTGCTGGCTAGTGTCTAATGCCCCTGCATCAATCTTAGATTAGTTTTTAATTATTTTCCTTTGAAGATTGTAAGTACTAATTCTCTTAATCTCTTTGAGCAGCCTTTTGTTGAATATAATGATGATCATTTTTCAATTAAGAAGCCTGAAATAATCAAGACTAATATTACAATCCTTGTACATAATACTGTACCATATAAAGTTCCACGTAGATATAAGCCCTTTATTTTACCTCCTACACTCCATGATTTCCCTAATAACTATTAAAAACATCTTCCTATATTTGATGGAGAGAATCGTATTACTACCCAAAAACATATTCAAGGTTTTGAGAATTATTTTGACTTATTTGAGATTGATGAAGATGATGTTAAAATTATACTTTTTGCTCTTTCTTTGCAAAATAGAGTAAAAATTTGGTTCAAGAATCTGCCTAATGCAAACTGTTACACCATTTTTTTGGTCATCTAACCTATTATCATTAGATGAACCCAAGTACACCATGTAAGACCAATGTTACCCTAAGTAAAATTTCTTTCACCATGTGAAATAACATTTGTCTATTTTTCCTGGTCATATTTAACCCAAAACAAGGAAATTAATTAAATAAATCATTATTTATTTAATTATTTCCTAAGAATAAGTTATTTAAATCACTATTTAAATACTATTCCTAGTTAAATTTGACTAAATCATTTTTAAATAATTAAATAAACCATTATTTATTTAATTATATCCCCATCATTTCCATAAAATAATAAATAAATCATTTATTTATTTGTTATTTATAAATAATGGAATTGACCCAAGTCAAACATCCTTTTCCCTTTGACAAATATAATAAAATATTCCTAAAGGGTGATTCTATAATTCGATTAATAATATTTTATTCATGCAACAAGTTCTAGAACACCCCAATATTTTGTTATAAATAGAAGGGTTTTCCCCATTCATTAGTCACCTCCATTGCATTAGATCACTCTAGATCTACTCTTGGTCACTTTTTCCATTTTTGTCTTGTGAGCTCCCATTGAGTTCTATGTTTGTTTGGGTTTTCCACATCAACCAGAGAGAGGAATCTTAGATCTGAAACACTGAGTACTATCAAGAACCCATCCCACTGAGGAGAACCGGAAAACACCTTTCTTGTTTTCCTCTCAGGTTCCCCTTTTAATATAATACAAGAATTCTTTCAAATACATTGTTCTTGTCTTGTCCATTGGATGTATGGAGCTATACTTTATTTTATCTGCTTAATGTCTTTCATGTTTAGATTTGGATCTGTGCAGCTTACTACATATTTAAATATATTTTGCAGCCATAATTGATGTTAGGGCTATTTGTTATGCGTAGCTAAAGTGATATTTTACGACAAAAGATTCATACTAACACAAACATCTCAAATTTCCAACAGTTTGTTAATTTTTTCCTTGATAGATGGATCATAAAAGTTAATCCTTTTTTGATCATAAAAGAATATAATCAGTTAAAAAGACATCCAAATGGAACAATACAACAATTTTCTAACAGATTTAATCAAGTTTATTATTCAATGCTAGAATATATTAGACCTCCTCATGATTCAACTCTCTTGCATTATCCAAGTGCTTTTGATCCAAAAGTAGAATTTTTATTAAGAGTAAGAGATCCAGAAAAACTTGTATAGATGCAAAACATTGCAGTTGATGTAGAATTTAATCTGCAAATCAGACAGGAAAAATTGAAAGTAGAAGAAGAAGAGAAGAACAACATTGCAGAGGTAAAACTGAACCTTTTGGTAAGAAAACTAGATAAAATCATACAAAATATAACTATGAAAAATGAATTTTTTGTTCAAAATCACCATGATACACTTATTGAAGAAATAGAAGAGGTTGATATCCATGAACAACTTCCTATTAATTCCAATTATCATAGATCGGAAAATGGATTTACAGATCAATACGTGGAAGAGGAATCTGCTAATCTAATGTGTATGTTTGATGGAATTCCTCCTTTTGATGATTTTCCTAAGTATGATCATTATGATGATAGTTATGCTCTCCAAACTCAAGCTAACTTTACAGAGCAATCAAAAGCTATTTTCTAGGATGAGGAAACTCAGTTTCAACAACCAGAATATAGTAATCAGCTAATGCAAATAACTATGAGAGTAAGGAAGAAAGTGCACAAAATTTGGAAATAAGTGAGCGTTATTTACCTCTTTATTTTGCTTCATTTCAGTTCATTAAAGACAACTTTCATGCTATCAATAATCAACAGTATTTAGATATTGTTATGGACAAAAAAGAAGATAATGAAAATCTTGATCAGGATATTTCAGTTTCACAATTGCAGTTATCAAATTCCATTGAAACATATGATCAAATAACACAAGAAAGTTCCATACCACTATGTTTTGAATCATTTCAACTTTTAAAGGAAATGTGGTATAACATCATTAAAGAAAAGGACGAGCAACTTGTTGAAGTTTATGAAGTCCCAGGGATTTCCATATCCAATAGATTGCAACCATCCTCACAATTTTTTCATGATCCAATAGTAGATATGTTGGATAATTAATGCATTCAAATACTTTCTCCATTAACTAACTATGATTTTTAGAATCAATATGATAAAGGTTTTAGCAATCAAACATTACAATCAGTAGGAATATCATCACAAAGTTTGCAGGGAGATAAAGATGCAAGTAGCATTTTAGTTTCATGGCATGGAGAACATCCATAACAAATGTATAGTTGTTTAGATCAGTTAAACATCAGTGTATACGTTTTGGAAAATCCTTTTGAAAAGTTTCGAGATTCAACAAAGGAAATCAAGTATTTCATTATCCTCTCATTTTTTGATAAGTTTCTAATAGGTTACAGAATTACAGTTTTGAAAATCAACAAGTACATGCAACAAAATACCCCAATTTATATAATTCTTAAATGGTTGCATTGGTTGTTTCATTTTACCTAACCAACAGTTGAACAATTGATTAGATTAAGTAGGTAGGATTGCATCTTATTATAGTTTTTCAGTTTTCAACTAGTTTTGAAACAATTCATCAAGATTTGAAGCCAAGGAAAAGGCCCTAAGGTCTTGTTGATTTAGTAGTTTGGTTTGAAGGTTGCAGCACCTTTTAGCCTCAGATCAAATTTTAGTTTGTAGAAAAAGGTGTAAATTCAGTTCAAGATTTTTCAGTCACAACATATTCATGTTTGGGATTGGCCTAATGGATCAGGCTACTAGATGGTGTTCTTGACATCTCACAAGAAGATGCCATCCCCATGTGAAGCCGCTGTTAGGGTCCTATAATAATAGCATTCATAATTTTGAATTGACTTTTGATAGTCTTCTAAAATATGTACATACCTTTATTTTTGTAAGTTGTTTTCCCATATTTTGAAAAAATTGAAAAAAAATAATTAAAAAAAAAATCAAAAAGAGGGTAAAAGGTCCTAAAAGAAAAATTAAAGGACTTAGAAAATATAGACCCCAAAAAAAAAGATGAGAATAAGACTTGAAAGTCAGCAAGTCCAAATGCCACTGCTTTTTACTTTTCTGCAAAATAAATAATTATGGCAGAGTGTCAATAAATTCCATTATACATGATGAGTTAAATAGCTTAATCTTAACTCTTCATGCTTTCAATTTCATGTTTTAGATAGTGAATAAAGATTTGTCAAACTGTTTAAACTTGAAAAATCAGTAGATAGGTAGAGAATAATGAGGAGCTCAACAGTTTAATCTGAGCCCTCGGATGAAATAAGGTAGATTTAGATAGTTTATGCTTTAAAAGAATAAATGTTTCAAGCTTGCAAGCCTAAATGCACCTGCCAAATGAAAAAAAATGTTAGAATAAGGCTGGGTAGGTAGAAATAAGTGGGGAAAGCATGCAAGAATGAATCATCGGGAAAAATCACTAATTTCCCATCCCCCGTAAGTATTCAGTATTCTAAGCTATCAGTCAAACAGACTCAGAGCATTTTGCTGACTTTTGTTGGGACCAGACCCAAGGTTCAATGACTGACTAGTTGAAAATATTGAGTTCTTGTGTTAAATCCCCATTTATCATCATTCATCCTTCATTCATACATTTTAACCTCTTTTCCTAAGTAAAGACATATTCTTACTTAGTGAAGATTAAAATCCCATATAATTAACTTCATCCCTTCAGAAGAATTCATAAAACCCTCAAAATTACATTTATCCTAAGTATTGGTGAAATAATATAAAGATGAGTAATGATTTTATTTTTACACTTTACTTAGAGATTTTATGTATTTTGTTTTACATTACAGTACCCTTTCATATTAAATTTTAACATATTTTATTAAATCCCTAAGAAATACCCTATCCTACTTATTAATTCCCTATATTTAAAATAACCCAAAAAAACCCACTATTACAATGATTTAGACCAAAGTTTACTATCCATGTGCTCAATTAAAAACAAAAATTATACACCCTTTGGTCTAAACTATCCTTAAATAAATATCCTACCCCTATGGTCTTTAAACTATTCAAAAAAGGTTTAAATACTATATAATAAAATGGAAAGTTGCGCTAATGTGTTTCATTTAGGGTATATTACTTGTGATCTAAACAAAACCTATTTAGTCCCGCTCTTCAGCATATATCCTAAGTTTTTTAATCGAATTAAATCTTTTTATAAGGTTCAAAAGACGTTAACCCCCACCATGCAAAAGTCCGCACCTTTGTAATGCATATATAAAACCTTTCATCCACATCCATTTTATAAAGGTTTTAAACCATTATTTTTTAAATTTCCAGCCCCCATATAAACCCCAGTCCCACCTTTGCTTAAGTCACGGCTTTCCTTTTGATCTCGACCCTTTGCACTTGATATCAAGATCCAACGATCCAAATGTGATATCGCGCGCATAAACAAATCGTCCACCTAACCTCAAATCGGATGAAAAATAGGCAGTATTTCCCGTTTATCCCTCCTCGACATGTCGATTTCTTATTTGATCGTGTTCATTCTAAGGAAATTTTCTCACTACCAAAATTTCATGTGATAACCACTATCCGGTTTTATTCAAATCCCAAAACCGCCTCCCGCCTGATTTGAGAGTCATTAATTGCAAGTAAATGTAACCTAAGTCACCCCATAAACCATGAGAATGCATTGTTATTCCTTTATTCTACACACATTGACTGTATTGGCTATTCTGACTCAGAGAAAAGAGGCTTCTACATGATTTTTATGCCCATAACCAGTGTAAAGACTATATTTACCGTTGAAGATCATCGAGAAGCCCTGAATTGCTCCAGAAACGAAAAAAGATACCATAGAACCTGTGATAAATCCTTAGATCCATTTCTAAAGACTTGTACCTACTTATAACCAGAATTTCTCGAAAAATTGAGCCTATTATTGATTTGAAAGACCCTCAATAAAAAAAAACAAATCTAGTTAGAGTTCAAAATCAATTGAAATAAACTGCCAAAAAACCCAAAAAACAGGCGAGACCCTGTCAAATTTTTCCAAAAACCCTGTTTTTTCTGTTGCACATTATTTTGAGAAGAAATTGTGAGTTTTCATAGTTTAATGATCTATTTAAAGCTTTGAAACATGATAGAAAACCTCTGTAGGTATCCTAAGCCTTTGTGACCCATTTCAAAAGACTTTTAGCCCAATTCCTCAGTAAGAGACTCAGGAAACCCTTATTTCTTGTTTAAAACCAGTCAAAAGCCTTCAATCACCTCCTTGCAGGCCTCTGTTTCATTAAAAATTTGTTTGATGTTTGCAGGTTATTACCAAAATATGAAATTGGACCAATAGTTGACAAAATTGTTTGCTCCAAATTCTCAGATTTTAATTCAAAATCTTAATTCAACAAACAATTTGTATACAAGGAAAGAATAGAATGAAGTAAAAGAGAGATTAGAATGATTAAATTTGCACAGTGAATATTAAAAGTAAAATCAGAATTCACAATGACAATTAAAATAGAATAGTCAAAGAGCATCAATGTTAAAGTGTATCAGGTAAAAGTCAGAGTGAAAGTTAAAACAAAGTTATAGAGCAGTTAAGGTAAAACAATAAAAGTAAAAACAGAGGTAGTAAATGGTAAATAAAGATGAAAATAATTTCAACAACAATGAAATTTATCCAAAGTGAAAGTAAAAACAGTTAAAAGAATAGTAAGGTTAAAAGATGAAAACAGAGCAAGAAGGGACATTTTTGCAGAAATTTCATGTTTAAGACATTGTTTTACAGAAACTATTGTGACAAATCTAAGATGCATTTTGAAAAAATGAAGGAATTTTATGTTCTTAAGATTTCCAACTACAAAAAACTCTCTCAATTTTCTAACAGCCATTATGGGTTGGTAAATATTAAACAATATTGGAAAGCACTTTTTGCAGAAAATTCTTGTTAAGACATCATTTTGCAGTGAAAATTGTGTCCAAGAAAAAATACATCTTACAAAACAGAAGGATGTTTTTGTTCCTATGGGACACAGCTATAAAAACCTATCTCACTTTTTTTATAGGTATTACATAATGAGAGATACATGTACATCTTTACAGCCTATCTTTCAGACTCTGTCAAACTTTGTTTTACACATCGTTTTGCAGAGCCTATTGTGAACAGCTAGAGAATAATTTTAGGGAAATGAGAGAGGTTTCTCTCACCAACATAGTAATATACAATAACCTGTTGGCAATATGATGCAGAGTGTTGTCCTTGATGGAAACCCACTGAATGAAGATGCAGACATGAGACTGTTGACATGTGTTGTCCTTGATGGCAAACCACCTGATGAAGTTAGTCTTGACCTGATGAACTTGGTAAATGATGTAAATCTGATGTGATATGATGTTTGTTAGCAATATGGTGCTGAGTGTTGTCCTTAAATGGAAACCCATTTGATGAAGATGATGACAACTTACTTGATGAAGTTGTGCTTGATAGAATATGTTCTTGATGAGCTAAATATGATGTATCTACAGTGTGTACAGAAGGCAGTGAAGAAAAGAAGTCAGCATGTGCTAAATCTATGATGAAAAGAGTATGTCTCAAGGCATACGCAGATATGTCTAGGGGAAGTCGCGTATGCACGCGGGAAAGAACGTTATAAGTCGCGTATGGGAAAAAGCGCTCAAAAAGTGCAAAACCAGGGGTAACCACCATGGTATTGACCCATTGTATTGGGTAATGATTCGTCTAAATGACCCCGTCCAAGAATACCATCGGAAGTAATGTAGTTTTGGGCTCATGGTATTGTTTTGGCTCATGGTATTGAAAAAAGGGGCTCATGGTATTGAAAAAGGGTAAACCTATATAAGGAGAAGAAATTCATTGTGCAAATCATGAGTGGGGGTGCAAGATGTCTGAGCTTGAATGAATACTTCTCTGTGAAGTATATATGTATGGAAAGGGTAAAGGTTTGATGATAGATCTGAATCTATGATGCACCTATGAAGAAATGATGAAGCGGGATATCTAGATCTGAAATGTATCTGTATTTGCTAGATCTTTTTATGGAGTGATTATATCCGTGATGAGGCGAACATCTGTCTGAAGTAAAGGGTTGAATCTGAACTGAATATCTGATCTGAAGAAATATGCAGCTCTGTAATGGTTAGAGATCCATATGCTAGTTCGCTGCAGAGGAAGCGCGTATATACGTGGCTTCGCTGAAGAGAAAGCGCGTATGCACAATAAAATGAGCTCTATAATATGTACAGAGGAATACGCTGGTTTGTTTGAACGGAAGCACGTATATACGCGACATCAGTGAAAGGAAAGCGCGTATTCAAAGTAGGGTTTGCTGAAGTCTGTGGTAAGAAATGTCTGATCTGTTCTGCTGGTTTACTGATATCTGTCAGTGAGTTATATGTATCTGTTTCATGGTTGACTATGCTTAAAAGTATGGAGAGGGTCCAGTCTGAAAATATGATGAAACGTGGCCTACAAGTTGTGTTCTATTGAAGTTGTTGGATCCAATGTGAAAATTGATGAAACGTGGTCCAAGGTGGTGCTGAGGGTTGTAGCCTTCAGTCAGGGGGTCGTAGCTCCCATACTCCCTTCCGGAGTGAAATATGTTAAACGAGAGTAAGGAAATTCGTAGCTCCTTCCCGGGGAAAGTGATAGCGAGGTCGGGGGTTGGGCTCCCTTCCGGGGAGAAGGCTGTGCTTGAGCGTAGGTGGGTGCACCAACGTCTTGGTAGTGTCACACCGACATATGTTGTAAGATGTTTTCTCTATAATAAAATATGAAGGCTGAGCAACTGCAGCAGTGGTTTTCTCCCGACTTGGGTTTCCACCTAAAAATCCTGGTGTTCATGTGTGATGCTTTGTGTGATGGTTTATTCTGTTCTTGTTGCACATGTTTACTATTTATAGAACATCTAATGAATGAATGATGGAATGATATAAGTGAAGAACTAATGGCATAATTAGATCTCTGGGTATACGCAATTTCATGAAGGATATCCGCGTGTATATGCTAGTTGTCTTCAGCAAAGTAGCGTATGGGTTTTAGAGCATGAAAAAGTGAAAAGTTTTGAGTATGCAGTAAATACTGATTCACCCCCCCCCCCCCCTCTCAGTATTTTTCCTAACAATTGGTATCAGAGGAGGTCCTTCTGCAGAAGCTTGATCGCTTGAAGGAGATCCGTCGCAATGGGAAAGAAGCAAAAGAAGAAGGTTACTCAAAGAAAGAAGATGCCTCAAAAATCATGTATAGCAGAAATTGAAGGAAATGAAACATGTATTGATCGTTGTTCTTGTATTTTACTTAACTGTATATGCAAGGGTTATGATAGTGGAAGTGACAGTATGGATCCAGAAGTTTCTGACGAAGCTCTACAAGTGCTCATGGCAAAGAAGCAAAAGAAGAAGGCCACTGAAATGAAGAAAGTTCAGAAAACATGTGCAGGAGAAAATGAAGAAGATAAAACAGGTATTGAGTATTATTCTTGTGATTCACTTTCCTGTGCATGCAATGGTGAAGATAGCGAAAGAAATGTCATGGATCTAGAAGAAGTTATCAAGATCAAAGTTGAAGATCAACTAAGAGCATATAAAGAAAACGATTCTATCTCCAAATAGTTAATCTCTAGAATGAAAGAATAGATGAACAAGTATCAAAGGTTGTATGACAATGTAACCAATCAATGTAAGGGACTTGAAGCAGAAAACATCTCTCTCAAAGAAGATCTGGAAAAATCAAATAAGAAGAATGAAAGACTTGAAGCTGAAATCATCTCTCTACAAGAAAAACTTGAAGCATCAAGTAAGAAGAATGAGGAACCTCTACAATCATTTGAAAAGGAAGGACTTGAAGCAAAAATCATCTCCCTCAAAGAAGACCTGGATAAATCGAATAAGAAGAATGCAGGACTTGAAGCAGAAAACATGTCTCTGAAAGTAGATTTCGAAGCATCAAAGAAGAAGAATGAAGAACTCTTACAAACTTTTGGAGAGAAAGAAAATGGGCTGAAAGAAGAGATTCTAAATCTGAATAACCAAGTAGAAGACGGAAGAAGGAAAGAAGAAAGCGTGAAGAAGCAATGCCATGCCTTGGAGGTGGAGGTAAACATTCTCAAAGGTAAATTAGAAGAAAAGGTTAAACTTTTGAGGTTTCAAGATAGTACTAAGATTTTGGACAATATTCTGAGTAATCAAAGGTCTCCCTCTATTAAAGTTGGTCTTGGTTTTCATGAAACTGTCAAAGGAGAATCTAGTTCACAAGGAAATGCTAATGATTCAAAGGAAGTCAATGCAAAATCTTAAGTGTTGAAAGAAACAAAAGCTCAACCAACAATCATGAATTCTCAAAGAAATTCATTCAAGAACGTTGAATGTTTTAAATGTCATAGTTATGGACATGTTGCAGCAAATTGCAGGAGCAGATCATTTCAGCCTCAAACAAACAATTCCTACATAGAAAGGTACTACGGGTTTCTTCAAGGATATTGTTTTCATGCAACAAGTATGGTCATAAGGCGGTGATTGTAATAGAAGGAAGAATAAAAAAACTCATTATGATTCTTATGTTTATTTCTCTGGCCACATGAGATGTAATGCTTGTAACAAGTATGGACATGTAGAAAAGGAATGCAGGTTGAACATATATGAGAAATTGGATAACTTCCAGCACACAAATAGAAAGTTCAAACAAATCTGGAAAAAGATGGAAGACCGACCAGAAACGTAGGGAATTCTGACCCTACTGCAGTCATCCGATTCTGAAGCTTACTTTTCTTATTGACTGCAGGAATGATGTGGGATACATTATGAGATTGAGTAATGTATCGTCACAGGGGGAGCAATGTATGATGTCGCTCATGGTTGATTTGATTTTTCTGGTTATATGTATTTCTGACAGAGCATCTGATATGAAGAAGACAGGTACAAGAGCTACAAGTTCAGGAGAAGATGAAAGAATGTGAAAAATTTCTATGCTTCACTTTCCATACGCGTGTTCGATGAACAAAAGTCGCGTATACACGCGAGTTACAGCAGACACAGTCGCGTATGAATTGATGATAAGAGAATTTATATGCTAGTTGAATATCTGGAGCAGAGGTTTAGGGGGAGCATCAGTCTGATTGTTAATAACTGTATTATTGACTCTATATCAGCTTAGTTTCTCAGTTCTAAATAATGATGATATGATACATGGTTTCTTGTGTTGAAGATTGTGGATGAGTTCTGTTTGCTTGTTGATGAAGAGTATTCATTGTTGAGATGAAAAGTCCTATAATTCGGAGATAAGGGCAGCCCATGCAGAGATTGTTGCTGATGACTTGCTGATGAACGTGTTCATGTTGCACAAGTTAGAAAGGAGCACTGGTCCAGGGGGAGCAGCAGGTTGAATATTAATGATTGCATTGTTGGCAATATGATTGCTTATTCTTCGGTTTTTTGTGATACTCATGCTCAAATCATGATGACTTGGTACATGGTTTTTTATGATGAGATGTTGATCCCTGTTGCTGCTAAGTATCTTTTGTGCTCACACATGGATGAGTTGGATGTCATTTGATTCAGAAATAAGAATAGATCATGCAGAGTTTGTTACTATGTTTGAGATCTTGTGCCTACATATGTTGCTTCATGTTAAATCTTGAAGATCATGGTGATATTGGACCACATGGATGATTGCTTGACACATGTTTGAAGATGTTGTTCTGGTATGATAATCTCTCTTGGAAAGAATCTATTGAGGCTGCACGGAATATGAAGACTTGGTTACTAATGCGCTTATGCTACCACCATTGGATGATGCTTGAAGACACAACTACACTGTTCTATCTATTTGTATTCCAGGGAAGCATTCAAAGACCTCAGAAAGAATATGAACACTGTCTTTTCCTTACAGAAGATCAAATCTGCATAAATTTAGAAGATGGCATTGGATACGCGGGTTTCCTGAAACACAGCCGCGTATATACGCAAGTTCCTGCAAAACCACGTATCGATTGCGACATTTTTACGAAGTTTGGAGTCGACTCTTTTACCCGGCCCATTTGCGGTCTTCACTTATTATCTACGAGTATCTCCCTTGGTGTTTCGAGTGCTCATAATTATATTTTGAATGTTTTGATAAAGATACCTTGATGATTTGTTGGTGAAAGTGTTCAGGATGCACAAACTAAGGGGGAGCCTTAGTCATATGGAAAGGATGCTTTGATGCACAGATTCAGAGGGAGCATTAGTCTTGCTGAGTATAATGAATTTTTGGCATTATGGTGGTTCTGATATATGATCTCTCTTGAGGTCCTTTTGGTATTGGTTATGAAAAGTCATATTTGTATTTTTGATGAAAAATTCATGTTGAGACCCATGATGTAAAATTTGTAATATTCAGTCATGTAAGGACTTGTCAAATTTGTAAACCCACTTGGTTGGGTAGCTGAGTCAAATTTTGTAAACCCACTTGATTGGGTAGCTGAGTCAAATTTGTAAACCCGCTTGGTTGGGTCGTTGAGTCTCATATGTAAATCCACTTGGTTGGATATTTGATGTAACTATGAGTCGTTGGTGATATGAAGTTCATAGAGTCATGTACTTCATTGGAAAATTTGTTTGAAGATTCAGCATGAACTCAGGGGGAGCTTGGTCACTTCGATTATGCTCGGTTTACTTGGAGACGCTTATTCCACATGAGGAGGAAGCAGGACCTTGTATTGGTTTGATCCGCCCTTTGCCCTTGATGTAGGGGAGAGTGACATGGTGTTTGATGAATGAAGAGAAAGAATGGTGTCTAAAATGGAGAGAGTGACATGGTTTCATTGTATTCTCATTGTACCTATCTGTTGTGGTAACCAAACACCATCGTGGTTGCCATCAAGTCCAAAGGGGGAGATTGTTGGCAATATGATGCAGAGTGTTGTCCTTGATGGCAACCCACTAAATGAAGATGAAGACATGCAACTGTTGACATGTGTTGTCCTTGATGGCAAACTACCTGATGAAGTTATTCTTGACCTAATGAACTTGGTAAATTATGTAAATCTGATGTGATATGATGTTTGTTAGCAATATGGTGCTGAGTGTTGTCCTTAAATGGCAACCCATTTGATGAAGATGATGACAACTTACTTGATGAAGTTGTGCTTGATAGAATATGTTCTTGTTGAGCTAAATGTGATGTATCTACAGTGTGTACAAAAGGCAGTGAAGAAAACAAGTCAGCATGTGCTAAATCTATGATGAAAAGAGTATGTCTCAAGGCATACGCGGATATGTCTAGGGGAAGTCGCGTATGCATGCGGGAAAGAACGTTATAAGTCGCGTATGGGAAAAAGCGCTCAAAAAGTGCAAAACTAGGGGTAACCACCATGGTATTGACCCATTGTATTGGGTAATGATTCGTCTAAATGACCCAGTCCCGAATACCATCGAGGTAATGTAGTTTCGGGCTCATGGTATTTTTTGGATCATGGTATTGAAAAAGGGGCTCATGGTATTGAAAAAGGATAAACCTATATAAGGAGAAGAAATTCATTATGCAAATCATGAGTGTGGGAGCAAGATGTCTGAGCTTGAATGAATACTTCTCTATGAAGTATATCTGTATGGAAAGGGTAAAGGTTTGATAATAGATCTGAATCTATGATGAACCTATGAAGAAATGATGAAGCGGAATATCTAGATCTGGAATGTCTTTGTATCTGCTAGATCTGTTTATGGAAGGCTTAGATCTGAGATGAGGCGAACATCTGTCTGAAGTAAAAGGGTAAATCTGAACTGAATATCTGATCTGAAGAAGTATGCTGCTCTATAATGGTTGAAGATCTATACGCTAGTTCGCTGCATAGGAAGTGCGTATATACGCGGCTTCGCTGAAGAGAAAGTGCGTATGCGCAATAAAATGAGCTCTATAATATGTACAGAGGTATACGCTGGTTTGTGTGAACGGAAGCGCGTATATACGCGACATCAGTGAAAGGAAAGTGCGTATGCAAACTAGGGTTTGCTGAAGTCAGTGGTAAGAAATGTCTGATCTGTTCTGCTGGTTTACTGATATCTGTCAGTGAGTTATTTGTATCAGTTTCATGTTTGACTGTGCTTAAAAGTATGGAGAGGGTTCAGTCTGAAAATATGATGAATTTTGGCCTACAAGTTGTGTTCTATTGAAGTGGTTGGATCCAGTGTGAAAATTGATGAAGCGTGGTCAAGTCCGATCTTGAGGGTTGTAGCCTTGATCGGGGTGTGGCTCCCCTTCCGGGTGAGGTGGTAAGCGAGATGGGTCGTGGCTCCCTTCCGGGAGAGGATGAGTAACTGATCGGGAGTTGGAGCTCCCTTCCGGAGAGGTTTGGTAAATGAGCGTAGGTGGGTGCCTGCGTGCTGGTAGGAGTCTGCGCCAGCACATATGTTGTAAGATGTTTCCTCTATAATAAAATATTGAAGGCTGAGACAACGGCAGCGGTGGTTTTCTCCCGACTTGGGTTTCCACCTAAAAATCCTGGTGTTCATGTGTGATGCTTTGTGTGATGGTTTATTCTGTTCTTGTTGCACATGTTTACTGTTTATAGAACATCTAATGAATGAATGATGGAATGATATAAGTGAAGAACTAATGGCATAATTAGATCTTTGGGTATACGCGAGTTTCATGAAGGATATCCGCGTGTATACGCTAGTTGTCTTCAGCAAAGTAGCGTATGGGTTTTAGAGCATGAAAAAGTGAAAAGTTTTGAGTATGCAGTAAATACTGATTCACCCCCCCCTCTCAGTATTTTTCCCAACATAACCTATTTCACCCTTTACATATATATTTCGGATTGAGAAATAAAAAGGTATCATTGGACCCCAAGTTTGCATAATTGCTGGAGCAGAATGCACAAAGAAAGGAGACAGTTAGTGACTTGGATGCCTCATCATTGTTGGCTCTATTGGATTGTTGGCATTATGGTATCCTATTATATTGAATTGATTGTCCTTGATGGAAAATCTCTGACAAAGGATGCAAATAATGACTGTATGAAGAACTTAGAAAAACCATCAGCAGTTCTATACAAGCAGAATATAAGACTGAATGTAAATTGAACGAAGCTCTGTATTTAATGGGAGAATCGATGTAAATAAGGATGAGTTAAATAATGTATAAGTTTGTTTTATGTATGCATCCTGATGGAGGATAAAGGAAATCCTATGTATGATTGAGTTCTGGTGATACTCTGATAGGGGGAGAATATCGAGAGTAGTTGGGTATTGATTGGTTCAATTCTCGTACGGAATGCCCTGAAACTCTGTGTGATGTCCTTTTGCGAGAGTGAGCCACAGAGGTGTTATGTGTGTTTAAGACACATTAGCTCTATCGGTCAAAGTAATTATGCATTCCGCATGTGATAAGACAATACAAAGAGAGGTGTCCCTGATAAATGCAAGAGAACTGAGTCGAATAGTCCCTAAGGATTTCATCGGAGCTATATAACAGTATTGTGGTTATATGAACTGATAACACAGAGAAACGAATTGGTGAAAGTACACAGATGGAATCTGGAATAGAGGATTGGAACCTTGTGGATGAACAGTGAACACGGTTTAAGGCTGGAAGCGGTTTTTATCACACCACCTTTGCTGCGAAAATGGTATTTTAGAATCAAGAGCGATTCCATAGAACAGTTGACACGTGGCGTCGGGCGAAGTTCCAAAACCACCATCACTACGCGCCATCACACGTTAATGATCGACCAAGGAGGCTGCGCGATATTGTTGAGCACCGTCGATCTGGAGGGAAGCCATCGGATGGTGGTCATATGAGGAAGATGCGCAAAGGTTAACCAAAGTACGGCGTGGGAATTTGATTGGAATGTTGATCATATATGTGGGGCCCAGAGTCAAAGGATTATTAACAGGAGTGAATAAAGTTATGAACAGCACCGAACCTCGGTAAATTTTTATTAACCTTGGCTATAATATCATATGGCGGAGATAAAGATTACCTTTGGGTCGATTCGTGTTGTGAGATTATGCATTAGTATATATGAAAGAACGAAGGTTGGGGTTCCAATTTGGATTGGCTTGAATTTTAATACGTGGGTTGTTATTAAGAGAGCATTTTTTTATGGAGATCATTACAAAAGGAGAAATTTGGATTAATATCTTAATCTCAGATTGAGATATTAAAAAGCCTTAGATTAATTATCTAATTGCTAGACCAAGAAAATAGAATAATGAGAAGTTGTTTGGGGCTTCAGTAGACCCCGCTGTATTATCTATTTTGATCCCATCCAGGAATACCATTAGCGGTTGAGTGGTTTTGACTCATGGTATTGATAAAGGTGAAAACTATATAAGGAGAAGAGGATCATAATACATGGGTGAAGGTGCAGAGTTGTTAATGAATAAATCTCTTTAAGAGATATCTGCATGATTGAACTTTGATAGATCTGAATCTATGATGCTCCTATGGATATGATCTCTAGATCTAAAAATGACGAATCTCTACGATGATCTGCAAAAGAAATGATGAAGACCTGATGCAAGTCCGATGAAGAAATTGAAGAAATCTGGTGAATCTGAGGGTTGAAGCCTTTAGTATGAAAGTGGAAGCTTCCTACCAGTAGAAGCTGGTGTTAAAATCAGGGGGTTGGAGCTCCCTTCTAGTAGTGGCTGGAGAACGAGAGAAGGTTTTAGCCTTCTACAGGTGGGTGCCTGCGTGCTGGTATGAGCCTGCGCCAGTACAAAATTGTAAGAAGATTTTTTTATAATAAAAATTGAAGACAGAGATGACAGCAGCGGTGGTTTTTCTCCCGAATTGGGTTTCCACCTTAAATATTGGTGTTCATGTGTGTGATGCTTTATTTTGTTGATTACTGTTCATAACTTTAACCTGATACATAACTGATAAATCTGTTGATAAGACAACTTCTGAGAATTTCTCTAAATCTGGAAAGTTAAATCTGTATATGCTAGTTTTCTTTTTGCATTTCCGTGTGCATACGCTAGTTTCGTTCATAAAAAATGCGTATGGAAATCTGCTCAAAGAAAAATTTGAATTTATCTTGTAAGCTCTAAATACTGATTCACCCCCTGCCCCCCTCTTAGTATTTTTCCCAACAATTGGTATCAGAGCCAGGTCCTTCTAAAAAATCTTAGCCATTAGAAGGAAGATCAAACAAGATGAGCAATCAAGATGGAACAACATCTATCAGGCCTCCACTCTTCAACGGAAACAATTTAATCTTCTGGAAAACAAAGATGAGATCCTATCTTCAGTCTCTGGGAGCAGATGTATGGGCCATTTTTGAAGGAGGATATCAATATCCAGCTACAGTACCAATAGATCCAATGGAAAGAAAGAATTATGAAACAAATGCAAAGGCAGTCAATGCTCTATTGGGAAGTCTCACTGAATCAGAATTTGTCAAAGTCATGCAGCTAGATACAGCAAAGGAAATATGGGACAAAATCATTCTAAGTTATGAAGGTGATGTAAAGGTAAAAAGAGCTAAACTCCAAACTCTCAGAATTCAGTATGAGAATCTAAAAATGCATAATGAGGAGAGCATTGCCAATTTATTTTTACGTCTTGATGATATTGTAAATCGTATGAGAAATCTGGGAGAAACAATAACCGAGTCTACTTTGGTTGAGAAATTTCTAAGATCACTAACGGAAAAATTTGAGTCAAAAGTTTCAGCTCTTGAGGAAAAGCAGGATCTTCAAAATCTTATTGTGGTACAACTTCATGGCATACTAACTACATGTGAAATGAGAAGAGGAGAACCTTCTGAAGTCAAAGAAGCCATACTTAGAGCTTCTACAAAAGGGAAAGAAGTACAAGAGACAGAAGTATCAGGGTATATCTCAGAATAAGATGAGGTAAATTTTGTAAAGAAACTCCAACTTGGTACAGAACGGTTCAGAGGTAAGCTTCCTTTCAAATGTTTTTCTTGTGGAAGAATTGGTAACTATGCTGCTAAGTGTCCTCATAAAGAAACACATGAAGAAGGGAAGGAAGTAGCAAGAAGGAATAAGAATCGGTTTAGCACTAGAAAAAGTTACTATACTCATGAAGACAGTGATGGGTTATCTGACAGTGAGGAAGAATGTGAACAAGATCTTAGACTTCTCATGGCATTTGAAAAATAATCTAGAGAAGAAAAAGATACTTTTATGGATGCATTAGAGGACAATGATTTTCTTGATGAAATCAATAAACTCAAAATATGCTTAGAATAAAGTAAAATATCCATAGAAACTCTGAAAAATCAGCTTGAAGAAAAGGAGAAGCACAATGAGAAATTAGACTGTGAAATATTAAGTCTAAGAAAATAAATTGAGAAAGTGAAGACCTTGAATATTAGATTTGCTAAAGGATCTGAAACCTTAGATGAGATTATCAAGGTACAACGTTCTCCTTTTATAAAGAGAGGTCTTGGATATATCAGAGAATCTTCTCAGACTTCAGCACCAAATTATCTAAAAGTAGCTACAGCTAGTATACAAAATTCTGCCACTCAGCAAGGGAATAAAGATTCTTCATAGGTAAAGCATGAACATCTCAATTCAAAGAACACTAAAAAGAATACCCTTCAAAGAAACACCAACCAATAGGTAAATTCAAGTAGAAGATTTCATGATTGCAGAAATTACTTCTTCAATGGACAATGTTTCTCATGTCACAATTTTGGTCATAAAGCTATTCAAGGTGTTGCATATAAAACCATCATGAAAAGAGAAGCAAGAAAGAAAAGGATTGATATTGGAACAAATAAGAACACCTATAACAAATTTTCTCCTCTTCAAAATGAAGTTGAATGTGCTTATTGCAATAACTTTGGCCATGAAGAATTTGACTGCAGGAGCAAAATCCAGCCAAAAGAACATTTTCCTTCAAGCTCCAAAGTGTGGAAAAATAAGGAATTACAGGTTGAAAATTGTGGCATAGCTTTATTTGCAGAAGGTGAAGAAAATCAATGGTACATTGATAGTGGATGCTCAAAACACATGACAGGTGACAAAAACAAACTTCTTGCATATAGTTCTCTAGAAAAGGAAAAGAATGTTACATTTGGAAATGATACTCCTACTGTCATTAAGGGTAAAGGGTCAATTTTTCTAAAAGAAAAGGTGAAAGCTAATAATGTCATGTATGTAGATGGATTAAAGCATAACCTATTAAGTGTAAGTCAAATGTGTGATCAAGGAACTAAAGTTTTCTTTAGTTCAAAAGAATGTGTGGTATGTGATATTGATACAGGTAAGACAATTATAAAAGGAAACAAAACTCCAAGCAACCTGTATGTATTGAAGAACTACAAAGAAAAATTTTACTTGAGTAAATCTTCAGAAAATTGGCTATGGCATAGAAGGTTGGGGCATCTGAGCTTCTATCAAATCAATAAATCAAGCAGACTTAAAGTTGTTCATGATCTTCCCAATATTACTCTACCTGAAAATATCATATGCAAGTCTTGTCAATTCGGTAAGCAAACAACAGTGCAATTTAATGCCAAGGAAGGATCATCAAGTAAACCTCTTGAACTCATTCATACTAAAATATGTGGACCTGTGAGGAAAAATTCACCACGTCGTAAACAATACTATATCTTATTTATTGATTATTTCTCTAGAATGTGCTCGATTGGGTTGATTAAACACAAAGATGAAGAATTTGATAAATTTCAGATCTTCAAAGCTCTGGTTGAAAATGAATTAGATCTAAAAATCAAGTTTCTGAGATCTGATCGAGGAGGAGAATATACATCAGATGAATTCCTTGAATTTTGTGAACAACATGGCATAAAAAGATAATTTTTTGTAGCTGGCACTCCACAACAAAATGGCATAGCAGAAAGAATGAATAGAACAGTTCAACAAATGGCTAGAGCTATGCTTGATGATTCCGGAACACCTGACACATTTTGGGGAGAAGCAGCACATACAGCAGTAAATATTCTTAACAAGGCACATGTTCGTGTAAATAGTGATAAAAATCCATATGAACTCTGGTATGGTAATCCTCCCACTATGAAGCATTTTAGAGTTTTTGGAAGAAAATGCTTTATCAAAAATAATGATGAAAAACTTGGCAAGTTTGAACCCAGAGCAGATGAAGGAATACTTCTTGGTTACTCCTCTAGGAGTAGAGCATATAAATGTTACAATAAAAGACTTCGGAAGATTGTTGAATGCATTGATGTTGTTATTGATGAGTCTCCTGCAGCTCCAAAAGAAGAAAAACAAACAACAGATGAAGACGATGATGACATATATCCTTCTACATCAAATAGGAATGATATAGACAGTGAACCCAATGAAGAAATCGAAGATGATTTATCTGAAAAAGCTCCATCCAGATATGTTCAAAAGAATCATCCAGAATCTCAAATTTTGGGAGAAAAGGGATCAGGTGTACAAACAAGAAGGACTCTTGTAGGATCTTCTAGCTATCTGGCATTTATATCCACTATTGAACCACACAATGTCAATCAAGCTAGCAAAGATGAATGTTGGATTCAAGCCATGAATGAAGAGCTTGATCAAATTGAAAAGAATCACAATTGGGAATTAGTACCAAGACCTCATGACAAAAATGTCATTGGAACTAAATGGATATTCAAAAAAAAGTTAAATGAGAATGGGGATGTTATAAGAAATAAAGCTAGACTTGTTTGCAAGGGGTATGCTCAACAAGAAGGTATAGACTTTGAAGAAACTTTTTCTCCTGTAGCTAGACTTGAAGCCATAAGAATGTTTCTTGCTTTTTCAAGCTTCCAACAAATCAAAGATTATCAAATGGATGTTAAATTTGCTTTTCTCAATGGAGATCTAGAAGAAGAAGTTTATATGGAACAACCAGAAGGATTCATTTTCGGAAATGATGAAAATCTTGTTTGTATACTTAAAAAGGCTCTATATGGTCTCAAAAAAGCTCCAAGGGCATGGTATTATTGTCTTGACAAATATCTTCATCAACAAGGATTTTCAAAGGGGTCTGCTGATAGCAACTTATACACAAAAAATGAAAATGATAAACTATTGATTGTAGTTGTATATGTTGATGATATCATTTTTGGAAGTAATGAAGAGTCTATGAGTTAGAAATTTGCTTCTGTTATGCAGCAAGAATTTGAAATGTTTTTACTTGGGGAACTAACATTCTTTCTTGGCTTGCAAGTGCAACAAACAACATATGGCATATTCTTATCACAAGCAAAATATCTTAAGCAAATTCTGAAAAAGTATGGCATTTAAGAGTGCAAACTTGTAAGTACACCAATGATAACTGGATGTAATCTCAGTTATCATGATGATTCTCCCACGGTGAATCAACCAGAATACAGATCTATGATAGGAAGTCTACTTTATCTCACTGGGACTAGACCAAACATCATGCATGCAGTCGCGATTGTTGGACGATTCCAAGCTAATCCAAAAGAGTCTCACCTTCAGGCTATTAAAAGAATATTCAAATACCTATAAGGAACTTAAGACTTTGGACTATGGTATCCAAAGAATGTTGATCTCACTCTTCATGCTTACACTAATGCAAATTGGGCTGGAAATGTTGATGATCGGAAAAGCACTAGTGGTGGTGCATTCTACATGGGGCCCTGGTTAGTATCTTGGTTCAGCAAGAAGCAAAGCTCTATTGCCTTATCCACAACAGAAGCAGAATATGTCGCTGCCGCATCATGTTGCACTCAACTTCTTTGGATGATGAAAACCTTACAAGACATTCAAATCAAATGTTCACCTCCTATCTCGATTATGTGTGATAATACAAGCGCCATCACTATTTCAAAGAATCCTGTTATGCATTCCAAGACCAAGCACATTCCCATCAAGTATCACTTCTTACGTGAACAAGTGTTTAAACAAAAGGTGATGTTGGAGTATGTTCCCTCCAAAGAACAAGTTGCTGATATATTTACCAAACCTTTACCCAGGGAAGCGTTCAAATAGCTCAGACAAAAGCTGGGAGTAGTCTCTGCCATGCAAAAGATCAGATCTACTTAAAAACAGAAGATTAAATTGGATATGCGGATTTCCTGCAGGACTGTCGCGTAATATATGTAAGTTTATTCACAGAAGATGCGTATGGGTATTTACTGACAAAATTTTTTTGGGTCAGCATTCTTCAGGACCGTTGTGGTGCCGTTGGGTATCTCTGGATGCACAAGCTAAGGGGGAGCATTGGTCATGTGGAAAGGATGCATTGTTGGAATTCTAATTATTTGTTGCAATCTGATCTCAGGGGGAGCATGGTATTGTCGGTACAAAGGATCTTGATCTATCCTTTTCCCTTGATGTCAAAGGGGGACAATATTGCTGAATGTATTTCTGGTCATGGTTGCCATCAAGTCCAAAGGGGGAGATTGTTGGATTGTTGGCATTTCTAGTATCCTATTATATTGAATTGATTTTCCTTGATGGCAACTCTCTGAAAAAGGATGCAGATAATGACTGTATGAAGAACTTAGAAAAACCATCAGCAGTTCTATACAAGAAGAATATAAGACTGAATGTAAATTGAACAAAGCTCTGTATTTAATGGGAGAATCGATGTAAATAAGGACGAGTTAAACCATGTATAAGTTTGGTGTATGTATGCATCCTGATGGAGGATAAAGGAAATCCTGTGTATGATTGAGTTCTGGTGATACTCTGATAGGGGGAGAATACCGATAGTATTTGGGTATTGATTGGTTCAATTCTTGTACGAAATGTCCTGAAACTCTGTGTGATTTCCTATTGGGAGAGTGAGCCACAAACGTGTTATGTGTGTTCAAGGCACATTAGCTCTATCGGTCAAAGTAATTATGCATTCTGCATGTGATAAGAAAATACAAAGAGAGGTGTCCCTGATAAATGCAAGAGAACCGAGTCGAATAGTCCATAAGGATTTCATCGGAGCTATATAATAGTATTATGGTTATATGAACTGATAATGCGGAGAAACGAATTGGTGAAAGTATGTAGATGGAATCTGGAATAGAGGAGCGGAACCTTGCGGATGAATAGTGAATGCGGTTTAAGGCTGGAAGTGGTTTTTATCGCACCACCTTTGCAGCGAAAGTGGTATTTGAGAATCGGGAGCGATTCCATAGAATAGTCGACACGTGGCGTCGGGCGAAGTTCCAAAACGACCATCACTACGCGCCATCGCACGTTAACGATCGACCAAGGAGGCCGAGCGATATTGTTGAGCACCATCGATCTAGAGGGAAGCCATCGGATGGTGGTCGTATGAGGAAGATGTGCAAAGGTTAAACAAAGTACGGCGTGGGAATTTGATTGGACTGTTGATCATATACATGGGGCCCGGAGTCAAAGGTTTATTAACAGGTGTGAATAAAGTTATGACCAGCGCTAGACCTTGGTAAATGTTTATTAACCTTGGATATAATACCATATGGTGGAGATAAAGATTACCTTTGGGTTGATTCGTGTTGTGAGATTATGCATTAGTATATACGGAAGAATGAAGGTTGGGGTTCCAATTTGGATTGGCTCGACTTTTAATACATGGGTTGTTATTAAGAGAGCCTTTTTTTAAGGAGATCATTACGAAAGGAGAAATTTGGATTAATATCTCAATCTCAGATTGAGATATTAAAGAGCCTTAGATTAATTATCTAATTTCTAGACAAAGAAAATAGAACAATGAGAAGTTGTTTGGGGCTTCGGTAGACCCCACTGGATTATCTATTTTGATCCCATCCAGGAATACCATTAGCGGTTGAGTGGTTTTGACTCATGGTATTGATAAAGGTGAAAAATATATAAGGAGAAGAGGATCATAATACATGGGTGAAGGTGGCAGAGTTGTTAATGAATAAATCTCTTTAAGAGATATCTGCATGATTGAACTTTGATAGATCTGATTCTATGATTCTCCTATGGATATGATCTCTAGATCTAAAAATGATGAATCTCTACGATGATCTGCAAAAGAAATGATGAAGAACTGACGCAAGTCTGATGAAGAAATTGAAGAAATCTGGTGGATCTGAGGGTTGAAGCCTTCAGTATGAAAGTGGAAGCTTCCTGCCAGTAGAAGCTGGTGTTAAAATCAGGGGGTTGGAGCTCCCTTCTAGTAGTGGCTGGAGAATGAGAGAAGGTTGTAGCCTTCTGCAGGTGGGTGCCTGCATGCTAGTATGAGCCTGCGCCAGTACAAAATTGTAAGAATATTTCTTTATAATAAAAATTGAAGACAGAGATGATAGCAGTGGTGGGTTTTCTCTCGAATTGGGTTTTCACCTTAAATATTGGTGTTCATGTGTGTGATGCTTTATTTTGTTGATTAATGTCATAACTTATAACCTGATACATAACCGATAAATCTGTTTATAAGATAGCTCTAAGAATTTCTGTAACTGCTAGTTAAATCTATATACGCGTTTTCTTCTCGCGGATCCACGTGCATACACCTGCTAGTTCGTCTCCATAAACCGCGTACGGGAAATCTCGCTCAAAGAAAAAAGTTGAATTTATCTTATAAGCTTTAAATACTAATTCACCCCCCCGCTCTCGCTAAAGATTTTTCCCAATGTGCTCAAGGGGTCCCGACCCAGGTTCAAAGTTCGAAGCGACAAAGCCCCTATACCATCGGTCTCGACGCGACTCATCGCGCAGTCAAAGTCTCACCTGAAGTAGTATGGGTGGGTGCTAGAACCAGGTTTCCGCACCCTGAGAAAGGATAGGTAAGGCAAGAAGAGCTACGTTCCACCCCAAGATGTCCAGATCTCCCCGAGCAGGACTTATGGACCTCTTTTTGCATCCATGTGTGCAAGGTTAATTGTACTATGGGGCTCAATAATCATATACTTCAAGACAGTAGCTCAACATTGCATAGACAGAACATAACAGATCTAGATGTAGTAAAACACTTACATAGAACTTTCACAGGTGAATACAAAATATGCATAAGATAGTAAGTACCAGAGATTCTCATAGATAGTATACATAGATTCAGTTCCTAATCAGCCTTTTGTATTCATTAATTCAAAAATTTCCTCTTATAATACCCATCCCATCCTGTGCACACAGCATCAGGGTCTACACACAGTAGTACTCTGGATCTCTGCGCACACAGCCAGCAGGAGTCCTTCCCCAAAAACCCACACTGACTTACTAAACCACAATTCACATCAATAGCTCTTCATTTCCTACTTATAATTCAAAAAATTTCCTCTATTTATAACAATCTAGCCTAATCCTTCCTACGATCTGAAAACTATGGTTTTCGGACCCCAAGTTTACCCTTTGACCCATTACAATGCTTTCGGGGCTTTGACCCACCCCAAAACCCCTGCGCTAAACTAAATATAATAAAAAATATACAAAATCAGACCAGTTTTGCAGCTCGTAGGAGACCCTGTTCCAATAGTCCCCCAACACAATCTTGTGATTCCTCCCGAGTCACTGTGGTGGTGTGGTCTCTATCTGCGCATGCAAGGTATTGAAAGCGATGATGAGCAGAGGTAACACTTCTTGACTTTAGGCAACAACTATTTGTGCGATATTGACAAGCTTCAGGGAGGCAGGGCCTTCAGGAGTCGTGGTAACCTGCTCGAATATCTAGTTGAGGCGCACGATGGCGTCATGAGCACCGTGAGATATCTGGAAGGCAGTATCGCCCCATGGCTTCAAGCACTTTCTGATGACATGCTTGGCATGACGGAGATTCACAATCATGTCTATGAAGGAGTTTCTGGTGTTCAAGAGGGCTAGACGTTTCGTAGGGACGAGGGAAGGCAAGGTAGCTTCGATCTTATTGAAAGCAGCTTCCTTCTATTGTAAGTCTTCCTTGACACGCTGAAGCATCGGGTTGAACTGGACTGCTATCCAGAGCTTCATCGCTGCCTCGAGCAATTCAGTGCCCAGAGTAAGTTGTCCCTTAATAATATCCGTTGCTTCTGTGATCAACACAACCCGTTGTGCTCGTACTTCCAGGGGTATGGTAGGCTATGCTTGGGCCTGACACTCAGTGAATTGGTGGGTCATTCAGGTCTTGAGGGTTTTGACTTTGGTTTGGGACACCTTGAGTGCTGCAACCAAGCCTTCAATGGTAGCCTGGGATGGAGCTGATGTAAGGATTTCATTTGGGAGCACTGTGTCGAGCTCATGACCCACTGTTTCACGATGTTGCTGTGAAGTCAAGTCACGATTATGGATCTCTTGCAGCATAGTGGTGTCTAAATCCTGTAATGCCTCACGGGGTAGCTGCGCTAAGTCTATTTGTAGGTCTGTAGCTATCGGGGCATGGTCACCAACCACGATAGTGCGAGGTGCTGGGGTTCCCATGTTTTGGCCAGATTGGCAAGACCAAAAGATGAGACAACATCAGAACCACTTTTAGACCATAGGATCTAGCCCTCCTGGGTCTAGAGAGGGATATCTCTATATGGGAAAAGGTTTAAGTCTTTGAAGTTCAAATTTTTAGGATATTAGGCTAGTTATGGGCGCAAGATTTGTTTGTTTGGTGTTTGTTTGGTTGTTGGGAAACTGGAAAGAAGGGTTCAATATGAGAACAAGGTTGTATGAAGAGGATGCTAAACAAAGGAGGAGGGTTTTCAGAGAGCACTCAAGACCATTGGGTAAATGGAGTCAGGAAAGGGTTTACTTGCTATTCAATATGCAGGCTTTTAGTTGGGCTAGTCATCTAAAGCATTCGATCTTAAAGATGATAGTGTGGCATGAAATGGTATGAGAGAAGGTGAAAGCAAGGAAACCTACAAGGTGACCTTTCAGGAATCAAATCCAGGGACAGGACATGCCATTGGACAACCTGTGATCCAAAACCTAAAAGATTAACTCTTCAGACAAGAGAACATTAATGATTTAAACACAAAGGTGAAAATCTAAGATCAGAGAGAGACTTTGAACTCTCAATACTTTGGCATCCATCTTAAGGGAACTTCGAAAGGTTCAATTAATTGAAGAGGATCCTAGTAAGATAGAGACACAGTTCTAAACTCCTAGTATCCCAATTCATTCAATTAAAGCCTAACAAGAGCATCTAAGAACAGATCTCATTAATTCATACATCAGCTAGCAGCATATGTTTGACCACTACACTGGTTAAATTAGCTTGAAATCAATCCTCAGATAACACATACAACAGAAAACATTAAAATCAGGGAGAGCAGCAACATAGGGTACCTAAAAAGGGTAAATCCTATACCAAATTTATGATGTGTGCTTGAATAAATGTAATGTAATGAAATAAAATAAAAAGATAGAAAAGCATCACCGCTGCTTTATATCAGGATCCAAAGAAATGTGCTTGTCATATTAAAGAGCAACACCAGTCATGTAAAACATTTTCCATTAGCTTGAAATTAAATCTGAAAACATCTTCCTTAGCCTATCTTGTAGCTTTACACAGAGAACATGTCACAAGAGAAACAGCTTGCAATTCGCAGATATCCGATCAACAACCCTTACAATGAGTTCCTTCATGAAATTTATAGCTGAATGAGAGATAGAGGGGGTAGATGAAAACTAAATGTAGCATTAAAAATTAGAAGAGGAAGAGGGCCGAGGCCTCATTCTGTTTTAAATTCTGGGCATTTATCTTTAGTACCCTTTGGATGAAAGGGTGGTCTTCGTCAGGCTGCAATTTACTCCAGGTATGTCTTTGATGTGTTGGGAAAAATACTGAGAGGGGGGGTGAATTAGTATTTACTGCATACTCAAAACTTTTACTTTTTCATTCCTTAAAACCCATACGCTACTTTCCTTTAGTAAACTCGCGTATACACGCGGATATCTTTCATGCAACTCGCGTATACACAGAGATCTAATTATGTCATTAGTTCTTTACTTATATCATTCCATCATTCATTCATCAAATGTTCAATAAACAGTAAACATGTGCAGTAAGAACAGAATAAACCATCACACAAAGCATCACACATGAACACCAGGATTTTAGGTGGAAACCCAAGTCGGGAGAAAACCACCGCTGCAGTTGCTCAGCCTTCAATATTTTATTACAGAGAAAACATCTTACAACATATGTACTGGAGCAGACTCATACCGCATTTGTGCACCAACCCTCGCGCTCGCTACTGTACCTCTCCCCCGGGAAGGGGAGCACCAACCCCCTGATTGAAGGCTACAACCCTCAACACCAATATGGACCACGTTTCATCAATTTTCACATTGGATCCAACAACTTCAATAGAGCACAACTTGTAGGCCACGTTTCATCATATTTTCAGACTGGACCCACTCCATACATTTAAGCACAATCAAATATCATTAACAGATAGCTATAACACAGCAAAATAGATCAGACATTTCATACCCCATACTTTAGCAAACCCTAGTTTGCATACGCGCTTTCCTTTCTATGATATCGCGTATATACGCGCCTTCATTCATATAAACCCGTGTATACCTCTGCAAAAACTTCAGAATTGATTTTGCTACCCATACGCACTTTCACTTCATACAACCCACGTATATACGCACTTCCTCTGTGGCGAACTAGCGTATGGTTCTTCAGACATATAGGTCATTGCAATTCTTCAAAACAGATACATCATACAGATTTTACCCTTTACTTCAGACAGATGTTCGCCTCATCTCAGATCTAATCATTCCATAAACAGATCTAGCAAGTACAAGTACATTTCAGATCTAGATACCCTTCTTCATCATTTTCTTCATTGGTGCATCATGCATTCAGATCTATCATTCAACTGTAACCCTTTCCATTCAGATATAGTTCAGAAGTATTCATTCAAGCTCAGACATCTTACACACACACTCATCATTTGCACAATGAATTTCTTCTCCTTATATAGGTTTACCCGTTTTCAATACCATGAGCCCAAAACCACATTACTTCCGATGGTATTCCTGGACGGGGTCACATAGACGAATCATTACTCAATACAATGGGTCAATACCATGGTGGTTACCCCTGGTTTTACATTTTATGAGCGCTTTTTCCCATACATGACTTGGCACGTTGTTTCCCGCGTGCATACGCGACTTATGCTAGACAAATCCGCGTATGCCTTGAGACATACTCTTTTCATCATGGAACTAACACAGACTGAATTCCTTTCTTCATTACCTTCTATATTCACTGTAGATACATCAGATTTACATCATTTAACAGGTTCATCAAGACATATTCTATCAAGCAAAACTTCATCAAGTAGGTTGCCATCATCTTCATCAAGTGGGTTGCCATTCAAGGACAACACTCTATCAAGTGGGTTGCCATCAAGGACAACACTCTGCATCATATTGCCAACAATCTCCCCCTTTGGACTTGATGGCAACCACGATGGTGTTTGATCACTACAACAAATAGATACATTAAGAATACAATGACACCATGTCACTCTCCCCATTCTTTGACACCATTCTTTTCCTTTATTCAAACACCATGTCACTCTCCCCCTTTGACATCAAGGGCAAAGGGCAGATCAAAACCAACACAAGGTTTTTCTCCTCATGTAGAAGGAAGCGTTCTGCAGATCTGATGTACACTGAAATGACCAAGCTCCCCCTGAGCTCATGCTGAATCTTCAAACATATTTTTTCAATGAAGTACACGACTCTATGACCTTCCTATCACCAAAGACTCATACTTACATCAAAGATCCAACCAAGTGGATTTACATATGAGACTCAAGTACCCAACCAAGTGGGTTTACACATTTTGACTCATCTACCCAACCAAGTGGGTTTACATATTTCAACTCAACTACCCAACCAAGTGAGTTTACAAATTTGACTCAGCTACCCAACCAAGTGGGTTTACAAATTTTGACAAGTCCTTACATGACTGAATATTACAATTTTACATCATAGGTCTCAACATGACCTTTTCATCAAATTACAAATATGACTTTTCATGACCAATCCCAGAAATACCTCAAGAGAGATCATATATAAGAATCATCATAATGCCAACAATGCATTATACTCAGCAAGGCTAGGGCTCCCCCTGAAAATGTGCATCCAAAACATCCTCTTCATATGGCCAAGGCTCCTCCTTAGCTTGTGCAACCTAAATACCTTCAACAGCAAGTCATTGGCAATGATCTCAGCATGATCTGTCCTTATCTCTGAATTATAAGACTTTCATCTCAGCAACGAATACTCTTCATCAAATAGGACTCATCCATAATCTTCAACATAAGAAACCATGTATCATTTCATAAGCATGAGAATAACCAGAATAATGCTAATAGTACAATCATTAGCAGTTAGACTGATGCTCCCCCTGAACTTCTGCAGTCATTAAGAGAAGTAAGCTTCAGAAGCTGATGACTGCAGTAGGGTCAATATTCCCTACGTTTTTGACCGGTCCTCCTTCTTTCTCCAGCTTTGCTTGAACTTTCTAATTGTGTGCTGGAGATTGTCCACTTTCCCAGATCTGTTCATCCTGCATTCTTTTTCTACATGTCCATACTAGTTACAAGCATAACATCTCATGTGTCCAGAGAAATAAGTATAAGAATCATAATGAGCTTTTCTATTCTTCCTTGTATTACAATCAGCTGCTTTATGACCATACTTGTTGCATGAAAAACAATATCCCTTGAAGAAACCAGAGTACCTATCTGTGTAGAATCTGCTTGTTTGTGACTGAAACAATCTGCTCCTACAATTTGCTGCAACATGCCCATAATTATGACAATAAGCATTCAACATTATTGATGCTTCTATAGTTAGGAGGGAATGGTTTCTTTTGAGAGTTCATGATTGTCGATTGACCCTTTGCTTCTTTCAATTTTACTTTGGCATCCATTGAATCTTTAGCACTTCCTTGTGAACTAGATTCTCCTTTAACAGTTTCATGAAAACCAAGACCAAGTTTAATAGCAGGAGATCTTTGATTACTAAGAATATTATCCAGAATCTTAGTACTATCTTGAAACCTCAAGAGTTTATCCTTTTCTTCTATTTTACCTTTGAGAATGTTTACCTCAACCTCCAAGCTTTGGCATTGCTTCTTCATGCTTTCTTCTTTCCTTCTTCCTTCTTCTACTTGATCATTCAGTTTCAAGATTTCTTCTTTCAACCCATTATCTTGTTCTTCAAATGCTTGTAGAAGTTCTTCATGCTCCTTATTCGATGCTTCAAGATCTGCTTTCAGAGAGATGACTTCTGCTTCAAGTTCTTCATTCTTGTTGTTGGATATTTCTGGGTCTTCTTTGAGAGAGATGACTTCTGCTGCATTCTTCTTATTTGATTTTTCTAGATCTTCTTTGAGGGAGACGATTTCTGCTTCAAGTCTTGCATTCTTCTTGTTTGATTTTTCAAGATCTGCATTTAGATCGTTGACTTCTACTTCTAGTCTTTTAATTCGATTGGATGCATAAGCATGGAACCTTTGATACTTGTCTATCTGTCCATTCAGTATTTCTATCTATTCTTTCATCCCTTTGTACATAGATTCATTCTTATTAATTGATCTTTGTCGATCTTCAATTTTCTTGATTGCTTCCTCTAGAGCCCAAACATTACTTTTACTATCTTCATCATTGCATGCACCAGAAAGTGAGTCACAAGAACAACTATCAATACCTGATTTATCTTCCTCATTTTCTGCTGCACATGTTTTCTGAGATATCTCCTTTTCAGTGGCCTTCTTCTTTTGCTTCTTTCCCATTGCGACGGATCTCCTTCAAGCGATCAAGCTTCTGCAGAAGGACCTGCTCTGATACCAATTGTTGGGAAAAATACTGAGAGGGGGGGTGAATCAGTATTTAGGGCATACTCAAATATTTTTACTTTTTCTTTCTCTAAAACCCATACGCTACTTCACTGAGCCAAACTCACGTATACATGTGGATATCCTTCATAAAACTCGCGTATACACAGAGATCTTATTATGCATTTATTTCTTTACTTAGGTCTATGCATCATTCATTCATCAAATGTTTAGTTAACAGTAAGCATGTGCAGTAATAACAGAATAAACCATCACACATAAGCAACACACATGAACACCAGGATTTTAGGTGGAAACCCAAGTCGGGAGAAAACCACCGCTCGCAATACGTACCCTTCAATATTTTATTATAGAGAAAACATATTACAACATATGTACTCGGTGCGTACTCATACCGCACGTTGTGCACCAACCCTCTCACTCGTTTTCACTGCTCCTCTCCCTAAAGGAGCACCAACCCTTGACCTGCAAGCAACCCTCTGAACCAATATGGACCACGTTTCATCAATTTTCACACTAGATCCAACAACTTCAATAGAACTCAACTTGTAGGCCACATTTCATCATACTTTCAGAATGGACCCTCTCCATACATTTAAGTACAGTCAAACATCATTACCGTACAGTTATAACATAGCAGAACAGATCAGACATTTCTTACCACAGACTTCAGCAAACCCTAGTTTGCATACGCGCTTTCCTTTCTCTGATGTCGCGTATATACGCGCTTCCGTTCACATCAACCAGCGTATACCTCTATACAAACTTCAGAACATATTTTACTACCCATACGCGCTTTCACTTCATACAACCCGCATATATACGCGCTTCCTCTGCGTCGAACTAGCGTATGGTTCTTCAGACATATAGGTCATTGCAATTTTTCAGAACAAATACATCACACAGATTTTACCCTTTGCTTCAGACAGATGTTCGCCTCATCTCAGATCAGATCATTCCATAAACAGATCTAGCAGATACAAGTACATTTCAGATCTAGAAATCCCGCTTCATCATTTCTTCATAGGTGCATCATAGATTCAGATCTATCATCAAACCTTTACCCTTTCCATGCAGATATACTTCACAAAGAATTATTTATTCAAGCTCAGACATCTTTCTCCCACACTCATGATTCGCACAATGAATTTCTTCTCCTTATATAGGTTTACCCTTTTCAATACCATGAGCCCAAAACCACATTACATCCGATGGTATTCCTGGACGGGGTCAATTAGGCGGATCATTACCCAATACAATGGGTCAATACCATGGTGGTTACCTCTGGTTTTACACTTTTTGAGCGCTTTTTCCCATACGCGACTTGGAACGTTCTTTCCCGCGTGCATACGCGACTTCCCCTAGACATATCCGCGTATGCCTTGAAACATACTCTTTTCATCATGGAACTAACACATACTGAATTCCTTTCTTCATTACCTTCTATATTCACTGTAGATACATCAGATTTACATCATTTAACAGGTTCATCAAGACATATTCTATCAAGCTCAACTTCATCAAGTAGGTTGCCATCATCTTCATCAAGTGGGTTTCCATTCAAGGACAACACTCTATCAAGTGGGTTGCCATCAAGGACAACACTCTGCATCATATTGCCAACATGATGTACTTGTTGTAATACCTCTGTAATAATCTGGTGAAATGAACAAAACAGATCAATGACTCAGGTCTACCATACTGTGTAACAAATGCTTCTGATAGCATAGGATTGTTGTCAGGGCTAAAATCTCCCCAGGAACACGGTATAGAATGGAAATAGTATGGGCACTTTTTCCTTTCACAGGTAGGAACATTCTGCTGATGGTGACACTGATATATATTGTTTTGTGTGCCCTAGGCCTTCTGTGTGATTTATGAGGTCTTCAATCTGGTACCTTGCCTTTAAATTATTGGATTAAGGCTCAAAATCTTCAATTACAGGCCTTAAATTCTCTGCTTTTTTATTGATACTCTCTATCGCTCCATTAATGTCTCTATTTGCGAAATTTTAGCTTTAAACGATGTAGGAAAAGTTTTACAGGGTAGAACCTTGTACTTTTCTGAAATATTTCCTGCAGAGACCCCCCCCAAACATTTTCTGCCAATATTAGGCTCAAACAATGGCCATCTTTGTGCTCTATGTCGCTAGAATAGTGACTGTGATCAGTGGAGGCCTTCACCACCTGTAACCCTGCAAAACACGAAAAAACGTTATGAAATCCATGCATGGGGTGGGTGGATGTAATGGAGGACTGGAGGATAGGTGGCAGAACTGTGGAGGGATGTATGCAAAATAGCGGGAGATGCATTTGGAAGACGACGAGAGGAAATTTTAATGTTAAACATAATTTTTTTTACCTTTGAACGAAATATAAAGGGAACGGGGGAAAATGTGATGAAAACACGTGGAATGGGAGACGTGGTGGGACCTAGTCAATGGCGAGGCGTGGATTTAATTCGGACTGTCTGATCTCAGGAGGAGATTAACGGTTGTGAATGCATCAGAGGGTGATGGACAGTGGGCCAAGGGTCACATTTGCCTTGGTTATCGCCTGAGCATCTTCGTGGTGTGATCACCGTTGGATGGAAAACTTCAGATCAGACAGTGTATGCGCATATCGCACCGGGTCTACAGTGAACTTTAATGAGTGATGGGGGCGTATTTTTAAAACAACTCGAGGACACGTGTATGGCGGTGAATGGCATCGCTACCAAATGAAAAATACCACCCTCCTCTCAAAGGCAGTGCGATAGAAACTGTCGGAATTTTGCACAGTGCTTTGGCGCAGGGACCACCGGGGCAGGTGAAATATGGACCGTCAAATGCCGAGAAATCAACAGTTAATAGCACTCCCGATATCCAAATGCGCTAAGCACTTTCTGGGCTATCTCATGGTTTTAGCGCCGGGTCACGTGGGGGAAACTATTCTGGGGCTGAGCCAAAAAGGGGCTAGGCCTGTTACAAGGTAGAAAGTGGGTTTTTTGTCTCGTTTTTAATGAAATTGAAGGCCTAAAAGGGATAACTATAGAGGGGGGAAAGAGTTATTAAACCAAAAAAGGGGTGTGTGTAATATTTGAAGGGGGTTTGGGGATAAAAAAGGGGGACTTTGACAAAAAGGAAAAGGGTTATAATGGGACATTCTGCAGGAATACAAGGGGTAAATGAAGGCCACCTTGAGCACACTTTTTTACAATCAGTGAGGATTTTTGACTTGGAAGCAGCAGGGGAAATTAATCAAAGGGTAGAGGGCATGAAGAGGCTTTCAAGGATGATGTTTTTTCAGGAGAAATGCATTCCTTGAAGGCTCAACAAACAATTTAGCCCCCTGTTTTCTTTTCAAAAAATTCATAGGGGGCTAACAGTGGCTCCACATGGGGATGGCTTCTTCTTGAAGGAGTCGAGAATTCAGAAAATGATTCTTTGGTGTAGGCCAGATGCCTGATACTTTATACATTCTTTCTTTTCTTGAGTCATCTACCAAAAACATGATGGATACATTGATCAGCATGAAACATTCCCAAACAATCTACCTACCCATCCTACAATCCTAACATTTTTTTCTTCAAGGTGCATTTGAATTTGCAAACCCTTTTCATCATTTATTTTTTAGAAACAGGAAAATAAACCTATTCTATTTCTACCCTTATTTCTCCATGAGACTAGATTAGACTATTGGCCTCACATGTTTCTCTACCTATTTTGATATCTACTAGGATTAAATTGTCTAGTAGATTTCTTCTCTACATTCTACAATAGAAATTTAAAACAACCAACCTAGGATTAGACAGTCTAGTTTGCTGTGGATCCAAGGCATTAGGCAAAATTTCTCTTTGGACTGAAAAATTTGTAGAAACTGGAAAAAGAATCTAAAGGCTTGAAAACTTGAAACTTTGAAGCATCCTTCTTTTATTTGTGACTCAATTTTTGAGCTTGTTAGAGTCATTTCTTTTCTTCATTTCAGCTCTGGTTTTGGGCATGTTAGCGCTGATCCTTTTCTTCTTTGCTGGCTCAGGTTTTGACCATGTTAGAGCCACTCTTTACACTTCAGAGGTTCATGTCTTGAGCATGTCTGAACCTCTCCTTATCTCTCTTTTTTTTTTTTTTTTGAAACATTTTCTCTTTTCTTTGAAAACACACATAGCAATGATATTTGCAATGGAAATAGAAATTGGAAATCAGCAGAAGTAGTGTTTTGTTGGAAATATGATGCAAGAGGTTGTCCTTGTCCTCGATGGCAACCCAATTGATGAAGTTATGCTTGACTCGATGGACTTGGTAAATGATGTAAATATGATATGATATGATGTTTGTTAGCAATACGATGCTAAGTGTTGTCATTGGAAGGCAACCCTCTTGATGAAGATGATGACAACTTACTTGATGAAGTTGTGCTTGCTAGAATATGTTCTTGATGAGCTAAATATGATGTATCTACAGTGTGTACAGAAGGCAGTGAAGAAAAGAAGTCAGCATGTGCTAAATCTTGATGAAAAGAGTATGTCTCTAGGTATACGCGGATCTGTCTAAGGGAAGTCGCGTATGGACGCGGAAAAGAACGTGCCAAGTCGCGTATGGGCTAAAGCGCTCTAAAAGTGCAAAAACAGGGGTAATCACCATGGTATTGACCCATTGTATTGGGCAATGATCCGCCTAATTGACCCCGTCTAATGTAGTTTTGGGCTCATGGTATTGGTTTGGCTCATGGTATTGAAAAAGGGGCTCATGGTATTGAAAAAGGGTAAACCTATATAAGGAGAAGAAATTCATTGTGCAAATGAGAAGTGGTGGGTGCAAGATATCTGAGCTTGAATGAATAATTCTCTGTGAAGTAGATCTGAATGGAAAGGGTTACTTTGAATGATAGATCTGAATGTATGATGCACCAATGATGAAGAAGGGGATCTAGATCTGAAATACCATTGTGTCTACTAGATCTGATTATGGAAGGCTTAGATCTGAATTGAGGCGAACATCTGTCTGAAGTGAAAGGGTAAAATCTGAACTGAACATCTGATCTAAAGAAGTATGTTGCTCTATAATGATTGAAGATCTATACGCTACTTCGCCGCAGAGGAAGCGCGTATATACGCGGCTTCGCTGAAGTGAAAGCATGTGCGCGATTAAAATTTATGTTTAAAGGTATCATTGTCTCTGTAGACATAAGCACGTATGTACGCGACATCATGAAATCGCCAACGTATGCAAACTAGGGTTCTTGAAGCAAAGGTGTAAAATATAAATCACATTATATTTGTGTTTAACTGCTCCCGATGCGTTGATAAGTATCTGTTGGTGATGTATGTTTATGATTAAAGTATGGAAAGGGTTTAGTGTGAAAATCGGTGACCTTGCTGCCAAGTATTTGTTCTATTGAAGTTGTTGGATCCGGTGTTAAAATTGATGAAACGTGGACCGGGGGTGCGGGTTGGCGCCAGTCGAGAAAGTATAGCTCCCTTCGAGTGAAATTGATAAAGCGAGATCGGGGTTCGTGGCTCACTTCCAAGAGAGGCTAGTAAGCGAGTCGGGAAGTTTGGAGCTCCAACCCGAGAAGGTGTTTGATAGCAGCTATGATTAGAGTGCTAATCTTTGGTCAATCTGTGACTCATATGTTGTAAAATATTTTCTCTATAATAAAAGATTGAAGGCTAAGCAACGACAACGGTGGTTTTCTCCCGACTTGGGTTTCCACCCAAAAATCCTGGTGTTCATGTGTGATGCTTTGTGTGATGGTTTCCTCTGTTCTTACTGCACATGTTTACTGTTTGTTAAACATCTGATGATTGATTGATGGAATGATTTTAAGTGAATAACAAATGATCTAAGTAGATATCATGTGTATACGCTAGTTTCATAAAGGGTATCCGCGTATATACGCGAGTCTGTTTCAGGAAAGTAGCGTATGGGTTTTAGAAGAAAGAAAAAGTAAAAGTTTTGAATATACGTAATGCGTTCACCCCTCTAGGTGTTTTTCCACTTGTGTTTGAGCATCCTGCCATTGATAGGACCCCCAAGCAACTCTGTACCATCTAGTTCTTGCAGAAAAAATGCATTTGGGCCCACAGTGGCCTGGATGATGTATGGACCCTACCACAAACTGTCAAATTTTCCATACTTTCCTTTGTCCTCTCTCCTGGAGTCCCACTTTAGAACTTTATCTCCAATCTTGAAGTCACATGCTTTTGTTCTTTTGTCAAAAATCTTCTTTATATTTTCCTGAACTTTCATAGCTCTATTATGGACCTCTTCCCTTGTTTGCTGGAGATGAATTGTTTGATTTATCCTCCTTACCATGCTATCTTCTTCTATCTGTATCTCTTGGACAAGTTTGATTACTGGTACCCCAAGGTCGGTAGGAAAAATGCTTCTATTCCATAGACGAGCTAATATGGTGACATGCCAATGGATTTCTTTGTTGTAATCCTGTCAGCCCACAAAGCATGCACTAACTTGTTATGCCAAGACTTCTTGTTCTCTTCAAGAAGTTTTTTGATAATGTTCACCAAGCTCTTGTTTGATGATTTAGATAACCCATTGCCTTGTGGGTAATAAGCAGTTGAATGAACGAGTGCTATTTGATACCTGTGACAAAAATCAACCATTTTCTTGGATCCAAAAGCAGCAGCATTATCAGTGATTATTTTCCTTGGACAGCCAAATCAAGAGAGGATGTGGTCTTCTAAGAACCTAATGATGACAAAATATGTGGCATTCCTAGAAGGTATGGCCTCTATCCACTTAGTGAAGTAGTCTGTGGCTATTAAGATCTGCTCGTACTGTGCAGAAGAAGCAGGGTGTATTTCTCCTATGAAATCTAGGCCCCATTGGATAAAGGGACCATCAACAGTGATGGGTTGTAAAGGTAGAGGGAGGAGCTTTCTCTTTCCTTCAAAAATCTGGCATTTATGGCAGGAAATCACCATCTTATGGATGTCATTGAAAAGTGTAGACCAATAATAGCCAGCTCTAAGTATTTTGTTAGCAGTGGCTTTCCAGCTCAGGTGGCCTCCACCCTCTCCTGTGTGGAACTCTTGTTAAATCCTCTCTTCTTCAGTTTCAGGAAAACATTTAAGCAATAGGCCATTTGTATTTTTCTACTATAAACATTCATTCAGAATGCAATAGTTTCTGGCTTTTAGCTTTAGGAATATGGCCTTGGTCTTTGATATTTCAGGAGGGGCATTGAGGTTTGTGAGAACATACAGAATGTCAGAATACCAAGGAGAGTTCTGAAACTTCTCTTCAAAAGTGGGATCAGGCAATCCTTCCTGCTCATCCAAGGCATTTACCATATTTATGTCAAGGGCTTGTAAATTTTATTTAGCCATTAGTTGAGCTAAGACCTGACCTTTGATCATTTTTATGGGTTTTATTTCAAGGTCATATTCTAGGATAACAACAATCCATTTGCCCCTCTTCCCATCTAGGTCTTGGGACAAGATGTCTTTAACCACTATGTTTGGCACGTAGGCTATGGTGTGAGAATGTAGTATGTACACCCTAAAGTATTTCAAGGCATTTACTAAGGCATATGCATGTTTTTCCATTATGTTATATTTCAAGGGTGCATCCCTTAGAGCTTTGGTGAAGAAAGAAATGGGTTGTTCCATTCCCTCTAGATTTTTCTGCAGCAGAACTGCAACCACTGTATAATCGGAGGCAAATGAAAAGATCAGTAAATATTTTGAGAAATCAGGGCTAATTAGGACATGAGCCCACGTGAGTGAAAGTTTAACTGAGTCAAAATAATTTTTAGCCTCAAAAGTCCATTTAACTCCTACACCTTTCTTCAACATGTTTTTCATATTCTTGAGGTGTTCAGCTAGGTTGGGAATAAACCTTATTAAGAAGTTAATTTTCCCAATGAAGGACTGTAACTCTTTAATGCTTCTTGTGTGTGTGATTTGCATTATTCCCTCAACTCTTTGGGGGTCTATCCTAATTCCTTTCTCAAATACAATGTGGCCAAGGAGCTTACCTTTTTGCAGCCCAAAAACAGTCTTCTTAGGATTCAATGACAGACCGAACCTTCTACATTTTTCAAAAACCTTTCTCAGATGTTTTAGGTGTTCTTCATTAGTCTTAGAATATACTGTTATGTCATCCTGGTAGATGACAATGAAGTGTCCTATTTCATCTGAAAAAGCTATATCCATCACTCGCTGGAAGGTTGCACCAGCGTTCATCAGTCTAAAGGGCATCTTTACATACATAAAAGTGCCCCATGGAGTGGTGAAAGCAGTCTTGAGTTGGTCTTGTGGGAGTACTAAAACTTGGTTGTAACCTGAAAAACCATCTAACAGGGAGATCCTTTCTGAGCCTACTACTTTCTGAAGAATGTGTTCCATTTTTGGCAAAGGGTAGTTGTCCTTAAGTGAGGCTCTGTTAAGGTTCCTGAAATCTATGCACGATCTGATCTCACCTATTTTCTTTCTCACAGCTACAAGATTTGAGACCCAATCAAAAAACCTCATGGGAACTATTATTCTTGCCTCATACATCTTCTTTATTTCCTTTTCCACTGCAGGAAATTTGTTTTGGGTTTATTCTGCGAAGTTTCTGTCTGAAGGGTTTATGGTTTTCTTTCAAAGGTATTTTATGCTGTATGATGTTTGTGTCATAGCCTTTTAAGTCTTCGTAGCTCCAAGCAAACACATCAATGAGCTCCTTGAATAAATCAATATACTTCCTTTTCCTATCTGCAGGTAAAGACTTAGCCAGTTTAATCATTTTGGGTTTATCTTTAGTGCCTATGTTGCATTACTCGACAGTAGAGTCTGAGTGTTCTATAGTAGGCCTTTTCACTACATCGTTGAAGTCAAAAAATCTTCTAAAGGTGCCAGACCTCGGGGTATGCTTTTATCTTTTGCCTATAACATCTCCATTTCCTCACTATCTGCGTTTTTACATTCTTCATTTAAATTTCCAATATGTTCATTCAAAGTGTTTATTTCTATGTTACAAGGTGATTCTTCCTCGTCTGAGGGTTCTTCACTCAAGCAGCTATCATTGGACTTAGAGTCTGAATCAGAAAATTCAAACTCGTCCCTGCCTATCAGGAAATCCCCAATCTGCTTATCCCCCTCAAAAACCTGCCAATATTTTTCGTTATCTAGCACTGTAGGCCTGAATTTGCTCTGAATGATGATTTTTTGATCACTAGGAGGCTTGTGATATGAACTAGCTATACAAGCTAATCCATTTGCAATTACATTCTGACTCCTAGGGACAAACACTAGTTCATATTCGATAAAGGTTTTCAACAAATCCATGGCATCATTCCTATACGCTCTTAACCTAGGGTGTTTCGCTGTGTATTCACCATTCACTTGTTTTATGATCAAATGAGAGTCTCCATGCACAGTTATCCTATGGGCTCCTATTTTTTTCAATAGATTCAAGCCCAGGATAAGAGCCTCATATTCTGCGATGTTATTTGTACATTTGAAGTTTAGTTTGAAGGCATGACTTTCTGCATAGTCACTTTCTGTGTTATGTAACCACACTCCTGCTCCTGCAGTTCTCCTGGTGCATGACCCATCAAAATTCATCTCCCATAAGGTTTCTTTCTTGGTTTTATCATCATTTTCCTCCCTAATGTGGGTTTCACTGGTTTGTTGCATTACCAGATCTGCGTCGAGCTGTGAATGTTTTCGTTCTTCATGGAGTGTATGAGTTAGTGAGGGGTGAACATTTGGCTGACTGCATTCTATTTCTGGTTCCCTCTAAGTTTCGTTTTCAGTGCACTGTCCAAAAATTTCACCTATGTTTTCCTTTGAATCCAAAGTCGCCATTATGTTGAAATCTATAGGTGTCATATCATGTTCCGTGACTCTGTTTTCTAGCTCTAGATCCTTTAAATATTCATCATTGCAAAGGATAAAAGAGTCCAAATCAGTGTGTACAGAATACAGAGGAGAATTCTCAGGTTTTTCAGGACTGTTGTCTAAGAATTTCATTTGTGCCTCTCTATACAGTCTCTTAAGTTGGCTAAAGACAAGGATTGTGGCATATGCCCCATCCATCTGCATTGTACCTTGCAGCTTGGCTCCCCATGACCTAGATAGTAACATGCCATACTTAGGTGGTACATCTGCCACTACAACATCCATAACCATACATTTGGCAGGAATCTGGGTAAGGTTTACACACAAGTTTTAGATTAGGCCAAGGAATTTTACTCTGCTAGAGTTAAATGAATACAAATATTTATAGGGACGAGTTATCTCTAGGCCTAACCTTTCCATAACTACCTTAGGCATTAAGTTGTGAGATGCCCCAGAGTCATGCATTGCATTGTGAAGGATCTTGTCATGGATATTGAGACTGATATAGAAAGGAGGTACTACCCCTTCATGAAACTTCCCTTCTATCTTTGGACCAAAAAAAAGGGTTGGTTGATCATCAATCAGGTTTACAGTGTCACTGTTTTCCCCTAGATTTAAAGCTTTCAAAATTTGGCCTTTATATACATCTTGAGTGGCCAGCTCAGAAAGTGGGACAGAGATTTTAATTTTATCAATCTCACTCTCTAGATTGAAAGTGGACTGACTCTTTGGAATGTTCAACTCTGTTTTTTTAGCCACTACTTTGGTCGCAGAATCAGTGGGCTGATTCTCACTATGTACAGTGTTAGGAACTTTTTTATTAGGAGTTAGTGCAGTTGGTTGTATTTTTCTTTGTTCTTCCCAGAACTTTCAGCTGCTGATTTGTTACTTTCAGCAGTCACTTTAGAAGTTTTCTCAGGCCTCTTCTTAATGGTAATCTCAAAAGCTTTTGGTTTGGAAGTGTCTAGGCTCTTTTTTCTTCTAAGTTCATAGTTTTCTCTGACCTGCATGATGGAATTTTCAAATCCTAGTCTGTAATCCTCATATTCCAATCTTTCTTCATCCCAATATGAGGGTGAGGGTTGATCTTCTTCTATGGAATAGTTATGGATTGAGTTTTCTACTTCAAACATGTTTATTGTAGTTCCCTCAGACTCTTCTATGATTACCTCATCCTCATCAAGAAAGTTCTCTTGTAATGGGGGAATAACTTGCTGATCTGAGTCTCTTTCTCTATTGGGAGTGGTGTTATTTCTTCTAAAGCTCTGATTTTGTTTATGATTTTGATTTCTGTTCTGATTACTAACTGTGACAACCATTTTTTCCATCATTTGTTGTATTTTTTCCATGTTTTTAGATAAACAGTCGTAATTTGGGTTAGATGTGGAAGCTATAGTGTCATCTCTATATGTTACCCTTTTCTCAGCCCTCAATCTTACTTTTTTCTCAATCAGATTAGCCTCTACACTCACTGGCCCCTTTTGCATGTCTTCCAATGTGTTGTAATCTCTCTCCCTAAGCTGGTAGGCGATGTCAGCATTAAAGGCTTCAAGATATTTCACTAAAGCCATACCTTGGGGAGGTTTCATGTGTGGAGGAAGAGTGTTATAAACGTTGTTAAACCTTGTGGAGTAGTCATGTACACTCTCTCATACATTTCTTTTTAGGTTCTTGTATTCTGCTAAAATTTGGAGTGGGTTGGCCTTAACTTCCCATTTGTTTATGAAGGTTTGGTATAGGGAGGGTAAATCTTGTATGCTATGAGGAGGTAGGCCCTTAAACCATTTCTTCAAATCACCTCCTAAGCTCTGGGAAAATATTCTCATTTTGATTGAATCATCATCTATCTCCATGTAATCAAAAGAATCTTCCATCTTGTCTACATGGTGTTGAGCTGTGGTAGACTCATTTGCAGTGAAGTGAGGGATTTTTGATTGATAATCATTGGGTAAGGGTACTAGGGGCTGGGGTAAAACCAGAGGTGCATACCAAGCTGCCATGATGGTATTTTGATGAGGTAAGGGGTTGGCTTGAGCAACTGGTATATGGATAGCAGGGATACTAGGACCAGCAGAAGTCTGTTGAGTAAGATTAGGGTGACAGAGCCCCAAGTTTTGAATGAAGTGAATATCAGGAGGTGTAGATGGAGGGGTCTCTCTATCCCTAATGTGTTTACCACTTTGAGTTGGTGAACTAGGGAGCTCAAGGTCTGGCTGGTCTAGAACATTGAGTGACCTAGTCCTAGGTAAGCTGTTTTGAGAGCCTAGGTAAAAAGGTGGGACTAACAGAGCTGTAAAGTCTTCTGGTACAGAATTAGCTCTATGGATATGTCTGGAAATAGTTGATCTTTTAGGTGTGGGAGATTTCTTGAGGATTCTCTCAGGGTTATCAACTATTCCAGGTGGGTTTGGGTTAGGATAAGCTCTTGTGTGAATGGTTCTTGAAGCCAGAATGTTGTTTTCCAATAAAGCAACTTAACCTTTCTCGTTACTTCTGTTATGCCTGATGTTTTAATGGAGGCTGGTCTACCAGTGGAGTCTTATGTGAAACCAAGATAATCAGCAGGCCTATTGATCACCAATGGAGTCTTTGATCTTTAGGAACTATGGAGTCGCCAAGTGGAAGGTCTGGGATGTTTCTAGGAGGTACACTGCCCACCACAGTGTTTATGTAATGTCCCTTTCAAGGATATCCTCAAAACATAGCAAACTCTAACCAGAGATAGACTGGGAGGGCATTTACCAAATATTTCACCTCTAAAAGAGGGTGAGATCTAGAGGCTACCTGGCCCTTTCCAGACTCTGTCTAAGAGAGTGGGAGAAACACAAAATATGGTATAGAGGTTGATTTGCGAATAGGAGTGTTTAACTACCAATCTAACCAGAGATTGTAGGTTTCTGAGGCTCTTGTGATGTAGTAAGATGGGATATACTCAGAAATTCCCCAGCGGAGTCGCCATTATGTTGGGGTTCCCATGTTTTGGCCAGATTTGCAAGACCAAAAGATGAGACAACATTGGAACCACTTTCAGACCTCAGGATCTAGCCCTCCTGGGTCCAGAGAGGGATCTCTCTATATGGGCAAAGTTTTAAGTCTTTGAAGTTCAAATTTTTAGGATATTAGGCTAGTTATGGGTGCAAGATTTGTTTTTTTGGTGTTTGTTTGGTTGTTGGGAAACTAGAAATAAGGGTTCAATATGAGAACAAGGTTGTATGAAGAGGATTCTAAACAAAGGAGGAGGGTTTTCAGAGAGCACTCAAGACCATTGGGTAAATGGAGTTAGGAAAGGGTTTACTTGCTATTCAATATGCACGCTTTCAGTTGGGATAGTCATCTAAAGCATTGGATCTTAAAGATGATAGTGTGGCATGAAATGGTATGAGAGAAGGTGAAAGCAAGGAAACCTCCAAGGTGACCTTTCAGGAATTAGATCCAAGGAAGGACATGCCATTGGACAACCTATGATCCAAAACCTAAAATATTAACTCTTCAGACGAGAGAACATTAATTATTTAAACACAAAGGTGAAAACCTGAGATCAGAGAGAGACTTTGAACTCTCAATGCTTTGGAATCCAGCTTAAGGAAACTTCGAAAGGTTCAATTAATTGAAGAGGATCCTAGTAAGATAGAGACACAGTTCTAAACTCCTGGTATCCTAATTCATTCAATTAAAGCCTAACAAGAACATCTAAGAATAGATCTCATTAATTCATACATCAGCTAGCAGCATATGTTTGACCACTACACTGGCTAAATTAGCTTGAAATAAATCCTCAGATAACACATGCAGCAGAAAACATTAAAAGCAGGGAGAGCAGCAACATAGGGTACCTAACCAGGGTAAATCCTATGCCAAATTTCTGATGTGTGCCAAAAGAAATGTAATGTAATGAAATCAAATAAAAAGATAGAAAAACATCATCGCTACATTAAATCAAGATCCAAAGAAATGTGCTTGTCATATTAAAGAGCAACACCAGTCATGTACAAAATTTTCCAATAGCTTGAAATCCAATCTGAAAACATCTTCCTCAGCCTATCTTGCAGCTTGTTGAAGCCTGAAAAATCTACTTCAAACATTGAGGAAAACCACCCGATCAGGACAACAAAATGACTCCTTAGTTTGGGATGGTGAAACAAATTTAGTTAAGACGATTTCATATAAGCTAAGTGGATTGAATTGAATGGGTGAAAATGGGACTAAATTGACAAAATAATAAAACTATCTAATCTAAACTAAATGCTGATAAAGAAATTCTAATTTTAACCCGGGTAATAATATGTGAATACAACTTAGGTTTGTTTCAATCTAATAATAACCATGAAAATGTATTATTAACTAAATTGAAATGTGCAGAAACGAATAAAGATAACTCTGTTTAATAAATTAAACAGAGTTATATCAGCATATTGCATTCATCATCATATACCATTCATATATGTCTATAAATGATAATATTCCAATTATACTTAGAAATGATAATATAAGAGAAATGTTATGAAAAATCAAATGTATAAATGATAGCAAATTCTTCAAATGAATACCATATAAGGAGACAATTAACTATAATGAACGGATAAAAATACCTCATTCATATTGCGGTGTCGAACGAAGTATGATACTGCGATCCCGTAACCTAGATGTAAAATTAACTCCAAAGGCACAAAAATGCACAACCTTACTTAAAGATAATTTGAGCACAAAAATCACCAGATGTGATCTTTCATAGAAATATAATAAGGAATGAAGTACAGAAATGTTAGCTCCAAATCCTCAAAATATTACAACTTCCGATCCCTCTCTAAATGCCTGAGAAGGATTTAAATAATAAATTAAATAACAAAAATCCTAATACTACTGCTACAATCTATCAAATTTAAAACTGAAATGCTATTTTGAATAAAACTGATTCATTGTTTTTCTCCTTCGCATGATGAAGCCAAGTTGCAAATGTTCAACATATCTCGGAGTCTTGGTGGATGACTCATCTCAGAATGCAACTGTCCAGCATAGGTGGCATCAGAAAATTCTGGAATTAGACAATCGACAACGTTTGATAGAAGTTTGATAGCTGTCTGTTGATTGTTTGGCTTGATCAAATGAGTCCACATACTATCCCGGGATATCGTTTGAAGTTTGCCGATTTGTTGACTTTTCCTTTCCATTTCTTCTCTCCACCTGTCTTCAGTTTCTTTTATCTTTGGCAAACTGCCAGGAACACAGTCTGAAATGAGATTAATTGAATATAAGCTGTCATTTATGAATTGGGTGAGATTATTCATTATATTTCTGGCCCTTGATATTGCTCTATCAGATTTCATTGATTGATGTTCCCATTCTGTAAACAAGATTTCTTTGTGTTTTCCCTCTATCCTAGGAAGATTTGCTTCTTTTCCCTTTTATGTATCCTACCAGTTGAGAAACTCAGAAATCTTTTCATCAGCATCATCTATTTCTTGTCTAAGAGTTATGATAGTTTGGATCAAAGATGAAGTAATCTCACAAAAAGGTTCTGCTGGTGACAGTTTTGAGCAAAATTCAATTAACTGCTGAGTCAATAATTTATTAGCCTCAAGGGCTTCCGATTTGAATTCATTTAACTTTGGATAACCTTTAAACTTATCAAAGTTGCTTGAAATTCCTTTTCTTGAATCATTCTTGGCTTTTCCTCATTTTGTAACAGACTCTGTAACTTAGAAATTTCTTCATTTAGCTGCTTTTGTTTGCCTAAAAGCTTTTCATCAGCCTTCTTCTTTTCTTCAGCAAGCTTGTTTCTCCAATTCTTTAGACCTGAATGTCTGATCCTGTAGTTGTTGTTGCAATTGGTTGATCAGTTGCTGATTCTCCTTAGCTTGTTCTTCCAGTGAAGCTATGTGAAGATCTTTCTGAGTTATTAGTTGAGAAACTTCTACAACTTTATCAACTGTTGCAGCACTATAAGCTCCTGTATACTGTGACAATTTCGTAAGGTCTTCAAGTGGATTCATTTCACTGTTCTTATAAACAATATTCATCAACTCCTCTGATGGAGTAGAAAATATACCATAATTACATTTTCTTTTCTTTCTTTTTCTTTTGACAACGGCCTTATGTTGAGGGTACATAAAAACACATCCCTAGGGAGGATCTCCTCACCTTCTTTAATATGCCATTTGTAGGATGTTCAGGAATGATTTCAACATCCTGCTCTATTTGTTCTGAACCTTTATCCTGCAATCCAAGCTGTTGAGCAAACTGATCATATTGATTTAATAGCTGAGAAGAAATATCAATATTAGTGGAAACCGTAATCTCCTTAGTTATTTCTTTTCCTTTCTCTTTATCTATGCTCTGCTTGGTGCTTTTGTCATCTGATCCATCCTTTTGATTATGCACCTCATCATTGATATTTGTGCATTTGTCTGTCATTTGAGCAGTATTTCCCTTTGGGGCATCAGGTTTGTCAATAGTGACCACTTTTTGCGAATGTACAATCGGCTGGTTGACAGCTGATTGTGTAATGATTTTGCTGGTAGATGTTTCTACTAGCATTTGGCCGGATGTACCTTCTGTCTCTGATTTTTGGATTTGAGTTCTCAGCTGGTCTAGAGGTACTCTCAACAATCTCTAGCTTCTAAATAAGAGAAATTTATTTATTTCCTCCTGTTGAAATGTAGACTTGATCAAGTCAAAAATCTGAGGAAAATTATCTAATGAAATAAACAAATCATCGAACATATCTGGTTCATGCTCAAAACGAGCAATTGAAACTGAAGCAGTGACATCAAATGCTATCTTTTTTGGATCATATTGTCTTCCAGGAATGGTTGCAAATTTACAACCTCTTATCTTGAAGACTTCTTTTTCTGCGTGCTTGAAATCATTTAGAGTCAAATGACCACAATTGAGTGGGAATTGAGGCCACATTTTCTTCTTACTGTTATTCAAAGACCTGGATATACCTTCAATTGTCAATTGATAGGAAACTTCTTGAGCGAGAAGTTTGTCTGGAACAAAAAGCGGAAGAACATGCGGCTCCACTATACTACCAAAAACCCTGATGTAAGTAAAATTTTCCTCCCCAAACCAATCTCCGATTGCAGACAGGTCGGCTTTAGCTTTATCAGAAATCCTAGGGGGAAAGCGATTAAAAATGGTTTGGAAAACGGGAATGAGGAAGCCATGACATATTCTATATACATTAGCTTGGAAATGAATCTTCCAAAGCAATTTATGATAAATATGGATTGGAAGGGGGTTATTGGGAGTCCATTTCCATCCAAATAAGGGAAATTCGGAATTGAAACAAATAGCATCAAGAATATAGGCACAAAAGAAAAAGGGAGTAGAATTTCCAGCATCTTTTTCTTGTCTGTATTCAAGGATCCTATTGGCCATTCTATCAGAAAGAATAACAGCCCAATCCATAATGTCGGAATTCACCGCTGCTAGGATTAATGGGACCATTTGTATAGAAAACCTAGCTGAATTATCATTGCCAAATAACCTACACATCATGGCAGCTGCATAGCAATATGGAGGCAGAAGAGAATCTACAGAATACATACCAGATGCTTCATTTCGGTGCTTCTCTGGGTTTTTCCTCCATTCTTTGATAGGGTCGGATTGGACTTTGTTATTATCAGCAAAATCTTTGATAAATTCCTTTTTATACACCTTCTGTGGGTCTGGAAGGTGGTACATTACTTTCAAGTCTTCTGCTTTAAATGAGCCGAAAGGCACTCCAGATGCTGAAACAAACGTTCTATCTTGTATCTTTACACTGTCGATAACCCATCGGACTACATCATAGTAAGGCATGATGCTCGCTCTGGCTGCAATTCGATGTAGAAATGAATTTGCAAGTGTTCTTTCATTGATGTCAGAGTCGGAATCCGAGCTATCCTCGTCTGGAACTGATGCCTTCTCCACTGTGACCTTGGGGTCTAATTTTTCCAACAGGTTGTAGACTGTGTCCCATGTCATTTTCCCAAGACCTTGGCATGATGTATCTGTGACTAGCCTTAGCTTTATGGGCTTTTCTTTTGAGACTGTATGAGTCTCGGCAAACTTCACTGGTAGAGCAGTTTTGTTTCTTCTTCCTCTCTTTGACATTTCTGCGTCTGCTACAGCTTCCTTTTGTCTGTGAATGAAAAAACTTGTTGTTCTTTGGCTCTGCAAGACAATAAACTCTCAGTCGTGATCAACAAGCCACTCAAACGGAATGATTTATGAATTTATGGTTTTCATTTATTTGTTTCGTATATTGCATAAATGCTCCTTTTGGGTCACCCTTAAGTATTTAAAACCAAATCACAAACCATATTCATTTGATTCGTTATTGAATGCCTTTCGTACCAATAAAGATTTGGCGCTTGTGATATATTAATATATTCAAAAAATCTTCGTATGCAAAATAGATGAATCGCATCGGAAGTTTTCGAATGGAAAATGAGTATCACAATACGTTTATCCCGATTGATCGATTGCGATTGCAGATCTTTCCGATCTCTGATGGTGGGGTCTACCATATTTTTAAAACAAATGTTTGATTTTCTTTTAAAAGCGCTTATTATCAAATGCACATCGGATCGGGGAATTTCAACTAAGCGTAAAGAGTTTTTTAAAGATTGTCCCGATTGATCGATTGCGATTGACCGCATCGCATCGGAAGCTTTATTTAATTGTTTTAAACTCTTAGCGATTTTAGAATTTTCCGATTGGACTAATCGCATCGGAAGATTTGAAATGGGCATATGATATTTCTTTTGAGTGTTATCTCCGATTCTCCGATTGCGATTGAGCTTTTAACTTTGATTTGTTTTTTATGATAATGCCTTTTATATTAGATCGGACTATAAGTTTTTTGAATATGAAATTTCAAAACAATGAATTTTATTTCTAAGTGTTTTATTTCTAAAAAGAAAGGGACCCTATTTCTAAATTTTATTTCTAAAATTTAGAAAAAGGGAGGGTTGTTGTATAGTACAACAATTGGCGATTCACTTGAAAGAACCAGTTATCTCCGAAAAATAGAATGAATACTATATCTTAAGTAAGTAAAGATTTTTAAAGGTAAATAAAAATTATCCTAGGATAATCAAAAATAAAATCTAACTTTATGAAAAAGAATAAAAATTATTAACAATCTCTTTCTAGTTTCTTGAGAATAAAAACATTTTGAGTTGTCTTAAGCTTTGATTGGTATTAATAATGAAGTAAGTGGATTTCTTCAAGCTTGGTTTTGATAATATACTCTATTGTCATAGGCATTTCCTCTGCTGCCCGCAAACGTTCATAGTCTCGACAGGGTTACCTTTTAACCATTAACTATTCATTGTCCCATTCAACTAAGATTATGACTTTTTAAAAGATAAATTCATAAGATATGTTATCTCATGTTTTTGTCTTTTATTTATTTTTATTTCTTTTTTTTTAAGAGCCATTGTTCTGGTTTGGTAGCCAGTTGTTAACAATGCCATTCAATAGTTATAATTAAACTGAACAAGCTGGCTCGTGATGAGACCCCTTGTCTTATATTAATAAGCCATTACCCTGTTTTGATAGGCATTATTGGTAATGTCAGTTTTATTATTTCTTATGAATATGGTAAGTCGGCTCATGATGAGACCTCTTATCTCTTAAAAATGTTTTCAATAATTTCTTAGAATTATATTCTAAAAAATCACAACCTAAATGAATGGGGTGAACTAGTCTTATCCTTAAGAATCAATGGATGACAATTTTCTGAGTTTTTTGAGTACCAAAACTTGAATAATCTTTACTTTTATAGATAACTTCTCTCTGCTTAATAAACTTGTAATGATTTACATTTCCCTCAAGTTTTTCCAAAAAGATTATGCAAATAATTGGTATAATCTTTCAAAGTTTAACATCTTATTTAAAACTATCAAAAGAATATAATCATTTCTCTAAAAATTCTTATTTACACTAAAATAAATATTTATAATATTTTTCTTAAGAATTTTCTATCAAGTAAACAGTCAATTAGAGACTTATTAACAACCTTTATTTATAAAAAACAATAAAAGACTTTGCAAAAAGGAATATGTACAATTTAAGAAGGGGTTACCTCCTTATGAGAAGAATTTCTTTAAGATAAGCCCATTTACAGGAAGAGATTCTCTCTTACCTGTTAGATCTTGGAGCATGAATGTATTTGAGCCTATCTTTTCAACGATCTGAAATGGTCCGAGCCACATCTTTTGAAATTTGGTATGTTTACCTTTTTCTTCATGTGCCTTATCCCATTTTAGAACAAGATCACCAATTGACAAATTTTTTGAGCCGGTAGAACTTGCATCAAAAGAAGATTTCACAAGTTGTTGATGTTTTTCATGAACAATTCTAGCTTTATCTCTCTCTTCTTCTAGTTTAAGGATTTGATCATACCTCAATTGAACGGATGAAGAAGGATTTTCTTCAATAAATTGTACGAGGGCTAATGATGGAAGAGTTAAATTTGATGGTATCACAGCTTCTTTTCCATAAACTAAATTAAAAGGTGAAGTTCCGATTGAAGCTTTCTCTGTAATACGATCAGCCCATATTGCAAAGATTAAAGATTTATGCCAATTCTTTTGATTTTGATCGATAGTCCTTTTAATAATCTTGATGAGATTTTTATTAGTGGATTCAGCTAATCCATTACCTTGTGGGTAATAATTTGCTGAATATTTGAGTTTAAAACCTCTTTTAACTGCAAATTCAATTAAACTGTTTCCTGAGAAATAAGATGCATTATCGAAGACAAGAGCTTGAGGTAAACCAAACCTGGTTATGATAAATTGATCTATGAAATCAATAATTGCATCAGAATTGGCTACCTTCAAAGGGATTGCCTCTACCCATTTTGTAAAATAATCGGTTGCAGTAAGAATGTACTTGTGTTGCTTGGAAGAATGAGGTACTATCTCACCAATAATGTCAAGTCCCCATTGTTCAAATGGTTGCTCAATATTTACTGGTTGCAAAGGAAAAGCTAGTTTCCTTTGCCTTCCACTTGCAGTTTGGCAGATTCTGCACTTTCTTACATATTCATGTGTATCTTTAAAAAGGGTAGGCCAATAATAGCCAGCACGAATTATTTTGTGAGCTGTGGTATCACCTCCAAAATGACCTTCTGCTGGTCCATCATGCAACTCCTGCAAAACCTTTTCAGCCTCAGTCTTTTCTAGACATCTCAACAAAATTGAATCATAATTTTTTCTAAACAACACATTATCGATGATCTCATATTTAACAGCTTTTAATCTTAAAGCACGTTTTTTCTTATAACTGAGATCAGAAGGAGCATACCCATTTTTTAAGTAATAGATGAGATCAGAATACTGAGACTCAGAATCCGTAACACTTATCTGATTTACTTGAATATCTTGATTTGAATAATCATTCTCTGGTATGTTATGAGCTCCTGCTAATAATCTGTAAAAACCTTGTCCTCTAACAATCTTAGCTGGTTTAATATCAACATCATATTCTTGTAGGGCTGTCACCCAGTTAGCTCGTTTTTCTCCTACTTCTCTCTGAATTAATAATTGCCTCACTGCTGAGAATGGGACAATGATTTTTGTATGAGTTTTCAAGAGAAAAAGTCTGAAATGCTTGATTGATTTGAACACAGCAAAGGCTTGTTTTTCAACATCGGAATAATTCAGTTCAGCTCCTTGCAGATTTGAACTAAAGAATGAAATTGGTGCTTCAATTTTCTGATCATTGAGTTGTGTTAAAACAGCTGCATAAGATGTCTCTGTGGCTAAAGTATACAAAATAAAATCTTTAGAAAAATTCGGAGTACTTAATGCTGATGCATTAATGATTTCCTGTTTGATTAACTCAAAGGCTTCTTTCTCTTTATGCCCCCATTTGAATACTGAATTCTTCTTGATCATATTTTGCATAGGTAAAACAATTAAAGAAAAATCGGGAATGAATCTTTTTACAAAATTGATCTGTCCAAGAAATGATTGCATGGATTTTTTGTTATGAGGTAAAGAAATATCAGAGATCTCTTTAACTCTGTCTGGATCAATGTATATACCATCTTTTGATACAACAAATCCTAAAAGTTTTCCTTCATCCAAAGCAAAGAAAGATTTTTTCGGATTTAATGAAATACCAAACCTTCTACATATTTCAAATATTTGTTTTAGATCATGTAGATGATTGGTTCTGTTTTTTGAGAATACTGTTATATCATCGAGATAAACAACCACTGCTTTATTGATCAGACCTTTAAATGCTATGTCCATGGCTCTTTGGAAAGTTGCTCCTGCATTTATTAATCCAAAAGGCATTTTTTGATAAGCATAAGTCCCCCATTTCGTTCTGAAAGTTGTTTTCAATCTGTCATCTGGATGAACCAAGACTTGATTATAGCCTGAAAATCCATCAAGAAAGGACATAATTTCAGAACCAACTACTTTTTGAAGTATCTGCTCCATGGTTGGCAATGGGAAATTGTCTTTCAAACATGCCTTGTTTAAATTTCTGAAATCAATACAGATTCTTATATCACCATTTTTCTTCCTTACAGGTACCATATTGGAAACCCAGTTGGAATGCCTGACAGGAAAAATGATTTTGGCTTTCAAAAGTTTATTAAGTTCTGATTTGATTTGATCTTCAAGATTTGGATGAACTTTCCTTAGCTTCTGTTGAACAGGTTTAATATCGGGAAGCATTGGAATTGTGTGTTGAATAACTGAAGTATCATATGTTTTTAAATCATCATAATTCCAAGCGAAAACATTTTTGTATTTGTTCAATAGTTTAATGAAGGCATCCCTTTCCTCTGATGTTAAATTAAGTCCTAAATTAACATTTTGAGGTATTGAATCAGAACCAAGATTCACTAATTCAAATTTCAAAGTAGAACTTTGAAGCTTGGTATTAGTGACTTTCTTGAATCTGTCTTTAATATCATACAAGTCTTCCAATCTAACAACATCTTTCGGAATGGGATTTTCATTACTTTTTGAAGAAATTTGTAAATCATGTTCTTCTTCGTCGATAATTTGATCATCATATGATTTCTCAGAAGTCATGAAGTTCAAGATATCTTGATCATGGTAAAAAACTCTCCAATTTGTAACATTGTCTGGGACAGATGGTCTAAAAAGTAATTCTATTGAAAATCTAACTGGGCTAAAATCTTCAGAAGGTATGAGTCTGGAAGCAACATTGGCTAGCAAGTCTGCTGCTGAATTTTGAGACCTAGGGATGGAAGAAATATTGAATGCAGAGAAGTGTGTGGTGAGTTCTTGAACCAGCGATTGATAATGTTTGAGGTGATTTGAAAGACAGTGAATTGTATTTCTCACCTGTTTGACAATAATTTCAGAATCGCCGAATACTTTCAAATATTGCACTTTAAGGCCAATTGCTTTATACAAACCTTGGACTAGAGCTTCATACTCAGCTGTATTGTTCGTGCATTCAAATTCTAACCTACAGGACAGCATTGTTTTTTCACCTTGCGGGCTAACCAAGATACACCCTGCTCCTGAACCTTCGTTAGATTTAGAGCCGTCAAAATATAAAGACCAAAATAAAGAAGTATTAACAATATTATTTACAGTTTCCCCGGTATCACTAAAACATCTTGACCTATTAGTTTGTGAATAGTTTTCAATCTGTGATGTTAAACTGTTTACTGAGAAAGGGGATGGTTGGGCAGTGAGATTTCCAAAAAATGACTCTGATGAATAATTTCCCAAGATGTTGTTATTAAATGCAATTGGTTGATTTTCTTGTTCAAAATTTGTTACAGTATGGGTCATGTGTTTCTCTCGATTGATTTTTATTTGATTTGGCTTTCCTCCATAAGGTAACCACATGTGAGACCAATCGGTAGAAATATATCCGTGGAGCTTTTCAGACCAATCTCTACTTAAAATCAACCCATAAAATTCAGGTATATCGGCTATTAAGATATCAATTCGTTGAACTACCCGTGGATCAGCTGCTAACCTGATAGTTACGGAGTTAATCTCTCCTAAAACCTGGACCTTGCTTCTGTCTAACTGTACAATGTGTATGGAAGACTTTTGGGGTTCTATGTTCAGTTTAGAACAAACTGAAGCTGGCATTATATTGGATGATGCCCCTGAGTCAATCAAACAATTGTGTAGGTTTTTGTTGTAGATTTCAAAAGTCAAAAGGAAGGGTGGAGTGTGAGAATTTGATCTATCCCCAATCAGGACTGAATCAGTAGCTTCTATCATACCAGAAGGTGGTTGACCAGAATCATTTGCAGCTTTAGCACTGGGAAGAGGTGAACAGGGAACAGCATTCAATTCTTTGAGAAGAAATTTCTGCTGATGTTTTAATTTACTAAGTTCAAACATAGTAATGTTTGCCTTAGTTTTCTTCATATCATCAACAATATTGTAATCCATTGAATCGGATACTACTAATGTTTTGGATGTTGGAAGAGTATTTGAAGTTGAAGGTGGGTTTTGGGGAACTGCTGCGGGTGATTTCTTTGTAGGTACTTTTTCTTGTGTTGTAGCAGCACCTGCACTCCGTTTCTTTGAAGTTGTCTGAACAGGTTCGGAAGTACCTTTACTCCTAGTAGAGACAGGTAAAGCTTCTTCATCATTATCTGTATCGGAGTTGGGCAGTATGAAATCCCACATGCCATGGCATTCAACAATTTCCTCTTCATTATCAGTTAATGAGATTGTTTCCTCTTCCTCCTCTTCTTGATCTGAATCTGCATAAGATACGATATTTGGTGGTTTTGATTCGGTTTTCTTATAATTCTTAAAGGGCCTTTTGGTTGAAGTTTCAGCTACTTGTTTCTTAATTTCAATCATTTCATTTGACATAGTCTTGAGAACCTTTTGAAGGCCTTCCATATCATATGGATCTTTTGAGATTTTCTTCTTTGAGTCTTCTTTGAATGAAACTTTTTTGGTTTTTCTTTCCTCAAGAGCTGCTTTCTTTTCTAGAGCATTAATACGTTTTTCCACAGCAAGTGCTTCTTTCATGTTTTCAGCAAGTGTTGGTTTTGCGGCCCTGTCTACAAAAATAGCTATATTGGCAGGTAGGGCAGTAATATACCACTCACTTCTGATTTGTTCACTTGGTTTTGAAGTCGTTGGGATTTTATTCAAAAGTTTATTGAAACGAGCATTAAATTCTTTAATGGGTTCCCTATGCTCTATCCTAAGATTGGAGAGATCATTTATTAGTGTTGCTAAAGATCTATCGTCTCCATACTTAGTGAGAAACTGTTCTTGGCAAATGTCCCAACTGGTAATAGAATCAGAAGGCAGGGAAAAATACCGGGATCCTGCTGATCCTTGCAATGTATAAGGAAAAAGCCTAACAACGACATCTTGCTCAGTCACTCCCTTCAAATTAACTGCTAACATGAAGTTATTGATATGTTCCTCAGCTTGGGTTCCATTTTCTGGATTAAACTTGGGTAGCCATTTTTCAGGAGCATCAAGTAATGCATGTAATGGTGCGGGCATATTGACTGCACCAGGTCTGGTCCATGGATCTGCCATTGTAATACCAGTGGTGGATGATACTGCTGTTGAGATTCCAGATGTTTGGGAAGGAATTGATATTGAGGAGTGAATAGTTTGAGATGTTGAAGTTCTCAATTCCTGATTAACAACGATATGTAATGAGGGAGTGGATGGTTGACTTCGCACTGGGGAAGATGAGATGGAAGATGTGGATGAAAGTGCTTCACTGTCAGAATTTTCGGTATTTTTCTTTGCCTTTTTCCTTTTAGGTAAAGGAAATTCAGTAGGTTCAATACCGAGCTTTTCACTCTGAAGTCTAGTAAGAGGGTGAGGTAGATTGAATTGCGAAGTCTCACTGCTTTGAGATAGCTCAGATTTTTGTGGTGAAATCGAGAAGCTCTGAAGTTTCTGGATGAGAGACTGAACTTCAGGAGATTCAAGACTTAATTGTTCTGAAGTATGGTGGGTTTGAGCAGTGATAGTGGATACCTCTTCTTCTTGCTTGGATGCTGAGGAATCAGCGGGCAATTTGGAAGTACGAGGTGATGTGGAGGGAGAATTACTCTTAGAATGGTTTGTAGATTTGGGTTTGCTTGCCATTCACAGTTGGAGGCCCTCCTTCTAGCGCCAAAAATGTTGAAGCCTAGAAAATCTTTGCTTCAAACATTGGGGGAAAACCACCCGGTCGGGACCTTAAGACAACTCCTTTTCCGTTTGGGATGGTGGCTCCGACTGGATTTAAAGGACCAGTTTCCTTATAACTAAGTGGATTGAATTGAATGGGTGAAAATGGAACTAAATTGACGGAAAATAAAACTATCTAATCTAAACTAAATGCTGATAAAGAAATTCTAATTTTAACCCGGGTAATAATATGTGAATACAACTTAGGATTGTTTCAATCTAATAATAACCATGAAAATGTATTATTAACTAAATTGAAATGTGCAGAAACGAATAAAGATAACTTTGTTTAATAAATTAAACAGAGTTATATTAGCATATTGCATTCATCATCATATACCATTCATATATGTCTATAAATGATAATATTCCAATTATACTCAGAAATGATAATATAAAGAGGAAATATTATGAAAATCAAATATATAAATGATAGCAAATTCTTCAAATGAATACCATATAACAGAGACAATTAACAATGAACGGATAAAAATACCTCATTCATATTGCAGACTGTCAAACGAAGTATGATACTCTGATCTAGTAACTCCGATGTAAAATTAACTCCAAAGGCACAAAAATGGAACACTTCAAAGATAATTTGAGCACAAAAATCACCAGATGTGATCTTTCATAGAAATATAATAAGGAATGAAGTACAGAAATGTTAGCTCCAAATCCTCAAAATATTACCACTTCCGATCCTTCTCTAAATGCATGAGAAGGATTTAAATAATAAATTACATAACAAAAATCCTAATACTACTGCTACAATCTATCAAATTTAAAACTGAAATGCTATTTTGAATAAAACTGATTCATTATTTTTCTCCTTCGCTTGATGAAGCCAAGTTTCAAATGTTCAACATATCTCGGAGTCTTGGTGGATGACTCATCTCAGTATGCAACTGTCCAGCATAGGTGGCATCAGAAAATTCTGGAATTAGACAATCGACAGCGTTTGATAGAAGTTTGATAGCTGTCTGCTGATTGTTTGGCTTGATCACATGAGTCCACATACTATCCCAGGATATAGTTTGAAGTTTTCCGATTTGTTGACTTTTCCTTTCCATTTCTTCTCTCCACCTGTCTTCAATCTCTTTTATCTTTGGCAAACTGCCAGGAACACAGTCTGAAATGAGATTAATTGAATATAAGCTGTCATTTATGAATTGCGTGAGATTATTCATTATATTTCTGGCCCTTGATATTGCTCTATCAGATTTCATTAATTGATGTTCCCATTCTGTAAACAAGATTTCTTTGTGTTTTTCCTCTATCTTAGGAAGATTTGCTTCTTTTCCCTTTTCTGTATCCTGCCAGTTGAGAAACTCAAGAATCTTTTCATCAGCATCATCTATTTCTTGTCTAAGAGTTATGATAGTTTGGATCAAAGATGAAGTAATCTCACAAAAAGGTTCTGCTTGTGACAGTTTTGAGCAAAATTCAATTAACTACTGAGTCAATAATTTATTAGCCTCAAGGGCTTCCGATTTGAATTCATTTAACTTTGGATAACCTTTAAACTTATCCAAAGTTGCTTGAAATTCCTTTTCTTGAATCATTCTTGCCTTTTCCTCATTTTGTAACAGACTCTGTAACTTAGAAATTTCTTCATTTAGCTGCTTTTGTTTGCCTAAAAGCTTTTCATCAACCTTCTTCTTTTCTTCGGCAAGCTGTTTCTCCAATTCTTTAGACCTGAATGTCTGATCCTGTAGTTGTTGTTGCAATTGGCTGATCAGTTGCTGATTCTCCTTAGCTTGTTTTTCCAGTGAAGCTATGTGAAGATCTTTCTGAGTTATTAGTTGAGAAACTTCTACAACTTTATCCACTGTTGCAGCACTATAAGCTCCTGTATACTGGGACAATTTTGTAAGGTCTTCAAATGGATTCATTTCATTGTTCTTATAAACAATATTCCTCAACTCCTCTGATGGAGTAGAAAATATACCCTGTTCTATTTTTCTTTTCTTTCTTTGTCTTTTGACAACAGCCTTATGTTTAGGGCTGTAAAACACATCCAAAGGAGGGATCTCCTCACCTTTTAATACAATATGCCCTGTAGGATGTTCAGGAATGATTTCAACATCCTGCTCTATTTGTTCTCAACCTTTATCCTGCAATCCAAGCTGTTGAGCAAACTGATCATATTGATTTAATAGCTGAGAAGAAATATCAAGATTAGTGGAAACCGTAATCTCCTTAGTTATTTCTTTTCCTTTCTCTTTATCTATGCTCTGCTTGGTGCTTTTGTCATCTGATCCATCCTTTTGATTATGCACCTCATCATTGATATTTGTGCATTTTTCTGTCATTTGAGCAGTATTTCCCTTTGGGGCATCAGGTTTGTCAATAGTGACCACTTTTTGCGAATGTACAATCGGCTGGTTGACAACCGATTGTGTAATGATTTTGCTGGTAGATGTTTCTACTAGCATTTGGCCGGATGTACCTTCTATCTCTGATTTTTGGATTTGAGTTCTCAGCTGGTCTAGAGGTACTCTCAACAATCTCTGGCTTCTAAATAAGAGAAATTTATTTATTTCCTCCTGTTGAAATGTAGACTTGATCAAGTCAAAAATCTGAGGAAAATTATCTAATGAAACAAACAAATCATCAAACATATCTGGTTCATGTTCGAAACGAGCAATTGAAACTGAAGCAGTGACATCGAATGCTATCTTTTTTGGATCATATTGTCTTCCAGGAATGGTTGCAAATTTACAACCTCTTATCTTGAAGACTTCCTTTTCTGCATGCTTGAAATGATTTAGAGTGAAATGACCACAATTGAGTGGGAATTGAGGCCACATTTTCTTCTTACTGTTGTTCAAAGACCTGGATATACCTTCAATTGTCAATTGATAAGAAACTTCTTGAGCGAGAAGTTTGTCTGGAACAAACAGTGGAAGAACATGCGGCTCCACTATACTACCAAAAACCCTGATGTAAGTAAATTTTTCCTCCCCAAACCAATCTCCGATTGCAGACAGGTCGGCTTTAGCTTTATCAGAAATCCTAGGAGGAAAGCGATTAAAAATGGTTTGGAAAACGGGAATGAGGAAACCATGACAGATTCTATATACATTAGCTTGGAAATGAATTTTCCAAAGCAATTTATGATAAATATGGATTGGAAGGGGGTTATTGGGAGTCCATTTCCATCCAAATAAGGGAAATTCGGAATTGAAACAAATAGCATCAAGAATATAGGCACAAAAGAAAAAAGGGGTAGAATTTCCAGCATCTTTTTCTTGTCTGTACTCAAGGATCCTATTGGCCATTCTATCAGAAAGAATAACAGCCCAATCCATAATGTCGGAATTCACAGCTGCTAGGATTAATGGGACCATTTGTATAGAAAACCTAGCTGAATTATCATTGCCAAATAACCTACACATCATGGCAGCTGCATAAGAATATGGAGGCAGAAGAGAATCTACAGAATACATACCGGATGCTTCATTTCGGTGCTTCTCTGGGTTTTTCCTCCAATTTCTGATAGGGTCGGATTGGACTTTGTTATCATCAGCAAATTCTTTGATAAATTCCTTGTTATACACCTTCTGTGGGTCTGGAAGGTGGTACATTGCTTTCAAGTCTTCTGTTTTAAACGAGCCGAAAGGCACTCCAGATGCTGAAACAAACATTCTATCTTGTATCTTTACACTGTCAATAACCCATCGAACTACATCATAGTAAGGCATGATGCTCGCTCTAGCTGCAATTCGATGTAGAAATGAATTTGCAAGTGTTCTTTCATTGATATCAGAGTCAGAATCCGAGCTATCCTCGTCTGGAATTGATGCCTTCTCCACTGTGACCTTGGGGTCTAATTTTTCCAACAGGTTGTAGACTGTGTCCCATGTCATTTTCCCAAGACCTTGGCATGATGTATCTGTGACTAGCCTTAGCTTTATGGGCTTTTCTTTTGAGACTGTAGGAGTCTCGGCAAACTTCACTGGTAGAGCAGTTTTGTTTCTTCTTCCTCTCTTTGACATTTCTGCGTCTGCTACAGCTTCCTTTTGTCTGTGAATGAAAAAACTTGTTGTTCTTTGGCTCTGCAAGACAATAAACTCTTAGTCGTGATTAACAAGCCACTCAAACGGAATGATTTATGAATTTATGGTTTTCATTCATTTGTTTCGTATATTGCGTAAATGCTCCTTTTGGGTCACACTTAAGTATTTAAAACCAAATCACAAACCATATTCATTTGATTCGTTATTGAATGCCTTCGTACCAATAAAGATTTGGCGCTTGTGATATATTAATATATTCAACAAAAATCTTCGTATGCAAAATAGATGAATCGCATCGGAAGTTTTCAAATGGAAAATGAGTATCACAATACGTTTATCCCGATTGATCGATTGCGATTGCAGATCTTTCCGATCTCTAATGGTGGGGTCTACCATATTTTTTTAAACAAATGTTCGATTTTCTTTTAAAGGCGTTTATTATCAAATGCGCATCGGATCGGGAAATTTCGAATAAGCGTAAAGAGTTTCTTAAAGATTGTCCCGATTAATCGATTGCGATTGACCGCATCGCATCGGAAGTTATATTTAACTGTTTTAAACTCTTAGCGATTTAAAATTTTCCGATTGGACTAATCGCATCGGAAGATTTGAAATGGGCATATGAAATTTCTTTTGAGGGTTATCTCCGATTCTCCGATTGCGTTTGAACTTTTAACTTTGATTTGTTTTTTATGATAAGGCCTTGTATATTAGATCGGACCATAAGTTTTTTGAATGTTGAATATGAAAATTTTCAAAACAATGAATTTTATTTCTAAGTGTTTTATTTCTAAAAAGAAAGGGACCCTATTTCTAAATTTTATTTATAAAATTTAGAAAAAGGGAGGGTTGTTGTATAGTACAACACAGCTTTACACAGAGAACATGTCTCAAGAGAAACAACTTGCAATTCGCAGATATTTGATCAACAACCCTTACAATGAGTTCCTTCATGAAATTTATAGCTGAATGAGAGAGAGGGTGTAGATGAAAACTAAATGTAGCATTAAAACTCAGAAGAGGAAAAGGGCCGAGGCCCCATTCTATTTTAAATTCTGGGCATTTATCTTCAGTACTCTTTGGATGAAAGAGTGGTCTTCGTTTGGCTGCAATTTACTCCAGCTATGTATTTGATGTACTTACTGTAATACCTCTGTAATACTCTGGTGAACTAAACAAAACAGATCAATGACTTAGGTCTTCCATACTGTGTAACATATGATTTTGATAGCATAGGAATGTTGTCAGGGCTGAAATATCCCCAGGAACACGGTATAAAATGGAAATAGTATGGGCACTTCGTCCTTTCATGGGTAGGAACATTCTGCTGATGGTGACACTGATATATATCATTTTACCTGACATGCACTAATTATACATTGTGATTTATGAGGTGTTCAATCGATCTAGTGCCTTGCCTTTAAATTATTGGATTAAGGCTCAAAATCTGCAATTACAGGCCTTAAATTCTCTTCTCTTTTACTAATACTCTCTGCCAGTCCATTAATGTCTCTGTTTGTGAAATTTGAGCTTTAAATGATGTAGGAGAAGTTTTACAAGGTAGAACCTTGTACTTTGCTAAAATATTTCCCACAGAGAGCCCCCCCGAACATTTTCTGCTAATATCAGGCTTGAACAATGGCCATCTCTGTGCTCTATGTCGCTAGAATAGTGACTGTGATCAGTGGAGGCCTTCATCGCCTGTAACCCTGCAAAACACGAAAACACATTAGGAAATCCATGCATGGGGTGGGCGGATGTAATGGAGGACTAGAGGACAGGTGGCGGAACTGTGGAGGGACATACGCAGAACAATGGGAGATGCATTTGGAAGACATCGAGAGGAAATTTTAATGCAAAACATAAAAAATTTGACCTTTGAATGAAATATAAAGGGAATGGGGGAAGATGCGATGAAAACACGTGGAATGGGTGACGTGGCGGGACTCGGTCAATGGCGGGGCATGGATTTAATTTGGATCGTCTAATCTCAGGAGGAGATTGATGGCTGTGAATGCATCAGAGGGTGATGGACAGTGGGCCAGGGGTCACGTTTGCCTTGGTTATCGTCCAAGCATCTTCGTGGTGCGATCACCGTTGGATGGACAACTTCAGATCGGACGGTGTATGTGCATATCGCGTTGGGTTCATAGCTGAACTTTAACGCACGATGGGTGTGGATTTTTAAAACAGCTCGAGGACACGTGTTTGGCAGTGAATGGCATCACTGCCAAATGAAAAATACCGCCCTCCTCTCAAAGGCGGTGCGATAGAAACTGTCAGTTTTCTGCATAGTGCTCTGGCGTGGGGACCACCGGGGTGGGTGAAATATGGATAATCGAATGTCGGGAAATTGACGGTTAATAGTGCTCCCGATATCCGCTAAGTGCTTTCCGGGCTTGCGCCTGGTTTTAGCACTGGGTCACGTGGGGGGAAACGGTTCTGGGGCTGAGCCAAAAAGTGGTCATGCCTGTTACAAGGTAGAAGGTGGGTTTTTTGGCCCGTTTTTAATGAAATTCAAGGCCCAAAAGGAATAACGATAGAGGAGGGAAAGGGTTATTAAACCAAACAAGGGGTGTGTGTAATGTTTGAAGGGGGTTTGGGGATAAAAAGGGGGACTTTGAAAAAAAGGAAAAAGGTTATAATGGGACATTCTGCAGGAATACAAGGGGTAAATGAAGGCCACCTTGAGCACACTTTTTTCAATCAGTGAGGCTTTTTGACTTGGAAGCAGCAGGGGAAATTAATCAAAGGGCAGAGGGCATGAAGAGGCTTTCAAGGATGATGTGTTTTTAGGAGAAATGCATTCCTTGAAGGCTCAAAAAAAAATTTAGCCCCATGTTTGGTTGTCAAACAATTCATTGGGGGCTAACACGAGGTAGCAAACAAATATTTCTTTCGCTGGCCGGTAGTCTGGAATTGCGAAGAAGTCGTAGCGTATCCCTATATCGCTTCATCCCCCAGGGGGGTGGAGTATCCCTATTAGTCATCCCTTCCGTGCACAGGACTAGCTGAGACTCGACTACGTCATTGTTGATGGTGAACTGTGGCAATTGCGTACCATCCTTCGTGGTATCTTTCGAGGCTGTCCGGCTAGGGGCTGTGATCATTCCAGGGTTGTAAAGGTCAGGAGCTCCCGTCGTGCAGCTTTGGTGCCCTTCTGCATGAGGCTCAAAGTCAGTTATCCCTGTAGGGAGCTAGATGGCAATTATCTTATCAATCTCGGCATCCCTAGACCTTATGAACATAATGTCTGTAGGCGCTGAACTGGTAGGTGCCAAAGAATTCGGTAGGTTAGGGGCTGCCATAGCAAGAAAAGGACAGGCTTCCCAAATTGGAAATTCATAGAAAATGCTAAATATCTAGATAAGAAGGCTGGAGAATAACAAAGGCAGAGTACAGAGACAATATGGAGCCCTGAGTGAAGTTATCATGTTGTCCTTATACTGTCCAAGGCTAGCCAACGATAGAGTAAATCTAACTTGAAATTTATCATCAATCAACTCGTAACAACTCACCATAAATTGCTGCATTGATTTCCAGCTGCCCATTTTTTGTAAGAGTAAGGTTCCCTTTTCACCAAAGTGAAGTGGTCTGACGGTCGTTATTTGTACCTGAGGGCTTTCCCACATATTTAAAGAATTTGGATGACGCCTACGTGCTACTCACGTACCCCGAGTTAAAGTCGATGCCAAGTGTTTTGTAATGCGGTCCAGGTACCACTCTAGCAACTTGGCCACCGTATGCATCCTTCCCAGTGCCATGGTTGGGATAGTGTGGGGATTGGTCTTCCCTTCTGTCAGCATATAGCTCTAGTATTGAACCGTGTGTGGTACCATCGTACCCCTTCATCTGGGTGCGATGACCAGGTGTGATTTTCCCTTAGTTGAGGCGGTTGTGTGCTATAGAGCTACGTCGAATGCCCGTGTGCCATCTTCTACCCTAAACGTCTACAGGAACTCCTCCCACAGATTCTCCCAATGGCACGTGCATTGATGCTGCTCTGCATCTAGATACCATGCAACGAGACGCAGTTCTAGGTCATAGACAAACAGATGAGCCCATTCGTTTGGGGTCCTGTCACCCCATTGTGTTTCCCATGCAAGAAAATATCTGTGTGGGTCTTCTAACCTAAGGAAATTCTGGATCCGTCTCGGCAGATGGGTGTATACTGGGGGGGTATGCTTTTGATGATTATTTCAGTGGCTTTTTAGTAGAATTTGCAAACCTTTTTGCATCATGAATTTGGAAAATAATAAGGGATTATAATAAAACATGTGAGAATTGATATGCAAGACTTAACCGCTGATAATTGTTATTTTCTATGCAGGAAAAGGAGAAAACGAGAAGTTGTCGTTCCAAAGGAAAGGATAAAGTCGAGATAACTGTTGTCCCTCTGAAGGAGAACCGAATGCAAACAAGGCTAAACAGATCAAAGCAAATCGGCCCGGAAAAGGAGGAGAAGACACCAGCTCGGCGCAAAAGAAAAGAGAGGATGAAGGATTAACAGTTTGGCGAATCCCTCAGGATCTTTGATCCTGAGGGATCGCTGCTTTATTTATCTTGTTACTTGGACATCTCCGCCGTCACCTTTATATAAAGGGACAGCACTGTTAGCTTAGAGGGAGAGACGTTTTATGTAATTTGCTGTTAAAACATCAGCTCTGATTATTGAGTCTCGTTGAGAATTGGTTCATTGTATTTTTGTCTGATGCATTAATATAAGCTTGGCGATTATTTCATCTTTGCGTCTGGATTAACTTAAGGCGGTGTACCCTTGGAGGCTAAGGGCCCGGCCCCAGAGGACACTTGCTTCTGTATTACTACGATTTGATTTCCGCGTGGTTTGTTTATCGTCGTTATTTGGTAATCTGATATGATTTATAAGTTGATATTACGTGCTCTGTTAAGATTAAATCATTGAGGTTTTTACAACTAGAATCGTGTATTGACTCTGCATTATGTTATTGATCCTTTCAGAGTTAATCGCATGTTATTAGTCTTAACCGAATATTCTTATTGTTCTGTTACAGAGCTTTTATACTGAACATTTATGTCAAGCAGTGTTCTTCATGATTATTGGATTCAGAGATGATACTGTTCTGTTTGGGAGCACAGTTGAATCCTTGTTAATTAAGATTACTATTCCAGCATGTTGTGTGCGTATATGATTTACTAGAGCTGTTCCATAATTTGTTAATAGTTAATGTTGTTCCATTAGTGTGTTTTGCGTGATTTGCCTTAAGAGTGAAAGATTGTTATTTGATTGTGAAGAGTGTATTTGGGTTAATAGATTAAGTTTGGCTACGACTCGCGAAACTTAGTTGTTCGATTGTTGTTCCATTTTAGAATTACTGTTCCATTTCAGATTTGCTGTTCAATTCTTTATTTGCTGTTCCATTTACTCGCATTTGTTGATTTGGTGTGAGAGACGATCTAAGGCTGTAGTGAGCTTTGGCATTCACTGTCTAGCTCCCAGACCCATGGTCTATGCTCTAATTTCCTTTCCATCAGTTTCCAAAGGGATGGGTTATCGCTGCCGAACCCTTGACTGATAAGCTGCCTAGTTTTCTGAATGTGTGATTTATTCTTTTGAAGTAATTTAGTTACAGACAAGCATCCGTTTACTCTTGTATTTCTTAAACACTGTACTACTAGCATTACTCGAACAAGTGATAGCCTCAGACTGAGACACTCTTTGGAATAACAAAACGCTCCCGGATTGACATATTAATGTGAGGTAATTAGAGGTGAAAGAGACCCTTTTTATAGCTCTACATTTTGGCGCCGTTGCCGGGGAAAGAGTGTAGCCATTTGTTTTTTTCAGAGTAGTGTACGAGCCTGCTAGGGAGGAGTTGGATCCTAAAAACGGAAGGTAAGAACCTACGTGCAGAGCATGTAAAAGACCTGCTCCATTATCCGCTTTCCTAACAGATTTGTTTTTGTTTTGTTTGAATAGAAGTTGGTAGTTCATTTTTGAGTGCATGACTAAGCAGAAAAGTCCAGAAAAGAATATAAAACCCCCATCCAAGCCTGAAAAATCTAAGGGGCCGGTGACCCTTGGCCGAATGACCTTCATAGACGAAATCTACAAGAAAACAGAATCTCAGCCATCAGTAGGCCTCAAGAAAAACATTTCTAAACCGCCTACTAGTTCCCTTCAGGCCACAAGATCACCATCTGTAGCCTGTGATGAGGTGCATAGTCAAACTGAAGAGCAGGACTTTCAAGAAATCGAAAATTCTACTCCAGAACTATTGCAAGAAGGGAATTCTAGCAACTTTTGTGAAGGAGAAGGAGAAACAGGGGAAACAAAGGAGCCAAAATCTCCTATTGGAACAAATCAGCCATTAGATAGCCCAGATAAGGGGAGTGATGCGAAAATCATTATTGAAGGTATCCAATCTCCTCAGACATCTGGTATTCTCATTATTCTAGATAAGGGAAGTGCTATTAAAACTATCCCTGTCAAAACCATTCCCTCTCAACCTAGGAATACCCTTCTAGATATCCCAGAAGGTTATTGGCATATATTCGATCCCATGGCTCAGAACCAGCCAAATACTCAAACCTCTACATTGCAATATCCTATAGTGGATTCTGCAGCAAATGCACCCATGAAAGCTATCCCTCTTCAGCATATCCCTACATTTCACGGTCTCACATCAGAAGATCCGGATGCATTTTTATTCGAATTCAATGTGTTATGCAGGGGGTATGATTACACCACCGATCCCAAAAAATTGAAATTATTCCCCTCTACATTAAAAGGGGCTGCTTTAAGATGGTTTATGGGACTAGGTGGCGGGGTTATCAAAAATTGGGATCAAATGAAAGAATCCTTCTTAAAAAAATACCAGGATTATTGTACGTCTAGAGAATTAAAAGACGAAATATTCCAAATGACAGCCAGACCGAATGAAACATTGGAGGAGTATGTGGAACGTTTTCAGTACAATCTACAAAGATCTCCTTATGCATCGCTACCTTTACCTGATAATGTGTTAAAAACTGCATTAATAAGGGGCATGAAGGAACAATGGATTGAAACATTAAACATCATGGGAAAAGGAGATATTTATCAAGAGAATTTTGCTGACATTATTGATTTATGTATCAGGAGTTCGAGAGGCAGCACAAGAATAAAACCGACAGAATATGATCGGTTTGCAAGAGATAACAAAGTATCAACAGAAGGAGTAACACGTGCAAAAATTGGAAATTTATTAGAAAATTTCAAAACTGATATTCTGGGGACACTAACTACACAACTTGATATTGTGCAGGCTAAACAGAAGCAGATGGAGGAAGAACAGAATTTGGCGATCTTCTGTCCCCGATGCAGAAAAAAACATAGCCACAAGGAATGTCCACTGGCTAAAGTCCAAACGTGCGCCATCTGTACAAAAGATCACCTTACGGAGAGCTGCCCCTCACTTCCTGGATTGAAAGCGGTATATAAGGAAGCAGAAGAAGAACCAGACTCGGTGAACTCGATCAACCAGCGTCGCCAGTGGCAGCCGAGACAATCTGGTATGTTTCCGGACTCAACCTCTTTTTTTCAACCCCCACAGTATAATGCTCAACAATATGGTATGTGGAAAAATCAATCTCAACCCCCATTTTCAAACTGGTCACCACAATCGTTTCCTTCTTCAAATCCATGGCTGAATCAAACAAGCCAATCTGGTTGGCCGAATTTCCCTTACACTCCACCATATTGGCAAAATGGCCCATATCCCTCACAATGGACTCTCCCTACTTCACAAAGTTCACCCTGGCAGACAAGCTGGCAAAGACCGATGTACCAGCCAGCTGGAACTATTCCGCTCCCTCAACCTACTCTGCCAGCCTTACAACAAAATCCCCAGTCTAACCCGAGACCGCAACTCCCAGCCCAACCCGATCCCAATCCAAATAACAGACAGGTCCAATCTATCCAAATCATAGAATCACCAGAAATAGGACCCGACCTGAGGGAGTGCAATGATCTTCAGTTAAGATCTGGACGCATAATTGAAACTGAGGGAGATAAAACAGTTCATATTGAAGATCAGTTACCAAGAGAACATCAGTTGCAACAAGAGGATGTAAATAAGCAAGAGACTCATAATCAAGCAACCACATCCTCTCCTCCATTCCCAGAACGATTAGTCATACCTCGACCCATACAATATCCTGACTTTGACATTCTGGGAGAATTACAAAATCTGTACATAAAAATTCCATTCCTCCAATCCATTCAAGACATTCCTATATACGCAAAAACTATCAAAGAGTTGTGCATAAAGAAACCAAGGAGGAATATAACAAATAATCCAAGAGTCCAAGTAGTTGGTACTTTATCTGACTTATTATCTGGGAAAGAAACACCCATTAAATATGAAGACCCAGGAAATCCAATTATAACTGTTCAAATTTATGGTCAGACCCTGTCTAATGCCTTAGTTGATCTAGGAGCTGCAATTAATATTTTAACAACCACTACTTGCCAAAAGCTCGGCATTACATCAGTAGAACCCACCTCTACTTTGTTAGAATTGGTTGACCGATCTGTGGTTAGACCAGAGGGTATTCTACAGGATGTCATGGTCTCCTTTGATTCCTGGGAGTATCCAACCGATTTCCTGATAATTAATCCAAAAACCCGACTCGATGGACACCCGCTAATTTTAGGTAGACCTTGGCTTGCCACTGCTGATGCCTACATTGGCTGCCGGCAGGGAAATATGACCATAACCAGAGGACCGAATAGCAAGAATTTAGTTCTATATCCTCCAGCGCAGCCAAGTGTCACAATAATCAAAACTAATAAGCACCCTGTATCATACCTTACTGATAACATCAGATCTCCATTAACTATACAAGAGGCACTTGATTTCAAAGACCAAACAGAAGATGATGCCATTAATAATTTCATTAGCCAAACTGAACCTCGCACACAGTGTCACATGATAGAAGCAGCATTTGATAATGAATTAGAGGAAGATCCTCTGAAAGATACGCATGACCAAACGATACCTGTTACTTCTGTTGCAAATAGTAAAACTGTGGAAATTGCACCGGGAAAAACTTTAAACATCAATGCTAATCTCACACCCGAACAAGAAACTAAGCTCATCCATTTGTTAACGAAATATCAAGAAGCATTTGCATGGTATTACCCTGACATGAAAGGAATTGATCCCCAGTTATGTACACACCACATTTATACAGAAAAAGACGCCAGACCTGTTCGTCAGCCGCAAAGGAGACTTAATCCTCATCTAAAGGATGTGGTAAAAGCTGAACTTCAGAAACTTTTAGATGTCAATTTTATCTATCCTATTTCTGATAGTAAATGGGTCTCTCCGCTTGTGGTGGTACCAAAAAAGAACGGGAAATGGAGAATCTGTGTGGATTATAGGGAACTAAATAAGGCAACACAGAAAGATCACTTTCCTCTCCCATTCATAGACCAAGTATTAGATACTTTAGCAGGAAAGAAATTCTTTTCTTTCCTGGATGGCTTCAGTGGATACAATCAGATTCAGATTTCCCCTGAAGACCAGGATAAAACTACGTTTACTTGTCCCCGGGGAACATTTGCCTATCGAGTTCTACCTTTTGGCCTATGTAATGCTCCTGCCACATTCCAAAGGGCTATCCTTAGCATTTTTGCAGATTTAATAAATGATGGACTTGAAGTTTACATGGATGACTTTACACCATATGGAGATGATTTTGATCCAGCTCTAGACACCCTAGAAAAAGTCCTACAACGCTGCATTCTTACCAGGCTTTGCTTAAGCCACGAAAAATGTTTCTTGATGATGACTGAATGAATTATCCTAGGACATTATGTTTCAGCAGCCGACATTCAGGTAGACCCGGCCAAAATCCAAATACTTTTGCTCATCCCCACTCCTACTACTCAAACAGAGGTACGCAGCTTTCTTGGATTTTCTGGTTATTATAGACGATTTATAGAGCATTATTCGCACATTGCTGCTCCTTTATACGCACTAACCGGTAATGTTGATTTTCTTTGGACAGAAAAATGTGACCATGCTTTCGAGGATTTAAAGAAGCTCGTATCCACAGCCCCAGTCCTTCGAGGACCAAACTGGGACCTACCGTTCCAGATATCATCTGATGCCTTAGATACAGCTATTGGCGCAGTCCTTGGGCAGGAAGAGGATAAAAAACCATATGCTATCTATTACATCAGCAAAAATTTATCCCCTGCTGAATTAAATTACACTATTACTGAAAAAGAATTCCTAGCTGTAATACATGTTGTCAATAAGTTTAGACATTATATTACAGGCTATCTTGTTATCTTGTATACAGACCATTCTGCCATAAAATATTTAGCAAATAAGCCTGTCACAAATGCCAGAGTAACTAGATGGTTGATTTTATTGCAGGAATTCGATATTACAATCAAGGATCGGCCTGGCAAAGAAAACCCTGTAGCTGATTTTCTTTCGAGAATACCAAAACCAACCGATGCAGCAGCAGTTGAAGATCAATTTCCGGATGAGCACCTGTTTGTTGTTGCCGTTCAAACACCCTGGTATGCTGATGTTGCCAACTACCTCGCAGTAGGTAAACTACCAAAACATTTAACTCCTAATGAGCGCAAGCAGATTATTCAGAAAAGTTCTCGATTCTCGTGGATTGGGGGCTATTTGTTTCACACAGGAGCAGACATGCATATCAGGCGATGTGTTCGAGAGGATGAAATCTTTGACATCCTAAAAGCCTGTCACGATGGACCGTGTGGGGGGCACTTCGCTGAGCGTAGAACGGGACATAAAGTATTGCAGACAGGATATTACTGGCCTACGATCTTCAAAGATGCAAAGAAGTTTGTCCAAGCCTGTGACAGCTGCCAGCGAGCAGGACGACCTGGTCAAGATGATGAGATGCCTCTGAAACCACAGTTAGTCATCGAACCATTCGAGCGGTGGGCTCTTGATTTCGTTGGACCCATCAACCCTTCATCAAATCAGAAAACATATATCTTGGTGGCAACAGAATATGTCACCAAATGGGTTGAGGCAGAAGCATTGCCAAGAGCCACAGAGGACTCTGTCATACAGTTCTTGTTCCATCTATTTGTGCGTTATGGCCTTCCTAGGGAATTAATCACAGATGGAGGACCACAATTTGTTGGGCATAAATTAGCTGCAACACTTAACAATTATCACGTCCAGCATAAAATCACTACTCCATATCACCCACAGGCGAATGGGCAGGTAGAAAGTAGCAATAAGATAATAGAATCAATCCTAACAAAAACCATTGCGTCACATAGGTGTGATTGGGCTACCCGACTACCTGAAGCACTCTGGGCCTATAGAACCACATGGAGGAGCACCACCGGTTACTCACCTTATCAATTAGTGTTTGGAAAACAACCCATTTTTCCCATAGAATTCGAAATCCAAACATTACAGACAGCACAGGAAGTTGGCTTAGATCTAAGCGAGGCACAAATCAATCGACTACAACAGATCAATGAATTAGACGAAATTAGGCTCTCTGCACTACAAAATACAGCATTGATTCAACAACAGCGAGCTAAATGGCATGATGCGCTCATCAAGAACAAAGTCTTCCACGAGGGAGACTGGGCTCTGTTATACGACTCTCGGTTTCAGGACTTCCCTGGAAAACTTCAGACTCGATGGTTGGGACCATACGAAATCCAGAAGGTGCATGACAACGGAACCCTTACTCTAATTACCATTGACGGTTCTGGATATGCATTCAAATTAAATGGCCACCGAGTTCGTCTCTATCGCAAACCATTCACTCGGGAATCCTTCTGCCAGCAGCTACGCCGAGACGTTGATATGGAGATTTTAGGAGAGGAAGAGAAATCTTCCTCACCTGTAATTCATTAAGGAATTCATTTCTTTTTACAATTTGTACATAAGTTCTTGTCTTTGAGTCGTTCTTGTACATATGTTTGAATTAAATGTTTTCTTGTCATTTTTGCTGTTCTTTTTCTTTTTCAAAGTTTCGATTTTTGCCGTTCTAAAAATATGGCATTTGTGTGTTTTTTATGCTGTTGGCTTTGCTTGTTTTGCTGTTCCTTTTCTAAAGGAACAACATTCTGGATCTCTGCTGTTCCTTTTCCAAAGGAACGGCATTTTTACGTCTTTTGCTGTTCCTTTTCCAAAGGAACAGCATTTTTGGTTACCACTGTTCCTTTTTTTTCAAAGAAACAACATTCTTTTGTTGCTGTTGTTCCTTTTTCAAAGGAACGGCATTTTGAGTGTTTTTATAGTATTTTTATTTTTGTTGTTCCTTTTTCAAAGGAACGGCATTTGCATTTTTGCAGTCTATCGTCCTTCGTTGTTTCTTTTTCAAAAGGAACACCACTAGCATACTTTTGCTCTCCTTGTGAAACAGCTTATTCCTTTTGCTGATCTAAATTGAGGATGCTTCTTGCCCATATTCTTTCAAGTCTTTAAGATACAACTATGTACTTGTGCAATGAATATAAAATCACAACATACCGAAATCCGCAAACCATAAATCGCTATATCTATAAGGCTCTGCATTAGTAAGAGGACAAAAGGAAGGACATACTTATTTCTTATCTTTTGTTGTCATTTTTTTACTAATTTTGCCCCGATTGGTTATCTTTATCATGCTAATCCCTTTAACCCTCTTTGATTATTTTTTTAGGAATAAGAGCAAAGGGCTTATATCTTCCTATTGAGATGATAAGACTTCTTCCACCATTCCTACTCTTAAGGAGTGTTGAACCACCCTTTGTGTATAAATAAGGAAAAGTACTCTATGAAAAAGAAAAAATATGTGAACATGATATGTGAAGTGTCAAATGCAGGATAGGGGGTCTCATTAAGAGCCATCCTACCATGACCATGAGGATGGAAGTGAAGTGGCATTCCCATTATGGCCACCACACCAGGGATATGGTCCAAAAGGTATATCAAATAAACAAACCTTGGAACAGGAGGTCTCATCACGAGCCGGCCTGCCCACGTTTCGCTCCTTCCTCGTGAATGGCATTATGGTTAACTGGTCACCAAGCCAGCATAATGGTCTACATTTTGACATAACAACATTTCTAAGTATACACAAAGGATCATGGTTCCAAGGCTGCAAAAAAACAACTCTGCCAAGGTTATGGACACCTGTCGGCAGCAGAGCACTGTTAATGGTATTGAAGTCACCTTGGTTACACCAATGGGTAAGATACTAATACTCTTTTGTTTCTTATATCCTAGGAACTAATCATATATTATTTCCCGATTTATGCATCGCATGAACATTTATCATCACCAATCATGGCAACGGAAGTGACCATGACCACTTGAGATTTGGCAAGTACGATACATGTCCTACCCACCAGCCTCATATCATAACACAACAGCCTCTTATGTAATACGCGATCAATTCTCCGCCTCGATTTCGGTAATTCGTTGTCTTTCTAAACATGCCATAATTCCATATGCTGTTCCTTTCTGACTTGGTTGCAGATCGGGTGCCGCTCCTTTATTTGCCGGCTGGGACAGCCTATCACATTGCGGGGGGGGAGGTTAACCTCATTATTCCCTGAATTACGTGTCAGCTCACCATTCGGGAAAGATAGTGTACGACGGTTTGGCATGGTTTAACGGCATGGCATTTCTATTTTTACACAAGTTGCTGTTCATAATCCATTTCCGTTGCATTGTTGCATACTCTCTGTTTTTTCTTGCGATTATCACCCTCTCCGTGTTTCAAACAGCACAAGTAGTTGCTGTTCCATTGAGAATCCACAGTGAAACCATGGGAGGAAGGGCAATTCGAAGCGAACCTCAGAAGTTGACAATCTCCGCTGCTGCCCGGGAGATCCTGGAAAGAGCAGGATGGTTGAATTATCTCAGTCGCCTGCAGGAGTCTAATGAAATAGTAGCGATGGAATTTTTGCAGAACCTGCAGGATGATCACTCCACAGTAAGGGGGAAGCGGATAGCGGTCACCGACGATATAATTGCAGAAGTTTCGGGACTACCAGCCACCGGACCAGTATGGACATTAAAGAAGGAAAGATTACAGAAGATCATGGAAATTTTCTAGGACGAAGGTCAGAGCTTGACAATTAAGGGGAAGGGCATTCTGCCAGCAATGCTAGGAGAACCCTGGACGGAATTAGCAAGGACAGTGCAGAACTACATCACCTGCGAGGGGAGGAAAGACGTGGTAAGACCACGACATCTTAAACTCTTAGCTGTTTTAAAGAAGAAATGCTCTGTAAATCTACCTGCACTTCTGAATTCATTACTGCATGATGCTGCACGAAGCATAAAAAAGGCACAACATGTAGAGTCAGTCGTCAGTCACCATGGGTTAATACGATTAATAGTTAGTCATAGTCTCACCCAGCAGCAGAGCAGCTGGGAAGAGCTGATTGTAATGATTAAGGGGGGATTGACAGCACCATCCCCAAAACGTAAACATTCTACAAGCACACCAGAACGTCCGGCAAAATGCAGAGAATTAGTAAAACAAAAACATGTTGCTAGTGCATCAGAACGACCAGAGATACGCCAGGAATCGGCAAAGTGCAAGCATGCCATTGATACACCCGAACAGCCAGAGGAGCCCAGAAAATCAGCCCGGTTAGCTCGGATGCGAGGAAGGCTAGAGAAGCCCAGAAAATCAGCCCGGTTACCTAGGATGCAAGGAAGGATAGAGAAGCCCAGAAAATCATCCCGGTTAGCTCGGATGCGAGGAAGGCTGGAAAAGCTCCAGGAAAGCACCAACCAACCAGTGGTAATTGAGGACGAGAAATCTGAAGAGGAAAATGAGGAAGCAGTCGAGCATTCGGAAACAGAAATAGAAGCAGAAGCTAAACAGGAGGAGGAAATGGGACAACAAGGAGGTAGCCCATTACAAGACCCAATGGGAGAAGATGAATTGGCTGCAGTCCTGGCCAATATGGGTAAGTATGGCCAACCTTCTAGTCCAGTAGACCTCCACGACAAACCCCAAGAAGAAAACGCATCTGAAAAATCACATGCAGTAGAGGCAGAAAAAGGAAATCTGCCTGTTCATGATGAAGAGGAGATAAGAGATACTGAACGGGAACAATCTGTTCCCAAGACACCAGAGGAAATTCCGGAGGGAGTAGGAGCAGAAAAAGCAGTTGCCCAGGAAGAGACAGAACCAGTCAAGGTTCCTACCCCAGAACAGCCAGAGCAGAACAGTGAGGAAGCACCCCAATAGAAAGATCCAGAAACTAGTCATGGTCCAAACCGCAGCAGACAGCCTGTTGTTCCTTCTAATGAAACGCTGGAAATTAAGAAATTGTGAATGGAACGGCAGAAATTATTGAATACAATAACCCAGCTCAGACAGCAAATTAGAATTCTGAAAGCGAACCAGAGGGTAAGAAGGACCGGAGAGAAGAAAAAGAGGGCCAACAATTGCCCTGCTGTTCAAAACCCTACTGAAAATCCAGTTGTCGTTCCAAATGATGTTGAGGAACAGCAACAGACTGATATTCGCGTTAAAATAGAAAGGGATGATATAAGGACCAGTGACAAGAAAATCCAGACAGAGGCACCACCCTCAGGGGTAATAAGGGTTCTGAACTCCAAACAACATAATAAGAAAGTTCAGGTAAAACTCCCGGCCTCTACTGATCTATGGAAAAAAGATCCGAAGACAAAGACCTTGCATAAGATGGTGAAGCAAGCTCAGCAAGAAGCCGAACAACTTAGAGAGCAAACGGTCCCCCGAGAAAAATATGAAGAGTTACAGCAGCAACTAAGGGACGTCAATCAATCCAAAAGCCAGGCCTTTGAAGGGTGGCGAAAGGAACAAGAGGAAGTTGCACAGGTAACCCGTAGACTAGATACTATTATCAAGCAGATGAATACCTTGTGTTCTTTATACAATGATGCTTTAGCATGTAGGGCCCCTGCTAAAAACTATGCTCTGTTTTTATTAGAACGGTATTTACAATTAAAAATAAAAGCTGTTAAAGCAGGCGCCCCTATACAAATCAACACTGTCAATGACTTTATAGACTGCTGTAAACACTATGGAGTGAAGGTCCAGAGATTGCTGTGTGAACTTTATTTGCATGACCTTGTGCTAGATCAGGAGACTGAGTTGAACCCTGGCCCTTTTGTTGGAGACATCCAATTACAAGAATTCATTTCATTCGGGGTTAATAAGATTAAGTGGCTCAAAGCCTATAATACTTTCCAGAGTCAGGAACATGGCCTAGATTTACGGGTAAGGGCTGAGCCTAGGAACCCAGTGCAGTTGTGGAAAGCTCATAGAAACCTCATAAGGACTCCGGGTGTCATTGAAATGTTAGGACCCATGCATGAGGCACTCATTCGACAGAGTTTAGAATATTTTCTTTCCATCAAAGACCTCGCCATTGATGCAGCCAAATTTCGGTACCGAATCTCTAATCCAAACATCCAGCTCAGGGAACCATTTAAGTATGAGAATTTTGAATTAGCTGCTAACCGTTTGAACCTCTATGGCGAGAGCATTTTGAAAGCAGGGCCATCCTGGTTAGGATATAGATTTCACACTCCAATTATTTGGCACCCTGCACCCGGATACTAGGCCCTGTATGAGATGCCTGAGGGGAAAACAGGTCAGTTCTTTGACTATCTAATCACTCATCATGGCTGTAGGCCTCCGCATGAGATTCCTTCTCCAGCATATTCTCTCACTGCCTTGCATGTCAACTACAATGTTTTCATGAGGACATGAAACAAGGTAAGCAGGGGGGTGTGTGGAGTACTAAAAAGGTATGCTTTTGATGACTATTTTAGTAGCTTTTTAGTAGAATTTGCAAACCTTTTTGCATCATGAATTTGGAAAATAATAAGGGATTATAATAAAACATGTGAGAATTGATATGCAAGACTTAACCGCTGATAATTGTTATTTTCTATGCAGGAAAAGGAGAAAACGAGAAGTTGTCGTTCCAAAGGAAAGGATAAAGTCGAGATAACTGCTGTCCCTCTGAAGGAGAACCGAATGCAAACAAGGCTAAACAGATCAAAGCAAATCGTCCCGGAAAAGGAGGAGAAGACACCAGCTCGGCGCAAGAGAAAAGAGAGGATGAAGGATTAACAGTTTGGCGAATCCCTCAGGATCTTTGATCCTGAGGGATCGCTGCTTTATTTATCTTGTTACTTGGACATCTCCGCCGTCACCTTTATATAAAGGGACAACACTGTTAGCTTAGGGAATAGAGACGTTTTATGTAATTTGCTGTTAAAACATCAGCTCTGATTATTGAGTCCCGTTGAGAATTGGTTCATTGTATTTCTGTCCGATGCATTAATATAAGCTTGGCGATTATCTCATCTTTGCGTCTGGATTAACTTAAGGCGGTGTACCTTGAAGGCTAAGGGCCCGGCCCAAGAGGACACTTGCTTCTGTATTACTATGATTTGATTTCCGCGTGGTTTGTTTATCATCGTTATTTGGTAATATGATATGCTTTATAAGTTGATATTACATGCTCTGTTAAGATTAAATTATTAAGGTTTTTACAGCTAGAATCGTGTATTGACTCTGCATTATGTTATTGATCCTTTCAGAGTTAATCGCATGTCATTAGTCTTAACCGAATATTCTTATTGTTTTGTTACAGAGCTTTTATACTGAACATTTATGTCAAGCATTGTTCCTCATGATTATTGGATTCAGAGATGATACTGTTCTTTTTGGAAGAACAGTTGAATCCCTGTGATTAAGATTATTGTTCTAGCGTGTTGTGTGCATATATGATTTACTAAAGCTGTTCCATAATTTGTTAATAGTTAATGCTGTTCCATTAGTTTGTTTTGCGTGATTTGCCTTAAGAGTGAAGGATTGTTATTTGGTTGTGAGGAATGTATTTGGGTTAATAGATTAAGTTTGGCTACGACTCGCGAGACTTAGTTGTTCGATTGCTGTTCCATTTTAGAATTACTGTTCCATTTCAGATTTGTTGTTCAATTCTTTATTTGCTGTTCCATTTACTTGCATTTGTTGATTTGGTGTGAGAGTCGATCTAAGGCTGTAGTGAGCTTTGGAATTCACTGTATAACTCCCAGACCTGTGGTCTATGCTCTAATTTCCTTTCTATCAGTTTCCCAAGGGATGGGTTATCACTGCCGAACCCTTGACTGATAAGCTGCTGAGTTTTCTGAATGTGTGATTTATTCTTTTGAAGTAATTTAGTTATAAGAAAGCATCCGTTTACTCTTGTATTTCTTAAACACTTTACTACTAGCATTACTCTGACAAGTGATAGCCTCAGACTGAGACACTCTTTGGAATAACAAAACGCTCCCGGATTGACATATTAATGTGAGGTAATTAGAGGTGAAAGAGACCCTTTTTTATAGCTCTACAATGGGGTTCCAAATCATAGGATCATCTTATCCTAACATTCCTCCCAATTGTGGAATATCGTCCCATGCATATCCCACCAACGCGCAGGTGCTCCACGCAAGGCTAGTGGAAGGGCCCCTAGCCTGCGTTACTTGGGAAATTCGGCTTCGAATGCACATAAAAATTCCTTAATCTCACCCACATCCCCAAGGTAGGGTAGGTTTCTTACCTCGGTGGAGATGCAGTGGAAGTTCCTTGTTACCCTAAGACATCGTAGCGCCGAAACCTCATGCAACCGACCTTGCCAATTCTCCAATTCCCCATTAGAGTCGGAAAAGCATTCACTGTATTTTTCCCAGTAGAGTAATCCTTCCACAATGGGGTTAATCTAGTCTTCGTCCTGGATAGTCAATTTGTAAATGTGATTTATTTCCTCCTCATCGTGCATTGGCTCTGTATACCGCACACCTTCTGCGGGATCCAGTGGTACTATTACGCGCGTACCGTTATTTTCGAACACCATGATGCACTTTTTTAGATTGATGACACCCTCCATATCTGAAGCCCAGTCTAGTCCTAGGAGTGCAGGGTAGGGATCCACATCCTCCATGATTTCGATTACCTTGAAGTCAACTTGGACCTTTACTCCTGCGATATCTACCATGACTTTTGGCAGCCTCCCCAGAGGGATGATCTTTTGGTGATTTTCCATGCGCAGCTGGATGGTGGACCATTCTAATTTGGGTTCTCCCATTTGTTGCCATGTTTGGTTAGGTAACACGTTCGCATCTAATCCAAGGTCCAAAATAACTTGATCCATCTCGTATTCACCAATCTGCGCAGTCATCCGCATTTCCCGACTAGTGCGTTTTTTATACCTGTATAGTTTGTGTACATCCTTGGTCCCAGAGGTCAGATCGGGCCGCGCTGCACATCTATTCATTAATGCCTGAAGGTTTTCTATAACCTTCAGGTTACGTAGCAGCTTCAAACATGCTTGTAGAAAGGGCTCAACCGCCTCATTTTTCTTGGGGTGTGTTGGTACCTGCGCAGTAGCTTCTATTCTCTGAGTGAGGTCCTGGTCAGCTAGGGCCATGGTCTCCTGTCCCTTATTTATGTTCAACCCTTCTTCTTCCTTCAATCCTTGGGTGACCATCCCACTGTGTGTTATGACTTTCACACTTGGGTCTATGTTCCTGACCTCAGCTTTAACTCTCTGCACATTCTGCGTAGGGGTGGGCTGATTTTCCTGCATTTTTGCTATTAAGATTGGGAAATCTTCAACCACATGGTCCAACTGTCTGCAATATTTTCAGGATTTCCTAGTGGTATTTGGACAGTCCCTTGAAAAATTCCCTATTTCTTCGTAGTTATAACAGATTAGCTATCCTTTCCCTCGACCTGTGCTTCCCCCCCGACCTCCCCTGCCCCTTCCTGGCAAGTCACTAAAGTTCACGGGAGATCTTGGTGACGTAGGGTTTGATTGTACAATATGTGAGGTTGTCTTCGTACATGGTTCTGACACTGGTGTGGCTATCTCTTTCAGCGAGCTATATACAAATTTATCCCCTTCTAGATTGGGTCGATAGTACTTACCGCTATGTGTCATACTTTCACCTAGAAATGAGCTCATTCACTCACACCTGATCTTCTTTGTTGTTAGTACTCTCTTGTCATTACCTGATCCCTTTCTCAAAATTCTCCAGGTCCCAGCAACGGAACCATTTGTTGGCTGAAGGTGTTCTAACCTAGGTTTGGAGTTCAAGGTTTGCCAACAAACCCCTATACTACTGGCCCTTTCAGCAGTGACCTACTTGCATAGGTTAAAGTCTCACCTGAAGTAGTATGGGTGGGTGCTAGAACCAGGTTTCCGCACCCTGAGAAAGGATAGGTAAGGCAAGAAGAGCTACGTTCCACCCCAAGATGTCCAGATCTCCCCGAGCAGGACTTATGGACCTCTTTTTGCATCCATGTGTGCAAGGTTAATTGTACTATGGGGCTCAATAATCATATACTTCAAGACAGTAGCTCAACATTGCATAAACAGAACATAACAGATCTAGATGTAGTAAAACACTTACATAGAACTTTCACTGCTGAATACAAAATACGCATAAGACAGTAATTACCAGAGATTCGCATAAATAGTACACATAGATTCAGTTCCCAAACAGGCTTTTGTATTCATTAATTCATCAACTTCCTTTTATAATACCCATCCCAGCCTGCACACAGAACAACAAGGTCCGCACACAGCAGAACTTTGGATCTCCGCACACACAGCCAACAGGAGCCCTTCCCAAAAAACCCACATAGACTTACTAAACCACAATTTGCATCAATAGCTCTTCATTGCCTACTTACAATTCAAAAAATTTCTTCTATTTATAAAAATCTAGCCTAATCCTTCCTGCAATACGTAAACCATGGTTTACGGACCCCAGGTTTACCCTTTGACCCATTACAATGCTTTCGGGGCTTTGACCCACCCCAAAATCCTTGCTCTAGACTAAATATAATAAAAAATATACAAAATCGGACTAGTTTCATAGCTCATAGGAGACGTTGTTCCAACAATCATCAACTAAGATTTGAGATCAAATTCGAATTCTCCTCTTTGTCATCACCTATCCATAGACAATAGTGCCAAATAGATGCATTATTTTTTAGTGTCCTTTACTTAAGTTCTATTTATGTAAAACAGTTGGAGATATTTGTAAAAACATATTGATATTTTTTCAAGATATTCTAGTTTAGAGTTTGTATAAATACTTCACTGTTTGAAGTATTTTGTGTGGAATAAAATTGTTGGATTTATTATAGACATTTTGTTGAACATTGGGGGCTATTATGTATTTGAATTTGAAGTAGCAGACTGGACAAGCTGACTGGAATCATAATTCAAGATCCCTGTGATAAGTTGATGAATGAAGTACTTCCTACTTGTCATTGTTTCCTTTTCTAAGTTTCATGCATTCATTTTATGTGTGTTCTATCTAAATGTGTAACTAGGAGTATTACTACATGATTAGTCAAGTGCTCCCTATCTTTAACTAGTTGCCATTTAATGTTTTCTTCTGATTTCTAGTGCAAGGAACCTTTAATTGCTCCTTCTCCCATTTGACCTCTGCCTTCTACTTCCATTTTCCGGATCAAGGATCCTTAAGTGCCCTTTATCCCGATCATACCACCTAACAAAAAACCACTTTCCCAAATCTCTGAGGGTTATCTATCTTGCCCTGAATATATTTGTACCTTTTTGGCCTTGATTTCTAGTGCTGCTAGCCTGATTTAGACCGCATAGCCCAATGGACAAGTAGATTTCTCTCTATCTTACCTCCAAGTGATTTTTTGCCACCAAACCCTTTAAACCAAAACCAAATTGTACTTTCATAACTAACCTAATATTATAAATCAAAACAAAGTTAAAATTTAAAGAGAGAGCCCTCTCTAAACCCTAGGAAGGCTAGATCCTAGAGTTTGAAGTAGGTTTGTGGTTACCTTTACTGAGTTCTCTCTTGAAATTGGATAAATTATTGAGTGATAACAATATTCATCCATTGAATCAAAATCCTAGCCATTCTCCCTCCAAATGTGCAAGAATAAATCAGTTAGCAAGCAGCTTAGGTAACAAAACCATATGCCTGTGCTTCATTCATTAAAATTCCATAAAGACATGAGAAGAGGTATACATGTGTGCTTTAAGACACAAATTGACTGATAATATTTTAAAATGAGGAAAGGAAATAGGGTGAAAAGGTAGGTAAAGATATGAAAATTTAGCTTCCAACATCCCCCCCAACTAGTCTTTTCTCATGTACTCACGCAGCTCGTTGTCTATGAAAATTCGGGTTGGATCTACTATGATCAGCATGATTTTGAGAAATATTATATATTTCAACCATTTCTGTCCCTAGAGGCTTATACCCATCTATCATGAGGACTTCCTTCCACCAATCCTCATTTACTTTGTAAGCTAGAGTATACTGATCATCTGGCAGCGAGATACTCGGAAACTTGAACCTCAAACCCATCCATTTGACTCCACGATGTTGTATGTAGGAAATATAGTGAGGTATCCTTTCTAAAGGCTGAGAAAGGAGCCCCAAAAGATTCATATACCTGATGGCTGATGACGATAGCATCCACCTTTTTTGACAGTTATCCCAGGCCTCGTCATGAAAAGTAAAAAGTTGTTTTGTGCACATGTCAGTGCACCATTTCTTGGTTGGAAACATCTGTCATTTTCATCCTTTAGTGTGCAAAAAGGTATAATGTTCATTGTAGAAGTTTGTAGACTGGCAATGTTCCTTTCGAAGGACAAGTGGTTTATTTTCTTAGTTCTCTTCGAACATGCCTTCTTCCACTTAACCTGATTGATTGTGTAGGAAGTAAAGGTTCTCAATTTAACTTCTCCCACGTAGGGAACTGGGCTGAATGATTGATCATTGCTTAGGAACTAATCATGCATATAAATTTCACACATTAAGTGCTGATTCAGGATATTATGACCCCTTAAGATACACAAAAATTGTATCGGGTCATCTATCTCATGATTGATCTCATGACGAATGTTTTCCAAAAAAAAGAGTAAATATTTTTCATGAAGAAATAGGCATAGCTATGATTAGGGGATCTGAAATCGATTACCTATTGTGCCAAAGTAAAAATTTCTTCTTTTTCAGCTTTCAATATCAGCACTTGCTCTTCTAGTTCCTTAATTTCCTTTTGCTGCTTCTCCTGATTCTGTTTCTCTCTATCTATATGTTCTATGTAATTAGAAATAATCTGTGCAACCCACTCGTGAATTCCTCTCACGCCTCCATGGTGGGCTTCCAAAGGAATTATCCCCCATTGAAGGTAAGATGTAGCAGCCTGTCATTTCTGAATCTATGCAGTAAAAAATAACTCTTGAGACTCAAATAAATGCGCAAATGGCTCAATTTGTGCAATGGTGGAAGTTGTAGCCTTTTCCTTGGTCTACGTTGTCGTTGAAACTATTTCGGCCCCATATTTTGCAGCATTACTTTTGTACCTCCTCCTCTTCCTTTGTAAGCACATTACCCTTTTTCTTAAATTCATAATTTCTATTTTGAGTTAAATTTTTTTATTTAAATTTGACCTAGTACCTTTCCTTAAGAGAAGGTCTTCTTCTTACACACTACTCGATGAATTCATGTTTGGCAACGACCTCCTCCATTGGTCTCGCAGCTGGTGTGGGGTTTGGTGGGTTGACATCAATAAATTCATTAACCGACTCTTCCTTTACCTTAATTTCCTCTGCTTGTCGCTTAGCTTGGGGAAAAACCCCATAATTTTCTTCCTAGGGTCTTGCGACCTCTAAATCTTCCCTTGACAGCTCTGGAATCACTGTGGCCTCTTGTGGAGTAGTGTCTATTAAGGTCCTATAATAATAGGATTCATAATTTTGAATTGACTTTGATCAGTCTTGTAAATATGTACGTACTTTTCTTTCTACAAATTGTTTTCCCATATTAGAGAAAATAAAAAATGTAAATACAGTAAAAGTATTAAAAGAAAAATCAAACGACTTGAAAGAAAAAAAAATAAAAAATATATATAAAATTGTACCCCAAACAAAAAGAAATAAAAATACAACATAAAAGTGATACAAATCCAAATTCCATTGCTATTTACTTTTACTCCAAAATAAAGATTGTGTGCAACTTGTTAAAATGCCACAATCCATGAAGGTTAAACAACTTAATCTTAACCTCTCATGCTTTAAATTTCATGTTGATAGATAAAGAATAAAGATCTAGCCAAACAGTCTAATCTTGGCAGATCAGTACTTAGGCAAAGAATAATAAGGAGCTCAATACTTTAAACTGAGCCATTGGAATAAATAAGGATAGAATTATTTAGTTTTTTTGTTTAAAAGAAAATGAATAAGGGTTTGCAAGCTCAAATGCACCCATGTAAATGAAGAAAAAATGTTAGGGTAGCAGATGGATAGGAAGAAGCAGTTTTTTACAATAATGGATAAGCAGAAAATTGGTCATTTCATTTACTAACTTCTTTCAAAAATCATCCCCTTGTAAAAATACTCCATCCCCTCCATTTTCATTCTTTCCCCTTATTTCACTCTTCTCCCCCTTGCAAAAATCTCCTTTTCCTAAGTTAAAAACACATTTTACTTAAGAAAAGTGAAACCCATTTACTAATTCCTTTTTTTATTCAAAATACCCAAAAAACCCAAAAAATACTTTTATCCTAAGTATAAATGTTAAATGTTATATCGGGACCCACTATAAATAAATGTATCCCCGATGTCATTTTTTACGCTATACTTAGTGTATTTACATATCCCACATTTACATTTCATTATTAACACATTAACCTAATGTATTAATTCCCATTACAAAACCTTTTACTCTCGTATTATATTAAACCCTTTATTTATATATATCCCAACCCATAATTTTATTTTATCCTATGTTTTAAATCCCCACATGTCATATAATCCCACATCCCATAGGTTAATATATTAAAAAAACTGTCTATATATATTAGTCCCACTTGCTTTAACCACATTGGCTATGTTATATAAAACCCTGACCGATTTAAAAAAAACCCATAGTATATCAAAACCTAGATTATATGTATTAAAACATATTTTAAATGCATATAACCTCCCGCTTTGTTTAAACCTCGAGCCCCATGCCTTTCTGAAAAGCCAAGACTCTATCACATCATCCTAGCCATCCGATATTCACCCTCTAGATCCAACCACTATGAAACCCTATCGCTCATTTCATTGTCCAAGAGTTAACACACCCCAAGCCTTGCGAAAAGCGCGGTTTGCGGGGCTCTCCTCCCCTCTACATTGCATCTTTCTGTTGGATCGCATCGTCACAAACATTACCATTAAATACCTTTGAAGCTTGCGAAAACCGCTCAATTTTTTTCTCCCCAGTGCGCAAACCGCCCTATCAATTCAAAATTGATCACCCATTAAATGCATTAACTATTGATAAAAATGCATAAAACCACACATTTACACCCTTTTTTCACCTTTCTATTATATTTTTCACTAAATAAGCACTTTCAACCAGTCTTTTCGCTACCAACTCACGTTGCCGACCTCATTTTAAGCCCAAATCACCAGAATTCGAAGATCTTTGATGAAACCGAATATTTTAGAATGAAATCCAGGCTTATAAAGACCAAAATAAGCTTCTGAAAAATTTCTTCCATCTCAGAAACCCTCTTGCACAGAAAATCTTCATTTTCCAAGTATTATTCAAAAGAATAGACCTATTCCTTGATCTAAAAGAGTAATACCGCTAAATTGAATCATTTAGAACCTTTTGTCAAGCCAAGAGAAAGCCCTTTTTGTTCATAAAATCTCTTTTCCATAAACCCTTGACCTACTTGCACAAATTCTAAAACCTTGGACTATTAAAGATCACAGATTGAATAAACTAAAGAAATTTAAGCCTTTGTAGACCTAAAAAAGCCTCATGTGCCTTTAAATCCATTTTCTGCAGACTCTAGGTGTCTTTTTACCAAATTCCAAGGTCTTGAAATTGGCTTTTGTCACAGAGATTATAGTTTAAGTTAATTGAGCAAGTTTATACCTTTGCAGACAAAAGATAAGCCCTTATTCTATCCAAATTCATCTTCAAAATTGTTATAAGTTACCAGAGGTTTTTCTATAGGCCAAAATAAGTGTTTCTAAAGTCAAAAGTGTATTAAAATTGATAAATCAAGCAAAGCAATGGCTTCTAAAAATATTGTACCTATTAGTTCTCTACAACCCCTTGTTGTAGATATAGAGCACATTCCATTAGCTGATATAGACTTAAAGATTACTGATACAGTTACAGAATTCAACCTTCTTGAGCTCCACTGCTGGAGCCAAGAAAAATCCATAGATGATGCTGATGAAGTTTTTATCTGGGAGTCAAATTTACCAAGATATGTTTTCCTCAGACCTTTCAGTGCCCAGAAGTAATTAGAATCTGTCATCCATGTTATTTTCTTGATTAGAGAGCCATCATAAACCTCGAAAAGGAAATATTATTTATCATTACTGCTGAGTCAATTAATCAGATGTTGTAGATACAGCCCAGACCTGATGAAATCCCTTTATCCATAGAGGCCCTCACTCAATTATATTTGAATCTGGACTTCCCCAAGAGGTTCCATATATTTCAAAACCTTCATGCCTGCTTCTATAGAAATTCCCAAGATAAATCCTCCATACCCTTCTGCAAAATTCTCTGAAAGGAAAAGACATATCATCTCCATGTTGTCTTTCATTCTTGGCTACTATACAAATGAGCATGTTGATGTTTCAATATTAGGTTTTATGTCTAATTTCACACCTCGTCAGCCTCCTGCTACCATTTTTAGTTTTGCCCAATACCTTGCTGACAATATCCATGAACAATTGGCCAAAATTCCTTCTGAAGGTGTTTTCAAGTATTCGTCATTACTATTCCACATGTTCTTATAATTTCAGTCTGAGAAATTCAATATAAACCTTCAGAAGCTTGGTGTGGGAGGAAATCCACAATTAGTCATATTTTGGTCTTCCTTGATAAGGAAAGATTCCAATGAGTTCACTTATTCATATTTTACTGATTATTTCATTCATCCCATGGTAAATTAGCTGAACAGAAGCAAGCAGCCCAAAATTAGTGAATAAATTAAAAATTTCTTGTAGATGACAGAGCATAATAGGACAAGTGATTGGTACTTGTACAAAAATCACACTGAAATAATAGTATATGGATCAAGTCTGGTTCCATATAAACTGCCTAGATACCTCCCAATGAGGTTATTTTCCCTTGAATACATAAGGCAGATTCTTAATTCAGATGCAATTAATTTTTTAGTAGCAAAGAAGAAAACATAATTCAAATTGAAGAATCAGGTTGGCCTTTTTATCTGTAACAATAGAGATGCAGGTCCTGAGGCTGAAAAACATTTGTAGGAGTTCAAGTTCAGCCCCAGTTTCCTATGGTGTTATGATCCCCTTGGATTTATTAGTAAAATGAGAGTTAAATGAAAATTGACTCCCTATATACATGAAGAGAAAACAGAGATAGATAAATTCTCCAATCAATCTGAATGGTTGGAGAATACCTTGGTAGAGGTAGAGAAGCAAAGTGATACTAGTCAAACTTTGTAAACTCTGGCCCAAGAAGACAGAAATGTAAAGAGAAACAGAGAGTAAGGATCCTATACCGTGGAGACTACAATAGAGACCAAGTTTAAATTGAGATACAGTAAAAAGACAAAGTTAAATCCTACTAATAAAGAAGTAGAAACAATAGAGGTGATTGATACAGAAATTGCAGCAAAATTCAATGCACCTCTTGCAATAATTGAAGAACAACAACCTACTACTTCAAAGACTCAACTCATTCAAAAGTAGCATAGTATGGAAGTTTCTTCATCTATAAAACCAGCAGAAAAGGACATGGATATCAAGGAAAGATACAAAGAAATCAAATCCAGAAATGAAGAAATTAAGACTGAAATATATTCCCAATAACTGAAACAAACTCCTGGTATCTAGATTAGGCTACTTTCAGCCTTTGAATATAAGAATAAAAATATGCAGATGACATTTCTTCAACCTATGGTTTAGACTCCTAAGTCATCTTCTGATTACAAAAAAAATAGATTTCGAAGTCTTCACCTAGGATGTTCATCTTCTGGACCAAATTGAGTTTCATAAGCAGGCAAGGGAGATGATTTATTCTATAATGACCACCAAGGCCATGTGTGCACAGAAGCTGCAAAATACTCTTGTAAATATCAAATATCAACTTAAATTAGAAAAGGCATATTCACAGGAAAAATACACTAGAATTAAATCCTTGGAAGAGCTAGTAATTGAAGTAGGATATGATCCTAAAAATGTAAAAGTTGTAGAGGATTTGATCAAGAAGAAAAATGAAGACATTGATGCATTAAAGAAACAACTAAAACTACCCCTTACATAACATCCTCAAGCTAAGGAAGTCATACAAATTACTAATCAGAAAGATGAGATGATGAATCTCATTTTACAGTTGACTGCTTAGATAAAGGAAATGGAGAATGAAATGGACAAGTTGGTAAAAGAGGAAAGGGATAAATAAGAATAAATTCCAGTCATAGTGATTCCTGTAGTTACTACTGATGTACCTTCTACACTATATGAATCACTGGCACCTACAATATCCATGGCTACAACATTACATGTCACTTCATCAACCACTTCAGCCACAAAATCTTCAACAACAACATCACAGCATTCTGATGAAGCAAGAAAATTGGTAAAATCTATGCAGGACATGTCTAGTCAGACCAATGAGATAAATAGACTTAAAGAACAACTTAAAATTCTTGAAGATGAAAAGAAAATTGCCAAAATAATGCATAAGAATGAAGAACAAAGAACCAACAAATTAAATGAGCAGTTGAAAAAGTTAGAAAAAGAAATAACACTGAAGGAACCAATGGCACCTATCAAGGAACAACTGTGGTCCAATATCATTGAATCTGTCAATGATATTTGGCCATACATATAGGTCATATATGAGCAAAAAGATTTAGTAAAATAAAAAAGAGAAGCAATCCAAAAAATCAAAGAAGAGCTTGGCAAGAAACCTGAAGAAGCTCTGGAAATCATCAAATTTCTAAATTCTAAGAACACACAAGAGGTGGAAGAAACTGGAAATAATGACAAAACGGAAACCATCCTAGAAATTAGGAAGGAAATTTATACGAAGAATTTGATGATACAGTTAGAAGAGAAATGCCAGAACATGGAGATTTCTATCACAAGGTTCATGATCAATTTTGATGTTCTAAGGCAAAAAGGCCTTCCCAATCCTCTAGTTATTAATGATGGATTAATGAAGCAGGATGATTATGATAAAAAGATAAGAGTGTTTTGCAAGGAGAAAGTGAACAATTCATCCTTGCAGGGAATCCCACTAGGGAAGGTACTTTACAAAATCTTTGAGAATTTGTTCTACCTACACCATGAGGTAAAACACATATTTATCAACAAGCCTACATCCTCAAAATACACTGAAGCTGATGAGAATTTTAGGAGGATGATGAAGATAAAATTGCTAGAGGATGAACTTTGGGAAAATTTGTCTGATTTATTGTGAAATCAGAGTGTAGTAAGCACAAAGCAGTAAGAACAGGTCGTGTTGTTTTCACATTTACAGTTACAGTATCAGTGAAAGAGTATCATGATAAAGAGTATCAGATGAAAGAATGTTAGTTCAAAGTCAAAGTTTAAAAGTCAAAAGAAGAATTACAAAGCAGAGATGAATTTGCCAGCATAAGGGACACTTCACTGACCAGCTGCAGATTCGTTGAACAACAAAGAGAGAAAGAAATAAAAAAATGAAAACAACAAACAAGTTATTTCAATAAAAAATGGACAACTAGCATTAGTTAGAAAACTTTCATTATCTTCTTGCATGAAGATATTTCTTTTCCATGAATAATTCCTAATTTTGTTTTAGGATATTTTGTAAATATTTTTGTATAAATACTTCTCATTTAGAAGTATTGAGGGTGGATGAATTGTTGAAAATTTCTATAGTTGTACTATTTTGAACCTAAGGGTGATTGTACCAATTTCAAGTCAACAAACTGGATTAAAGCAATAAAGCATCATATTAGAGGATTCATGTGTTGGGCCACTACAGTGAAGTATTTTCACTTGTTTTCTTGTTAATTTCTTATGTTTTTCATCAATACTTGAATGTTGTTCTAAATCTAAATGATAAATCAGGAATTTTTATTTTAGAATATGTTAAAAAAACTTTGTTTTGACTGATTTTCATTTATATGTTTTCCACTGATATCTAAACTAAGGAACCCTTAATTTCTCCCTAGTTTCAATTGACCTCTGTCTTTTCACTCATAATCTGGATTTGATAAGCCTTAATTGCTCTTTACCCCGATTAAAACCATTTTCACCATCAACCTTGATGATCTGAAGTAACTCAGCTATCTTGCCCTGTAAACATTTCCCTTTAGAGCTTGATGTTGATCTGACTGCTTGACACATTGAATCCATTATCCCAATGGAATACAGACCTACATCTATCCATCTGAGTAAGTGATTTCACTGCCAAATCAAATCAAAATCCAAAACTAATTTATCCATCATAACTAGCCTAAAATCAAATACAATCAACAAAGATAAATCATATGGAGAGAGCCCTCTCTGAGCATTAGGAAGGCTAGATCCTAAGGCTTAAAAGTAGGTTTGTGGTTACCTCTAATATTCTTTAAACTAAAATTAAAAATCTCACAACTCTTAAGAATTATTGGAGTGATAACATACTGGCGACCATACTGGGGAACTAACCAATCCTCAGTTTTTTTAAATATATCTTAAAGGATATATTTTTACTTATCTTTTCACCTTAAGATTGTTTTAAAAGGGTTGAGTATATTTTCATTAAAAAAACTGTAATTCTGGCTTCCAGAAGAGTCTACTATATTAGGTCCAATCTAGATCCACAACCTACTATCACAGTAGATAATCTTGGCAGAATTGGAAAGAAAAGAAAAAAAAGTCGAGAGTTTAGGTAATAAAAATTAATTTATCAAAGAAAATTCTCTTCCAAATAAACTATCAAGTTTACAGCGCATTGAGTTTGATCTAGCTTTTGAAAAAAATTTGTTCAGAACTAAATTAGAAAGTGACATACATAATACTGTAATAGATCATGATTTCATTTCATTCATTGAAACTAAGAAGGAAACTATTTTAGTTGATTATGATCAAAAGATTTTTGAAGTATATGATAAACTTGATGCTATAACTGCAACTTTGTTTAAAGAAATTGATGAAGCCTATTTACAACATTCAGTTGAATTGACTAAGTTATCAGCCTATACCCCTAAACCTTCTACCTGTCATTTAGATACCATTATTTTAGAATCTGTAGGTTCATCATTATTTACTACCACTTCATCCATTGTTTCCACCACACTTCATTCCACAGATTCTTTTTTTGCCAAGATTCCACTTCAACCTAGAATTTCTGTTGTTTTTTCCATTACATCATTCTCATTTCCAAGCACCTCTTCTAGCATCCCAACTTCATCTTCTAGTATCTCAACCACATTTGAAAGTACATCTTCCAATATCCCAATCTCATCTGCAAGTGCTTTAACTACATCCACAAGTACTTCAAGTTCTACACCAAGTACTTCAAACTTACCTCCTAGTCAAGCTAGAATCCAAGCCATGGCTTCAAGATATGCCCCATTCATCCTACAAGCCCCTCTAAATTCCATGCCCCAAGATTATCAAAGAAAAATCCCTCAATTTGATGGCTGCACAACAACATGTTAATAAAATGACAAACTACTTTGAATTGCATGAATTAGATGATACTGATGTTCAAATGAGACTTTTTGCTCAAACTTTAGCTGGTAATGTCAAGAAGTGGTTTAAAGGTTTACCTACTGGTAGTATAGCTGATTTAGCTGTTTTTCATAGGATGTTCATTAATAGATGGGGAAAAAGAAGAATCCATTACAAATTTTATCTGAATTTGAAAATATAAAAAGAGCACCAAATGAAATAGTCCAAGACTATTGTACAAGATATAATAATATTTATAATGAAATCATTGCTAATATTAAACCTCCTCTAGAATCTGCCCTTATCAAATTCCCTGATGGATTTGATACATATATGGCTTCTCAACAAAGAGAGATAAATCCAAAAACCTTAGAGTATATGCAAATCAATGCTGTAAATGAAGAGGAAAACTTGATAGCAAAGAAACCTAGATTAAGAAATGAAAGGAGAGTGACAATAAAAGAGGAATCATCAACTTCAGATTTGAAAATAGATTACTTCGAAAAACACATTAGAAAGAATGATGGATAAGTTAGATAACATGGAGAGGAAGCCACAGTGGGATAACCAAAAACAAGGACCTCAAATTAGAAATCCCAATTTCAGGAAAAACATGAACACTAGAAAATCTAGAGAATCAGCACCTGACCAAACAATAAGACCACCTTTCCAAGAGAACTATGTTGAAATTTCTCACCAAAATGAAAATGATGAAGACACTCAGATCAATCTAATGGAATTAATGATGATAACACCATTTTTCTTACATAAGAAGAATAGGAGTTATATCAATTACAACAATTACAATTAGATTTTGGTGAGTCTTTTGATTACAAGCAAGGTTATGAGTTTTCAATTAATGAATTTCATAAGCAATATAACCTTAGGAGCAGGAAAAATGTAGAGCCTTCTACTAAGAGAAATGCCCAAACTCAAATAAAGAAGATAGTAGAGGCTCCTACTACTAAAGTTCTGCAAATCCTCCCTAGGGAAACCCAAGAAAACTCTAGTTCAACTCAAAAAAATTCAAATCCTAATTAGAAAATTTAAGTCCCAAAATTTCACCTAGTCCTAAAATTGTCGACATAACAGATATTGTTGTTCAAACATCATCAGATCCTCAAAAATCCGCTACTTCCAAGACAACAAATTCTATTAAAACAACAATTTCAGATCCAGAAACATCTACTATTGATCCAAAATCAGCTGATTCTAAAACAACCACTGCCAAAACAACTGATGAAACCAAAAAATCTACCAAAACTTTCATTGCATCTCAAATTGTGCCTGAAAAGAAAATTAAAAGAAGTAAAACAGTGGAAATACAAACATAAAATGAAAAAAAAACTGTAGGAAAAGAAGATAAACCCACCCAAACTACAGTTACAAAAGAAGAAGTAATTCAGCTAGGAAAATCACAAGAACCATTCAACATCCAAGCTAAAATTGCCAAACTGAAGATACCAATTCCTTTGACAGATTTGGTAAAACATGACCTATACAAATCATATATCACCGAGACTTTAAATATGAATGATGGAGAAGATTCAGTAAATTTGAGTGATGATCAACCAAAACTAATATTTGGTCTTGAAGTTAAAGGAAAACACCAAGAGGGAGGAGTACTTCCTCCTTTCTACATTAGCTTTACTATTCATGATTAGATTTTACATAATGCAATGCTAGATTCAGGGGCTTCAAACAATTTGATGCCAAAAGAAATAATGGAAACCTTGAATTTAGACATCACTAGACCTTATAAAAATATATTCTCATTTTATTCCAGTAAAGTGAAATTTGTAGGCTTGATAAAATATTTATGTGTTACTTTAGTTCAATACCCTGGAAAAGCATAGTCATTGATATTGTAGTAGCTGGCATCCCTCCTAAGTATGGAATGTTGTTATCTTTCTCATGGGGAGCTAAACTTCGGGGATCTTTACAACTAGATATGTCTTATGCAACAATATTAGTTTTTGGCCAACCCAAGAAACTTTATAGAGAAACATTAATGAAGTACATGGTTAGTAGTGTACAAAGACCTCAAAACTATCCTATCTATTCTACACCTGCTGATGTGGCTTCCTTTATTTTATGAAATTCTAAAACTTGTTGGACATTGGGTTCAATGCTCCCCATGTGTTTCATGACATGGACTAACCACCTCTTGTGGATCCTAACTCTGGCGATTGTAGCAGAGACTAACGCCTGCTGGTTTTGGTCTAATGGGAATTTTGATTCCAACAATTGGTATCAGAGCGATAGGTCTCGAGTTCAAAACTCACCTGGCTCGCGTTCGGGGGGAGATTGTTGGACATTGGGTTCAACTCTCCCCGCGTGTTTTGCGACATGGACTAACCGCCTCTTGTGGATCCTAACTTTGGTGATTGTAGCAGAGACTAATGCCTACGGGTTTTGGTCTAACGACAATCGTGATTCCAATAAAACAGGCATTGAGAACAAAACTAAACTAAAATAGAAAAATAAAGCACCAGAAAGGGACAAAATTTTTTATGAATCAATGTGGCACCTAGATTTTGATGGATCAGTCAACAAATTAGGAGCAGGAGCAGGAGTTTGGATACATAACATGGAAAAAAATCATGTAGAAGGTCACACTTTTAGATTAAATTTCAAATGTACAAACAACATGGCTGAATATGAAGCTCTGATTTTAGGACCGCAGATTTTTAGAAATTTAGGAGCCAAAAGAGTGTCAATCATGGGTGACTCTGAGTTAATTGTGAAATAGATTAGAGGAGAATATTCTGTATATAATCCAAGATTAAGCCAATATAGAGAAATAGTTTTAGACCTGATTAGTGAATTACTTGAATGTGACTTTGCTACAATTCCTAGAAAACAGAACATACATGCACATATTTTAGCAACTTTTGCTAGTACATGTAATCTACCTTTTCAACCAAATCATAAATATACAAAAGAAGTTAAACATAGTCCTACAATACCAGATAATCTAAAATATTGGTAGATATTTTCACAAGATGAACAGATTTATCATTTCATGAATGCTGAAGGAGAATTTCAGAACTGTAATATAGACACAGATTGTATAGTAGATCAAACCATAGATAGTGGGATTGACATAAACAATGTAGATGTAAGTAACTTAGATTTTACTAAACCCACTAAATTTACTCAAGTAGAAATAGATAATTTAGAGAGGGTAGAGATTGAAGAATTAGCAGATGATGATTCTGATACTTTAAACCTTAAGAAAAACTTTTTACCTAAGGGATTAGCGCCTTTAGAGTATATTTTTGATTCAAATGATGTTGCAAGAAAACCAAAAATGGAACCATTAATATTTGATATTGAATAATGCAATATAGGAATAGAATTGAAACCTAAGGTGATAAGATTTTCAAAAGCCTTACCTCAAGAATAAAAGTGAAATACATAGCTTTGTTTAAGGAATTTCAGGATGTATTTGCATGGAGTTATGAGGAATTAAAATCTTATGACACTAGCATAATACAACAAAAAATAACTATAAAAGAAGATAAAAAACCTTTCAAATAGAAGCTTAGAAGAATCAATTCAGTTTTAATGCCTTTAACTGAAAAAGAGGTTAAGAGAGATTTCAAGCCTAGTTCCCACTATGAAAAAGACAGGGGAAATCAAACTGTTTGTTGATTTCCGGAATTTAAATAAAGTGTCCTTAAAAGATATCTACCCTCTCCCCAATATGGATCACATTTTACAAAGGGTGGTTAGTTCTTCCAGGATTTCATTGCTTGATGGATTCTCTGGGTATAACCAGATTTTCATTCAGCCAGAAGACCAATCTAAGACTGCTTTTACTACTCCTTGGGGTACTTTCATGTATGTGAAAATGATTTTTGGATTAATGAATGCAGGAGCCACTTTTCAAAGAGCTATGGATATATATTTTGCAAAAGAAATTCATATTTTTCTTGTGATCTATCTAGATGATATTACCGTGCTTTCAAATACTAACAATGAACATCTAGATCATCTCAAACAATTGTTTATAAAATGCAGGAAATTTTGTATTTCTTTAAATCATAAAAAGACTCTATTTGGACTTGAAGAAGGTAAATTGTTAGGACATATCATATCTAAAGTGGGAATTAGGATAGGCCCAACTAGAATATAGGCCATTCTAAACATTAGTCATCCTAGGAATATTAAAGAATTGCAAGCTTTCTTAGGTAAAATCAATTTTCTCAGAAGATTCATTTCAAACTTAGAAGAAATAATTGGAGAACTCAATAACATGTTGAAAAAAGACTCAGTACTTAAATGGAATGTGGAAGCTAAACAATCATTTGAATCAATCAAACAAGATTTAACAAAAACACCAATCCTAATAAGTCCTGATTTCAAAAAAGATTTCATTATTTTTTCCTTTGCTTCAGAACATACTATTGTTGCAGTTTTACTGCAGAAAAATGATCAGGGCTATGAGAAGCCAATTGCTTTTTTCAGAAAATCACTTAGAGATGCCACTTTATAGTATAACATAATGGAAAATCAGGCCCTAGCTTTAGTAAAGGCCATCAAATATTTTAGAGTGTACATCTTATATTCACATATCATTGCTTATATTCCAAATTCAGTTGTGAAGGAAATTCCGAGTCAGAATAGGCATGATGGTAATAGAGGCAAATGGATTGCCACCATTTTGAAATATGACATAGAAATTAAGCCCACTAAATTCATTAAAGGTCATGGTCTAGCCAATCTCATGGCTGAATCAAATTTTCATGCTTTAGATATAAATTTTATTTGCCAATTAGATGATCAGGAAGAGATGGTGACTCCAGAGATCAGTGAAGCCTTTTCAAACTCACCATGGTATGCAGATATTATATTTGTATTACTAAATTTACAAGCTCATCCTGGAATATCAAGAACTAAAGCTAGATTTTTAAAGTTAAAGTGATCTAGATTTATGAAGGAATGCAACAGAATACACATGTAACCATAAATACAAATATGCAACGTAAATAACACTTCATTTCGTTAATATCAAAGAACTAAAATTTTCTTACAGAAAGAATAGAAATGAACTAACTAGGGCACTGGTAGCTTATCTCCAAGAAGAGATGTGGCAGCTACAGGCCTTTGAACTAAGTTACAATGAGGCTTTAGGGCCTATTTATTATTTATAAATAATGGAAAAACATAAACATTCAAAACCCTAACACTAGGAGATGAAGCGCCAAAACTATGGGCCCCGTTTGGGTAAATTAGTGTTTCAACTTCCTGGGGACGTAACTTTGGCATACGATCTCCATTTGATGCGCTCAATAGCTCATTAGAAAGATCTATCTGAGGAGTAAAAAAATTTGTGCAAGAAAGATAGACTCTTTCGCTCTTGATTTTCCTAAGAAACATCGTCTAGGGCCTCAAAATGGCTCTGGAAGTTAAGGACCCGAAAAACTGTCAAAAATAGTAAGTTGTGTTGAAACTAAAAAACTAAAAGAGACAATGATGGGGCCCCAAGTGGAATAGGTGGGTGGCCACCAATATCCACCTAGATAATTCCTCCCCCCTTAGGAAGCAATGGTCCTCATTGCGTTGAGTTCCTCCATGAGATGAGGAAACTTCTACTGAACTTGGTCCCTCGTGAACCACTTGCCTTGGTGCAAAAGTTGGCCAGATTTGACAACCTGATGTAGTTGGATCTTCTGTTGGCAAGTTTTCTTGATTTTCATGTCCATGATACAATCTATGGTGGCCTGTTCCATGTAGTCTGGGTTTAAATCTATTGTTGTGATTTTTTTTGCAATGTCAGAGGTGTCTAGTAGAGGTGGGAAGTAGGAATGAAGGTGGTCCACATTGAATACTAGGTGCAGACCAAGGAATGGTGGAATACTGAGCTCGAAGGCATTGTTACCTAACACTTTGGTGATGGTGTATGACCCATATCTGTAATATCCCGTTTCGGGGATATCTCAAAAACACAACAAACTCCAACCAGAGATTGACTGGGAGGGCATTTACCGGATATGTCACCTCTAAAAGAGTACAAGATCCGGATGCTACCAGGCCCTTTCCAGAATATGTCTAAGAGTAAGAGAAAAACAAACCAAGTGGTATAGAACTATAGCACTCAAACACAATAATATAAATATAAAGAGAATAAAACAACTACAGCAACCACAGCAACTATGAAAACTCAACCAGAAAACATATAAAGAAAATGCTGAGCCATTTTATTAATATGAGAAATGCAATGAAGTACAAGAGGTGATCTTGCACGAGGCAAGTGAGAAAAAACTCTCAGAAATGACAAGAAATGGATGCTCTACGGACTGCATCCCAGTTGTTGGAGAAATGTCATGTAGCTGCTACTGTTGGAAGCGACTGAAGATTAGGGGATGATCCCCTTGCTGAAATGAGATGAAAATAAGCAAACCTCCTCTCATCAACAACCCTGTAAAGATCCAAAAACCATTCCAAGAATGGTCGATCCCTGAAACAACCAGAAACTGCCTCCCCAGTGAATTATGTTGGCCTCCAAGGGAAAACACAGTGGCTGGATAAAAACAGCTAAAATACATCCAAAAACCTCGCCAAAAACCTCTGACAAGAAAAGGCTGACCCTCTGCTCGAAATCTCGGTGAAATCACCTGCAGAAACCCCAATCTGAAGCTCCACCACAAGGGACTGCGTCCTCTCTCCTAGTGACTGCGCAGTCTCTCTAAGCTCCAGCTCCACAACAAACCCAAACAATGAAATAACTCACAAAACACTAAAAAACAAACCTTGCCCGAGCAGGCACTAGAAGTCCCCCGGGGCTAAGGGTGAGATCTCTGCACGGAGACACTTGGTGCACTAAATAGTTCTGCAGATAGGCTAAACAGCCAGTGTGCGAAAGAAGACCAAAGTCTCACTCCAAAATCAACAAATCCAGAATGATCCAAATGAGGAGGCTCCTCCCTATATTATAGCATTGGTTTCCCTTCAAAACCCATCGTAATCTCTCTCCTCCACGTCCTCATCCTTATCTGTGCAAAATCTTCTAGAGTGCACATAGGCTTCCCTTCTCTACGTGGTGTTTGGCCCCCCTTGGCTCCCCCCTTAAGTCACAACGTTATGCTACTAGGAAGGTGTTTTATTCGATCTAAGTGAGTTAGACCCTCTTTACTTATTGCAAAATGTGCCTGGGTCCTAGATGTGCCTCTGAAACCTCTCTGACCTCTGCATCACCCTGATATGAAGGGATCTCTCAATGCCAGGATCCCAAATTGTTCTCTCGCCAACGAACAGTCCTCTCGGATCCCATCGCCACCCTAGCCAATAATCGCCTAAGTCCCGCAGCTCAGACTCCACATTGCCTCTGGCTATGACCAATGCTCTAAGAGGTGAGGGCCATGACCTATGTTGTGCTGTATCTATGACTGTGTAAGCTGTCCCATCAACTGCGTACCAAATCATCACCTCTCTCCAATCCAAGTTCTGACTCAATCCCATGTTGATCCTGCTCTGCTGAAATCAGGATGGAGTTCTGAAGAAATGACGACCTGTGTCCCCCTGCCAGCTGGGATCTGTAACATCTGCTATGTCGAAGGGCCCCTGCTCTGTTTTACTCCCTACAAAGAATACCATACCATCAAGAGGGTACCAACTCATGATCTCCCGCCAGTCCATCCTGGACGAATAATCCGATGTAGCAACAACAACGGCATATGGAACACGCCTGGTGTGTTGTCGCCAGCCCGTAATCAACTCCCTCTGCTTTTCCCTTTCTTCCAACGAAATTTTCCTATAGAAGGAAGCCCCTCTCTCTATAATGGGCTAAAGTGGGCAAGATATGCTACAAGCTCCATCGATGTACTCCTAGAGAGTGCTACCCACTAAAAACACTGCAGCTCTGCTGACTGTGAGTAGATATATCTATGCCTCATCCTTGTGTCGACCCACATATGGATGCTCCACCATATCCAACGGCTCCTGCTATCTACTAGCCTCCTACAGAATAGTCCCATCAACCTCCAACACCTCTAGAGGATATGGATCTACAACGTCTGTCACCGTACTCGATGTCAATGCATCTGACCGCTCCTCCTCAATGGATGACCATGCAGTTAGCCACATATCCATCACAGACTCGATGTGAGCCTCCATCTGGCTCTCCCCCAAAGGACTATCATGCATGATGTGCATAGCATCCTCCTCTAATGACTCAAGCTCCATCATATACAACTCTGGCTAGATTGTCACAAGTGTCTCATTCCCAGAGCATCTCCCATAGAGTCCCCTGAATGCTCACCCTGTATACTGGAATGCAACTCCGATCTACTATCTCCACCTCTACGTGACTGCTCTCGCTCCCTAGAAGCGACCTCAACTGATCTTATGCACTCATATGAAGAAGAGTCCTCACCCTGGCATACAGAAGGAATGCCCTCCTGTTCTACCTTGCCACCTCATCTACATTGAATATGCCATCCACCCTCTCGATGAAGTGTCGATACAATGTCTGTATTCTAGACGCATGCTGGGATGCTACCTCTACTAAACCTAGTATCCTCTGCTCATGCATGATCTCAACATGCCATGAGGGAAAAACGATGCATGTCTCCCTCATGACCTGCTCCCTGGGTGTAGGCTCAGCGATGACCGATGTGCCACCCCTGCAAATGATCATCTCATCCCCTAACTTTTGGTCATCAACTTGTTGAATCTTTAATTAAACTGAGGGGGGGGGGTGAATCAGTTTAATACATACATAAGCTTTTTAAAATTTTCACCAAACTTATTTACAGCTTAATATGTGAACAGTCTTAAAATGTTGCAGTCAATATTAAATTAGTGTGATACCATACTTATGTTGAGAGTATCAAACAATTAAGCAGATTGAAAGAATCACATCAACACACAGGAAACACACATAGAGAGAGCAGATGTAAGTGGAAACCCATAAAGGGAGAAAACCACATCTTATTATTGTTGTGATGCAAAGGCAAGCTCCAACTCCCTCTCACCACTATTTTCTGCAAGAACCAACCTACAGGAGGCTCCAACCTTAGTCAGCTACAACTGACATCTATCAAGCTTCAACTTGATAGGGAAGCTCCAACTTCCTCAAGTTATTAAAAAAATGTTTGCTAATTTACCTCAGATATCAGCTCTGTTCTGTAGCATCTCTTTCTACTCTACTTCTCTTAATCTTCTCTGTCTCACTCTTCTATACTCTGCATTCTCTATTTCTCTCTCTCTCTCTCTCCATCTCTTCATATCAATGTGATATTATATATATATAGAGTTCATCACATGACTCTTTACATTCCTCAGGGAATTTGAAGTGAATAGTCTTGACCTTTTGACTTCTATCTTCTCATTCCTTTATCCAACTCCATTTAAAATTATAATAATATGTACAAAATTTCATGATATGGTGGGATGTTTCTTTTCCTTAGGATACTTGCCTTTGCATCACAAACAATATAAAAAAATATTTACATTTACATTTTTCAGTTATACATCTCAATATCATTCAGCTCCTTTTCTAAACCTTGGCTTTACTGGATTTTTCTCTTCTACTGTAGTTGAGTGACTGTTCTATATCTTGGTTCACCTCTATGTCTATTTTTCTATTCACTGTACTTCGTGTGCACCAGCTACATATATAACTGCTTTTCAGGTTTTATTCTCAAATTCATATGAATCTGGGTGATGTCTGTTCATTACCATTTCTGTTCTCGGGCTACCTGTCTACATTATCTGTTCATATATATATATATGAGTTTAAACATAATTGTTTGAAACTCACATTACAATTTCAGTTCACTCTTTTTCCCTGTACCATTTTTCTGCCACTGTCTCTAGCTCTTTCGTTCTTGCAGGCTCTTATAATAAACCCAATCTTATGACTTTAGCACAGTATATAAAAATATATCATCGTGTATGTATATTCCCGATTCAAACTATTAATAAACTATGCCTTTTGTTTAGCGCCCAACATATATATGGTCACAGTTTTATAACCTTTGGCTCTCGGCCCACAAGGTTATTCAACGCATATCCAATTTCTTCATAATATATGTTGGTCTATATTACATATAACAGACCAACAATAATTTCTCACATTTCACATATGTTAATATATATGACGCTTTCAATATTATAATGAACCCTTTGGTTTAATCAACTCTCAGCCTCTTCAAAACTATGGTTAAACCATAATAAAAAACCCAGTGTATAATATTTTAGATTAATATTCAAATATTAATCTGCGTTAATCTATGTTAATCCACCATATTAAACCTTCATATTAATCCCGATGCATATTATATACATATTCTGTGGAGCCCACTTTTTAATGGTTTTCTTCAATTGATGGTTAATAACATATCGCATGGCCAACACTTATCTGACGGATATCACTCGGCGAAGATGCACGAACAATAACGCAATATACCTCTGTCAAATCCACGCGCCCATCCAACGACTGTTATTACATTGCCTCATTTCAATTGATCCAACGGATATCGCATGGCTAAGATGCACGAAAGATAATGCGCGATGGCGCACAGTGAGAGTGGTTTTGCAACACTGTTAAGGGACACGTGTCGCCTTTTCTATGGAATCACTCCCAACCTTTTGAATACCACCTGTTAGACTCCTATACCAATAGGTGTCATGTTTCATGATTGACTTGATGGGCTATATAATATGTTCATACCTTTCCTTGTTGTAAACGTTTTCCATATTATCAAAAAATTCAAAAAAAATAAAAAATGTAAAGAGGGTATACCCTAAAAGAAAAATTAAAGGGTGAAAAGAATAAAAATGGCCAAAAAAGTAAAAGAATATGAACCCCACCAAAAGAAAGGCCAAGGAAAGTGTGCAAGTCTAAATGCCACTACTTTTTACTCTTATGTAATAAACAAAATTCTGTGCAACTTGTATTCTATGCCACAATTTATGAACAGTCAAACAGTTTAAGCTTGGCTAGTTCATCTTTCAATTTGATGTTTTAGAGATAGAGAATAAAATCTGAACAAACGGTTTAATCTTGGCAGATAAGTAGTTAGGTAGAGTAAATAAAAGGAGCTCAACAGTTTAATCTGAGCCCTTGGATGTAATAAGGTTAGAATTAGATAGATTTCCTCATGTAAAAGAAAAAGTGTGATAAGGGTTTGCCAGTCTAAGTGCACCCTAATGAAGAAGAAAAAATGGTAGAGTAAAGTAGGTAGGGTAGGTAGATGATGTTGCAGAATTACAAGTGATGGATAATGACTCTAAATGTGCTAAATATTTTCTTTCATCACAAGTGCAAAGGCATAACTATACTGGAAGAATTTCAAAGCAAAGTCAAAATTATTAACTTCCCTTCTCATTTTTCCCTAAAAATTTCACTAATTTCCCCTAAGTACTAAGGCATTTGAAAATAAAAGTGGCTCAAGGCATTTCCTTGACTTTTGGAGGGACCGGACCCTCGGCCCAGTAATTGGAAAAGCCTAAGTACTTGAAAACATCCATCATGACATTCATTCACCTCTAAAAAAATCTTTTCCTAAGTAAAATCCCATTTTACTTAGGAAAATTATGCAATATGTCATAAAAACCCTATTCATAAAAAGCATAAGTGAAATACATTACCTTAATGTCTTATACTTAGCGCTTCATTCATTTTCCATATTAATTTCTAACTTATGTATTAATTCCCTATAGAAATGACCTTCTCCTATTATATATAACTCCTTTTTTATAGAATACCCAAAAAAACCATTTACTATAATTTTAGCCAAAGTATTTAATCCCCACATGTTTAAATTAAACACCCTCATCATACTCCCTTTGGCTAAAATATACCTTTAATATTAAATCCCGCCCCCTATGGTAATTAGATTAATCTGATTTAATTATTATATAATAAAAATACATTGAAAAATAGTCAAAACATGTTTTATTGCGTGTTTTAAAACAAAAATAATCATTTCCCATTCACTTTTCCGCGTTTTTTTATAAAGGAATTAATTAATCCTCATGATTAATTAATAACCTAACTCTACCAATCAAATTCCCCCCGATGAGATTAATTAATGTTTAATTGCATCGGGCCCTCCGTATTAAATCCCCATCACTTCCACGTCTCGACCGTCGTTCGATCAACCCATCTGAGATCGAAGGTTATTAACAATATCGCTAGCCATCCGTGTCCAAATAATAACGCGCGATGGCCAACTGGTTTTCCAAACCGTACCATGCCACGCGTCGTTCATCCTATGGAATCACTGCCCCTCCGCTCAAAACCACCTTTCCCCAAAAGCAGTGCGATGGAAATCGCTTACCGCCTGCCTCCCGTGACTCATCCCTCGTACCTGCTGACATCATCCATTAAATAAATAAAAAACCCGTCACCCTTTGGACTTTGTGAATAAAACAATTCTATCCATGTCATTTTCGTTATTCTGTGAACGACCACAGTCCCATGTAGAAAATTTCAAAAACAAACTGTCAAGCGCCATCAACTGTATTTTGCTGAAGGAAATTGCAGACCAGTAATCCAGAGTTCACCCACCATAGCCTATACCTGTTTAATCACTGTTCATTTCCAAAAAACAGGTATTTACCTCAATTCTCGTTTAAAACTCTGTGAAATCCTAGCTTGTGTTTTAAATTACAGACGAAATATAGAAACAGAGTTCAATTTGGTCTTTTTCAAATCCCCAAAACTGTAATTGCATTCCCAAACTGTGCTTGTGTTCGTTTTTCATCAAAACTCAAAATTTCCATTCTTGAATCCACAAGAACCAGAAATGGAGATTCCCATGGCCCTGAATGTTGCGCCCCTGAATGCCCCTCACAGAAATTTAGATTATGTTCCTTTAGTAGACAGAGATTTCCAAATTAAAGACCTAGTTCTTAGTGAAAATCCTCTTCGAATATTTTGCTACTGCAGAGATAATTACTTGAAAGGTTCTGACATTTTTGGACTATGGGAATCCAATTTTCCTATATACCTTCTCCCCTCAGTCCATATTTTTCCTGAGATAATACATTTCTTCCATGCCAACTATGATCCTAATCTAAGAGCAATTTTATCCCCGAGTCAAACAGTCCTTTTCATAATAACTGCTCAGTCGATAAATGAAATGCTGCAATTTCAACTTGGTCAAGCCCTCACTCCCATGTCCATGGGAGAATTACTTGAGAAGTCTGCCAATTTGTCCCATTAAGAGTTAAATCGCATTTGTCAAACCTTCATGTTACCAGATCATCAGCCCAAAGGCCCTCCCCCCTATGGTTATACTTTTTTCACTAATGTGGGTAGGCTTATTCTGAATATGATATCCTCTATCATGGATTTCAATATTAGTGAATATGTTGATCAATTAACCCTAGTATTGTTGTCTATATTTACCCCTGGACAACTCCCTATTGTCAAGTATGATTTTTCTTCCTACATTGCTGATAAAATCCATGATCAGTTCATGAGATTTGAGAATGAAAAAGTATTCAAATACTCTTATGTTATATATCATCTCATGATTTACTACCAATCAGAAAGTTTCCCTTTCCATGTTTAGAAACTTGATGCCAAAGGAAATCCTAGGTCTGTGATATTTTGGTCTGCCATCACCCATAATTCCTCTGATTCTCCTTACTCCTATAATGAGTATATTGACCTATTTGTACACCCTGCAACCACTTTGTTAATTGGAGTTTCCCCTCCTAGAGTCAATAATGAAATCAAGAAAATTCTACAGCTCTCAAAGCAATATAGGGTAGGTGACTGGTACTTGTATTAGAATCACACTAAAATCAGAATTTATGGATGTGAATTGTGCCCATTCAAGTTGCCAAAATATTTCCCAATGAGACTCTTTGCAGTAGAGTATTTCAGGAAGATGATTAATTCAGATATAGTTCATTTCTACAATGCAAAGAAAAAGGCTCAACTCAGGATCAAAAGTCAATTAGGTCCCTTTGTTTGTAACTCTAGAGATGCTGGAAAGGAAGTAGAAAGAATCTTAGAAGAATATCTCAGACTACAAAAAAGTTTTTACTGGGTGCCTTATGACCCAAATAGCTTTATCTGTGATAGAAGGACAAAGAATAAATTGTCACTATATATTCATAATAGAATCCCAGAAATTGAAAAATATGCCAATATGGATGAATGGATGGAAGGAAAATTGGTGGAACAGGATAGTGAGAAAGTCAACATTGAAAATGTAATGAAAGACCTTGAGAAAATACTTGACCTAGACTCTTTTGGATAGGTGTAGATACCAGGTATTGGTCCTTCTTCTGCAGGGACTTCTCAGAAAAATTTATAGGATATTAGTGCATTGGCCACAGTGGAATCTAAAGGAAAAGAAAAGGAGCCTAACATACAAGTATTTGAAAAATTCACAATGACAGAGCAACCTGAGACTTCTAAAGAACAGGATCAAGTACATATTCCCCCTATTCAGATTAATGAACTAGAAATTTCAATCTTATAAACTCCTCTTAATGTAGAAAAAGGAAAGAAAATAGATGCTAAAGCTGCTACCCCTGTTGGTGAATTTTCAGAACAACATGATTTTAAAAGACAAAAATTAAATCCTCTTCCTGAAGTAGAATCTGTTCAAGAGGCCACTGATAGTCAAAGAGAAAACAATCAACAAACATGCACAGTTAGTGAGACCTCTACTACTTTACAGAGAAAAGAGCTGCAAAGGCAACATAATGTTGAAATATCTTCTTTCAAACCACCAGTTAAAGATGCAGGAGATATAAAGAAGACATTTATCAATATAAAAGCCAGGAATGATCCACTAAGACTCCAGGTTTACAATAAATATTTGAAGATGGCTCCTAAGAATCAAGAAAGATTGATGTCAGCTTATGACATCCAACAAGGAAAGATGGTAATGAGTCACTTCAAACCCAAAGTACAGCAGCCTCAAATAGTTGTAGATTATATCAGAACAAATTTTGAAGTCTTGCAAAGGATATTCATCCGTTAGATCAGATTGAGTTACATAAGAAAACTGGTGAAATGATTTATTCTACTCTGATGGGTAAAGCAATGGCAACTCAGAAGTTACAGGATTCTTTGGAGAACATTAATGCACAATTTCAGCTTGAAAAAACTTCTTCTTAGGCCAAAGACAACAGGATAAAGACATTGGAGGAAATAATTATTGGATTGGGTCATAATAAAAAGATGTCAAAGGTATAAAATCATTAATAAAAAAGAAATATGATGACATTGCAGCTTTGAAAAAGCAGTTGAAATTACCAGCCTCAAGACATCCACAAACTGAAGATATGATAAAGAAAAATTCTGAAGAAGAAATGATGGACTTGATTTTGAAACTGAATGAGAAACTAAATGAAATAGAAAAACAGCTTGAATAGGCATTAAAGAACAAGCATTCTACTATTCCAGCATCAACAATAGAGACAATTACAGTTACAGGTACATCCACAACAGGACAACCAACAGAGCTATCATAGGTAAAAACTTCCAATATGAGTTCTGAAGAATTAATAAAGTCAATGAATGAATTGAAACTTCAAGTAACAGAACTCCAGCACACAAAGTTACAGCTTACTAATTTAGAACAGAGATATGATCTCTCAAAAATGAGTGTTGCTGATAAAACAAAAGAGATCAAAAGATTAGAAAAATTGGTTAAAGCATTGGAAAATGATCTCACATTGGAGAAACCTTTAAAGGAAATAAATGAAATTCTTTGGGACAAAATTATCCAATCAATAAAGGATGTCTGGTCTTCAATTCAAATTATGTATGAACAGAATGATTTAGTCAAATTGGCTATAGAGGAAGTTCAAAGTACAAGAGAAGAATTGGGAAATAGGCCTGAGGAAGCCAATCAACTCATACAATTTCTAAACACTCAAACCAGACACCAAATTGCAGAACTTGGTATTCAGGACAGGACCAGAACAATTTTGGAAATAAAAACAGTTTTTACTAAGAGAACTCTTATGCAGAATCTAGAACGAAGGTGCTCAGATATGCAAGAAGAAATCATTGCCTTCAGAGAAAGATTTGATATTTTGTTGAATAAAGGATTGCCCAGTCCTATAGTTTCAGAGGATAGACTAATGGACCTGGAAAATTATGTTGAGAAATTAGATAAGTATGCTGACAGTCAAACCAGTTCCTCAACTAGTTCATCATAAGCAGCATTGCCTACAGGAAAGAATCTTCATGAAAAATTGGAAATTTTATTTTATCTCGAGCATGAAGTAAAGAATTTGTTTCCAAATCAGCCTAATTTCTTCAGATATATTGAGGCTGATGAAAAAATGAGAAAACTTCAACGGACTAGAATACCAGAAGATAAATGGTGGGATGAATTGTTAGAAATTTTGTAAAAATTTATCCTTACATGAAGTTTTGATTAAATAAATCATGATAAAAGGATAAACAGAGGTCAAAGTGTATCAGTGAAAACAAAGAGTATCAGTAAAGCAAGGCAATTACAAAAAAATTACTGAGAATGACAGCAACGAGCTAAAACATAGGGCCTGCCTCTAGCACATTCTCAAAAGAAGGAAACAACACAACATCAGTTACTTTTTATCTTATCTACGAGACCATTTGTCTCTATTTTTGTTGTAACTTATTCATGAGTCACCCTAGATTATATCTCAATTTGTTATGAGATATTTTTGATAATTTTCTGTATAAGTACTCCCTCAATTGGAGTATTGAGGGTGGATTCTTAGAATTTGATGTAACATTGACTATTTTGGAATAAATTGTTGTTGGAGAAATTTTGTGTGGCAAACTGGACAAGGAATTGATGCAGAAGAATTTTCTCAGGATTCTTGTGTCAAACTACGGATCAATAAGCCTTCTTTCTCATATGTTTTGAAGTTTTATATTTTTTTATATATCAATGTGTTTCATTATCTGAATGATTAACGAAAAGGAATAAATCAGAAAGTGCTTAAGTGTAATCTGATTTTAATCGTTGTTATTCTAAATTTTTTCTTCTGAACTGGTTTAAACAGTGAATTCTTAATTTCTCTTGTTTTCTAGTTTAATCATTTTGATTATTTGGTAAAGAATTCTTAATTGCTCTTTATTATTAATCATGCAAGTTTCCCTCTTTCTAATATGGTGAAGGATTCTTAATTTCCCTTCATCTATTTTGAAGCCCATCCCATTTATTTTAGATCTTTAATTGTTCTCTATTTTGATTACCTTGCCCTGTGAAAACATCTTTTGTTGCGAAACTTAATCCAGTGCAGCCAATTTTTTGACTCCATTATCCAAATGGACTAAAACTACTCAGTCTTACCCTTAGCTATAGAATTCCATCACCCAAACTCAATCAAAACCCCTGAACTTTACAACTAGCCTAAGAAAAAAGCTAAATTTTACAGAGAGAGCCCTCTCTGGGTACATATTGGCTAGATTCTGTGCCTAAAAGTTGGTTTGTGGTTACCTTGGACCCCTTTCCTCTTCCCTACAACTTCAAGGAAAATCTGAGTGATAACACCACCCACCGTGTAAAGGTGGTGTGATGAAAACCATAAACCACCTTTACTGTTCATTCTTCTTGGTTCCTCCCTTTTGGTTCGGGGTTCCGCCTACCTTCGTGTTTCGTGGTCCTTTATTATTTGCAAGGGTTCTCCTCCTCACACCGTTCTATTAACATAGTTCTTCCGCGTTCCGCTACCGGGTTTCGTCTGCTTAGTACAGGGTTCTGCTCCCTTTTGGCTCAGTTTTGCTTTAAACCTTTTTCTTGACCCTGTCTCACCTTATTTAATGGAATCACTCCAGATTCATTCCTTACTTAAGTACCTTCGCAAGTTTGATTCTTATGTATTAGTGTTTTGTTCCTTCGACCGAGCCAGTGGGGAATCCATTGGCCCTCACTGCTGCAATTACATTCACCTTCAATATTTGCTGCATTTATGGGTTACGCTAACCATGATTTCACCAAATTGCTCATAATGTGCATCTAATTCACCTGCACATAGTTAACTAAACAGTTCCTTGGTTTTTCAACTGTGGAATGGAAATTTCTGGGTTGGAATTAATTTCTCTGCTTTGAGAGCACCGATGCTTCGAAACTCACACTTCCAATCAAATATTCAACCCTACTATGCACTCAAATATTTCTTATATATATGTATAGAATCTCTATTAACCCTTGGGATTTCTTTTCGCTACAGCACCCCCAACCAGTTCTCAACCTCGATCTCATTTTGCAGGTTATGCACAACAGAGTTTATAACTAAACCCTTCTTCTAAGTACTGTGTATGGGACAATATTATACATACCCCCAAAATCATAAACTCAGAAAAATACAAGGATACACATATGCAGTTAAATCATTAATGCATAGATAGTTATATATCACAGCTCTTTCACATAGAATTCTTGTATCAACAATATCCATATAATACTGAAACCAATCCTTCTTCATACACAACTTAATTTACTTACACAACTGCCTCTACTTCATGTTTGTTACTTTGCCTCATTGTTGGTTCAGGTACTCCTCCTTTGCCATCAATGACAATATTTCCAACAGTCTCCCCGTTTGGCATTGATGGCAATACTCTTCCTCTGTTTTTCCTTATAGAAGCCCCTTTTTTCTTTTTCTCCCCCTTTGACATCAATGGCAAAGGGTTACTCATTTCCTAGTTTGCTTTCTGCATTTCCTCTTTTTGAGATCTTGTGACCCTGCTGCTCTAAACTTTGGATTAAATCTAAAAATCTAACACAGACCTGTTTCATGCTTTTCTTGTTGGCTGATCTCCCCCTAGAATGATATTTTCGTTTCTGTTCTCCCCCTGAAACTGTGCTTTCTCTTTATATCAGAGAGTAGCATCTACATATACTACCCCTAGTTTATCTCTCAAATATTGAAATGGTTCTCTAGCAAGAGGTTTGGTAAATATATTAGCTTTCTGTTCTTTTGTTGGTACATATTCCAGCTTTACTACCTTCTGAGCGACTTGTTCTTGGAGAAAATGATACTTGATTGGGATATGTTTAGTTTTTGAGTGAAGCACGAGATTTTTCGATATACTTATAGCACTTGTATTATCACATTTGATTGAGATAGGTTCCTCAATGCTTACCTTCATGTCTTGGAGGGTTTTCTTCATCCACATGACTTTTGTACAACATGCTGCTGCTGCTATATATTCCGCTTTTGTTGTCGATAGAGAGACAGATGTTTGTTTCTTGCTTATCCATGCCACCAGACTTTCTCCTAGATAGAATGCACCTCCACTTGTGCCTGTATTAAGCATTTGGATTAATCTGCATACGTATCTTGTGCAGTACTTTTGCCTTTGAGATACCAAAGCCCATATAGTGTTGTTCCTTGTAAATATCTGAATATTCTTTTCTGCGCAAGAAAGGTGATTTTTGTCCCAGGTAACATGATATCTAGCCACTAGTCCTATTGCTAGCATGATGTACGGGTCTTGATCTTTGTCGAGATAAAGAACCTATCATGGATCTGTAGATTTTTTGATCTATATCAACGGATCCATCATCGACACATAGCATCCACGTCATGGGAGTTGACACGGAGTTTGTAGTCCTCCATTTTGAACTTTTTCAACATTTCTTTTAAGTATTTTTCCTGTGAGATGAATGTACCTGTGTTCTTTTGCTGAATTTAAAGTCCTAAGTAGAAACTGAGCTCTCCAATCATAGACATCTCAAACTATGTTTTCATATCATCAGCAAACCCTTTTGCTAGTTCTTCTCTGTTGCTCCCAAACATAATGTCATCAACATATATTACAACAACCAATAGTTCATTTTCATGTGCTTTTATGTATAAATTGTTGTCTACTCCACCTCTCTTAAATCCTTGTTTTTGCAGATATTTATCCAGTCTTGAGTATCAAGCACGAGGAGCCTGTTTCAATCCATAAAGATCCTTCTTCAGCCTACATACATAGTCTTCTTTGTCTGTTAATGAGAAGCCTTCTGGTTGTTCCATGTAGACTTCTTCTTCTAAGTCTCCATTCAAAAATGTAGATTTTACATCCATTTGATATACCTTGAAGTTTTGGTAGCATGAAAATGCCAGGAACATTCTGATAGCTTCCATTCTGGCTACAGGAGAAAATGTTTCATCGTAATTAATTCCTTCAATTTGTGAGTATCATTTTCAGACAAGTCTGGCTTTATTCCTGATTACCTGTCCTTCCTCATTCTTTTTATTTTTGAATACCCATTTTGAGCCTATGAAATTTTTCTCAGTAGGTCTAGGAACTAGCTCCCAGGTATTGTTCTTCTCAATTTGGTCCAATTCTTCATTCATAGCATTCACCCAACACTTGTCCTTACTGGCTTCTTCAAACTTCTTTGGCTCTATTTGTGATAACATGGCTATGTATACCCCTTCTGTTTGTTCAGTTAGCTACCTTCTTGTCTGCACTCCTACATTATTGTCTCCAATGATTTGGTCTTCTGGATGGTTCTTTGAGTGTATCTTGAGGGGGATTTCGAGTTCAGTTCAGTATCTTTTGATGTCTTTCTTGCTCCATCATCATCTTGGTCCTCTTCTTCATGATTTTCTGAATAGTTGCTGCAGTCTGTATCTCTTGTCTTGTTTGGGAGTTCTTCATCAAATCTTACATCAATACTTTCTACAATTTTTCGAAGAGTCTTGTTGTAGCATCTGTATCCTTTACTCTTGGATGCATATCCTAAGAGTATTCCTTCATCTTCTCTTGCATCAAACTTCCCCAGATTTTCATCATTATTTTTTATGCAGCACTTGCTGCCAAAGACTCTAAAGTGCTTGATTGATGCTGGTTTACCATGCCATAGTTCATAAGGTGTCTTGTTACTGTTAGGTCTTAAATGAGCTTTGTTTAGAATATGTACTGCTGTGTGTACAACTTCTACCCAAAAGGTTTGAGTAATGTTACTCTCTTGCATCATAGCTCTGGACATTTGTTGTACAGACCTGTTTTGTCTCTCTGCTACTCCATTCTGCTGAGGTGTCCCTATAATGGTAAATTGTTGCTTTATTCCATGTTCATTACATAGGTCTGCAAAGTCATAATCTGTGAATTCACCTCCTCTGTCTGATCTGATACATTTTAGTTTGCATCTAGTTTGATTTTCTGCTAATGCTTTGAATATCTTAAATTTTTCCAGTGCTTCTGATTTGTTCTTGAGAAAAGAAACCCATGTCATTATGGAGAAATCATCTATTATCAGCATGCAGTAGGATTCTCCACTTGGTGTCTTAGTTCTAGTAGGTCCACACAGATCCATGTGCACAAGTTGGAGTGGTCTTCTTGTTGATAACTCATCTTTAGATTTAAAGGATGTGCGAGTTTGTTTCCCCAATTGACAAGCTTTGCATATGGTATTTGAAGGCTTTTTTATTTCTGGCATATCTCTAACAGCTTTCTTCTTGCTCAGTCTAATGATATGGTCGAAGCTAAGATGTCCCAATCTCCTATGCCATAACCATGACTCCTCAAGTTTGCTAAGATGACAGGCTTCATCCTCCTCTTTCACTTTGTACACATTACTCTCTGTTCGAACACCTTTGAGCAGAGTCTTTCCTGTTGTGCTTGACTTAACTTCACAATCTTGTGCTCTAAAAAGAACTTCATAGCCTTTGTCACACATCTGACTGACACTCAGTAAATTTGCTTCCAGCCCATCTACAAATAGTACATCTTGGGCCTTTCCTCTGCCATTGTCTATGCTAACTGAGCCTTTTCCCTTGATCTTACCTGATTTATCATTACCAAATGTAACATTGCCAGATTTCTTTTCATCAAGATTTATAAATTTGCTTTTGTCTCCAGTCATGTGTTTTGAGCAGCCATTGTCCAGGTACTACTGGATTTTCAGGTCTTGAGCAGTTAGAGCCAAGTCACATTTATTCTCCTTCTTTATCCACTGGAAGCACCCTTTTGTTTGGTATCCTTTGTGAGGTGATGAACTACATCTTCTTAGAGGACATTTGGAAGGTATATGTCCAACTTGATTGCATACACAACATTTGATCATAATTTTTGTAGAGTTATGGTATGCCCAAATTGCTTTGATTCATAAACCTCCTTGAGGTGTTAAACATCAATCTTTGTCCATACTTTCTACACTCAATGATTTTATGTTAGGTCCCTATATCACTAGTATAGTCCCTTATTATTGTTAGTGTAACCCCCTTATTGTTATTATTGTACCCTTGTAACCCCCATTTTTTTATTATTGTGCCCTTAAATTATTATTGTTAGGTCGGCTAGGATTACATTGTGGCTCACTAGGATTACATTATGGCCACATGGACTCCTATATATAGAAAGGAGGTTTTGTAAATTGTATCATCCAAGAATTGTTCATTTATGTAATGTATTGGAGGTTGCCCCCTCGAAGTGGCTTATTTCTAAGGCGTTGATATCCCTTTTCTTCTATTTTTGGAGCTGGTTACACAACATTTGGTATCAGAGCTTTGGATTCTAGGGTTTCGCTGCTCCAAACAGGTCATCGTGGCATTTTTGCTATAACTTTTTTTCTACGAAGTTTCAGAAGCTGAAATTTTTAGGGTGCGAAGCCGAAATCCTGAGGAAGCTTGTCTAAAAATTTCAGACCTTGGTTCGCAATATTTGCGGAGATATCATCTGTGGAAGTCAGGTCTTTTTTCAAGCTCCTAAACAGGTCATGCATTGGCATTGCGCTATAAAAAAATTTCTACGAAGGTTCAAAATCTGAAATTCGTATGGTGCGAAGCTGAAATCCTGAGGAAATTCGTCAAAAAATTTCAGAGCTTGGTTCACAATATTTTTGGAGATATGATCTGTGGAAGGTAGTGCTTTTTCAGGCTCCTGAATTTCATCTCAAAGAGGTGATCGTGGGAAAATTTCAATAACTCTCTCTTTGGGCATCGGATTCGAATGCCGTAAAAATTGGTTGCAAGTACATGGACTTCCGTTTCTTGGCTATCAATTTTAGAGACAAAGGACGAAACAGTGACACGTGGCAAGTCGTACAAGTTCGCTCTACTGAACCAGTCCAAAATTGGGTCATTGTGGGAGATTGGAAATAAATTTGTCTTGAAGAATCCAAATCAGATCATACCTGTGGCATTTGAAAGAAAGTTCAGAAGGCTACTATAGCAGTGAATTTCAGATATTGAAGATTCTCAATTACAGAGATAATTCAATTTCAATACAGAGCTCCTAAACAGCAAGTAAAAGGTGTGTATTTTTTTCCGAATTGCATAAGTCTTGTTTGAAGAATCAAGTTGAATTGATTCCAAGGGAATATTGTAGAATAGATATCAGTATTGGATTCTAAAATGGCCCCTAAAAAGAATTCAACTCCCATTAAGCCTTTATAAGGCTCTACTATGACTCATGAAGACGAAGAATGGCAACATGACATATCAAAATTACAAGAGCAAGTGCAACAAATTTCGCTCTCGCAAAGAACAACAAAAAATGAAATGGAAGTTTTGAAGTAGGGCGTGGAAACTAAGATGGATGGTTTGAAGAAAGGCGTGGAAGCTAAGATTAATGGTTTGGAAGCTAAGATGGATGGCATGGAAGTGGGCATGGAAGCTAAGATGGATGACATGGAAGCTAAGATTGATGAAAAAATGAAAGACAACATGGAAAGCATGAAGAAAGATCTAAAAGTAGACATCGAAAGTTTGGGAAAGTTGATACAAGAAATGTTTCCTAATGGTGAAAAGATAGTAGAGGAAACTCATGATGAGAACAAAATAAATGTTAATCGTGATTTCATAAACTCTAATGTTGGCGGGAAGAACCACCATATTCCAAAAATGGATATGATGAAGTTTGATGGAAAGGATCCTGTAACATGGATACTACAGATGGAGCAATATTTTGATCTCCATAATGTGCAAAACACACAAAAGGTACGCATTGCAACTTTTCATTTAGAACAAAATACATTTGTATGGTATCGATGGCTTTGCTCCCGTAAAAAAATTGTCACTTGGTCAATTTTTACAGAGGAAATGATAGCACATTATGAGGATACAAAGAGCAACACCTTCTTTAGCAAATTGATAAATCTCAAACAAAAGGGTTTAGGGGGGTAGCACATTGAGGACTTCCAAAAATTGAATATAAGGGTAACTGATATTCTAGAGGAACACAGGATTGATCTCTTCATAGGAACTTTAAAGGATAACATCCAACATGAAGTTCACGTTTTGGAACCTGATTCATTGGAGAAGGCATTCAGGTTGGCAAGAAAAGTTGAATGTAAAATTATGGTGACAAGGAAGCCTACCACTCAGTTCTATAAAGAAGGACGTGTTGCTACGCTTAGATTTCCACAACCTACAAGGTTGACACCACAACAATTGGAAGAAAAAAGAGCAAAAGAGCTTTGCTACAGTTGTGATAGCAAATACACTAAAGGTCATAAGTGTGCTGAGAAGAAATTATTTTACATAGATTGTGAAGAGGAAGAAGAAAATGAACAAGAAGAGGATATACACCGGGAACCAACCCTAGAAGAGGAAGAAATGAATCCGACCATATCGTGTAATGCACTGGCAGGAATTACCACTCCTCAAACTCTCAAGATAGAAGGACATATCAATAAGAAAAGGGTAATAGTGTTGATTGATTCAGGTAGCACCCATAATTTTATTCATTATAAGGTAGTCAAGGAATTAAATTGTTTCCTATACCCAGCACCAGAATGTCAAGTGATGGTTGCAAATGGAGGAACTATAAATTGCTCTGGAAAATGCCATAATATCAACCTAACCATGGGGGAATATGTATTGACTAGTCCAATGCTTTCCATTCCTATGGGAGGTGCTGATGTTGTACTAGGAGTACAATGGTTACAATCTTTTGGGACGGTAGCTTTTAATTTTCAAGAACTTTTCTTGAAATTTTTTTCAGAAGGAAAGGAAGTCGAATTACGGGGTATTGAAGGGAAGCCAGAAAGGATAATAAGCTCTAATGGCATGACAAAGCTTCTAAAGAAAGAACAACGAGGCGTAATTGCACAATTATGCTCACTAGAAGTTCCAACATCAAAATCATCTATTTCTGCAGATCTCCAACAAGTCTTGGACAATCATTCCAAGGTGTTGAAACTCCCAAAGGACTCCCACCTATTCGTGATCATGATCATGCTATTCATTTGATTCCAGGAAGTGTTCCTCCAAACATCAGGCCTTATAGATATCCTTACGTCCAAAGGAGCGAAATTGAACGTATGATTGCAGAAATGTTAGAGGCGGGTATAATTCAACCTAGTCAAAGTTCTTTCTCTGCTCCTGTAGTATTGGTACACAAGAAGGATGGATCATGGCGAATGTGTCCGGATTCTAGGGAGCTCAATAAGCTCACCATTAAAGATAAATTTCCCATTCCTGTGATTGATGAATTATTGGATGAATTACATGGAGCAATTTATTTTACCAAGTTGGATCTTCTTTCAGGATATCATCAAATTAGAATGAAGACCGAAGATATTCCAAAAATAGCATTTCGAACTCATGAAGGTCATTATGAATTTTTGGTCATGCCTTTTGGCCTTACCAATGCACCTTCTACATTTCAAGGGTTGATGAATTCTATTTTCAAACCCTTCTTTAGAAAATTTGTGCTAGTATTTTTTGATGATATACAAATCTACAGCAGGTCTTGGAAGGATCATGTTGAACTTGTTGACAGGGTGCTCAAAATATTGCAGGAGAAACAATTATATGAAAAAACATCCAAATGTTTCTTTGGAGTACAAGAGGTGGAATATCTGGGTCATATTGTATCTCACGAGGGTGTTAAAGTAGACCCTAACAAAATTAAAGCCATTAAGGACTGGAAAGTCCCCACAACCATAAAGCAGTTGCGAGGATTTCTTGGGTTAACAAGGTATTATCGCAAGTTTGTTAAGAATTATGGGAGAATAGCAGCACCTCTAACAACATTATTGAAGGAAGATGCATTTTCATGGACTCCTGAAGCAGCTAAGGCCTTTGAACATCTTAAAGAGGCAATGTGCCTAGCACCGGTCTTAGCTACGCCAGACTTCACAAAAACCTTTATCGTGGAGTGTGATGCCTCAAGAAATGGAATTGGTGCTGTTTTAATGCAGGAAGGAAGACCCATTTCTTTTGGAAGTCATCCAATCAAAGGAAAGTATTTACAAAAACCTATTTATGAGAAGGAAATGTTAGAAATACTGCATGCACTAAATAAATGGTGAACTTACCTAATGGGAAGACACTTCAAGGTAAAAACGGATCATGATAGTCTTAAACACTTTTTGGAACAAAGACTATCTTTAGAAGAGCAGCAAAAATGGGTCACAAAGATGTTCGGTTATGACTTTGAAATAATCTATAAAAAAGGAAAGCTTAATGTTGTTGCAGATGCACTCTCAAGAAAGAATGAAGAGGTGGAAGCATCGCTTTGCTCCATTTCTATTATCCAACCAGATTGGATAACCGAAGCAAGAGATGAATGGAAGAAGGACAAAGATGTATGGACACTCATTCAAAAGTTGCAGCAAGATCCTAGTACATCTGATACATTTATTTGGAAAAAATATTCCTTATGGTACAAATATCGCTTATATCTTTGTAAGAATTCCCAACTAAAACAAAAAATTCTTCTAGAATTGCACACTTCTCCTTTAGGAGGACACTTGGGATTTTTAAAAACTTACCACAGGGTGAAGAAAGATTTTTTTTGGGATGGCCTTAAATATGATATTCAAAAGTTTGTGACAGAATGTTTGGTTTGCCAACAGAATAAAGTTGAGACAATTAAGACCCCGAGACTTCTACAACCTTTATCCATTCCAACTCAACCTGCTTGTTAGTGTAACCCCCTTATTGTTATTATTGTACCCTTGTAACCTCCATTTTGTTATTATTGTGCCCTTAAATTATTATTGTTAGGTCGGCTAGGATTACATTGTGGCCCACTAGGATTACATTATGGCCCCATGGAATGCTATATATAGAAAGGAGGTTTGGTAGATTGTATCATCCAAGAATTGTTCATTCATGTAATGTATTTGAGGTTGCCCCCTCGAAGTGGCTTATTTCTAAGGCGTTGATATCTCTTTTCTTCTATTTTTGGAGCTGGTTACACAACATTTTGTGGCCAAATTCCTTACAATAAAAACAGTAACCATAGAAACTGTTTGCATACCTAATGTAAGGTTGTCTTTTCCATTTGTTTGCTTGAGGCAGTCTCTTCACTGTTTTCATCTTTTTCTGGTTTGAATTATTCCTCCTTGTATGACAATATGTAGCAATGTGTCATAGCTTGTGGCAGACATAGCAGGTGGCATTTTTTCATAGGAAGGAAGACTCTCCTTTGATGGTTTCCAAATTTGACATACTCAGGGGTCTTAGTATTTATCACATGCTTAGCTACTAGTGGTTTCTTCTGATCTCTATCTTCTTTATTACATATTTCTTCTTTTGTAGGAATTGTTTGAGGTGCTTCATCATCCTTCTTTGCTTTTACAAAAATAATTTTTCTGTTTTCATTTTCTTTGCTTTTACTTGATTCTCCTTCATAGCCTATTCCAGTTTTTATCAGAGGAGATCTTTGACCATCCAAAATTTCATTCAACTTACCAAATCTTGTTGTTTGAGAAGAGTTTGTATACACTTTCCTTTGAGCATTTTTTAATTTCTTTCTCAGACATACAACTTCTTCTTCTAGCTTCTCTTGTTCTCAAGTATTATCCTTGATTTGCTGAAGTAACATGTCTTCTATCTTCTTGGCTTCTTCAAGCTTTACCTTCAGCTGCATGAGGACTTCTGAATTTTGTTCTTCTTCTACAAATTTGAGGAGAATCTCCCTTTGTTTTCTGCATTTTAGTTTGATTCTGTCAATCTCCTCCAGGGCACTTCTTAGCTCCCCCTCAAGGTCAACTTCACCTTCTTCTTCATCTTATAGCAAGAGTCCTTTAAGATATTCTATGGCCATCAGTAAAAATTCAGAGGTTCCTTCTTCTCTTGAGGATTCATCTGAGTCTTTAGATGTACTGCTGTCTTGTTGAGCATAGAAGGATTTTCTACTGAATTTCTTTCCTTTCTGCCAGTTCTTTGATGTATTTTTCCCTGATTCTTGAGCCTGATTCCTTACTTTCTTGTGAGGACACTTAGTAGCATAATGTCCAATTCTTCCACAGTTAAAGAATTTGAAGGGAATTTTACCTTTGTATCTACCTGAGCCTCTATCCAGTTTCTTGACAAATTTAGCCTCTTCTTGATCAGAGCAAGAGCATATGTCTTCCTTTTCTTCTTTCTTCTTTTCTGTTTTAAAAGTTGCCTCCCTTGTACTTGGCTTCTTCTGTGGGAGCCTCGTCTCGTATGCTGTTAGATTTCCAAGTAGCTGGTTCATGGTCAAGGTCTCTCAATCAGCCGTTTCTTCTATTGCAGACACCTTGGGATTAAATATAGATGGAAGTGATCTTAGAATATTTTGCACAATTATACTTTCTGGCATGGTTTCTCCAAGAGCTTTCACATTGTTAACAATTTCTGCAACTTTTAAGAAGAAGCTGCCAATATCTTCATCATCATTCATTTTTAAATTTTCAAGCTGGGCTCTATATACTTGAAGTTTGGCCATCTTTACCTTTTTATTTCCCTCATGGATATTCTATAGAGTGTCCCACATATCTTTGGCAGTCTTACTGTGCATTATTTTGATAAACTCAACTTCACATAGTCCATTTAAGATTGCATTCATTGCTTTTGCATTAGCTACAAAGTTTTGTTTAGTTTCTTTCTCTGAATCAGTTGACTTTGTGGCATATCCAAATTCCACAGCATCCCAAAATTCTAATCCTAAAGACATTATGTATGCTTTCATTCTGATTTTCTGGAAGGCATAATTAGCACCAGTGAAGAAAGGTGCTTTATTGGTTGAGCTTCCTTCTTGACTAGTCATCTTGAGGGCCTAGGATCTCCTTTTAGTTGTTAGACTGATACAAAAGGAACCAGTTCTGATAGCAATTGTTGAATATTTAATTAAACTGAGAGGGGGGGGGGGTGAATCAGTTTAATACATACATAAGCTTTTTAAATTTTTCACCAAACTTATTTGCAGCTTAATATGTGAACAGTATTAAAATGTTGCAGTCAATATTAAATTAGTGTGATACCATACTTATGTTGAGAGCAGAAAACAATTAAGAAGATTGAAAGAATCACATCAACATACAAGAAACACACATAGAGACAGCAGATGTAAGTGGAAACCCATAAAGGGAGAAAACCACATCTTATTATTGTTGTGATGCAAAGGCAAGCTCCAACTCCCTCTCACCACTTTTTTCTGCAGGCACCAACCTATAGGAGGCTCCAACCTCAGTCAGTTACAACTGAAATCTATCAAGCTTCAACTTGATAGGGAAGCTCCAACTTCCTCAAGTTATTAAAAAAAATGTTTGCTAATTTACCTCAGATATCAGCTCTGTTCTGTAGCATCTCTTTCTACTCTGCTTCTCTTAATCTTCTCTGTCTCACTCTTCTATACTCTGCATTCTCTATTTTTCTCTCTCTCTCTCCATCTCTTCATATCAATGTGATATTATATATATATAGAGTGCATCACATGACTCTTTACATCCCTTAGGGAATTTGAAGTGAATAGTCCTGCCCTTTTGACTTCTGTCTTCTCATTCATTTATCCAACTCAATTTAAAATTATAATAATATGTAAAAAAATTCATGCTATAGTGGGATGTTTCTTTTCCTTAGGATACTTGCCTTTGCATCACAAACAATATAAAAAAATATTTACATTTACATTTTTCAGTTATACATCTCAATATCATTCAGCTCCTTTTCTAAACCTTGGCTTTACTGGATTTGTCTCTTCTGCTACAGTTGAGTGACTGTTCTATATGTCTTGGTTCACCTCTGTGACTATTTGTTTGTTCACTATACTTTGTGTGCACCAGCTACATATATAACTGCTTTTCAGGTTTTATTCTCAAATTCATATGAATCTGGGAAATGTCTGTTCATTACCATTTCTGTTCTCGAGCTACCTATCTACATTCTCTGTTCATATATATATGAGTTTAAACATAATGGTTTGAAACTCACATTACAATTTCAATTCACTCTTTTTCCCTATTCCATTTTTCTATCGCTGTCTCTAGCTCTTTCATTCTTGCGGGCTCTTATAATAAACCCAATCTTATAACTTTAGCACAGTATATAAAAATATATCGTTGTGTATGTATATTCCCGATTCAAACTATTAATAAACTGTTCCTTTTTTTTAGCGCCCAACATATATATGGTCACGGTTTTATAACCTTTGGCTCCGGGCGCACAGGGTTATTCAATGCATATCCAATTTCTTCATAATATATGTTGGTCTATATTACATATAATAGACCAACAATAATTTCTCGCATTTCACATATGTTAATATAGACAACGCTTTCAATATTATAATGAACCCTTTGGTTTAATCAACTCTCGGCCTCTTCAAAACTGTGGTTAAACCATAATAAAAAACCCAACGTATAATATTTCAGATTAATATTCAAATATTAATCTGCGTTAATCTGTGTTAATCCACCATATTAAACATTCATATTAATCCCGATGCATATTATATACATATTCCGTGGAGCCCACTTGTTAATGGTTTTCTTCAATTGATGGTTAATAACATATCGCACGACCAACACTGATCTGATGGATATCACTCGACAAAGATGCACAAACAATAATGCAATATACCTCTGTCAAATCCATGCACCCATCCAACGACTATTATTACATTCCCTCATTTCAATTAATCCAATGGATATCGCACGACTAGGATGCACGAAATATAATGTGTGATGGCACACAGTGAGAGTGGTTTTGCAACACTGTTCAGGGACGCGTATCACCTTTTCTATGGAATTGCTCCCAACCTCTTGAATATACCCCACTGGGTAAAGGTGGTGCGATGAAAATAATAAACCACCTTTACTATTCACTCTTCTTGGTTCCGCCCTTATGGTTCGGTGTTCCGCCTACCTTCGCGTTCCGTGGTCCTTTATTATTTTCAAGGGTTCTCCTCCTCACACCGTTCTATTAACGTATTTCTTCCGCGTTCTGCTACCGGGTTCCCTCTACTTAGTACAGGGTTCTGCTCCCTTTTGGCTCAGTTCTGCTTTAAACCTTTTTGTTGACCCTGTCTCACCTTATTTAATGGAATCGCTCCAGATTCATTCCTTACTTAAGTACCTTCACAGGTTTGATTCTTATGTATCAGTGTTCTGTTCCTTCGACCAAGCCAGTGGGGAATCCATTGGCCCTCACTGCTACAATTACATTCACCTTCAATATTTGTTGCGTTTATGGGTTACAGTAACTGTGATTTCACCAAATTGCTCATAATGTGCATCTAATGCACCTGCACATAGTTAACTAAATAGTTCCTTGGTTTTTCAACTGTGGAATGGAAATTTATGGGTTGGAATTTAGTTCTCTTCTTTGAGAGCATTATTGCTTCGAAAATCATACTTTAAATCAAATATTCAACCCTATTATGCACTCAAATATTTATTATATACATGTATAGAATCTCTATTAACCCTTGGGATTTCTTTTCACTACAGCACCCCCAACCAGTTCTCAACCTCGATCTCATTTTGTAGGTTATGCACAACAATGTTTATAACTAAACCCTTCTTGTAAGTTTATACATACCCCAAAATCATAAACTCAGAAAAATACAAGGATACACATATGCAATTCTTGTATCAACAATATCCATATAATACTGAAACCAATCCTTCTTCATACACAACTTAATTTACTCAGACAACTGCCTCTGCTTCATGTTTGTTACTTTGCCTCATTGCTGGTTCAAGTACTCCTCCTTTGCCATCCCCTTTGCCATCAATGACAATATTTCCAACACAACTAGCGTACTGACCCAGTGCCACTGCTAGAAGTCTCTCCCCTAGGGTGCTTGGTGTCATCCAAAAATCTTGGGTGAGATTCATGTACCCCACTGCTCATGCCCAGAGTGCCCAAGGATAATAAAAAAATCGACTGTGCCCGTGAGTGATGTAGAAGAGGGTCGGGTACGTGAGTCCCCATTGATACCATCAAGTATCACTCGTCTATTTCCCCATCGATCCTGGGTGAAATACCCCCAAAGGTAAGCCCAGTGTCCTTGTCCATGAGTCTCCCTGGAGGCAATGATGTATGACCCTACCGTGCAGCACCATACGCCCTTGCATACCACCGATTATCCATGTACTCCTCGACATGCCACTGCACACTGATGCATACCCCTGTATACTGCTTGATACCCCATGCTACTGTTGTACCACCCTGTACCATCTCGTGCCATGACTGTGTCCAGGAATCGGTCACTCCCTGCGTGCTCTCAATGTGATGTAGGACACTCCTACTCCACAATGCAGTCCCACACACTATGGTACACCACCATGCAACTCCATGTCCACCGGTAGTCCACTGCTCAATGCTAGAGGGTCTTACACATCCCTCGATGTGATGACCTAGAGATGTGCCTCTACATGTCAGACTACCCCCAATCGGTATCATTGTCTCCACCATCGCATCACTATACCCGCCAACGAATGAATCATCACTCCAAATCCTACTCGAGGGGTCCAAGAAGCGAATCTCTCTATGTGTCAGTAGTGTTACCACCACTTCTTGGCTCCGCTACGTCCTCTGTGCCCAAAAAAAGTTGAAGAATCCTTGGCCCCATACAAGGAACCATCTGGTGGCCTGCCAATACCACCCCCTCCGACAAGCTCCTGCCAAGGTATGTTGGTCACCCTGTGACCCTGTGTACAAATGTCACGCCAAGACAACCTAGGGAGTCTGCCCATAAACTGGTTGGCCACTGTAGCTAGCCGAAACTCCACTAGCAGATGCGCATGCTCTACTGCTAGCCCAACTGTACCCTCCCAGACATAGTCAACCCACCTAACTGGGAAATGATAGGTGATCCCACCTAGATCCCAATGCCAATCTAGGGTTCCTGTATGCCCAACACCTAGGAACTCCTGCTAAACTACACCCAGGTCCACCACTATCTCTATAACCCACTCCACCGGGTACCAACTCGAAATCTCTTGCCATCCAACCTCAACATGTGGATGTTGTACCCTGTGCAACTCTGATCGTCTCATACCACTATCCAAGTCAATGTATGAGATCTGACTAGGTGGCTCTGCCTCTCTCTCTCCAATGGGAAGAGGTGACCCAACAATGTTGCTAGTCTTGTCCATGCATGCCTGAAGGGAAATGATAAGACTCTCCAACGTGCCCTCTGGCTGTACCATCAGGGAATCTAATCGTTCCCCAATGTGGGCTAACTTGGCTGTTGACTCGGTACAAGCCACTCTCATGCCCTCCAGCTCCTTGTCCTTCAACAAAATGGCCTCCCATACTGACATGGCCTTCCCTTTCAAAACTAGAAGGTCTGCCCAAAGCCGATGATACCACTGTTTGCGACCATCATCCAATACCTCTGTATCTCCTAGTGCCTCATCGAAGGTGGATACATCTCCTGACACCTCACCCATCTGTCGTGTGCTGCTACCACTGGAAGACTTGGACATGACTCCAGTCATCACCTCAATGGATGGATCTACTGGGGTAGGCTATACCTTCTCCACTACGATATCAACCGACACGGTCAAGGAGGTCGCCAATGAGGGTGAGTCCTCTGTCACACTAGGTGTATCCTCAAACTCCCTGCAATCCTGCGTGCCCTCATCCTGCAAGTGCAAGGTAACCATTTTGATGGTTTCCCTCTCCGATACTCGGTCAAGCTGGAAATAGGTATCCAACTTCTCCACCCAAGCATTTTCTGAACACTTGGATGACCCGTCAAATGTTGGTAAATGGAATCTTCCCATTGTGTGCCATAAGCCCCCATCATGTGGGTGCCTGTTCCCTTTGTGAAACTTGCGGGGTCTGCTATCTCGCTGGAGATGAACAAAATCTTTGAATGGAAGGGCATCCTTGAACTCCTGCCCATATCCCTGATACTTGGCGAAATAATCACCCATGTGGCTCAGCTCTGGCTCCTGCTGTGCTCTTGCCCCTGTGTCTGCACCAAGAAAAGTGGGCATAGTAGAATGTGTGGGTGTATGTGATGCCATATGCTAAGTGGTATCATGCTTCGGAAAATGGTGGGATGTGCTTGATCCCTCGCCAATCTGGAAACCCCTTAGGGTTTCGTGCTGTTTAGCCTCCACAGTGGTGAATCTTTGCCCCATAACCTCAATCTACCTCGCCAGATCCTGTACTGATTTCAGGAGCATCTCCCCAAATCTCTTCACACCATCATCACTTGCCATCGGCTCCTCTTGCTATGTGTCTACAGGCTCCTCAGAAACTGCACTGCTGCTCCAAAACTACATTGTTGCTTGACTTCGACCTCTGATTCACCCACTGAAAACTACTCAAAAAATTAGAGGAATTTGGGAAGGTGATCCTTGCCCAAAACCCATAAATGGTTTCTTCTAATTCCAATCTTCAAAATCTGACCCTTTGTAGTTTGGCCCTCTTCCAATTTCATTTTTTGGCATTGCAACTACTACTATCAATTGTTGCTCTCCAAATTCTTGGTAAACCTCTATATGGTCTCTTTCCTAATGTCATAGACCACAGGCTGAACAAGAACTATGCTCTGATACCACTGTAGTATCCCGTTTTGACTGGGAGGGCATTTACCAGATATGTCGCCTCTAAAAGAGTACGAGATCCAGAGGCTACTTGGCCCTTTCTAGACTCTGTCTAAGAGTAAATGAAAAACACACCAAGTGGTATAGAACTATAGTGCTCAAACACAATAATAGAAATAGAAAGAGAATACAACAACTACGGCAACCACGACAACTACGGCAACTCAACTAGAAAACATATAAAGAAAATGATGAGCCATTTTATTAATTTGAGAAATGCAATGAAGTACAAGAGGTGATCTTGCGCGAGGAAAATGAGAAAAAAATCTCAGAAATGACAAGAAATGGCTACTCTAAGGACTGCGTCCCAACTGCTGGAGAAATGTCGTGTAGCTGCTACTGTTGGAAGCGACTGAAGATTAGGGGCTGATCCCCTTGCCGGAATGAGATGAAAATCAACAAACCTCCTCTCCTCAAGAACCCCGACAAGATCCACAAACCATTCCAATAATGGTTGATCCCTGAAACAACCAGAAACTACCTCCCTAGTGAATTACGCTAGCCTCCAAGGGACAACGCAGTGGCTGGATAGAAATAGCTAAAATACTACCAGAAACCCCGCAAAAAACCTCTGATAGGCAAAGGCTGACCCTCTGCTTGAAATCCTGGCGAAATCACCTGCAGAAACCCCAATCCAAAGCTCCACCACAAGGGACTGCATCCTCTCTCCCAGTGACTATGCATTCTCTCTAAGCTCCAGCTCCGCAACAAACCCAAACAATGAAACAACTCACAAAACGTTGAAAAACAAACCTTGCCCGAGTAGGCACTCAAAGTCCCCTGGGGCTAAGGGTGAGATCTCCACACGGAGACACTCGGTGCACTAAACATTGCTGTAGACAGGCTAAATAGCTAGCATGCGAATGAAGACCAAAGTCTCACTCAAAAATCAAAAAATCTAGAATGATCCAAATGAGGAGGCTCCTCCCTCTTTTATAGCATTGGTTTCCCTCCAAAACCCATCATAATCTCACTCCTCCACATCCTCATCCTTATCTGTGGAGAAGCTTCTATAGTGCACATAGGCTTCCCTTCTCTACGTGGTGTTTGGACCCCCTTGGCTCCCCCCTTAAGTCACAACGTTGTGCTACTAGGAAGGTGTTTTATTCCATCTAAGTGAGTTGGACCCTCCTTACTTACTTTTTATTTATTTACGAACCATAGATGACAAAAATATACAAAATCGAATATTCCAATAGCTGTCGCTAATTAGGAATATTACAATATCAGAGTGGGCAAAGCTTGTGGTGGGGTCCACTGAGGCACTCTTTCTGCAAATGTAGCCACACTTTGTCACCCACCTGGAAGTTGTGTGGTACCCAATGTTGATCATGTCCTTTCTTATGCTTAGCATTGGCTCTGTCCAATATTTCATGAACTTGTTGGTAGATGTGATGAATGTGCTCGATGTAGTTGTTCGTTTTGTAAGCTTCAAACTAGACATAAGCCAAATCGGCCTAAGTAGCCACGAATGGCATGGCTACGTCAATGGGATATAGTGGATGGAATCCCAAGCCCACCTGAAAGGGGATGTGGCCGGTTGAGCTGTGGAGAGCCCAATTATAATTGTGTTGTACATAGTTGAGGCTCTCATCCTATGTGCATGGATGCTTTGAATTGTACGTACGCAGAACGTGTACAATAATTCTGTTGACGACCTTTTTCTAGCCATCAGTTTGGGGATGGAAAGCTGTGGACTTGGTGAGCTTGGTGTCCAACATTGTCCAGAGGCTAGACCAAAATGTGCTCAGGAACCTTCTATTGCGATTTTATATGATAGACTGTGGGATCCCAAAGTTCACCCAAACTCATTCAAAGAAGAGTTTAGCAATGGCTTCTGCTGTGATGTTCTTCTTGCCGGATGCCATAATGGCCATATTCAAGAATTTGTCGATGACCAAAAAAACATAGTCATTTCCATGCTTAGTATAAGGAAGTCTTGACATGTAATCCATGGAGATGGATTCCCAAGGTCGACTAGGGGTAGGTAGCAGAGTATAGAGGCCTTTCTTCTTGATGGTCGGTTTGGCAATGGCACAAGTAGTGAAGGATCTAATGTACTTCCTGACATCATGTCGAAGGTTCGGCCAATAGAAATACTTCTGCAATACTGCCACTATTTTCTCACCCCCGAAATTCCCAACAACTCAACTATAGTGTGCTTCCCATATCATCTTTGCACGCTCGCTTGAAGGAACACAAACGTGTCCCAGGTGACATAACAGTGCATCTTGGAGGTGAGAATTTGGAACTTGTGTACCCCCCAGGAGTGCCTTGTATGTGTGGCCAAATTTTGGATCGCTCTTGTAGAGAAGTAGCCAATCAGAAGTCTCATGCCCACAATATTTGAGAATGGTGGTTAGTGCCACGATTGGTGGGTAGCTGAGGCAATTTGCAACATTATTGGTGCTACTCTTCTTGTACTTGATTTTCAAATGAAACTATTTGCGGATATGTGGACCACTTTTGATGGCGATCGTTCTACAACTTCCCTTGTCTCTGTATGAAATACAAGGGTTGGTGGTCTATGTAGATGATTTTTTCCTTCCCAAAAATGTAATGCTTCCATTTTTTAAAAGCTTTCACAATGGAATACATTTCTTTGTCATAAATGGGATACTTGCGAACTGTGTCAGACAATGTCTCACTGTGATATGCCACTAGATGCACTTGTTGAGTAAGAAAAGCCCCAATATCATAGTCAGAGGCATGTGTCTCGATCTCAAATGGTTGTTGGAAGTTTAGTAATGTGAGCACGGGGGCAGAACAGAGGTGACGTTTCAATTCTATTAATGACTTTTGTTGAGATTCCAACCAAAATAATTTTTCTCTCACTCCTCCCTTGGTGACTTGACTCAAGGGCCAAGCGATATGAGAGAATCCCAACATGAACCTGTGGTAGAAATTAGCAAGACCCAGAAAGTTGTGAAGCTTTGTTATAGTAGTTGGGGTTGGCCAGTCTCGAATGACTTGGATCTTGGTTGGATCCACATGCACCCACCTTTCATGAATAATGTATCCCAAATATTGAACCTGGGTCATGCCAAAAGTGCACTTCTCCAAATTGGCACACAACTTGTGTTGTCGTAGTGTTTGGAGGACTTGTTGGATGTGGTGGAGGTGCTCTTCCCAAGTCTGGTTGAAGATCGGAATGTCATCCAAGTACACTACTAAAAATGAGTTGGTGAATGGCCTCAAGATGTCATCCATCAACCTCATGAAGGTTGCAGGAGCATTCATCAACCTAAAAGGCATGACCAACCATTCGAAAAGGCCCTCCTTGGCTTTGAAGGCATTATTCCACACATTGGAGGGTTCGATGGGTACCTGGTGATACCCAGACTTCAAGTCAATCTTGTTGAAATATTTCACCCCTTTCAATTGGTCTAGAAGGTCATCAATCCATGGGATTGGGTACCTATTCCGGACAGTGATCTTGTTCAACGCTTGATACTCAATACAAAGTCTCCAAGTCCCATACTTCTTCTTTACTAACACGATCAGGCTCCTACAAGGTGATGAACTTGGCTGGATGTGACCTTTCTGCAATAGCTCCTGAATTTTCCTCTTGATTTCATCGTTCTCCAGAATAGAGTGACAATAGATCAGTCCGTTGGGTAGTGGTGCACCTGGCATTAGATCAATGTGGTGCTTGACTTGACAATGCAGAGGCACCCCTATGGGTGGGGTCAAAATTTCCCTGTACTCCTCCACAACCTTGTCCATTTTTTTTGTCGCACAAATGAGCCATGTCTGGAGGTCGTGGCAACAATATTCTTCTTGCCCTGGGGGTGGATCATCAGGAAAAAAAATTTCCTGGTTTGGGAAATGAACTTACTGCATTTTTTTGTAGTAACCAAAGAGATATTGGTAGGCAGTGGTACCTCTGGTATCCTGTACAGCTTATTTCCCAGGGTAACAATAACAATGCGAGGTCGTGACTCATACACAACATGTTGCTTCCACGATTATGGTTGGCCTAATAATACATTAGAAACATCAATAGGAGAAATGTCACATAATATCTCACCCATGAAGGGCTTGATGCTATAGGGAAGGCGACATTATTGGCTAACACAAAGATCCTGTCCTTGGTGAAGCCACCCGATGGTGTATGGTTGTGGGTGCACTGTGGTCAAGAAGCCCAACTGCTTCATGAAATATGTTGAAATGAGGTTCTTTTGGCTCCCATTATCGACAATGAGCTGTAGCTAGGAACCCTTTACCCACATTTGGGAGTGGAAGAGACATTCTGCCTCCTCTGGATCCTCTGGTTCCTCCCTTTGGATCTTTGTAGTGGCAACAATGGCGTTGGGCTCTGCATCAATAATATTTTTAACTTTTTCATTCTCCTTGTCAGGTTTTGATTCAGAGTCAGAGCATGCATCTGATTCAGAAGCCCTCATCTCGGCTACGAGCAACTTCTTGGCCCGACACTCCCTTGTGTTGTGAGTGGAGCTCTTATGGAACTCACACCAATTTCCCATGTCCTTCTTTGGCTTCGCAGTGTTGTTCTTTGCTTTTGGCTTTGGCATGTTGTCTTGGGCCACCATGCCTTGGCTTCCTCTGTTATAGCATCATTTTTCACCTTCATATGATTCATGATTGCTTTTATGTCTTTGGGCACCCATTCCCATAGACTTGGACAAAATTCACTAAAAACAGTGTTAAAAATCCCATACGCAGTTATGCCCATACTTTTCTGCGTGTATACGCAAGTCCAGTCAGACTTTTCCGCATATGCCATTAAAATGATTAAAAAATATATAAAAAATCCCTATTTTCGGGCTGGGTTGATGGTTACTCCAGTAGTTCAACCACCCTAGCACGTGGCCAACTGTTTCCAACTGACTGAAACTACTTTGAGGATGTATAAAAAGCCCTCAAGTGTATGGCCTAAGAGGGGGAGAAATGACTAATCTTATACTCTATTGGAATGCCTAATCCAAATCTGATTTCCCGTGCCTCCTGCACTTTCCCTGTTCAGTATTGGAAACCTTTGTTTCCAGGAGATGTTCATCCATCTATATGTCATCTCGTGTGCACAACTTCTGAAGGAGTCTTAGCGAGGCAAGGGCGGGACGAATCCGGACGATGGTCTCGTCAAATATTGTGAGAGGATTCAGGTGATCTCTCCACTTTTACTACTGTACATGCTATTCATAATACAGAAGAACCATCTTGTTCCTGAGATATACGTGTTGAAATTTGCTTGCATATGTGAAAACATTGATTATTTAAGCATTTATTATGGTTTATTTAATGTTTCACGTGGATTTCACTAACGTTTAGGGTAGATATATATTGTACAACCAGTTCTTCGTGTTTGTTTCTTTCTGGTTTTCAGGTTAAGAAGGAAGAAAGGTTGCTGGGGGTTTGGACCCTGCGGGATCTACTACAAACGTAGGACCTACGGTACGTTCCTCGATCTACTCTATCTAGTTTTTCATGAATGAATATGGTTGTGTGTGAGTCCTTATGAATGGTATGCCCTGCTCTGTGGAGGTTTTGACCCAACAAACCTCTAGGGTGATTTTCCCCGAAACATCTTCCTTTGTTCTGTGGTTTGGGGGCACCTTTCCTTTGCTTTTGATTTGCAGATCCAAAGTCTTGCTTCTTCTACTTGAATTTTTTCTCAATCTTGGCAGCATATCGGTATGCCGTACCAAGCGAAGGAGAAGTATTGTAGACAACTACAATACTTTAGCACCAAATGTTTCTCTGAATCTTTGATACCAAACTTTGTGTGCAGGGTATGGAATAGATTCGTCAGATCATGCACATCTTGATCCCTTTGTTGTTGCAGCGTGGTCCATTGTATGTACTTGTCCTCATAGCTCCCCACGGGATAGTATTTTTCCTTGATGGCATCTTAGAAAGAATTCCAATTGGTTACGAATGATAATAGAGAGGTTTCTCTCTCATCTTTTTTCTTACATTAAGTTTCCCACTAGTCCTTGACATGGGGGGCATCTTTGAGGAGTGCAAAAATAATCTTCTCCTGTTTGAAAAAATCATGGACTGATAAATATCCTTCTAATAGATTCAGCCATATATCTACGACATCTTCATCTATTTGACCCTCAAATATGGGAATGTCAAATTTTACTTGTACCTTAAAGGGAGTTGCACCTCCAGAGTGGCTGTTGGATGCAAATACGCTGCTGGTCGGCGTTCGTTGAAGGATCTGGGAAAAGTTATCCATCATTGCATTCCTTTGTTTTTTGAGGGCCTCCTCAAGCAATATTTTTATAGGATCTCCTGCTCCCTCATATTTCTTTTCGTCCTCCTGTTAGGCGGATTAATCCCTCTTGCAGACAAGAGTGATCTCCCTAGTATCCTAAGGATATCTAGAAAAAAACAGACCAAATGCAAAATATTTTCTCTAGATTATTATGATTCAGAATTATTAATTAACTAAGTAGGAAGAGATTCTCCTACCTTAAGTCCAACGCTTGCTGTAATCTTCAATCCAGTCGCTCCAAAAGAGATCATTTCAGCATGTAAGATCTCCATGCAAAGACAAGAAAAAGGATTAAAATCACCTGCAATATATAATAATTCAGAAACATTAATCTATCTCAGTGATCAAGGATTCCAAGAATTAAATTACTCAAATAGATACATGAAAAATTTAATGAGAAAATAGAATCCATTTGTATTAACTTGTATGATAAGAAGTAACCTTACAACCTTGTTGCCTTAATGTCATACAGGTTCTTCCAGGGTCCTGAACAGCTATTTTCCATCAGATTGACAATCCTTCTCCTCTCTAAACTAACATAAAACTATGGATATGATGCCAATTATAGAGAGTATAATTTCTTCAACAATTCACCTCAAAACAACCAAGTTCTAAGTACCCTTGAGACTAAAACATGATCTCACTTTATAGTAGAAGGGAGGAAGTTTTAGTTCCAAAGAAAGGGGGATAAAGTCCTCTCAAAAAGGGATTTTAGCTCCAAATACCAAGGTATAATCTCCATTAATGAAGGGATAGAGGTTCATGAATGAAGAGGCAAATCTCGACCATATTAGGCTTCTAGAAGCTTCCAACTAGGAGAATATTCGACCAACTCAGCTTACTTTTTATTTTATTTTACCTTTTATGGGGGTACGCAGTTTTAGTAAACAAGATGTGCGGAATGTGCCACAGGTTATAGAGCAAGAAACTTCAGTACTGCAAGCAATGACTAGGAAAAGTGTGGAGTTAGGCTTTTTAGGGTTTTAATGAGCTTTTTCCAAATTCCAAGACTTGGTTTAGGAACTTTATAATTTTGGACCTCCAAGGGAGCATAAAATAGGTAATGATGAACCCATATAAAAAAATAAATGTCATGGTGACAATGTTTAGTGTAACAGATTGCCCCCTAAAGCATGAAGTCTGAAGTAGTTCTAAAGAGTGAAGTGCTTTATCATTATGATGATTGGGTTACAGGCGTACCAGTTGAAACCTGTAAAAACATTCAATGCAAACATATATATGTATATCATCATTGAGGTATGAATTTCCATACTCAGATCAAAACTAACTACATGTTCTAATATAGAAATGATTTTAGAATTACATCAATAGTAGACACATCATGGACGCAACCACCTATCATAAGTATTCTACTGTATTATGAATAATAAAACTCCTCGCAGCCTGGATGGTGGAAACTAGATCCAGGGTCTTGATTTTCACTTCTCGAACTAGTACGATTCTATGAATGTGACTAATTAAGTCGAAGTCGAACATGGTAGAAACCACTTGATTACCAATCAATGATGTGAATTGTTAACAAGTGTGAGAGAAACCACCAATAATGACAATGGCTTTCAAAGTACTCAATACAATTTACGAGGTGTGAATGAATGATTTGCAGTTTAACAATTCACAGAGTCATTTGATCGAAGGTCAATGATGTAACCTATCATTGAAGGTGAGAAACCTGCCATTAGGGCATGCAAATCCCAAGCTACTTATAGGATTCTAGATCAAATTTCTAGATTATGAGCTATCGTTGATAGAAAGTGACCCATCGTAGGAAACCCCATGACATGAAACCATTAGATCAAGTTTTGAGGAAATTTTAGCAAGGACTGACTCAGGAATGGTCAACATGAATGGAGAAAAATATTTGCAATGAATGGTTTTATTTGAACTGTCCCTTGAACACATAATGAAACTGCAGATGATTTGGTGACAATTGACCTAAAGCTAATACCTAGAAACCGACTAAAGAATTTAAATGTGGTTTGATTAACGGTTAGACAAAGGATTTTCCCAACCCAAGTATGAGTGTGACAAAAGTGTCATGTTCAAGAGTGGTATACTACTTTTTGGAACAAAGTGTGACAAATGGATTCATTCTCTCTTTTTCCCCTACCATTTCTGGCAAGTACCTCTTTATTTTTTACAAGCTTGAGGAGGATAAAATTTTCTTGTTGCATAAGCTCATCCTTTAGATGAGTACAACTTAGTATTAAAATAGAACCCTAAGAAGGAGTGGTTCGTTCCTATTTTTAATTTACAATTCCTTTACTATTAAATTTTGACGAGTCCAATATAGGTGAAACTCGGTGCTTTTCAATTTTAGGGAGTCAAAAGAAAAACTTAAGAAAACTCTGTGGGTGTAATTTTTCATAAATTTAGTCTCTCAAGCCCGAAAAAGATAAAATAATGTAGGAGAGAACTCTATTGACCATGATTAGTCAACATATATCTTTTTTGTAAATAGTCCATTTCAGTCCGAAAATGGGGTAAACTTATACTGAAGGGACGACTGTTCATTTCCTTTAACGAGTTCAAATAGTCAAGTAATTGGAAATGTTTTCATGTTTAGAGAGTCTAAAAGGGCTTAAAAGAGAACTCCAAGGTTTTAATTTTTAGTAATTTTCAAGAGCCCGAAAAAGTGATAAAAGTATACTCATTATCAAAATAATTCTTTTCACCTGAAAAACTTTCTTTCAACACATAAACTCAAAAAATTAAACATATATGTTTCTAATAAGTAATTTCTTTTGAAAAATAGCTTTTTAAAGTGGAAAAAAAATAAAATAATATTTTATTCATTCAAAAAATCTTATAAAAAGTAGTTTAACAAAGTCATTTTCACCTTTTGCATTCAGAGTTGAAAGTTGAGAGCTTTTGGTAGAAAAAATTCTGGAGGTGATAACGGGAGAACCGACCACTCAAATTGAAAGCCGTCGAATCCAGATAATCTAAAACACTATTCTCTTCATTTTCATCCATTTAAATTCTCTTTTTAAGTTTTCAAATCATTTTTTGAGGGGAAAAAAGGTTCAAAATTCCACTCTTGGGGGTTTGTGGGTCATGCACTGCTTACCTGCGGACCTTGATAATTTTCCAAAAGGAAAATTATTGGGCTACCATGGTTTTTACGAAGAGTGTGTGTGGGGGTCCACACTGTCTCTATATAAAAACTGTAGGGGCACTGTGAGAAAAGGAAATTTATTAAATTCTCTCACAATTGGTTAAAAAATCTCACTCTAAAAGCTTCTAACCTTCAAATGCGTCCATTTGCAGATTGTTACGCAATGTTGGAGTGGAGAGAACGTGAGCACGAAGAGGTAGATGATGCAGCTATGAATAATCCTAATGCAGGAGCATCAAAGCTAAATTTTCATTATTCATTTCTGTAATTTAGGGGGTGAGGTGTTTTAATTATTTTATTAATTATTTTGCTCACTGTAATAAATTAAGAGAGAAAATTGTAAAGCAAGGATTATTGTAAATATTCTTTTCATAAATTAAGGATATTAGTGGAGTTGAATTAGGTAGATAATATAGGGATTAGGAATTCCATAAACGAGGCTTAGTTGAGTCCAAAAAAAGATAAATCTAATTTAGATTTCAGGTGAGATTTGTGTGGAGGAAATTATGGAGTGGAATAAATTCATATTTATGTATAAATAGGAGGATTGAGTGAGGATGAAATAAAAGTGAGGAAGTGAGGAATACAGAGATGGTTTGAAAGCTTTTGTAAGAGAGCTGAGAGCCGAGAGACCATCCATTGTAATATTCGGCCAATGATTGAGTCTGAAATTTTGTGTTAATATCAATCAATATTATGTTTGTATAGCTCTTTTTTTGTTATGTATATTTGAAGCTGAATCAAATTTGTTTTTTATGAATAAATAGATGAGATTATTAATGCTTTGGAAGCACACATGAGTTTTTATATGCTAGGATCTGATTTAACCCAGTATCCTGGCATCATTTGGTATCAGAGCCACTGGATTTGTAATCATGTTTTCATCATTGTTGTGTGGTGAAGTCGATTCCATTGAGGTGGATCGTTGGATGCGTGGATTGATGTGGCACATTTTCAAGCTATGAGAATGTTTGTATGAAGCATGAGGGAGATTTATTGAACCCAAAGCTTTATACAATTTAGAGGATTGATACCTGTACCTGCTATTTAAATTATCAGGTGATATTAGCCCGTCCGTTAAGTTTTGAGGAGGAGCGTGAGGATAGGAGAGCATAGAGAATAGGTATGTAAAGAGGACCAACCACGAGTTGTGTAGATGGAAGTGGCCAAGGGATTAGTTGACTTTAGCGTAGAGTGGAAGTCTTATACTATAAGTTGGAACATGGTTCTAAGTGCCAGAACTGGAAATCGATTTAATTGTGATGTGGAGAGATTACATATAATGGCCAAAAGTTTTTAAAATTCAGCGTTCAGAGGACATCAGCATATGTCAGTCAAACTGATAGTCATATAGGGGATTTGACAGTCCGCGAAACCTTAGATTTTGCTGCAAGATATCAACGTGTTGGTTGCGGCTACACAGAATTGGAAGAATAATTAGAAAAGAAACGAGTAACTACAGGAGAAATGTTTGTTGGACCCAAGAGAACACTCTTCATGGATGAAATATCTATGGGACTCGACAGTTCTACAATTTATCAAGTAGTGAAGTGCATAAGCAATTTTGTCGACATTTTGGATGGAATTGTACTTATGTCTCTATTGCAGCCTGCACTTGAGACATTTGAACTATTTTATGATATAATACTTCTATCTAAAGGTTAGATTGTTTATCAAGACCCTCGTGAAAGGGTAATAGAGTTCTTCGAGTCTTTGGGATTTGTATTACCACTTTGTAAAGGCATTGCCAACTTCCTACAGGAGGTGTTGTTGCATAAGGATCTGGAGCAAAAATCATTAAAGAAGATAAGAAATCGATAAAATTGGATCATATTCGTGGTTTGATTCTACCTTGTTTTGTCCAAAGATGCACTTATTACTTATGTGTATTCATTGGAATTCAAATTTTCTTAATTCACCAGATTTTATTTTAGTAGTTAGATTATTTGGTTACATACAGAGTGCGCAACAAAACCACAGTTTTTTTTCTTTTTCTGTGTGTGCACATACGAGTTCTTATATTTGTCAGCCTCCGTTTCCATTCGGAAACGAATTTTTGTGCGGTTCAAGTTTTTTTTTTTGGGGGGGGTAGGATATACAGAAGAAACTACAGTACACAGAGTGGAGTGTTGACTTGCGTGGTTGCACTGGAACAGTAACTTAAACTCTATAGTTTAGTGCCAAGAATTTAGAAAAGGGCGAAGTAATCTATTACCTTTGAAGGTGTAGAAATAAAGTGGAAATATTTGTGCCGAAGAAAAAAAGAATCCAATAATGTGAGATGAACATAACAAAATCCATATGTTTGTGGCTCCCTCTTTCAAATTCCATACCATGAAGATAATGTTGGTCAACTTGTCTCTTTTAAGGCATTGAAGTATTTTTTACAGATATGCGTTGAAATATTGTTTGTAGAGAGCATGGAAGACCCCTATTCAAGACTCGAGGTTTTTGAAGCATTGTTGAGTTCATGAAATTGGGTAAGTGTTGTGTGAAGATCCATGGAAGCATGTAAAAGACGTTTTGTGGAGCGTGTGGACTGGAATTATGTGCAACATAAATCTGAACATGGAAATTTCTGTTAGGTCCCTATATTACTACTATAGTCCCTTATTGTTGTTAGTGTAACCCCCTTATTGTTATTATTGTACCCCTATAACCCCCATATTGTTATTATTGTGCCTTTAAATTATTAATGTTAGGTCAGCTAGGATTACACTATGGCCCCACTAGGATTACATTGTGACCCCATGGATTCCTATATATAGAAAGGAGGTTTTGTAATTTGTATCATCCAATAATTTTTCATTCACGTAATGTATTGGAGGTTTCCCCCTCGAAGTGGCTTATTTCTAAGGCATTGATATCTTTTTTCTTCTATTTTTGGAGCTGGTTTCACAACATTTGGTATCAGAGCTTTGGATTCTAAGGTTTCGCTGCTCAAAACAAGTCATCGTGGAATTTTCGCTATAACGTTTTTTCTACGAAGGTTCAGAAGCTAAAATTTTTAGAGTGCGAAGCCAAAATCCTGAGAAACAACTTTGCAAAATTTCAGAGCCTGGTTCGCAATATTTTCAGATATATGATCTGTGGAAGTTAGATCTTTGTGTAGGCTCTTTAATTTCACTTAAAAAGGTCATCCCATAATTTTCACTATAATGTTTTGTCTATGAAGTTTCAGAAGCTGAAATTTTTAGAGCGTGAAGCTGAAATCTTGAGGAACATCTTCGCAAAATTTCAGAGTTTTCTTCGCCATATTTTCGGAGATATGATATGTGGAAGTTAGGTCTTTTTCAGGCTCCCGAATTTCATCTCAAAGAGGTGATCGTGGGAAAATATTCATAACTCTCTCTCTGAGCATCGGATTAGAATTCTGTAAAACATGAATGGAAGTACACAGAATGTAGTTTCCTGTCCATAAATGTCAGAGCCAAAGGAGGAAACAGGGAGATGAGGCAAGTCATACAATTTTGCTCTACTGAGCCAGTCCATAATTAGGTCATTGTGGGAGATTGGACATAACTTTGTCTTGAAGAATCCAAATCAAGTCAAACCTATGGAATTTGAAAGAAACTTCAGAGGACTAATACAAGGCCAAATTTTAGATATCGAGGCTCTGCAAGTATAGAGATAATTCAATTTCAATATCTAGCTGCATAAGTCTTGTTTGAAGAATCAAGTTGAATTGGTTCCAACGGCATATTGTATAATAGATATCAATGTTGGATTCTCAAATGGCCCCTAAAAAGAATTCAAAACCCATTAAGCCATTAGAATTCTCTACTATGACTCATGAAGACGAAGAATGGCAACATGACATATCAAAATTACAAGAGCAAGTGCAACAAATTTCGCTCTCGCAAAGAGAAACAAAAAATGACATGGAATTTTGGAAAGAAAGGCATGGAATCTAAGATGGATGGTTTGATGAATGGAATGGAAGCTAAGATGGATGGCATGGAAGCTGGCATGGAATCTAAGATGGATGACATGGAATCTAAGATGGAAAACATGAAGAATGATCTAAAAGCAGATATGGAAGGTTTGACAAAGTTGATACAAGAAATTTTTCCTAATGGTGAAAAGATAGTAGAGGAAACTCATGATGAGAACAAAATAAGTGTTAATCATGATTTCATAGACTCTAATGTTGGAGGGAAGAACCACCATATTCCAAAAATGGATATGAGGAGGTTTGATGGAAAAGGATCCTGTAACATGGATACTACAGATGGAGAAATATTTTGATCTCAATAATGTACAAAACACACAAAAGGTACGCATTGGAACTTTACATTTAGAACAAAATACATTAGCATGGTATTGATGGCTTTTATTCCGTAAAGAAATTGTCACTTGGTCAATTTTTATAGAGGAAATGATAGCACATTATGAGGATACAAAGAGCAACACTTTCTTTAGCCAATTGATAAATCTCAAACAAAAGTGTTCAATGGGGGAGCACATTGAGGACTTCCAAAAATTGAATATAAGGGTAACTGATATTCCATAGGAACACAAGATTGATCTCTTCATAGGTACTTTAAAGGATAACATCCAACATGAAGTTCACATTTTGGAACCTGAATCATTGGAGAAGGCATTCAGGTTGGCAAGAAAAATTGAATGTAAAATTATGGCGACAAGGAAGCTTACCACTCACTTCTATAAAGGTGGAAGTGTTGCTACTCCTAGATTTACACAACCTACAAGGTTGACACCACAACAATTGGAAGAAAAAAGAGAAAAAGGTCTTTGCTACAATTGTGATAGAAAATACACTAAAGGTCATAAGTGTGCTGAGAAGAAATTATTTTACATAGATTGTGAAGAGGAAGAAGAAAATGAATAAGAAGAGGATATACACCAAGAACCAGCCCTAGAAGAGGAAGAAATGAGTCTGACCATATCATGTAATGCATTGGTAGGAATTTCCACTCCTCAAACTCTCAAGATAGAAGGACATATCAAGAAGAAAAATTTAATAGTGTTGACTTATTCAGGTAGCACCCATAATTTTATTCATTGTAAGGTAGCCAATGAATTGAATTGTTTCCTATACCCAGCACCAGAATGTCAAGTGATGGTTGCAAATGGAGGAACTATAAATTGCTCTATAAAATGCCATAATATCAAGCTAACCATGGGGGAATATGTACTGAATGGTCCAATGCTTTCCATTCCTATGGGAGGTGCTGATGTTGTACTAGGAGTACAATGGTTACAATCTTTGGGGACGGTAGCTTTTAATTTTCAAGAACTTTTCTTGAATTTTTTTCAGAAGGAAAGGAATTCAAATTATGGGGTATTGCAGTGAAGCAGGGAAATATAATAAGCTCTAATGTCATGATAAAGCTTCTAGAGAAAGAAAAACGAGGCGTAATTGCACAATTATGCTCACTAGAATTTCCAACATCAAAACCATCTATTTCTACAGATCTCCAAAAAGTCTTGCACAATCATTCCAAGGTGTTTGAAACTCACAAAGGACTCCCACCTATTCATCATCATGATCATGCTATTCATTTGATTCTATGAAGTGTTCCTCCAAGCATCAGGCCTTACAGATATCCTTATTTCCAAAAGAGCGAAATTGAACATATGACTGCAAAAATGTTAGAGGGGGGTATAATTCAACCTACTCAAAGTTCTTTCTCTACTCCTGTATTATAGGTACACAAGAAGGATGGATCATGGTGCATGTGTCTGAATTATAGGGAGCTCAATAAGCTCACTATTAAAGATAAATTTCCCATTCCTTTGATTGATAAATTATTGGATAAATTACATGGAGCAATTTATTTTACCAAGTTGGATCTTCATTCAGAATATCATCAAATTAGAATGAAGACTGAAGATATTCCGAAAATAGCATTTCGAACTCATGAGGGTCATTATGAATTTTTGGTCATGCCTTTTGGCCTTACCAATGCACCTTCTACATTTCAACGGTTGATGAATTCCATTTTCAAACCCTTCCTTAGAAAATTTGTGCTAGTATTTTTTGATGATATACTAATCTACAACAGGTCTTGGAAGGATCATATTCAACATGTTGACAGGGTGCTCAAACTATTGTAGGAGAAACAATTATATGAAAAAACGTCCAAATGTTTCTTTGGAGTACAAGAGGTGGAATATCTGGGTCATATTGTATCTCACGAGGGTGTTAAGGTATACCCTAACAAAATTAAAGCCATTAAGGAATGGAAATTACCCACAACCATAAAGAAGTTGCGAGGATTTCTCGAGTTAATAGGTTATTATCACAAGTTTGTTAAGAATTATGGGAGAATAGCAACACCTCTAACAACATTATTGAATAAAGATGCATTTTCATGGACTCCTGAAGCAACTAAGGACTTTGAACATCTTAAAGAGGCAATGTGCCTAGGACTGGTCTTAGTTACACCATACTTCACAAAAACCTTTATTATGGAATGTGATGCCTCAGGAAATGGAATTGGTGTTGCTTTAATGGAAGAAGGAAGACCCATTGTTTTTTTAAGTCGTCCAATCAAAGGAAAGTATTTACAAAAACATATTTATGAGAAGGAAATGTTAGAAATACTATATGCGCTAAAGAAATGGTGAACTTACCTAATGGGAAGACACTTCAAGGTAAAAATTGATCATGATAGTCTTAACCACTTTTTGGAACAAAGACTATCTTCAGAAGAGTAGCAAAAATGGGTCACAAAGATGTTGGGTTATGACTTTGAAATAATCTACAAAAAAGGGAAGTTAAATGTTGTTGCAGATGCACTCTCAAGAAAGAATGAAGAGGTGGAAGCATTTCCTTGTGACATTTCTATTATCCAACCAAATTGGATAACCAAAGCAAGAGATGAATGGAAGAAGGATGAAGAAGTGTGGACACTCATTCAAAAGTTGCAGCAAGATCCTAGTACATTTGATACATTTAGTTGGAAAAATGATTCCTTATGGTACAAATATCACTTATATCTTTGTAATAATTCCCAACTAAAACAAAATATTATTTTCAAATTGCACACTTCTCCTTTAAGAGGACACTGAGGATTTTTAAAAACTTACTACAGGGTGAAGAAAGAATTTTTTTGGGATGGCCTTAAATCTGGTATTCAAAATTTTGTGGTGGAATGTTTGGTTTGCCAGCATAATAAAGTTGAGACATTTAAAACTCCAGGTCTTCTACAACCTTTATCCATTCCAAGTCAATTCTGGAAGGAGATTTCAATGGATTTTATCACAAGTTTAACTAAGTCCGAAGGAAAGAGTGTCATCATGGTGATAGTTGATAGACTTACCAAGTATGCACACTTTTGTGCATTATCTCATCCATTTAAAGCAAGTACAGTTGCTACTACATTTATGGACAATTTAAAAGCTACATGGAAACCCAAGGGTTATTGTGAGCGACAGAGATCCCATTTTTACTAGAAATTTTTGGACGGAGTTATTTTCTTGTTTGGGTACTCAATTAGCTTATAGCTCATCTTATCATCCTCAATCCGATGGTCAAACTGAGATAGTAAATAATTTTTTGGAAGGATATCTTCATTGTTTTGTATTTGATAAACAAACACAATGGGTCAAGTGGTTACCTCTCGCTGAATGGTGGTATAACACTTCCTTCCATACTACAGAAAAAATGACCCCATTTATGGAACTTTATGAGTATCATCCACCATCCATCACATCGTCTTTAAGAGAACATTCGAATGTTCAAGCAGTGGAAGATCACATCAAGCATCAACAAGAAGTTCTCCAACTCTTAAAGGATAACCTGAATTTGGCACAAAATCGAATGAAATAACAGGGAGATCAACATCGCAGCAAGAGAATTTTTATGTAGGATACAGGGTATTTTTACGGCTACAACCATACAAAAAAATGTCCCTCAAGCAAGCTAAGAAGGATAATAAATTATCGCCAAAGTACTATGGTCCTTACAAGGTGTTGCAAAAGATTGGTACTATGGCATACAAATTGGAGCTTCCTTCTTCTTCACGAGTGCATCCATTTTTCCATGTTTCATGCTTAAATAAGTTTATAGGTGAAACTCTTACAGTTCAAACAATATTTCCAGAACTTGATGAGGAAGAAAAATTCATATTGGAACCTGAAGCGATCACAGAAACAAGAACTCGACAGCTATGGAATCGATCAATTTCAGAGTATCTCATCAAGTGGAAGAACTTACCCACTGAAGATTCTACATGGGAGGACGATAATTTTATACAAAAGCACCCAAAGCTACTCAAGCGTTGAGGACAACACCTTTTTTAAGGAGAGGGGAATGTTAGATCCCTATATTACTACTATAGTCCCTTATTGTTGTTAGTGTAACCCACTTATTGTTATTATTGTACCCCTATAACCCCCATACTGTTATTATTGTGTCCTTAAATTATTAATGTTAGTTCAGCTAGGATTACATTGTGGCCCCATGGACTCCTATATATAGAAAGGAGGTTTTGTAATTTGTATCATCCAAGAATTGTTCATTCATGTAATGTATTGGAGGTTTCCCCCTCGAAGTGGATTATTTATAAGGCATTGATATCTCTTTCCTTCTATTTTTGGAGTTTGTTTCACAACACTTTCTAAGCATGGAAATTAGAGACGATGATAGGTAGTTATTATCCAACGAAATGGCGGAAAAGAGTTACAAAACCAAAATTGGTTTTCCTGTAGCTTTTAAGTGGTAAGGAAGATACATTGTTTGCATAATTTGTTTTGAGCGTTGTTGATATGAGAAGTCGTATTGGAAGTGCATGAAGATCAATGGTGATTTCTGAGGGTTGTGTTTCTTGGGTGGAGAACGTAGGGAGACTCCAAGTTAAATGTTTATTGAATGAATCAATATTCATTGATTAGAGGTGTTGTAAAAAATGGATGATTTAATTTCCTTCGCCATACTCAAGAAGTTGATCTTTTCTAAATGTTATGAAAGAGTGAAAATGTTGCAAATGAGGAGATATAAATGAATGGAAAATTAATGAAAAAATGCGCTATTCTGGGTGATATAAAAATAAGTATGCATTTTTATGTGAGAGGGTTTATTATGCATAATGTGGATTCTTCGTAGTTTTGGTTAAGTCATTTTGGACCAAAGCTTGTAGTTGGAATGGGAAAATTCTTTTGATTTGTGTTTTAAGATTGAAAACACAATTTCTTGATGTTGTAGAATCTTTGTTTTTACCTTCATGTGGCGGCACCTAAGGAGGAGTTATTCAGGAGGGACACAATGTATGAATTATACATTATTCATCAAAGAGGTTGAAAACATGTTCCCTGTACACAGTTGAAGAGATGTGAATTGATGTTGTATGGGGCATAAAAGTGCAGGAAAATGTTTGCACTAAAATGATAAGCTTATGGTATGAAGGGCATGCGATTATTCACAGTGACAAAGACGACACAGAAGAATGGATTCCAGAGAGTTGCAATTGCAAAAATAAGGTTTATTTATAACCTTAATGGGACCATAAGGTATGATACATCATTTTGAGAAGGTATTTTTGAATGTTGGAAATTGATTGGTTTATTTATTTTCACCATAAAATAAATCTTGGAAAACATGGATTGCATTTCGACTAAATCCTTCAGTATCATGTGAAATGATAATGGGAACTGAAGATTTTTCATAATAATGAAGTATGAGAGAGAATGAAGATGTTACATCCTAAAAAAATGTAATAGGGCTGTATGTTCATTGGAGGATTCTATAACTTGAATTAAGTCAAAATATCCACTATCATAATTATTGGGTTGAGCCTTGAAGTCAAAACAGAGGTTAGGGTTAAATGAAAGTTTGGATAGTTTGAGTTAAGATCGAGTATTTTTCATCCAAGATGAATAGTTGGTGTAAATTCTAAAGCCAAAGAGTCGTAAGCCAAATCAAAGGTTTGAATGTAATTAGGTGCATGATTGGCAGAGCCTGACACCCAAAGAATTGGTCATTCTAACACATGAATTACTAAAGTGTTGTTTGCCGCAAAGTGAAGAAAGAGAGTTGCAGAGATGATTCCAAGACAGAGAACAAAAAGAGGTCAAGTGCAGGAAGAGAGCTTTCATTTTTTATGGAAAGTGTGGAGGCTTGCTGAAAAGAGGATTCAAATGAAATCCACATGTGAACAATTAAGTTAAAAAAGGAGGAGAAGATGACTAGTGATTTTCATTTCAGGGATTCTGAGAATGAATGTAGCAGAAGAAGGAAGAAGGAAAATTCCAAGATAAGTGGCATATGTGAGTAGCTGACGGATGAAGATTATGCGCAGGAGAAGGCTGAGATAATAGTTCACCTTGAATTGTTGATGGAATTGTTGCAGAGAAATGTGAAAGACCAGACACATGGTTGGACCATGATAAAGAAAGTGAAGTGGCAGAGACTGCACATAAAGAGGGAAAAGAAAATAAACATACATTTGACGGAAGAGCTGAGGAAGCTCGAGCAGATGTTGAGGTGTGAAGAACTCAGAGAGGCTGAGTTGAAAATGGATGTTTCCATTTTGGCCTAGAATAGGGTGAAATTCTGGGTGAATAGATCAATGAGGAAGATCTCAAGAACTATTGGAATAGTTTAGAAGAATCTGAAGATGTGTTGTTGAGAGAAGCATATGAGGCTATGAAGCCTTGCATTTTTAAATATCATAGTTTAGGTATGTTTGCAGGATGTGCGAAAGATGGTGGACAGTCTGGTGAAACTGTCACAGAGAAGAATGAAACTCTTGAGGTGAAGCCTGATGGAGAATGCATTTCAGAGGATGAAGTTACTGATTTGTTGCAAACGGAAGAAATCATTGATGAATTCTTGTTTGGGGTAAGACAGGAAATTGAAGATGTTATGGAGTAGAAGCATAATGGAAATTCCAAAGAGATATTCCAAGGAGGTAAAAAAATGTATTTTTTTAATGAAATTGCTGACGGAATTTTGCAATGTGATGAAACATAAACCAGGATAACTCAGGAATATTTCCAGAAGAAGAGTGAATCTGGGAATGAAGGTTGTGATGAGGTGCTGGAAATATTTCACATGGAAATCAAGCTCTTGGAACGATCACTTAAGGAACCTAAGGGAGAAATAAATCTTGAAGAACCTGATCCAAAAGAGATTGTAGTTATTGTGCATGATAGGGATGACATGTTTTTAACATTTATAGAGTTAAGTGAATGCTTTGAATCTTCAAATGATAATATGGCTGTAAATACAAAAGGAAACATAAATAAATATGATGTTGAAATCAGATAAATTGAGCAGAAATTATTTGGAGTTGAGATGGAAGATCAAGGGCAGCAAGAAAGTTATGTCTGTAGAGATATAAAGGAGATAGAAATATTGATCCAGTAGGATAAATATGAAAGCAGCCAGCAATTCAAAACAAGATCTATTGAAATCAAGAAATTCGATGATGGGAGATTGGTGGTTGAAGCATCAAAAGAGGCTGAAAGGTCTTATCTTTTTAAAACTAACAATTTTTTGATGAATGCAAGTACAACACCGGATGAGGAAATTTTTGCTATAAAAGAAATCAAAGAATATATTTGTAATCAAGAAGGAGTTCTTGATTATTCTTCATTGCAGAAAGTTGAGTGTTCAGCTTAGTTGGACACGAAAGAATTCAACAAAGAGGAATTACTCTGAGGAATTGGTAAAAGAAAGCATTGGAGAAGCCGATGGAATCTGATTGAAAAATTGCGTCATGAGTTACGAAATAGAGTTGATATTTTGAAGGACCAGCGGTAGAACAGATTTTGGAATCCTGGAGGTAGCAAGTCATTGGACTTGTGGTTGTCGCACTATTATAGAAAAGTGACAGACCTCATAGACTTGAGTCTATGGAAACTTCTCTACATGGGGAGTCTAATGCGGGAGCATCAAAGCTAAATTTTCATTATTCATTTGTGTAATTTAGGGCATGAGGTGTTTTAATTATTTTATTAATTATTTTTCTCACTTTAATAAATTAAGAGAGAAAATTGTAAAGTGAGGATTATTGTAAATATTCTTTTCATAAATTAAGGATATGAGTGGAGTTGAATTAGGTAGATAATCTAGGGATTAGGAATTCCATAAAAGGGACTTAGCTGGGTCCAAAAAAAGATAAATCTAATTTAGATTTTAGTTAAGATTTGTGTGGAGGAAATTATGGAGTGGAATAAATTTATATTTATGTATAAATAGGAGGATTGAGTGAGGATGAAAGAAAATTGAGGAAGTGAGGAATACAGAGATGGTTTGAAAGCTTTTTTAAGAGGGTCGAGAGCTGAGAGGCCATCCATTTTAATATTCGGCCAATGATTGAGTCTAAAATTTTGTGTTAATATCAATCAGTATCTTGTTTGTATAGCTCTCTTTCCGTTATGTATAGTTGAAGCTGAATCAAATGTTTTTTTATGATGAATTAGATGAGATTATTAATTCTTTGGAAGCACACACCATTTTTTATCTGTTAGGATCTGATTTAACCCTGTATCCTGGCATCAAATCTGGCCGTAATGTGTGTGTTGAGAAATTGTGGATTATACAAATTCAGGGCAATTCAGGGAAAGAGGGCACAGGTGGAACTAATGATCTGGTTGGTGAAAAAATGGGATGTCCAAGAACAATGTTTTATCATTGGTGAACACAAGCTAGAACTTGAGCTTGAAGACATCTACTTCCTCACTGGTTTATCCAAAAGAGGCGAACATATTTCTTTGTTTGGAGCTAGACAATGTGGCCTGCCTATTGCTAGCTATAAACAAGAATTCTATAGTAACACAACTGATCCCAAAGATAACTATATAGACATAAACACTATCCTATGTCTTGATCTTAAATTAATTGCATTCACCATGACCAAGTTGTGTGGGAGCGCAACTCCAAATGTAGCTACCAAGTCTCAGATGCAGACAACAATTGACTGTTATAGAGGTACCATTTTCAATTGGTGTGAAGGGGTTTTGGCCAATATGAAAAGCCAACTAACTAGAGAAAAAAACTCAAAGTTGAAAAAATTTGGGTATGGTGCCATCTTGGTTTCTTTTTATGTGGAGAGGATTCCATCTCTCACCCCTCAGCTGATCCCTGTTGATCTTGGTGAACCTAGAGAGCCTCGCGTGGTGTGCTGGGTTGCACTGATGTCTCTCCATGGTGGTGATGGTTGTGTGGTAGTTCAATTCACTCCATCATATTTTGGTTGGCTTCAAAACCAAATCTTTGCTATTGAGGATTTATCGTATGCAAGCATATATTTTCAGGGTGATCCCGAGATTTCCTTACCTCCAGGGTCACAATGGGATGAATCAGGTAAATGAATCATTTTGATGTGTTTTAATCCTAATTTTTATTTTTATTTTTGATTTTCCAATATTGATGAAAAAATTTTAAATGCAGATGTTGGTCCACAAAGGCCAGCCACTCTCCGTTGCTTCAAAAGGAATCCAACAGAGCATGTTGCACAACCACAAAATCAGGTAGCAGAAATCCTTTCTGACTTGGAGCACAGCCTAGAAAGGCTGACCATAGATATTCCAAAGACATCGATGGATGATATTCTGCTATGTCTCCAAAGACACATTACTGGTGTTCCTGACTAGTTTAGGAGATTCCTTTGCATGGTGGCACATGCGATAGTTTACTACCCTGATCGTCACCATGGATAGTGGATTATCATTGCGGACTATTGTATTTTTTTTTTCGTATCACTATCTTTTAGGTCATAAGGTGTTTTAAATCTATGATTTCAAATGATGTAATATTTTTTGAAAACAAAAACTCCTATCTATGATATTGCTACTTTTGCTAGCTATCTTGTACAAAACATATCAAATGTTGTTTTTGGTTTACTATTTTAATGTTCCAAATGTCTATTTATATCATTATTAGCTAATGCATCAGCTAATGTATTTAAATTTCTTGGAATGTGTTGATATTTGATGTAATCAAATTTCCTTTGCAAGAGACGAACCTTCAAAAATAATCTCAATAACACTGGATTTTTAATTGTGTATACTCTGTTTAAATGTAATGCAATGAATTCTAAATATAACCTAATGATCAAACGTCGAATTCCAAATGAAATGACACCAAATAATAACTCAATCATTGTGCTATATTCTGCAACATTATTCGTCGTTTGACCAAGGCTTGCCCCATGCATAGAAACTAACTCATTAGTGGGTGAATAAATAACCCAGGCTGTGGAAGAAATATTCCATATACTATAACAGGCACCATAAGCAAAACCAATATATGTTTGAAGGGATGTTGACATCTTCAATATCAAGAGTAATCAAGATAAGCAGTGATAGTAGTAAAAGAAAACTTAAACTAGACACACTCATCTAATATATGGCATCTAACTTAGAAAAATAACTAATGTACAAATGAGATCTTCACACAAGAATTAAGCATAATATCTCTTCAGATAAAGTCCATTTCTAGGTTTATCTAAAGATACCCCATCATAATCAGTCAATTCATAAGCTGCTTTTGCAAGTACTCGCTTGACAATATAAGGACCATGCCACATAGGTTCGAATTTACCAGCACCTAGCTTATCATTATCTTGATCATATACCAAGACTAGGTCACCTTCTGGAAAAACACGAGGTGTAACACTTCGATCATACTTAGCTTTAACGCATTTTTTATGAGCTTCGGCTACTAATTCAGTAGTGCGTCGAGTCTCATCTAATTGTGCTAAGTACAAAAAACATTTTTCCTCTTCAGAGGTAGCTGGTAGTAACTCTATGGCTAATTGGAGTGACAGTGTTTCGCATTCAATAGGTAACACAAATTCTAAACTGTAAACCAGTTGAAAAGGAGTGAAACCTATTGCAGTTTTTGCTGAGGTTCGATATGCCCATAGTGATAAAAAAATCATGGTATGCCAATTTTATTTATGAATTCCAATTATTCTTTTAATCATGGTGGTTAAAAATTTATTAACGGCTTCAACCTGACCATTAGCCTGTAGGTAATATAGAGTAGAGTTATCATGGTGCACGCCAAGTTGATCAGAAAGTTCGGTCATCATGATATTTCGAAAATGACTCCCATGGTCAGTAATAATATCTTGGGGTACACCGAAACGAGCAATTACATGATTGAATACAAACGTAGCTATAGTTTTTCCATCGGCCACAAATGTAGGCATCGCTTTGGCACATTTGGTAAAATAATATACTATGAGAATAATATACCCATGCCCCTCGGCCGAGTGAGGGTTACATGTAATGAAATCAATGCCCCATTTTGCAAAAGGACCTACAAAAATTATGGGGTGAAGAGGAATTGGTGTTGCATGCATATTTCGATAAAAAATATGATAGTTGTGGCATTTTCGGACTGCAAGAATGTAATCTTTAAATAATGAGGGCCAAAAATAACTAGCGAGCAATATCTTTTGGGCTGTGGCATACCCATACATATGACCACCACACGCTCCAGAGTGGTAGTCATTCAAAACTTTTTCAGTCTCGTCATGAGTTAAACATCATCGAAATACAAAATTCGCACCACGATGATAAAGTGTGTCTCCAACAATATTATATAGCTAAGATTGTTAATGGATATTTCATTAATTTGAATGCGCGAATTCGGGCCTAAAGTTTTGGGTTTGGAGATAAAGGATGATACCTCCATATCATGGATCTAAGGTACTGATAAGAAATAGAGATTCATCAGCAATCGGATGCTCTACGACAGTTTCTGTCTCAGTATTTGGGAAGCCACACATAAGTTAAACGAACACCAGTGATTTATTTGATTTTGATTTTTCAAATTATAATTCAAACTCTCGAAGGATAACAATCCATTTAGAATATTTTCCCCCGAGTAATTGTTTAGTTAAAATGTACATCATCAGGTTGCAATTAGGTATCATATTTATTTTTCATAATAATATGTAATGACAGAACTGTTGGACAGCTTGAACTGCTACCAAGGCCAATTTCTCCACATGCGATTATTTAATTTCAGTTGGATTGAGATTCCAACTGAGATAGTAAATCACATGTTCATTGTGGAATTCATCCTCTTGAACTAATACCATTTTGATGGTGGAATCAGAGGCTACTAGGTATAAAAATAAATCCTGCCTATAATTTGGTGGATGCAATAATGTTGCATGGGTCAACATGTTTCAAAATAAAAGGAACATTCTGTTTCAACAACCTGGTAAAACCTTTTGTTAACTCAGCATAGTTCTAGATAAATCTACGTAAAAAGTTTCATTTCCCTTGCAAACTTTGGATTTGGCGAAGTGTTGAAGGAGGAGGTAAATTGACAATAGCCTCAACCTTCGATGGGTCGACATGAATACCTGCTTTGGAAATAACAAATCCGATCAATCTACCAGATTTTACACAAAAAACACATTTGTGGGGATTTAATCGAATCTTATAATGCCTAAATTTCATAAAAATTTCTTTTAAATGGGTAGGATGATCTTCCTTGTGCAATGAATGAACAGGTAAATCATCGAGATAAGGCTGCACAATGTGTTTAGTGTCGTGAAAAGCGTAAGACATTGTCCTTTGAAAAGTTGCACCAGCATTCTTTAATCTGAAAGGTAGCTTACAATAAGAAAAAGCTCCCCAAGGACAAATGAATATATTTTTGGTTGATCAATAGGGAGTATGTTTATCTAATTTTACCCCGAAAATCCATCCATAAATGAATACATTTCATTTCCAGCACAATCATCAATGATTTGATCGATATAGGGAGTTGGATAATTGTATTTTGGACAAGCTTTGTTAATATCCCTATAGTCGACACATACTCATATGGTTCCTTGTTTTTTAGTAACAAGAACGATTTTTGATACCCAATCAGTTAAAGGCATTAGATAAATAAAACCTACTTTAATAATTTCGCAACTTCGACTTTAATAACAACAACTTTTCTTGGATGTATCGGTCGTAATCTCTTCCTGACAGGTTTAGCATCTAGGTAAGTCCTTATTTCATCAATGAAAATGCTGGGATCAATTTCTAGCATTTATTTATAAGACCAGGCAAATATTTCATGGAATTCTTGAAATAGGGCTTTATATGTAGTAACTTCCTCTGATGTACAAGAAGCACCTATATGAATGTTTTCAATAATTCCTGGTTTAATTGATATGTCAATGGGAACCGTCGAATAAATATTTCCAAAATTAATTTCAAAATCTGAATTTCTAATCGATATTGGACTCTGCGATTTGTTGACATAGTCAATTGGAAAAATAGCTGAAAAATTATTTTCAAATCTATCAAGCTTAGGTAAAAATGATGACCTATGATGGAGATCATCCCATGGTAATTCATCTATGGACAATAATTCTCCAATACTTTCATCAGTATGAAACACTTGTTGAAAAGGATCAGGAATTGATGTTATAGTTGAGCTTGATGGTAAAAATGATTCATTATTGATCATATTCATTGGATCAGAATTGCTGATGAAGAATTGGAAAATGACTATATTTTTTGATATGCTATCTCAAAAGGACTTAAAGGCATTGCGCCAGTGAAAGAATCCAATTCTGATTCTAAAGGCACTATCCAAGGATCATCAAATGGAATAGTGCTTAATGTAATCATATTGATATTAGCAATAGTACATAGTACATTAGGTGGAGGCATGGAAAAAGTTCCCATTAAGGCGGAATCTTTGATTAAATGTACTCCAACATCCTCATAAGGGATAGTCGATTTTCCAACATGTTGAATAATATCCGTAGAAGTTGGGTCAGACGAATAATATGAGAGCTGATCGATTTCCACAATATTTCCTTAATGAGGAAACATGATTAATAGAAATATGTATGACACAACAATAGTCATATCATAGGACCAACTTCGACCCAAAAGAAGGTTGCAATCTAGAGGGGCATCAAAAACTTCCAGATCTAAATTAACAGTTTTACCTCTATAGGTAGATCCTACAAAATTTTCTTGTTTGGGTGCTCAATTAGCTCATAGCTCATCTTATCATCCTCAATCTGATGGTCAAACTAAGATAGTAAATAAATGTTTGGAAGGATATCTTCGTTGTTTTGTATCCGGTAAACAAACACAATGGGTCAAGTGGTTACCTCTTGCTGAATGGTGGTATAACACTTCCTTCCATACTGCAGCAAAAATGACCCCATTTATGGCACTTTATGGATATCATCCACCATCCATCACATCATCTTTAAGGGAAAATTCGAAGGTTCAAGCGGTGGAAGATCACATCGAGCATCAGCAAGAAGTTCTCCAACTCTTAAAGGATAACCTAAATTTGGCACAAAATCGAATGAAACAACAGGCAGATCAACATCATAGCGAGAGAAGTTTTGATGTAGGAGATTGGGTATTTTTACGGCTACAACCATACAAACAAATGTCCCTCAAGCAAGCTAAGAAGGATAATAAATTATCGCCAAAGTACTATGGTCCTTACAAGGTATTGCAAAATATTGGTACTATGGCATACAAATTGGAGCTTCCTGCTTCTTCACGAGTGCATCCAGTTTTCCATGTTTCATGCTTAAAGAAGGTTATAGGTGAAAATCTTCCAGTTCAAACAATATTACCAAAACTTGATGAGGAAGGAAAAATCATATTGGAACCTGAAGTGGTCACGGAAACAAGAACTCGACAACTACGGAATCGATCAATTTCAGAGTATCTCATCAAGTGGAAGAACTTACCCACTGAAGATTCTACATGGGAGGATGAGAATTTTATACAGAAAGCACCCAGAGCTACTCAAGCGTTGAGGACAACACTTTTTTTGAAGGAGAGGGGCATGTTAGGTCCCTATATTACTAGTATAGTCCCTTATTGTTGTTAGTGTAACCCCCTTATTGTTATTATTGTACCCTTGTAACCCCCATTTTGTTATTATTGTGCCCTCAAATTATTATTGTTAGGTCGGCTAGGATTACATTGTGGCCCACTAGGATTACATTATGGCCCCATGGACTCCTATATATAGAAAGGAGGTTTTGTAAATTGTATCATCCCAGAATTGTTCATTTATGTAATGTATTGGAGGTTGCCCCCTCGAAGTGGCTTATTTCTAAGGCGTTGATATCTCTTTTCTTCTATTTTTGGAGCTAGTTACACAACATGGAGTAACGAATTATAAAGTAGGTTCAGATGTAGAGGTTCAGTTTCTAGCTCAGAAATTTCAAGTTCAGTAGATGATAATTCACTTGTTGTAGAAGCAAGTTCAGCTAGTTTGGAAATTGAAATTCTCTGAGGAGTCTACTTTGTTGTTGCGATTGATCTACTTCGTAATCAGGATGAATAATTATAGATTTTCTTCCTGTTTTGTTGACCCAGTTCCTGATGTTTGTCCTCTTTCAAATCTAAGTATTTCTAATTGGCTTAGTGTATATTCAGGGGGTTTCCCCTGCATTCTATGTGATTTTCTCGGTAATTCAGCCACGATTAAAAATTTTAATCACATACAATCAAATAAAAGTTCAATAAAAATCCTAAAGTCTCAAAGAAACAACCAAATTGATCACACACTTAGAAAATCTAAGAGCTCAAACCACACATGAATAGTAGATTCCGACACTAAAAACACTAGTTGGTGATGAAATCCAACATCTTAGAATTTTAATGCAGAAATGGCAGTTGGAATAGTTACCCCGACAACCTGCTTAATGAAATAGACTAGTGCAACTTTCTCCACTTAAACCATCTCAAGTGAAGAGAACCCTCTAGAGAGTCCAAGTGATTCTAGCTGACTTTTGTTCCTGGTACAATGGGACCTTCCCTCCACCATCACCTTGGGAAATAATCCTAAATTTTATGGCCACTAAGGTCAACAACAGGAACACATATACCTAGGGGGTAGTCTACCATCCAATATACATGCAAGGGCAGAGTAACAACCTCAATCCCCTTGAAGGCTCCTTGACATAATCCAAGGTTTACCGACAAGTGACCCCAAACTCCTCGACAAAAGTATATCTGAGGTTTACCGTTTTTAATATGTGCACACCTTCTATATTTCCCAATGGTATAGGTATGATTACTTCACTGGTATGGATATGATCTCGTGCTTAACTCCTTTAGGAGGAGCTTCCCAGAGCATACATGCTACAATTGGATTTTCCTACCACAAGATTTACTACTTGTTTGTTTGAATTGCCTTGGAAAGTTAACTACAACTTATTCCAAGACACTAGCCTGAGTTATGTTGGTGGAAAAGAGCCCTAGAAAATATAAAAATTTCTAGATTCATTTTAATTAAGCGTTAATTTTAGTTTGGTTGTTTCTTAGGTCAAAAGGTACATAAGTGAAACGTCAATGATGTTTAATGACTCGACTAAAAAACCTCCTAAAATGCATCTATATGAAAAGCAACTCATTTATTTTCAATGAAACCTATTTAGAGGAAAGATTTGAGAGATTTCAATAAATTTTAAAACATCAATTCTTCCTTTGATAAACAAGAAACTTTGAAAATAATAGAATTCATTGAGAACTCAATTTCACAGAAGAAAAATCACTTATTCAAAATGAAATTCGTTATATCATTCAAATTAGAAACTAGAATCAAACTTCTTCCAAAAGAAAACTAAAACTCTTAAAAACAAAAAATTCAAAACCAAAATAAAACTCTAATTTTGAATCCTATCTAAAAAGTTTTGAGGATGTTTATGCTCAGTTTGTAATCTAACCAATAATTTTCTGCTTATCTCAGCAAGAAATCGAAAACATCCAATAATGTTTTTAAAGTGAAATTTAGACCTTAGCAAGCTAAAAGGTTTTCAAAATTTGCAAATGAAAATAAAATTGAATTTTCACAAAAGAAAGACTTGCATCAAGTTCAATGGTTTAACAAGAAAATGATGACATACCAATTATCTAAGGTATATAAAATTTTTTGATTCAGAACCACAAGAAGACAGGGAAAAAATCACTCTTAAACTGAAAATCAATTGAAAAGATCACTTCAAAGACATAATTTGCTGAAAGAAATTGTCAGAGAGGAATTTTGATAGTTGTTGGAACAGGGTCTCCTACAAGATGTGAAACTGGGCTGATTTTGTATATTTTTTATTATATTTAGTCTAGCGCAGGGGTTTTGGAGTGGGTCAAAGCCCCGAAAGCATTGTAATGGGAAAAAGGGTAAACTTAGGGTCCAAAAACCATGGTTTGCGGACCATAGGAAAGTTTAGGCTAGAATTTTATAAATAGAGGAACATTTTAAATTGTAAGGCAGGTAATGAAGAGCCATTGATGCGAATTGTGTTTTAGTAAGTCTGTGTGGGTTTTTGGGGAGGGACTACTACTGGCTGTGTGCGTGGAGATCCAGAGTCCTGCTATGTGCACAGGCTAGGATGGGTATTGTAAGAGGAAGTTGATGAATTAATAAATACAAAATGCTAATTGGGAACTGAATCTATGTGTACTGGTTATGCGAATCTCTGGTAATTACTGTCTTATGCGTATTCTGTATTCAGTTGCGAAAGTTCTCTGTAAGTGTTTTACTGCATCTAGATCTGTTATGTTATGTTTATGCATTATTGAGCTACTATCTTGAAGTATATGATTATTGAGCCACATAGTACAATTAACCTTGCGCACATGGATGGGAAAAGAGGCCCATAAGTACTGCTTAGGGAGAACTGGACATCTCGAGGTAGAACGTAGCTCTGCTTGCCTTACCTGTCCTTTCTCAGGGTTAGGAAACCTGGTTCCAGCACCCAACCATACTACTTTGGGTGAGACTTTGACCTGCATATGTAGGTCATTGCCGAAAGGGCTAGTAGTATAAGGGTTTGTTGGAAAACCTTGAACTCTGAACCTAGGTCAGGACCCCTTGAGCCAAAAAATGGTTCCGTTCCCAGGACCTGTAGCATTTTGAGAAAGGGATCGGGTAATGACAAGAGAGATTGGAAGCTTAAAAGGAAGGAAATTGAGGAGCGGTTCGAAAAGCAGATCCAAGAATTCGCGGTAAAAGAAAATCATAGTGAGAAGTTAATGGCGGAAAGGTGGAAAAATAGGTACATTCTTACAAAAAGCTACAAAATATTCTTTGTAACATTTTCAATTGAGCTTCAGGAGTGGGTGGATAGGCTCATAGAATTCCAGAAGTGTTGGAAGGATGAAAAAGTCACTCAGTGGACCCCAAAGCAGATCCAGTAGTTGGAAAATACTAATACTATCACGCACATGGTAGATCACTGGGTGGATAGTGTGCTAGGAGGATTTGTGACAGAATTTTACATTGATCAGTTTGTCTCCTACTCTAAGGCCAAGCAAATATTCTTTAAAGGGTTCCTGGGAAAATTTTTGAAAACATTACTATTGCTGATTAAGATATTACTGTGTGAAAAGAGAATTCTATGTAGTCATACCGACTGAATGACCTCGAATCTAGATGGGAGCGTGACGCGTAGTGGTAAATACTATTGGACCAACCCTGAGGGGGAAAAATCTGCCTATATCCCTCTACGCAAAGACCCCCTGGCTACAACGCTGTCTAGGCCGCATAAAGGTAAGAACTCACCCATACCTCCACCTCTGTCAGAAAGTGATATGGCTCCACATATAAAGCTACCTACCTTCAAGGGGGTAGGAGATGATGATATGGACCGATTTTGGTTTGTTGCAGATTCTGTATGGACTTCTCACAATGTGAAAACGACACGGTGAAGAGGGCATAGTTGTCCCTGGCATTCGAAGATAGAGCAGTTGACTCGTATATGCGATACGTCTCTCAGAACGGAAGTGCGTCTGTTCAATATGTTAAGGATGCTCTCAAGCAACAATTCCAAAAGCCAAAATCTTATTCTTAGTTGGTAGTAGAAGTGGAGGACTTTAAGCAAGGTGCATCTGAATCTATATGCGAAGCCGATCAATGCCTAAAGAAAGCTATCAGAGAAGGAGAATTTAAGTATGAAAACAGATAGCATACAGAATGGTTCATCGATATGCTACTCCCACACCTACGTGTACCTATGAGCCACCAGAATTTTGACTCACAAGACAAAGATTTGGAAGCCACAATGAAACTAGAAGCCATGCCCAGGATAGATGCTTCATTAGAAGTACAAAAAATCTAAGTGTAGATTAGAGCAATGCGCATGGAGATTTAAGACTTACGATAGGAATGCAGAAGGGAAGCTGGTGCAGAACTTTGGTGCCTACAATGTCCAGTATCAGGGCATACGAAGGACCTATGCCCGAGCTGCCCGGGATCAAGCGAGGGACTCAACCCAGGATGAAGAGGCCCATTCGACCTGCATCCTAGTGCGAGGATGGCTGCATAGTTGGGATGCGTGATACTAACCACTACCCCCATCCAGGCACTCACATTCTTGGACAGAAGCAACACTGGTGCCGGTTTTTTCGGTTGGTAGGGCATGATGAGCAGAACTTTTGAACCTATAATCTAGTGATAGATCAGGGAGACGTGTATAAGGTATATTCAGACCCTGCCTCACCTAAAACCCCCACTGGCATGAATGGCTCCCCATGTGAGAGCAGGGAAGGGGGCCGAAGTGGAAGCGTAGTTTAGAGCCGAGGCCAATGGATCTACTATAACTGTGGAGACACAGGGCATGTTGCGAAGGCTTTCCCAAACCCTATGAGATATTCTTGCATGTATTGCAGACAGTTGAACCATATGCTTGAAGATTGTCTAGTCTTGATAGCAAAAATACAGGAGAAGTAGCTCCCACCGACCCAGAAGGTACAGAGGGTTAAGACTAAGCTAAGGGGTAAGGGCCCAAGCATAAATGTTGTCACGCATAGTGGATTGGCTATTGGAGGGATTGAGGAGAAGGTTGAAGTGGGGATGTTGATCCACAAGGCAGTTGGTAAACAAGAAGCGCTGGACCTGGACAAAGCAAGGGAAATGTTTATGGAAGCTCGACGTGACTTCCTCGGGACTGAGGCATCTACATCCTTACTCCCTGAGGTTCTTAAGGCAGCTGAGGAGGTCAAACATTTCCTACAGACATGTATGAAATTGCTGCGAAACCCAAGGGCAGTGCAAAATATGCAGGCTTTGATAGGTAGCTGTGCAACGTGCTTTGCCATGTCCCTCTATTTTAAGGATGTACACAAAGTGTATAGGTATCATAAACGCACTGGGAGGGAGATGCAGTTGACGACCCAGATCGGCAATTACAAGATGGATTGGGTTATATTAGACCTCAGATTGGATGCCAATGTATTACCTAAAAAAACCTGGCAATGAATGGGTGAACCAAAGTTGGAATGGTCCACTATCCAGCTACGCATGGCTAATCAACAAAATATCATACCATTGGGAAGGTTACCATGGATTATGGTATATATCGCAGGAGTAAAGGTCCGGGCTGACTTTTAAGTCATTCAAATCATTGAGGATGCGAACCCCTACGCTGCGCTACTGGTATTGGATTGGGCCATCGACATGGGTTGTATCATTAACTTGAAAAAAAGAAGCATGGTGTTAGAAAATAGTGGCACAAGGGTAATCATACCATTAGGCTCTATGGAAGGTAAACGCTACAAGGAACCAGTACTCGAGGAGGAAGATGTGGACTATATTTATAAGTTGACTGTGCAAAATGAAAACAGCCCAAGAAGGGACGAAATACCTTGTGAGGAAGGGGATACTGACTGCTTATCTGATCTCAATGAGGAAATAGAGACTTGGTAGAACCGATTATGTGATGTCTCTACGTTGCATTGTCTACAAATCACAAAAAACTTCCACTGTGTTTCCTCAGAGGAAAATACCATGACGGGACCAGGAAGTGGTGGCTACTGCGAGCCAACCCCGAGAAAGGGTCAGGCTGACCCATGAGAAAGAAGCATTAGAATGCACTCTACAATGGCCATAGGTTCAGGAAGTAGATCTCTCATACATCTGGCCCCCTCTAAAACAAAAAAATAGCTGCAATTAAGAAAACATGCTCTAGCTACAGCCCCCTTAAAGCCTCACTTGCACAGATGATAAGGTTCTCTTTGTCATGGGTCATGAGTCACCTAGGGAGCAAGACTGTGTTGGGGGGGGACGTGCAGCTGCTGCAGATAGGTGACCCTAGCGCAACAGATGGATCAAGCCTATCGATGATACGAAAACTAGTATTTGGAACAGTACCCATTGGTAAAAAGAAAAAATTACCGTTGGAAGGAGTGACCTCTAGACATTTAATGGAACAAATTATGGATATTTTTTACCGTTTCCTTAGGGACCCACCTCGGATAAAGTTTACCTCACCATTGCACGTTTTGGAGTACTATAAAAAGAGAAAGATAGTTCAGCTAGAGGTACTATTTCACTTGAAAAACTTTCCTGCCTCATTCTTCTCTTGGAAACACTTGAGAAATCAGATTTTTTGTATCCACAATGTCCCTCTCATGTCTAGTCAACCCACTCCGTCTGATAGTAGTCACCCAGGGCTGGGATTCATTTATCGCACAAGGATGCTAGGCACTAACCCTGCCGAACCCTCAGCCTCGATGGGGCCTGATGTTGAAGAAGTCATGGAGGTTGAGTCTGAAATGGAAGAAGTTCCCCCCCGCTGGTCACAAGGAAAGGCAAGGAAAAGGCACAGGGTTCGGGAAAAACCCCAAAAGCAGCGAGGTGGGCTACCGGGATGCCTAGGACTTCCCCAAGACATGCCAGGTCTCCGCCAACATCATCTCCAGATCAAGATGCATAGGAGGTTACTTTGCCTACTAACCTGATCGATTGGTTACCTCCCTTTGTTCACCCACGTAGGCCATCTACGCGAATGTCGAAAAACTTGGATTTCTTGGTCATTTATCTACAAACCCCACTAACCCCAGGGGAAGTCCCTGTCGTCAGTGATCCTTGCAGGTGACTCCATGAGGTCAAGTTTGATGATCACCACTTGGCAGACTTTGAAACCCTCCGTGAATTGGCCTTGGCATTATACTTTCATACAATCCATGTAGATGATGGAGTCATGGTGGTGCCCCAGCACTGGGTATGTGGCTTGCTTGGATCGGGACTTTTGAATCTACTTCGGATGCCTCATTTCGGCCATTACAACGTCACAGATCAGTTGGCTCGCCAGTTTCTTGCCCTCATTCATGATGGTTGCTTATGGATTTGCGATTGGGTCCCTATTGATACTACATTGATCCACAAGATTATAGGCCTTCCTATGCAAGGGCCGCACCTGTTAGAGCGGGTAGGAAAAAAGTATGAAGCAGTTATCGCTACGTTTGTGTGGAAGACCTACGCGGTGCATCAAAATTAGCAAGGTTTTGTGATCTAGACTATCAATGACCCAACTACTTAGATGGTACTAGGCTCTTAGCCTGCAAGCTAATGAGGAAGTGCTAGGTTGCGACTATCCCCGCCTATGTGATTCAGTTGGTCGGCCAGTGTGCGAAGGGAATTTCTTTCAATTGGGCTCAATACTTGTGCGATGAATTTCTGGTTAATGTCCATGAATCCCAGGAGAAAGGGACATCTTTCTTCTATTCATGTTTATTATTCATAATAATGCTGGTCACCTGGGACACCCTCGAGGAGTCGATCCTCCCTAAACTTCCTCTTAGGATGTGCGAAGGAGCTCGGTATGCTCACTTATGGAACTCTAAGGATGCACAACACATCGAGGATAACAAAGTTTTTTGGATCCTCTTCCAGAGTACTGTGGCCGTCGCCATAAACTCCTGACCCTGGCTGTCCCCGACGATATATGAAAAATACAAGAGTATTGTCGTGTTCCAAGTTACCATGCACCATATTTGGATCCACAGCCTCAACAATAAGACATGGACGACACTCCCTTATATGGTTGAAGATGAAGAAATTGACCTGATGATCTTGCTATGGGTCCCTGCCTAGAAAAAATGCCTCATAGATACTCGTGGGGAGACCACGGAGCCCCACCAGACGGCCTTAGACATAGCCAAGAATAGGGATACACAGCTACCCTAGACCACTGTAGCTAAAGCCTAGGTAGGGCCTAACAGATATACCACTCCTCCCCCTGGTACGAAGCATTCAGGGGAGTTGGGACCAAGATCCTGAAAGAAACAACATGCCCACCATGCACAATATGATGTGACGATCACACTGATTGACAGTGACCTTGAGAAAATCACGGACACAGTCACCATGGCTATAGAAGACAAGTGGGAATTCATCAAGGCACAACAGAAGGTTGTGGTCGACACTCTCCAAGTCAAGCTCCGCTCTCTCCAAATAAAAATCGATACGCTACCAACTAGCATGGGCCAGACACAAACCCCTTCGGTCGATAGAAGTTTGGTGCTATTCACAGAGGACAGTCATCTCTAGACTATACCTAGCACTACCCTGGCAGGCACTTAGCCCCCAGCTGACATAGGAACCCAGCTAGACCTAGCTAAGCTGCCCCACGAAGCCTTACAAGGCCTCCATAATGCTATCTTCCAGGAGGTTCACCATCGTGACCAGCGAGTTCACCAACAGCTTGGTACAGCCAAAAAAACCATCACGCAACAGGCTGTTGATTTTCTCCTTACTGTGCCATAGCAGGTGGAGCTCAAAACAGTAATCCACCAACTCTGTACAGAGGTTAGCTATGAGATCCCGACCGCAGACATGCCTCGGGCTAAAGTGAGAAAATTGGTTGCAGCACTCAAAGCATCTTGGATGGAAATACACACCATCAGGACACAGATGGAATAGAAAATCACTGACTTATAGGCCAAACTGCAGCCCAAAACACCCCAGAATTCCACATCCAGTGCGCCGCCCTCATCACCAATGCGACAAATGTTATGTAATATTCCAAATTTTTCTTTCAATAAATTGGAATATTAAATTTTGTTAATTTCACTCATAAGTTGAATAATTGGGTGAGGGGGCCCAAAAAAAATAAAAACATGGGTAAAATCCCTCTAGTATGAAAGGAGATTAGCCTTGGAACTAGATTTCACACCCTCATGTGTGAAAGGAGACATTTGCAAAGAGGCTACATTAAGTTTGACAAAGTCAAACAACGCAGAGGTATGAGGTGGAAAGCATCCTATGGGACAGCGCAGAGAAAGAGGAGGGAATATTCCTTGAAGGAGGAAACCCTAAAAGAGTGGGACCCATGGAGAGGGAGCTCTCATGTGTTTAAAAGGATGGAGAAGCAGCCATTGTTTCACATGCATATGATTATAGATTTCTTGTTTGCTTAGACTATTTGCAGTCTTGGCTGTTCAGCTGAGTTGCAGTGCTACTTAGCACAAGGCATTCGTGTTTAGGAATTCCTTCTCTTTCAAGAGAGGCCTCTTGAGGGAGTTTCTCTTCATTTTCTCCACATTTAGGCTTGACGCCAAGCATCCTCCTTCAGCTATAGCGTTATTCCTGAAGTAGGATAATTCTGTGTTGCAGGGCATTACAGTGGAGGTTCTACAACACCACTCCATCAGTCATTTTTTAGAGGAGGGAGTCTCTTTTCCTTTGGAGGATCAGTGAGGGAGTTTTGAGCTGATTCTGATTATCTTTGGCATCAAGCCAACCATTGTTCATCACCTATAGCACAGTCCCTCTCATTGACTGCGTTATTTTCATGGAGCATCTGTAGTGAGGGTTGCAGTACTTGTTTGGAGGGTTAGATGTTCAGCGTTAGGATTAGGATTTCACTTGGAAGATCCATTGGAGGAGATATTGACATTAGATGCAATATCTTTGGTCTTCTCCATTTAGTTCCATTTTCTGAGTTGCAGCTTCTATCCTGCAACTCTGACATTTTTTCCATTTTGTATATTTCAGCCAATCCTTCACAGGATTGTTGTATTATTGCTTTCAGTGGTTAGAGCTTTGCTCCCCCACTTTATTTGAGCCATACATTGTCACATCCATGTATTGACATTATTTCTACAGTAGTATCTTATATAAAATGCACAGTCATAGCCAGGGTTTATGCATAGGTAGCAGTGTTCTTCATTTCCTTGTAGATGAGTTATTGAGGCTTACATTGCCTGCTTGAGTGGATGTTTCCTCAAGGATTTGTACTTTCTCTACTGCTATAACATTATTTGTTGGCTATCTATATCTTCTTGTATCACATCTTATCCAAATAACATTGTCATTCCATGGTATGTTCATGCATTGTTGCAGTCCCTTCATCGGGCACTTTCTGAGGACAACTAGGTGAGGGAGATCTATTTAATCCACCTAGAAGGATTTCTTTGGAGCCATATATTGGATTTCAGTCTTAGATGCATTGATATAAGGGATCTAGGTCCTATTTTCAAATCCTGTAGCATCCATTCTTGGATAATGCATATTCCAGTCATGCCTTGCTAGCTGTTCTAGATTTCGAATATTACAAGGGTATTAAAGCAACTTTCTTGGCTTGGCCTGTGAGTCTCAGCCCAAGAAGATCTAGATGATGAAGAAGATGAGATTAATCTCATCAGTTTTTAGATCCAGAGAGGACCTCTCCAAGGAGGTCAAGAAGATTGAAGAAATAGAAGAGGAAGGACCATCCACTTCCTATTCTCATCAAGAAGAAGACAATGAGCATGGAAGATACTTGGATCATCTGATTCTAACTAAGTACCTTGTTGATTACAAGTCTCAACCTAGAGCCTTCAAGGAGACTCTAGCGTTTTCTCATTTCATCCAGATGAAGGAAGAGAAGAGACCTTGCAGCAAAAGAGAAATGAAAGGCAATAGATTTCTGTTGTCTACCTTTGATGGATCATCTACAGCAAAATATTGGGTGAGAAAGTTATAGGAATTTTTCCTACTACATCCTGTAGTAGGGGAAGAAGCTGTTGAAATCTCAGTGCTGCACTTGGAGGGTGGAGCCTATGTTTGGTGGTCTAGCCACTTGAGCCATGAAAAGGTGAAAATTTTTGCAGAGTTCACTCAAAGGTTGATCAAAACCTTTGATGGAGAAAGAACAAAGAAGGAAGAGCTCACACCACCACTTGAGGAGCCTTGTAATAACGCTGTCACACTCATGGTGGAGGATCAGCCGCATGCATCAATAGTTGGGGCAGCCAACACATTGGAGGAACGAACTCTTGCAGCACTACAAGAGGTTCCCAAATCTCATCAAGGTATGAAAAGATTTCCAAAATCTATTGTTGCAGTAAATTCTTTTGATAATTGTGCAGATTTTCTTTTACATGACCAAGGGTCAAATCACACTACTACTATAGATTAGCTTGGTTGCACTGCGCTGTGCAACATGGGAACATTCAAGGAGGAAACAAACCATCATCCTAATGAGCCTTTGTTGGATTGAATATCAACTTGGAGGTTAGGGTTTGAAGACTTGATGGAAGATAGTAGACATCTTGAAGTGAGAAACCCTTTTCCCTTTCTAGATGACCCTTTCTCAATGAGCTCCTCTTAGCTCAAAGAGAAAATTCTACTTTTAGCAATTCCAAGGCCTCATTGGTTTTGGAGGACTATTGTTGAGAGGGAGATCTCATGGAGATATTTCATTAGAGGTGCACTTCAACACACCATGGAATGCAAGGATTTTCTTCCTTTCTCGCACTTGAATCTTAATGGATTCAAGGAGGAGAAAATAGAAGATGGAGGACATCTTAGGATGGATAACATCTCTCATGCTTGTGTTGGACATTCCTTCAGCCATACAAATCATGATGGGAGGTTATTTTATACCACCTATTTGGGTCCTTACGGGGTCAAATTGATCCTTGACAAGGTTGCATTTCAAAATCCCATGAAGTGCAAGGACAAGAATCTGATTTGGGAGGATGGTGGCCCTCATGAGAGGAGTACCAACTTAAAGGAGAAGAGGAGACATCCAGAGGTGGTTGAGTGGATGTGGTTGATAAGTAAGGAGCTGGGAGGGTACTTGCAAATATATGACACCAGGCAGCAGGAGGCTTGGCTGCACTAGTTACTCTTGAAAGAATTTGGCCATCACTTGGCATACAATCTTCCTAAGAGTGGGAGGAGGGAGAAGAGATGGCAGGATGCTTGCATCGTTGGGCAGCATGGAGTATGGGTGCATGGTGTTGATGTGGCACACATATTATTCATTATGTATTCATCACTTGAGTTGTATGATGGGAGCATAAGGAGGCATCAAGCACTTTGGTTGCTTAAGCTGTACTTGAGAGAGCAAGGTCAGATTTGCTCTCACTTGTTGTGTGATGTTGCAGGAGTAGAAGAGGGCACTCTTATTGTGTGAAGGGGATACTCCTTGACCTTAGATGATTTGGGAGCACTTCCATCTTGGGAAGTATCCCACACTTGCAGTAGCATTACTAGAGGAGTCTTTGACAAGGAGCATGTTAAAGAACAAAGCTTTGTATTGAAAAGAACATATTTTCATGAGCCCACAACACTGTCACTTTGGAGCAGAGACTTATGGATGGAGTGTCCCCAGGATCACTTCACATTGGATGTACTTGGTGAACAAGGAGGAGTTGATGATGATAAAGTGGTGGATAGAGGCATCTATCACTATGATACATTCTTCTTGACTTGGATTTCCAAGCATGCGAGAGATGATCTTCTTGCAACACATGGTTCATTCATCTTCATAGCATTCCAAAACACTATGTAGGACTCACTCATGGATCCGTGTACCATATTACTTTGGGAATATGGTATGAATTTTGTTTATACATTCATTGATTTGGATACTCTTACCATTACTATGCAGTGCATTGCTTCACAAGAGGGCAAGCTTGTGACATTGCTCCATGATCATTGTTGGGCCAATCTATATGATGGAGGCAGCCATATTTTATGTGGCCTTGGGAAAATGTTTTATCATCATATGTATGTTCAGTTGTTGCACCCAAAAATTCATCATATAATGACATACATGGTTAACTATGTAACAAGAAACATTTTTCCTTGTACTTTTATGAAGCAGCAGTTTGGGAAACTACGCTGTCAATATTGGGAAATCTTTTGGTAACTTCTTGCACCGCATGAAACCTTCAACATTTTGCTTATTTTTATCATGAATTCATTTGCTGATGTGGATCTGATTTTTATTGGAAGCATAATTGGGAGATTGACACATGAGTTGGATGTGTCCTTGAGGGGAGAAAACTCCCACATTTTTTGCACTACATGTTCTAATGGGAGCATGGGAGGAGATATGGCCACCACAACCACACATTTGTTTTATTTTTGGGTGGACCATGGAATTGATAGTCATTCATTGTATAACCATGGGAAAGTGCTTGATCATGTATTGTTGTTACATTCAGCCATTTACTATTCGTTAGTAGGTGTGATGGATTTTGTATGTTACTTGCCATGTTACTTTCTGAGATTGCAGTGGATGAAACTGCGTTGTGTCCTTTTGAGATATTGTTTGTATCATGCATCAACAAGTAAAAATTGCAGAAAAATTCTCATTGGGATACTCTATAATGATCGTGTCCTATTCATCATCGATGAAATTTTTTTTTCCAGCTTTTTCTACAATGTTGGAGGAGAACTGTTTGGAGGATTATTCTTGACTTTTCCATTTGAGGGCAATAATTTTTCAACCTAGGATCAACACACACTCTACACTTATGATAAGTGGAGGGAAGGACATCATGGGGTGAGCTATGATGCTTACCATGTTCAGATTTTCAGCCCACCTTCATTTCTGGAGCTTGAGGTGGAAGGAGATTTTCAGGAGTTTCCATGTTGGGAGGTGACTCATTTTGTTTGGATGATTGATTGGGGATGGAGGATCCACATGGGGAAGGTATTCCTCATCAAATTTCAGACTCCATGCCTTGAGTGGAGAATTTATAGTTTTATCCTTGCAATTTCTTGAGGACAAGCAACATTTGGGAGGGGAGGACTGTAATATTCCAAATTTTTCCTTCAATAAATCGGAATATTAAATTTTGTTAATTTCACTCATAAGATGAATAATTGGGTAAGGAGGCCTAAACACAATAAAAACATGGGTAAAATACCTCTAGTATGAAAGGGGATGAGCCTTGGAACTATATTTCACACCCTCATGTGTGAACGGAGACATTTGCAAAGAGGCTAGGTCAAGTTTGACCAAGTCAAACAACGCAGAGGTATGAGGTGGAAAGCATCCTATGGGATAGTGCAAAGAAAGAGGAGGGAATATTACTTGAAGAAGGAAACCCTAGAATATTGGGACCCATGGAGAGGGATATCTCATGTGCTAAAAAGGAGGACAAGGCAGCCATTGTTTCACATGCATATGATTATAGATTTCTTGTCTACTTAGACTATTTGCAGACCTGGCTGTTTAGCTGAGTTGCAGTGCACAAGGCATTCCTATTTAGGAATTCCTTCTATTTCAAGAGAGGCCTCTTGAGGGAGTTTCTCTTCATTTTCTCCACATTCAGGCTTGAGGCCAAGCATCCTCCTTCAGCTACAACATTATTCCTGAAGCAGGATAATTCTGTGTTACAGGGTGTTGCAGTGGAGGTTCTACAACATCACTCCTTTAGTCATTTTTCAGAGCAGGGAGTATATTTTCCTTTGGAGGATCAGTGAGGGAGCTTTGAGTTGATTCCCATTATCTTTGGCACCAGGCAAACCATTGTTCATCACCTACAACGCAGTCCCTCTCATTGACTGCATTATTTTCATGGAGCATCTGCAGTGATGGTTGCAGTAGTTGTTTGGACGGTCAGATCTTCAGCATTAGGATCAGCCTTTCACTTGGAAGATCCATTGGAGGAGATATTGACATCAGATGCAACATCTTCAGTCTTATCCTTTTAGTTCCATTTTCTGAGTTGCAGCTGCTACCTTGCAACTCCGGCATTTTTGCCATTTTGTATATTTCAGCAAATCCTTCTCAGGATTGTTGTATTATTTCTTTCAGGGGTTAGAGCTTTGCTCCCCCACTTTATTTGAGCCATAAATTGTCACATCCATGTATTTAAATTATTTCTAAAACAGTATCTTCTATAAATTTTGTAGTCATAGCCAGAGTTTATGCATATGTAGTAGTGTTCTTCATTTACTTGTACATGAGTTATTGAGGCTTGCATTTCCTGCTTGAGTGGATGTTTCCTCAAGGATTTTTACTTTCTATACTACTATAACATTATATTTTGGCTATCTATATCTTCTTGTATCACAAATTGTACAAATAACGTTATCATTCCATGGTATGTTAATGCATTGTTGCAGTCCCTTCATCAGGCACTTTCTGAGGACAACTAGGTGTGGGAGATCTGTTTAACCCACCTAGAAGGATTTATTTGGAGCCATATCTTGGATTTCAGTCTTAGATGCATTGATCTAAGGGATATATGTCATGGTTTCAAATCCTGTAGCAGCCATTCCTACAAAATGCGTTTTCCAGTCATGCCTTGCTAGCTATTCCAGATTTGGAATATTACATGTTATTTCCAGGGCAGATTTCCCAATGTGTCCAGTTGTTGGAATCAACCATGCAACTCTAGATAAGGTCCAGCATGATCTAGTCCTTCATGAAATCAATCAGGACTTACGGTCGCAGGAAGAAGCCTTTGAGCAGGTCAACGCCACGCTGCCCACTTTGGTACCTGCCCAGCGCTTGGCATGGTTAAAAACCAACAATGATCTCCAGGAGAAGATTGAGAAGATACGACGTAAACAACACATCATGGCAGAATGTATGAAGCCTTGGGCTACCACAACCCTCCAACTTTCGCAGGATATTGATGGCACGACCAAGCGACTTACTCAAATCCTTGAGAGTGTCACTGTGGCAACTTAAGGACCGACCTTCCAGATGCTGGTAGACCTTGCACAGGGTGTTGCTGCCTAGAGTCAAGAAGTGTTACCTCTGCCGATCGCCACCCTTACTACCTTACGTGCGTAGATAGAGACTGCACCACCACAGTGACGGGACGAGTCACAAGATTGTGCTGGGGGACTGTTGGAACAGGGTCTCCAACGAGCTATGAAACTGGGCCGATTTTGTATATTTTTTATTATATATAGTCTAGCACAAGGTTTTTAGGGTGGGCAAAGCCTCGAAAACATTGTAATGGGAAAAAGGGTAAACCTAGGGTCCAAAAACCATGGTTTGCGGACTATAGGAAATTTTAGGGTAGACTGTTATAAATAGAGGAACATTTTGAATTGTAAGGCAAGTAATGAAGAGCTATTGATGCGAATTGTGGTTTAGTAAGTTTGTGTGGGTTTTTGGGGAGGGAATCCTGCTGCCTGTGTGCGTGGATATCCACAGTCCTGCTGTGTGTGCAGGTTGGGATGGGTATTTTAAGAGGAAGTTGATGAATTAATGAATACAAAAGGTTGATTGGGAACTGAATCTATGAGTACTATTTATGAAAATCTCTGGTAATTACCGTCTTATGCGTATTCTGTATTCAGCTACGAAAGTTCTGTGTAAGTGTTTTACTGCATCTAGATCTGTTCTGTTTTGTTTATGCATTGTTGAGATATTTTCTTGAAGTATATGATTATTTAGCCCCATAGTACAATTAACCTTGTGCACGTGGATGCGAAAAGAGTCCCATAAGTCCTGCTTGGGGAGATCTGGACATCTCGAGGTAGAACGTAGTAGTGGTTGCCTTACTTATCATTTCTCAGGGTATGGAAACCTGATTCCAGCACCCACCCATACTACTTCGGGTGAGACTTTAACCTGCGCAATTAAGTCACTACAGAAAGGGCCAGTAGTATAGGGATTTGTTGGCAAACCTTGAACTCCGAGCCTGGTTCAAGACCCCTTGAGTCAACAACAATGAAGACAAGGTGGGGTAATTACAAAGAATCGAATAATTACATTCCTAAAAATAGAATTTTTATTTTTCCAAAAATTTTCAAGAATTATGTAGTTTATAATGAAAAAAGGTGCGGTACCGCACTGTTTTACACTAAAACCCGCGGAGTCTACCACTCTGTTTTTAAACAAAAAGTGTGGAAGGCAGGAAAACATAGAAACAATAAACATACAGATTCATAGTTAGGGATTCTAATGAGTTATTTACCCAACCCAATTTTGAACTATTCAAAATCAGAGAATTTATTCAAAAATCAAACCGAAAAATCAAAAAGAAAACTAAGTTCAAGAATTTCCCAGTGGAGTCGCCATTTTGTTAGGCGGATTAATCCCTCTTGCTGACAAGAGCGATCTCCATAGTATCCTAAGGATATATAGAAACAAACAGAACAAATGCAAAATATTTTCTCTTGATTATTATGATTCAGAATTATTAATTAACTAAGTAGGAAGATATGCTCCTGCCTTAAGTCCAATGCTTGCTTTAATCTTCAATCCAATCGTTCCAAAAGAGATCAATTTAGCATGTAAGGTCTACATCCAAAGACAAGAAAAAGGATTAAAAGCACCTGCAAGATATAATAATTTAGAAACATTAATCTATCTCAGTGATCAAGGAATCCAAGAATTAAATTACTCAAATAGATACATGAACAATTTAATGAGAAAATAGAATCCATTTGTATTAAATTGTATGATAAGAAGTAACCTTACAACCTTTTTGCCTTGATGTCATACAGGTTCTTTCGAGGTCCTGAACAGGTGTTTTCCATTGGATTGAAAAGCCTTCTCCTCTCTGAACTAGCATAAAACTATGGATATGATTATGTGATCATTCTCATACCATTGATGCCAAGTATAAAGAGTATAATTTTTTCAGCAATTCACCTCAAAACAACCAAGTTCTAAGTACCCTTCAGACTAAAACATGATCTCAATTTATAGTAGAAGGGAGGAAGTTTCAGTTCGAAATAAAGGGGGATAATGTCCTCTCAAAAATGGATTTTAGCTCCAAATACCAAAGGATAACCTCCATTAATGAAGGGATAGAGGTTCATGAATGAAGGGGCAAAGCTTGACCAGATTATGCTTCTAGAAGCTTCTAGCAGGGAGAATATTCGACCAACTGGGCTTATAGAACTCAAATTTTCTTTTATTTTACCTTTTATGGGGGTCCACAATTTTAGTGAACAAAACATGCGGAATGTGTCGCAGGTTATAGAATAAGAAACTGTGGTACCATAGAGAATGATTAGGAAAAGTGTGGAGTTAGGATTTTTAGGGTTTTAATGAGCTTTTTCAAAATTCCAAGACTTGGTTTAGGAACTTTATAATTTTGGACCTCAAAGGGAGCATAAAATAGGTAATGATGAACCCATATAGACAACTAAATGTCATGGTGACAATTTTTAGTGTAACACCCCGATGGGTGGCCATCAGGGTTTGCGAGGCTGATCTTGCAAAGGTTCAATCAGATCAAGCCCCAAATCCTTATACCCCGAACTCATTGGGGACATGCAAAGAAGGATCCAAAAAAAGAAGATTGTTTTGATACCACTGATCCAGATTTATTCAAGAACACAACAGAATACCCATGTAACCATAAATACAAATATGTAGCGGAAATAACACTTCATTTCATTAATATCAAAGGACTAAAATTTTCTTGCAGACATAATAGAAATAAACAAGCTAGGGCATTGTTTGCTTATCTTTAAGAATATATGTGGCAGATGTAGGACTTTGAACTGAGTTAAAATGAGGCTTGAGGGCCTATTTATTATTTAGAAACAATGGAAACCCCTAAACATCTAAAACCCTAACCCTAGGAGATGAAGCACCAAAATTGTGGGCCCCGTTTGGGTAAATCGGTGTTTCAACTTCTCGGTGACGTAACTTTGGCATACAATCTCTGTTTGATGTGCTTAATATCTCGTTAGAAAGATCTATCGATTTTCCCAAGAAACATCATTTAGGGCCTCAAAATAGATCCGGAAGTTCAGGACCCAAAAAACTGTCAAAAATAGTAAGTTGTGCCCAAAATAAAATCTGAACGAGACAATGGTGGGGCCCCAAGTGGAATATGTGGGTGGCCACCAATATCCACCTGGATCATTCCTCCCCTCTTAGGAATCAATGGTCCCCATTGCATTGTGTTCCTCCATGAGATGAGGAAACTTCTGCTGAACTTGGTCCCTGGTCAACCATTTTCCTTGGTGCAGGAGTTGGCCAGCTTTAACAACCAGATATAGTTGTATCTTCTATTGGTGAGTGTTCTTGATTTTCATGTCCATGATAACATATGTGGTGTCATGTTCCATGCAGTGTGGGTTTAACTATGTTGTTGTGAGTTGTTCTGCAATTTCATAGGTGTCCAGTGGAGGTGGGAAGTTGGGACGAAGGTGATCCACATTGAATACTGGGTGTAGACCAAAGAATGGTGGAATAATGAGCTCGAAGACATTGTTCCCTACTACCTTGGTGATGGTGTACAACCCATATCGGAGCAGGCGAAGTTTGTGGTGGGGTCCACTGAGGCACTCCTTCTGCAAATGTAGCCACAGTTTGTAGCCCACCTGGAAGTTATGTGGTACCCGATGTTGATCATGTCATTGCTTGTACTTAGCATTAGCTCTGTCCAATATGTCATGAACTTGTTGGCAGATCATAAAGGAAATGAAGTTTTGTATCATAGACAATGTACTGTTTTGGAAAAATCATGGTGGAATTTTATTGAATTGTTTGCTTAAAGATGAGGCTAATAAAGTTTTGGAAGAGTTTCATGTAGGTGACTATGGAGGACACCTTTACTGGAAGTCAACTGCAGATAAAATCTTGAGAGCTAGTTTTTACTGGCCTACACTATTTTCAGATGTGAAAAATTATGTGACCTCCTGTCCCAAATGTCAAATCTTTGAAGGAAAGAAAAAGATACTACCTTTACCCCTTAAAACCATCTCCACAGAAATGCCTTTTCAGCAATGGGGTTTTGACTTCATTGGTTAAATTCACCCTTCATCCTTAGCCCAACACAAGTGGATTTTGACAGCCACAGAATATTTCACTAAGTGGATAGAAGCCATACCTTCTAGGCAAGCCACTAATACTGTCGGAATATTATTTTTAGAAAACAGCATACTATCTATATTTGGATGCCCCTAAAAGATCATTACTAATAATGCAGCTGCATTCAATTCAAAAAATATGATTGAATTATATAATAAATACCACATTACCCTTGGCCATTCCACTGCTTATTACCCCCAAGGTAATGGTCTTGTTGAATCCTCCAATAAAATCCTTGTGAATATCATCAAGAAACTACTATAAGACTATAAGAAAACTTGGAACAAAAGGTTAGTGAATGCCTTATGGGCAGATAGACTTACCACAAAGAAGTCTATTGGTACATCCCCATTAGGGAAAATTTGACGTCTAAAATGGGCCTCCTAAGGAAATAATAAAATAATAGCTAAACCAATAAAATAATATTTATTAATTTTCAATTCACTTTTTGCATCACAATCCATGTAACCATAGTTAAATTTTTACCAAAATAAAATTAATAAGAAAATTGTATTGATGTGCCTATAAATAAGAATGAGCTTTTTAAGAAAAATTCATTATCATTGAACAAATAATGCATTTGTCCTTTGTACTTAAATAACTTAAAATAAAATATAAATATATATTTATAAATTCTTAATTATATTATATGCTATTAATTAAAATTTATATTATTTAAATTGTATAATAACGTGTAATTAATATATTATATATAAGAAATATAATATAGTATAATATAATATAATAAATGTATAGGGATATCCATTGTTTCTTTTAAGAAATATGAAATGAAAATAATATTTTTTTATTCAAAAAGTGTAAAATGATATTTATTATGAGTACATGACTTTGACTTTAAAATTACTTAGAGCACTACCATGGTTAACCATCAGTTTTTATCCACCATTGAGAATGTGACAAGTAAGTACCTTTAACTCAAGCAATGCCACCTCAACCATTAGGGATGATGTCATCCCTTAAAATGTGATTGGTTCTTATAAAGTGAATTTTGATTGTACAGTTTCCTTAGGAGGCCCATTTTAGACCTCAAAATTCTCTTATCAGTTGGTTTATGGGATGGATGTTGTTTTTCCATCTTCTTTAGGAGTACCAATAATGAATATAATCCAATAACTGTAGGTTGAAACCAATGACATCCAGAGAAGAATAAATTAAACCATACACTTGCATCAAACCAGGGAAGATGTCTATCTCATGTCTTAAGTTGTTCAAGAAAAGATTAAAAAGATATTTGACAAGAATACAAAGGAAGATGATTTTTATATAGGTGACAACATTCTTAAGTGGGATTCCAGGATAGAAGAGAAAGGTAAATATGAGAAATTTATTTTATTATGGAAAGGCCCTTATATCATTTATGGTTACAGAGGTAAAAATGCATTTTTTTTAAGGAGTTGGATGGATCAGATCTACCAAGTGAAACTATGAATGGTAGAATGCTGAAGCATTACTATTCCCCAGAATAACAGTATTTTACTTTGTTTACTTTATTCATTGTACATAACATTGCAGATTTTAGATTGGATCAGATGTTTTTCTAGCAAAGTTGAAGCCCGGAGAGAAGGCCCTAAGCTTTGAAAGATAAAATATCATAAGTATGAATAATTCAGAGCTCAAAAAATAGTTTCAAGGTCAGCAACACTCAAATTCAATGGCTACTACTCTCAAAGTTCTTGACATTTCACCATGAAATGCCATCCCCATGTGGAGCCACTATTAAGGTCCTCTAATAATAGGATTCATAATTCTGAATTGAATTTGATCAGTCTTGTAAATATGTCCATACTTTGCTTTCTGCAAATTGTGTTCCCATATTAGAAAAAATAAAAAATGTAAAGAGAGTAAAATTCCTAAAAGAAAAATCAAAGTACTTGAAAGAAAAAATATATAAAAATATATAAAAATGGACCCCAAACAAAAAGAAATAAAAATAAAACATAAAAGTGATGCAAATACAAATGCCACTACTATTTACTTTTACTGCAAAAATAAATATTATGTGTAACTTGTTAAAATGCCACAATCCATGAAGGTTAAACAACTTAATATTAAACTCTCATGCTTTAAATTTCATGTTGATAGATAGAGAATAAAGATCTAGCAAAATAGTGTAATCTTGGCAGATCAGTAGTTAGGTAGAGAATAATAATGAGCTCAATAGTTTAATCTGAGCTCTTTTAATAAATAAGGATAGAATTAGTTACTTTGTTGTTTAAAAGAAAATGAATAAGGGTTTTCAAGCTCAAATGCACCCATGTAAATGAAGAAAAAAAATGTTAGCGCAGTAGATGGGTAGGTAGAAGCAGTTTTTTACAATCATGGATAAGCATAAAATTGGTCATTTCATTTACTAACTTCCTTCAAAATTCACCCCCTTGTAAAAATACTCCATCCCCTCCATTTTCATTCTTTCCCCTTATTTCACTCTTCTCCCCCTTGCAAAAAGCCCTTTTTTCTAAGTTAAAAACACATTTTACTTAAGAAAAGTGAAACCCATTTACTAATTCCCATTTTATTCAAAAATACCCAAAAAACCCAAAAAATACTTTTATCCTAAGTATAAATGCTAAATGTTATATTGGGGCCCACTATAAAGAAATCTATCCCCGATGTCATTTTTTATTCTATACTTAGTGTTTTTACATATCCCACAGTTACATTTCATTATTAACACATTAACCTAATGTTAATTCCCGTTACAAAACCTTTTACTCCCGTATTATATCAAATCCTTTATATATATATCCCAACCCATACTTTTATTTTAACTTATGTTTTGAATCCCCATATGTTATATAATCCCACATCCCATAGGTTAATATATTAAAAAGCTCATTTATATACATTGGTCCCACCTGCTTTAACCACATTGGTTATATTATTTAAAACCTCGACCATTTAAATATATAGCCAATAATATATCAAAACCCAAATTATATGTATTAAAACATAGTTTAAATACATATAACCTCCCGCTTTGCTTAAACCCTGGGACCCATGCCTTTCTGAAAAGCCAATACTCCATTGCATCATCCTAGCCATCCAATCTTCACCCTCTAGATCCGATCACTATGAAACCACATCACACATTTCATTGTCCAAGAGTTAACACACCCAAAGCCTTGCAAAAAGTGCGGTTTGCGAGGCTCTCATCCCCTCTACGTGGCATATTTCTATAGGATCAAATTGTCACAAACATTACCATTAAATACCTTTGAAGCCTGTGAAAACCACTCAGTTGCTTTCTCCCCTAGCCTGCAAACCACCCTGTCAATTCAAAATTGACTGCCCATTAAATGCATTCACTGTTGATAAAAATGCATAAAACCGCCCATTTGAACCTTTTTTTCACCTTTCTATTATAGTTTTCACTAAAGAAGCACTTCCGACCAATTTTTTCGCTACCAGATCACGTTTTCGACCTCATTTTAAGCCTAAATCACCATAATTCGAAGATCTTTGATGAAACATAATATTTTAGAACCAAATCAAGGCTTATAAAGACTAGAAGAAGCTTATGAAAGCTTTCTTCCATCTCAAAAACCCTCCTGCATAGAAAATCTTCATTTTCCAGGTATTCTTCAAAAGAACACACTTATTCCTTGATCTAAAAGGGTAATACCGCTAAATTGAATCATTTAGAACCTTTTGTGAAGCCAAGAGAAAGCACTTTTCCTTCATAAAAGCTCTTTTCTATAAACCCTGGAACTACTTGCAAAGATTCTAAAACCTTGGACTATTAAAGATCACAGGTTGAATAAACTAAAGAAATTTAAGCCTCTATAGACCTAAAAAATATTCATGTGCCTTTAAATCCATTTTCTGCAAACTCTACGTGTCTTTTTACCTAATTCCAAGGTCTTGAAATTTCCTTTTGACACAGAGATTATAGTTAAGTTAATTGAGAAAGTTTACACCTTTGTAGAAAAAAGATAAGCCGTTACTCTATCCAAATGATCCTTCTGCAAAACTGTTATAAATTACTAGAGGTGCTCCTACAGGTCAAAATCAGTGTTTCTAAAGTCAAAAGAGTATTAAAATTGATAATTCAAGCAAAGCAATGGCTTCTAAAAATATTGTACCTATCAGTTCTCTACAACCCCCTATTGTAGATATAGAGCACATTCCATTAGCTGATACAGACTTCAAGATTACTAATACACTTATAGAATTCAATCTTCTTGAGCTCCACTGCTGAAGCCAAGAAAAATCCATAGATTAGAGTGATGAAGTTTTTATCTGGGAGCCAAATTTACCAAAATATGTTGTTCCTAAGATATTCCAGTGCCCAGAAGTAATTAGACTCTGTCAATCATGTTATTTTCCTGATCAGAGAGCCATCATAAACCCCAAAAAAGAAATCTTATTTACCATTACAACTGAGTCAATTAATGAGATGTTGCAGATAAAACCCAGGTCTGATGAAATCCCTTTATCCATAGAGGCCCTCACTCAATTATATTTGAATCTAGACTTCCCCCAGAGGTTCCAGATATTTCAAACCTTCATGCCTTCTTCTGTAAAAATTCCCAAGATAAATCCTCCATACCCTTTTGCAAAATTCTCTGAAAGGACAAGACATATCATCTTCATGCTATCTTTCATTCTTGGCTGCTTTATAGATGAACATGATGATATTGATGTTAGGATCTTCTGACACATAGGAAATAGTTAAGAATAACTTATTCTAGTGTAGAGTTAGGTAAATTGTGTTTCTTTACCATGTACATTTGTAACTTATAATCTGATGGTCACGATTTGTAGTGATCCGATGGTTATCTCTCACCTCGGTATTAATGACACTTGATCCATGGCTTAACACCTGATTTGCCCATGATCTCTATTTAAAGAGCATGGGGGGTCATTTGTTCGGTAACCGTTTATGAGAGAAACATATGTAACTTTTCTTTTTATATTAATAAATTGCCTGAAGTGGCCACGTTGGCTCAGTCTATGCATTGTTTCCCTCTTTGAGGGTTTTAACCATGTGATTATACTGGTTTACTGATTCGTGATCTGGTTGTGAGCGGTGACCTTTGGTTCTTGATCTACGGAACTTACCCTGTAAATTCCTACATGGTATCAGAGCTATTTTGAGGGCCATGTCCGTTGTTGATCAAAATCTGAAGCCGGTTTGACTGCATGCAAATTTCGTTTTGTAGATCTACTATTTATGAACATTTTCGGGTTTGGAGAACTTCTCGGTTGTTCTGGAGCATCCGTTACAGTGAGGAACTCCTTTTGTTTCATGCGAAAAGGTTTTCGACTGCCCAAGTTATGACATTTTAGATCTGGAGATATAAAGCATCTGTTTTTCAGTTATATTTATTAATAGTTCTGCTTATTTCGGTTCCCCTTTTTTATTTTCAGTTTTTAGGTTTTATTTATTTTCCGGATCTATACCCTCTTCTCTATGTATGCTCTTTGCTATGCGCTATGTGTGATCTAGGCAAATCAGAAACAGGAAAATGGATTTTTTTTTGATACGTATGCTCTTTCCCCACATCTTTGTGTGATCTCGGGAAATCAAAAATAGTGAAAAAAAGGATAGTTGTCGATAAGGCTCACTGAAAATCTAAAATTTTGTCATAAGGCTTTGCATTTTGTTTTTTTTTTCTTGCTTGTGTTTTTTTGTGCTAGAAAAGGCGAAGAGTTAAAAAAAAAAAAAAAAAAAACCCTTCCTCCTTTCAAACAATAACGTGATCCTTTTACTATCTCACGTGATGAGGAGTTAGTTTATGAGCATAGAGGTCATGGATTCAAATCTCTTTCTCAAGCTTTTTTTTGTAAAAAATTTTTGTTAGAAGGGGCAGAATTTTTTTTAAAAGCCACACTTCATCATGTTCCTGTAACTATTCCGCATCTTCAACTCATTTTTTCAAAAAGTCATAATTTCTTCATCCGGAAGTCATGTTTCGAGCCATTTTTTTTTAAATGGCCTAATTTTTGAGATATTTCCATTGGAGTAGTTAATTTCAACTTTTCATAGATTCAGTTTAAAAAAAAAATGGAAATTGCATGCCCAATTATTCTCAACAGCACCAATTATTTCCAATGGCTACCTCACATGGTAGATATACTTAGAAGTAAAGGGCTTTATAGAATAGCCATAGGACAAGAAACTAAACCTTTTGATGATGATAAAGCTGCTAAATGGGAAAATAAATAAGATCAAGCACGAGGGTTGATAGGAATGTCCATTGCTCATGATCTTTGATTTCATATCCTTGACATTGACACCCATGATGAAGCCCTGGAAAAGATAAAAACCATTTTTGGCATTCAAAATCAAATCAGGGCCCACCAGCTTGAAAATGAGTTGCTTGCTTTGAACGCCAATAATTTCTCCTCCACTTAAGATTTTTTGTCCAAATTCAGGACCATTCGAATTCTTTTAGAAGTTTGTAAGATAAAAAAGGAAGATGGTAGCCTCATTTGTTGCATTCTTTCTAAGCTTGGCCCTACATACTCTGTATTTGTTTTTGCCTTCCATTCCACTAGAGAAGCCATCATTTCTTTAGGAACCGCCTACAAGAACCCCTATTTTGATGCCTTTTGCAACTCTTTGATAAGAGAACAAGAAAAACTCTTACACCTTGGTATTATCACTTCTAGAAATGAGTCTAAGAATTCCTTAGCAGCCCAACAACTATCATATCAAAAGAATTCCAAGAAGCAGTATCCTAAAAAGTATGGTCCGAAACCAAGCAAGGGTCCTATGAAATTTCAGCCACAAAATGAAAAAGCAACTCACCAAAATGATAAGGCATATAAAAACAAAGGAAAGAAGACAGATAGACATTTCAAATTTTGCAATCGTGATGGCCATTTAGATTCCAAATGTTTTAAGAAGATGGAAGCCTTAGAAGTAGCAATGAAAAAGCACAACATCAATTTGGAGCACTCTCCACCTTCATCTTTAGGAATGGCACTTTCTTCTTGTGGTTTTCAAGCATCAAGATCTAGTTATGCATTAAATGTATCTTCCTCTTCTCATTCTCATGAGTGGCTCATTGATTCTAGAGCTTCTTATCACATGGCCAAAAATAAAGCCATGTTTTCTTCTTTAAATGATTGTAACACCCATCATATTTATGTTGGTGATGATAGATCTCTTAGTGTTGTAGTATCTAGAACCATTCATCTCGATAATGGTTAGTTTAATGATGTACTATGTGTTCCTACCTTGTCATGCAACCTTCTCTTTGTTTATCAGATAACTCATTCAGGTTAAGGGAAAATAGTAGAATTCTCACCTCATGATGTTGTAATCAAGGACCTGAAAGATCCTAAACATATTTTAGCTACTATAATTGCTGATGATTCCACAAGGTTGTATAATTTTGACAACTTTGGGTCATCATGTATTCCCTCCATTTTTGTTTCTCACAATGATAAAGTGAGCAAACTTTGGCATGAGCGATTTGGTCACTTAAACTATCACTCTATTCAAACTCTATGTAAGGACAATATGGTGACGAGCCTTCCTATGGTATCTTTCCGAGATGGTGTTTGTTATGGATGTGTACTTGGAAAACATCATTGGGATAGTTTTGACAAACATGCCTCTTGGCACGCTTCAACCAATTTGCGGCTTGTGCACAGTGATTTATGTGGTCCACTTCCTGTTGTTTCTTTCCCTAGTTGCAAGTACTTCTTAACTTTCATTGATGATTTTTCTAGATGCACTTGGGTATACTTCTTAAAACTCAAGAGTGAAGTTTTTAACATGTTCTTAGTGTTTAAGGCCTTTTTTGAGAAACAACCTGGACATCAAATTCTTCAGTTAAGATCAAACAATGGAGGAGAATATGTTAACAACAAATTTATCAACTTCTGCATTGAGCATGGCATTCAATTGAAACATAATGTTCCATATACTCCACAACAAAATGGTGTATCTGAATGAAATAATTGCACCTTAAAAGAAATGGATAATTGTATTCTTCAATCTAAAGGACTTGGCCTCAATTTTTGGGCAGAAGCCATTAACTGTGCAAATTACATAGTAAATCACACTCCTACTAAGGTTTTAAAGAATATAACTCCAGAAGAATCTTGGAGCTCAATCAAACCATATGTAAGTCACTTTCATGTTTTTGGAAGTGATGCTTAGGCCTATATTCTAGATGCGAAACATAAAGCCTTGGAACCTAAGAGTGAAAAATGCATTTTTATTGGATATTATGAATATGTCAAAGGTTATAAACTTCTTCAACCAAAATAAAAAAGTATAATCATTGAAGGAGATGTAAAGTTAGATGAAAATATGTCAGCCTACGAGCCTAGTTTGGTGAGTGTGCCACCTTTGGCCTGTGAGCTTGATTCAACATATGTGCCACATCTCTCACTCTCTCTTCTATTTTTAATAGAATTCCTTCTAGTTTAGATGATGATAGCGAGGATTAAAATCCTCCTCCACCTCTTGCAATTGTTCATTTTACTCCATCGCTTCCAAGATAGGTCCGCTCTACTCGGGATGTAGCAGGTTCTCTTATAGGTGACCCTGCCGATCGACGACATACACGTTCTCAGTTTGAAAGAGCCTCTTCCTTATTGGCTCAAGTTCCAGAAAATCATGATCCAGAAACCTTTGAAGAAGCCTCTGATCATCCAGATTGGGATGAAGCTATGAATGAAGAATATCACTCCTTATTGGCAAATGATACTTGGGATCTTGTTCCTCTTCCAAAAGGAAGAAAACTTGTTAGATGTAGATGGGTTTACAAAACAAAGTTTGGACCAAATGGAAAAGTGGATAGACATAAAGCTCGTCTTGTTGCTAAATGATTTTCACAAGTTGAAGGCATTGACTATACTAAAACCTTCCCCCCTATTGCCAAAATGGATTCTATCCGCCATTTTCTTTCCCTTGCTGCCTTCTTTAAATGGGAATTCCATCAGATTGATGTTAAATCTGTCTTCTTACATGGAGATTTACATGAAGAAATCTACATGGAACAACCCCTTGGCTTTATCCAAAATGACTCTAGCCTTGTTTGTCACCTTAGGAAATCTCTCTATGGTCTCGAACAAGATCGTCAGGCTTGGTATGCCAAAATGGATTGATTTCTATTAGATAATGGCTTTTCTAGGTGTCATTCTGACAACACTGTCTACACCAAGAAACTAGGAAAGTCCTTCACCATCCTTTTTCTTTGTGTTGATGATATTATCCTTACTGGTAGTGATCCAAACCGTATAAAAAATTTGAAGTATAGCCTCAAAAAGAAGTTTAAAATGATAGACTTAGGACACTTGCATTATTTCCTTCGTATTCAAGTCTTGTAATCCAAGGAAGGCATTACCCTCACTCAGTCCAAGTATGCCTGTGATCTTCTACACCAATTTCACATGGAAGACTATAAGCCAACCACTTCTGCCTTTCAGTCTGGATTCAAGCTTTCAGTCACTTGTACTACCCCTGAAGTTGATGCTACCTTATATCGTCAACTTGTTGGTAAACTTATATATCTAACGCATACCCGTCTTGACCTTTCCTTTGCCATTGGTCTTGTCGCTCGGTTTATGCACCAACCTCATCAAAGTCACTGGAAAGCAGCTAAAAGAATACTTCGATATATTCAAGGTACATTTCAGTTTGGGATTCATTACAGTGCAGGAGCATCTCCATTGTTGATTGGTTTCACTGATTCTGATTGGTCTAGTGACCGTGATGATTGAAAGTCTACTGTAGGATATGTGCTCAATCTTGATTCAGGACCTATTACATGGTCTTGTAAGAAATAGATTGCCATCTCTCTTTCTTTAGCAGAATTAGAGTATCTTGGTGGAGTTGAAGCTAGCAAGGAAGCCATGTGGCTTCGTCATATCCTGTCTGAATTTGGTCTTCATCAGCAGCATCCAACTACACTTTGGTGTGATAATCAGAGTGCCATTCAACTATGCAAAGATCCAGTTCAACATCAACATATGAAACACATTGAACTCCACATACACTTCATCATAAAACTCATTCATGATCATTTTCTTGAAGTGCAGTACGTCCAACCAATGATCAAGTAGCCGATATCTTTACAAAGGCTCTCACAGAAGCGAAGTTTACTAAACTTTGATCCATGCTTGGAGTTCAAGAAAGTTGTCATTAAGGGTGGATAGGCCATAATGCCTCCTTACTTCTCCTATTGTGTCACTTTTCTAAATCCTTCAATCCTATCCCAATTTGTTCTTAAGGGGGGATGTTAGGATATTTTGACACATAGGAAATAGGCTCCTTTTGTGTCACCTTTGTAAATCCTTCAATCCTATCCCAAGTTGTTCTTAAGGGGGGATGTTAGGATATTCCGACACATAGGAAATAGTTAAGAATAACTTAGTCTAGTGTATAGTTAGGTAAAGTGTCTTTCTTTACCATGTACATTTGTAACTTATAATCTGGCGGTCACGATTTGTAGTGATCCGACAGTTATCTCTCACCTCGGTATTAACAACACTTGATCCGTGGCTTAACACCCAATTGGTCCATGATCTCTATTTAAAGAGCATGGAGGGTCATTTTTTCGGTAATCGTTTATGAGAGAAATATATGAAACTTTTCTTTTTATATTAATAAATTGCCTGAAGTGGCCACGTTGGCTCAGGTCGTGGGTGTTTTCCCTCTTTGAGGGTTTTAACCACGTGATTATATTGGTGTATTGATTTTTGATTTGGTTGTGAGCAGTGACCTTTGGTTCTTGATCTACGGAACTTACCCTGTATATTCCTACAGTTGCGGTATTAGGTTTTCTATCTACTTTCACACCTGGTTAGCCTCCTACTACCATTTTAAATTTTTCCCAATACCTTGCTGACAATATCCATGAACAGTTCATCAAAATGCCTTTGAAAGGTATTTTCAAGTATTCATCATTCCTATTCCACATGTTCTTATAATTTTAGTTTGAGAAATTCAATATAAACCTTTAGAAGCTTGATGTAGAAGGAAATCCACAATCAATCATCCTTTAGACTTCCTTAATAAGGAAATATTCCAATGAGTTCACTTATTTAGATTTTACTAATTCTTTCATTCATCCCATTGTAAATTTGCTGAACAGTAGCAGGCAGCCCAGAATTAGTGAAGAAATTAAAAATGTCTTGTAGATGTCAGAGCATAATAGGATAGGTGATTGGTACTTGTACCAAAATCACACTGAAACAAGAGTATATGGATCAAGTCTAGTTCCATATAAACTGCCTAAATACCTCCCTATGATGTTATTTTCCCTTGAATACATAAGAAAGATTCTTAATTCAGATGTAGTTAATTTTTTAGTAGCAATGAAGAAGACACAATTCAAATTGAAGAATTAGTTTGGCATTTTTATCTGTAACAATAGAGATGCAAGTCCTGAGGCTAAAAAAAATTTTCAGGAGTTCAAGTTTAGTCCCAATTTCCTATGGTATTGTGATCCTTTTGGAGTTATTAGTAAAATGAGAGTTAAATGGAAATTGACTCCCTATATACATGAAGAGAAACCAGAGAGAGAGAAATTCTCCAATCAATATAAGTGGTTGGAGAATACCTTGGTAGAGGCAAAGAAGCAAAGTGATACTAGTCAAACTTTGCAAACTCCAGCCCAAGAAGACAAAAATGTAGAGATAAAGACAGAGAAAGGATCCTATGTTGCAAAGACTACAACAAAGACCAAGTTTAGATTGAGATACAGTAAAAATAAAAAGTTAAATCATGCTAATGAATAAGTAGAAACAATAGAGGCGATTGATACAGAAATTGCAGCAAAAGACAATGCACCTCCTATAATAATTGAAGAAGAACAATAGCCTACTACTTCAAAGAATCAACTCATTCAGAAGCAACATAGTATGGAAGTTTCTTCATATAAAAAAATAGCACAAAAGGACATGGATATAAAGGAAATATGCAAAGAAACCAAAGCCATAAATGAAGAAATTAAGACTGAAATATATTCCCAATTTCTGGAAAAACTCTTGGTATCTAGAATAGGCTACTTTCAGCCTATAGTTCAGACTCCTAATTCATCCTCAGATTACAAAAATATAGATTTTGAAGTCTTGGCCCAGGTTGTTCACCCTCCAGACCAAATTGAGTTTAATAAGCAGGTAGGGGAGATGATCTATTCTACAATGACCTCCAAGGCTTGAGTGCACAGAGGCTGCAAAATACTCTTGTAAATATTAGAAGTCAACTTAAATTGGAAAATGCTTCTTCACAGGAAAAAGACACTAGAATTAAATCTTTGGAAGGGCTAGTAATTGAAGTAGGATATGATCCTAAAAATGTAAAAGTTGCAGAGGAATTGATCAAGAAGAAAAATGTAGACATTTCTGCATTAAAGAAACAACTAAAGATGCCCCCTACAAAACATCCTCAAACCAAGGAAGTCTTATAGGATACTAATAAGAAATATGAGATGATGAATCTCGTTTTACAGTTGACTACCCAGATAAAGGAAATGGAGGATGAAATGGACAAGTTGGTCCAAGAGAAAAAGGATAAAGAAGAATAAATTCCATTCATGGTGATTCTTGTACTTACGACTGTCGTACCTTCAACACTAGCTGAATCACTGGCACCTACAGTCCCCATGGCTACAGAATTACCTGCCACTTCATCAACCACTTCAGCCACAGAATCTTCAACAACAACAACACAACATTCAAATGAAGCAAGAAAATTGGCAAAATCTATGCAGGACATGTCTATTCAGACCAATGAGATAAACATACTTAAAGAACAACTTAAAGGTTTTGAAGATGAAAAGAAACTTGCGAAAATAATGCATAAGAATGAAAAACAAAGAGACAATAGATTAAATGAACAGTTGAGAAAGTTAGAACTAATGGCACATGTCAAGCAATAGCTATGGTCCAATATCATTGAATCTGTCAATGATATTTGGCCATCCATACAAGTCATATATGAGCAGAAAGACTTAGTAAAATAAGAAAGAGAAGGAATCCAAAATATCAAAGAAAAGCTTGGCAAGAAACCTAAATAAGCTCTTGAAATGATCAAATTTCTATATTCTAGGAATAGGCAAGATCTGGAAGAAATTGGAATTAATGACATAACAGAAACCGTCCTAGAAATTAGGAAGGTAATTTATAAGAAGAATTTGATGATACAATTAGAAGAGAAATTCCAAAACATGAAGATTTATATCACAAGGTTCATGATCAAGTTTGATGTTCTAAGGAAAAAAGGCCTTCCAAATCCTCTAGTTGTTAATGACAGATTAATGAAGCAGGATTATTATGATAAAAATATAAGAGAGTTTGCTAAGGAGAAAGTGAAAAATTCAGCCTTGCAGGGAATCCCATTAGGGAAGGTACTTTACAAAAGCTTTGAGAAATTGTTTTACCTACAACATGAGGTAAAACACATATTTATCAACAAGCCTACATTCTCAAAGTACACTGAAGCTGATGAGAATTTCAAGAGGATGATGAAGATAACATTTCTAGAGGCTGAACTTTGGGAAAAATTGACTGATTTATTATGAAATCAGAGTATACTAAGCACAAAGTAGTAAAAATAGAGCATGCTATTTTCACATTTACAGTTACAGTATTAGTGAAAGAGTATCAGGATAAAGAGTATTAGATGAAAGAATATCAGTTCAAAGTCAAATTTTAAAATTCAAAAGAAGAATTACAAAGTAGAGATGAATCTACCAGTGTAAAGGACACTTCACTGACCAGCTGCAGCTTTGTTGAGCATCAAAGAGAGAAATCAGTAACAAAATGAAGACAACAAACAAGTTATTTCAATACAAAAGGGACAACTAGCATTAGTTAGAAAGCTGTCATTATCTTCTTGCATGAAGATATTTCTTTTCCATGAATAATTCCCAATTTTGTTTTAGGATATCTTGTGAAGAGTTTTGTATAAATAATTCTCATTTAGAAGTATTGAGGGTGGATGAATTGTTTAAAATTTCTATAGTTGTACTATTTTGAACCTAAGGGTGATTGTACCAATTTCAAGTCAGCAGACTAGATTAAAGCAATAAAGCATCATATTACAGGATTCATGTTTTGGGCCACTACAGTGAATTAATTTCACTTTTTTCCTTGTTAATTTCTTATGTTTTTCATCAATACTTGAATGTTGTTCTAAATGTAAATGATAAATCAGGAATTTTTATTTCAGAATATGTCAAAATCACTCTGTTTTGACTTATTATCATTTATATGTTTTCCACTGATATCTAGACTAAGGAACGTAGGAATTTACAGGGTAAGTTCCACAGATCAAGAACCAAAGGTCACCCCTCACAAACAGATCACAAATAAGTACACCAGTATAATCACGTGGTTAAAACCCCCAAAGAGGGAAACAGTCCATGGCCTGAGCCAATGCAACCACTTCAGGAAATTTATTAATATAAAAGAAAAGTTACATATATTTCTCTCATAAACAGTTACCGGACAAATGACCCTCCATGCTGTTTAAATAGAGATCATGGACCAATCGAGTGTTAAGCCACATATCAAGTGTTGTTAATACCAAGGTGAGAGATAACTATCAGATCACTACAAATTGTGACCATTAGATTATAAGTTACAAATGTACATGGTAAAGAAAAACACTTTACCTAACTCTACACTAGACTAAGTTATTCTTAACTATTTCCTATGTGTCAGAATATCCTAACATCCCCCCTTAAGAACAACTTGGGATAGGATTGAAGGATTTACAAAGGTGACATAAAAGGAGCCTATTTCCTATGTGTTGAAATATCCTAACATCCCCCCTTAAGAACAAATTGGGATAGGATTGAAGGATTTACAAAAGTGACACAATAGGAGAAGGAAGGATGCATTAGAGCCTATCCCCCCTTAATGAAAACTTTCCTGAACTCCAAGCATGGATCGAAGTTTGGTAAAATTCACTTCTGTGAGAGCCTTTGTAAAGATATCGGCTACTTGATCATTGATTGGACAATACTACACTTAAATAACATGATCATTAATGAGCTTTCTGATTAAGTGTATGTGGAGTTAAATGTGTTTCATACGCTAATGTTGAACTGGATCTTTACCTAGCTGAATGACACTCTGATTATCACACCAAAGTGTAGTTGGATGCTACTGATGGAGACCAAATTCTGACAGGATTTGATGAAGCCACATGGCTTCCCTGTTAGCTTCAACTACACCATGATACTTTGCTTCTGCTGAAGAAAGAGAGATGACACTTTGTTTCTTACAAGACCAAGTAATAGGTCCTAAACCGAGAGTGAATACATATCCTGCAGTGGAATTTTGATCATCAAGGTCACCAGTGCAATCAAAATTAGCGAAACCAGTAAAAAATGGAGATGCTCCTGCACTGTAATGAATCCTAAACTGAACTGTACCTTGAATAAATCAAATTTTTCTTTTGGCTACTTTTCAGTGACTTTCATGAGGTTGGCGCATAAACTGAGTGACAAGACCAATGACAAAGGAAAGTTTAGGACGAGTATGGGTTAGATACAAAAGTTTACCAACAAGTTGACGATATAAGGTAGCATCAACTTCAGGGGTAGTACAAGTGACTAAAATATTGACTCCAGACTGAAAGGGAGAAGGGGTTGGATTACAGTCTTCCATGTGAAAGTGGTGTAGAAGATCACAGGCATACTTGGACTGAGAGAGGGTAATGCCTTCCTTCGATTGTAAGACTTGAAGACCAAGGAAATAATGGAAGTGTCCTAAGTCTATCATTTCAAACTTATTTTTGAGGCTAGACTTCACATGGTTTATATGTTTTGAATCACTACTGATAAGGATAAGATCATCAACATAAAGAACAAGGATGGTGAAGGACTTACCCACTTTCTTGATGTAGATAGTGTTGTCAGAATGACACCTAGAAAAGCCATTATCTAAGAGAAATCCATCCATTTTGGCATACCAAGCCTGAGGAGCTTGTTTGATACCATAGAGAGACTTCCTAAGGCGACAAACAAGGGTAGAGTCTTTTTGGATAAAGCCAGGGGGTTGTTCCATGTAGATTTCTTCATGCAAATCTCCATGTAAAAAGGAAGATTTAACATCCATCTGATGGACTTCCCATTTAAAGGAGGCAGTAAGGGAAAGAAAAAGGCAGACAGAATTCATTTTGGCAACAGGGGAGAAGGTTTCAGTATAGTCAATGCCTTCAACTTGTGAAAATATTTTAGCGATAAGATGAGCTTTATGTCTATCCACTTTTCCATCTAGTCCAAACTTTGTTTAGTAAACCCATCTGCATATGACAAGTTTTATTCCTTTTGGAAGAGGAACAAGATCCCAAGTATCATTTGCCAATAAGGAGTGATATTCTTCATTCATAGCTTCATCCCAATCTAGATGATCAGAGGTCTTCAAAGGTTTCTGGATCAAGATTTTCTGGAACTTGAGCCAAGAAGGAAGAGGCTCTTTCAAACTGAGAACATGTATGTCGTCGATCGGCAAGGTCACCTATAAGAGAAACTGCTACATCCCGAGTAGAGCGAACCTATCTTGGAAGCGATGGAGTAAAAGGAACAATTGCAAAAGGTGGAGGAGAATTTTAATCCTCGCTGTCATCATCTGAACTAGAAGGAATGCTATTAAAAATAGAAGAGAGAGTGAGAGATGTGGCACATATGCTGAATCAAGCTCACAGGCCAAAGGTGGCACACTCGCCAAACTAGGCTCGTAGGCCGATATATTTTCATCGAACTTTACATCTCCTTCAATGATTATACTTTTGGATTTTGGTTGAAGAAGTCTATAACCTTTGACATCTTCAGAATATCCAACAAAAATGCATTTTCACTCTTAGGTTCTAAGGCTTTATGTTTCGCATCTGGAATATGGGCCCAAGCATGACTTCCAAAAACACGAAAGTGACTTACATCTAGTTTGATTGAGGTCCAAGGGTATTTTGGAGTTATATTCTTTAAAACCTTAGTAGGAGTGTGATTGACTATGTAATTTGAAAAATTAATGGCTTCTTCCCAAAAATTGAGACCAAGTCCTTTAGATTGAAGCATGCAATTAGCTATTTCTTTTAAGGTGCGATTCTTCCTTTCAGCCACACCATTTTGTTGTGGAGTATATGGAATGGTATGTTGTAATTGAATACCATGCTCAGTGCAGAAGTTGATAAATTTGTTGTTAACATATTCTCCTCCATTTTCTGATCTTAACTTAAGAATTTGATATCCAGATTGTTTCTCAACCAAGGCCTTAAAGGCCAAGAACATGTTAAAAAATTCACTCTTGAGTTTTAATAAGTATACCAAAGTGCGTCTGGAAAAATCATCAATGGAAGTTAAGAAGTACTTGCAACCAGAGAAATAAACAACAGGAATTGGACCACATAAATCACTATGCACAAGCTACAAAGGGGCTGAAGCGTGCCAAGAGGCACGTTTGTCAAAACTATCTCTATGATGTTTTCTGAGTACACATCCGGAGAAAACACCATCTTGACAAGATACCATATGAAGACCCGTCCCCATATTTTCCTTACATAGAGTTTGAAGAGAGTGATAGTTTAAGTGACCAAATAACTCATGCCAAAGTTTGCTCACTTCATCATTATGAGCAACAAAAATGGAGGGAAGACATGATCACCCAAAGTTTTCAAACTTATACAACCTTGTGGAACCATCAGCAATGCCAGTAGCTAAAATATGTTCAAGATCTTTGAGGTCTTTTATTACAACATCATGAGGTGAGAATTCTACTATTTTCCCTTCCTGAATGATTTATCTGATAAACAGAGAGAAAATTGCATGACAAGGTAGGTACATCATTAAACTGACCATTATCAAGATGAATGGTTCTAGATCCTACAACACTAGGAGATCTATCATCACCAACATAAATATGTTTGGTGTTACAATCATTTAAAGGAGAAAAAATGGCTTTATTTTTGGCCATGTGATAAGAAGCTCCAGAGTCAATGAACCTTTCATGAGAATGAGAAGAGGAAGATAAATTTAATGCATAATTATATCTTGATGCTTGACAACCTGTTGTTGCCAGCAACAACCCCCCTTCTTATTTAGTATTAGTAATAATACTAAATAAGTGGGGACCCTTAGTCAAAAAATCCAAAAAATCACTTAGTGCTTGTTTTTCCTTTCTCAATAAAACTTACTATCATAAACTTAGGAAAATTCCTTGGAATGTATTTAAAAAAGCTTAAGTTTTATGATATTATAGAATAAAATCATTCTTTGAGAAATATCGCATCGCAAAAAGATAATGAGTGCTTCTTTACAAGCGGAATTTTAAAAATTGCAATGCGAGACTACGCGCTAAAAGAATATTCATCGCATCGCAAGTCTTAAATGTCATATTTCAATGCTGAAAAACCTCAAGTCACGAGTTTGTGATAACATATATCGCAAATCGCATTTCGCAGAAAATACGCTAACAGATATTTGTCAAATATTGTATTTTGCGATATTGCGATATTGCAATCTCGCGATGTTACAATACTGCGTAATTTGCAAAGATTGCGCGATTTGCGAAGACTACGATATAATGATATTTTCATTTTGTGATATTGTGATTTTGCGATATTGCGAAGCAAATCGTAGATCGCATCATCAGAAGATTCTTAAGGCTCATTGTACGAAGAAAATCTTTTCCATAATCAAAACTCCGTTATGCACTTTAAAGTTTAATCAATGAATTGATTGTCATTCATTAATGAAAAATGGTTGCATTTTGATTAAAGAGTTATTTCACGTATGATGATATATTTTATACGCCTCCAGCATTTAAAACTATCCTATCACCTTTCTCATATCATTACTCTCACTTAATTCATAAACTATAGGCGCGAAGAACAGAGGAGTATACAAAGCGATATTTAGAGTATCATGGGAAGGAAAGACAAAGCTCCAAGTTCTGAAAGTAAAGAGATGGCATCCTTATACACAGACACTGCTTGCAACAAAGACGACGGTATCACCACTTGGGATGGTATGCATAATCTTCTTGAGGAAGAAAACCCCAGAATAATGGATGTTTCGGCTACTGCAGGCTCAAATAATTCTTCTGAAGCATCTCTTACAGAGTTAGCTTGTTCATTTTTACATCGGATAGCAGCCAGACCGAAAATTCTCCCATATACAAACATGGTGAAGTGGGTGCTAGATAGCACTGATATTACGGACAGACAGTTCAGGACTCAGGGGCAAAAGCTCATTGGCTCATTTACTCCAAAAGATTTGAGGCTTATGTATCATCTGTCGGTGCCACACGCAACTTATAATAAACAGTTTATGGAAAAATTTTCCAAGGAAAATCCAAACTTAGTAGAATTTACCAAGGAATGGTCCAAAAGAGATGAACCACTAAAGAAAGATAAACACGGTATGTACAGTACTGGTTCTCTCACTTCTCCATATTGTTTTTCTGCTGCTATGTTATGTAGGCTTTTTGGAAAGCTTGACATTAATAAGTTCGCGTTTGAATGGCTACTGTTGTTGAATGCTGCTGCTAATGCTACCATTATGGATTGGGCTAAGATTTTGTCTGATAACTTAGCCACAACTATTTTTAGTTACCGGTCTAAATGCACTGTCTCTCAGAGGATTTATCCTCCTTTTTACTAAGCTACTTATGTAATGGATTCAATCTTCTTTGTTTCTAAGTTTCCTTTAATGGGTTGGCAATGGAAAATTCATGACCCCCTACCCATTCATGTTTATCACAAGGAATTATGGGATTCAAAGTTCATTCCCCATTTTTACAATATTTGCCACGACATAATGTTACCACTGTATAGAATGTTGTATAATAAGGATGCTCCAAGATTTTCTCTTGAGGTATAAGTAGAAATTCTCCCTATTGCAAGATGGTTTGGAGAAGAATTTTTTACCTATGTTAGGGTTTTTGGAAGTTCTGCTTCTCCTCATGTTTTACCCTTGTATGTTCAGGATAAACTCCTGGCCCGAGAAATTGCGTATCAAACCTGCGGAGAGGGAGGTTTGACCAAGGATTTAAAGGATAAAAAGAAGGCCATCTGGCCACAATTTCCTGTGGCCTGCGGAGAATTTCATTATTTGATGTTGGTCATGCATTTAAAGAAGTAAGCAATATTACATGCTTACAATTGTTCAAGTTTTCAAGAAGGCTATTCGACCCGTATGATATTGTTAAGAATTTCACCACTGTAGTCAAGGTAAGAATATTTTCCGGAGAAGAAGATCCTTTTGACGATTTGTTCCAAGGAAAATGTATATTTAAGGAGATTATACATTCAGCTCAAACACAGCTTTCTTCAGAATAATTCCAAGAATTTAAAATATACAGAGAAAGGAGACTAACTACCATTCCTTTGGATAATTTGCAATTGGAACCCACAAGGGAACCAACTCCTAGTGTCAGTCTCAGTGGTAGTTCAGCTTCAGGTGAATCTAAGTCAATGTCCGAAAAGGAAGCCTCTGAACATTCTAAAAAGTATAATAATGATCAGAATAAAAGTGAAGGGCCAGTGAAGGATACTGCCCAATCGAAAGAATTCTCTCAGCAACAGATTTCAACCACTCTACAGTTAAATATCCCCCCTCTCAATGTACAACAACCATCAGTCAGAACTAAATTAGACAAGGAATGGGAAACATTTAATGAATTTCTTAATGTTGAAGGACAAAATACATAGACCCCTGTACAGACAACAAAAGATTTAGTTAGAGAGATAAGTGGCAAAGACACAGAAACAGAACACATCCGTATTACTCCGTCTTCTGAGCTAGTGCTCAAAATAGAAGAAATTCCTCCTCTAGATATATTCTATAGTCCACGGTATAAAGTAGTAGTAAGGAAACAAAGGAAGAAGAGGGAATTAGAAAGTGTAATCTCTACTGATGTAGAACAAATGGATGTTTTATGGAAAGATCCTACTATTAATCCAACTGACAATCTTACTAAATTATCTCAGATTACAAGAGCTTATGCCTCTGCAACGATTGATAAAGCATCTGAGGTATGAGAATTATTAAATTAAAAATAAAATCAAATACAGGTTCTGCAACAACAATTACAACAGGCCAATGCTAACAATGAAGCACAAAGACAACTTGAAAAACTACAACAAGAGTTTCAACAAATGCAAGTTGGATATCAGAATAATCTGGCTGAAAAAGATAAACAAATACAGATGATGCAAGAGATGAAAATAGATGTCCCTAAGCTTCCAGGTTTATCACAGGGTCTATTTCCTTGAATAATCAATTACTGCAACAACAGGATATATTATGCCAGAAAATTTCACAGTGGAACTCTTTTTATGAAGAAACTGATAAAATCACTAATCATGTTGTAGAATTACGACATGATTATGATTTAAATAATGAAAGAGTTACTGACTATTTAAATTGGAAAAAGACGGAGGAAGGAAAAAGAGCAGGAGCACCAATCGTCAATGACAGTCATAAAGAAATGCTCTTCAGTAATTGGGATGTTCAGATCAAGAATGCAGAACAAGCAGCAGAAGAAGCAACTACAGCAGCAAGCAATATCATTGATTGTGTAAATGAAAATTTACACAAGGAAAATTTACTTTCAGAAACTACTCCAGGATACCTACCACAAGCACAGCAACTGCAAACAGAGTGGAAACAAAAAGCTGAAGAAAAGGCAAAATCGATTAAAGGATTGAAAAAATTAAATTGGGATTCTTACTGGGCATGTCTGGTAAAACCACACAGCCAATGTATGGCTCTCAATTGCATTATTAATTCTGCCGAGAAGTTAGTGCCAGCACTTGCCGATTCTGTTTTCACAGGACAACTAAAATCTAAAGTCGGCCAGCCTAATCTCCTCAAGTCAATGATGGATGCTTGTGATTTCAAAGACCAGATTCATAAGTAGTTAGTTAATAGTTTTTATTTTAGATTTAATATTAGTTTTTCTTTAAAAATTTTGCTTAGAAAAAGGATAGTCATTTAAACTGTATCCTAAATTTTTGTAATAAGCTATTTTTAGATTTAGTTAGTAGTATTTAAACCCTTCTCATGCATTTAGAGAAGGGTCCTGAAATTTGTCGAAAACTTGTCCTCACAACATGCACTGTTGCACCCTCCGAGGAGGTTTTGATGAATGAATGGAATGAGATTTATTGATATCTACGTTTAATATCTGCTATTGATGTTGCACTTTTGTACTCTTAGTGGATGTTGAATTGAGAAGATATAAGTCATTATTGCTTGAAGCACATCAGTAGAACGAGTTATAAATGGTACTTTTATCTCTTAACTATTTCTGTCTTGTGTGAAAGTGATATTTATGTTCAGTTGTTTATATGTTAATGCTTGAATACTTGAGTTATCATTTGGCATTTTTGTACGGTGATAGCTATTTATTTATCCTTAATGTATGAATAGCTTATTATGCGATATGTTTTTCATAACTATTTTCATCTAACTTTTTTATATGAAATGGTTTATCTTTATTGAATTATTTTTTTATAACATTTGAATGACCTTTATTACCAATTGTTATTCGAAATCATTTTAGATCACATAAATAGAAAGATTATATCTCAGGTTAGTTTAGAATTAGATTTTTCTGTTTAAATTAGAATATGATTTGCATGTTATTAAATTAGAAATAGAATAGAGAATTTCACTTAGGAACTTATAGGAAATAAATATCAATTCTCAAACACACACACACATATTGGGAAACTAGTCCCATTATCCCCAGTCAGACCCACTACACCAAACGGAAAAGGATCTGCTAACCAAGGTCCAGACCGGGTGGGTATCCCCCTTGTTGTAGACTCGATTTTCGGGGCTTCAACATATTTGGCGCTAGAAGGAGGGCCACAAACTATGAATGGAAAGTGAATCTAAATCTAAATACCATTCTGAGAGTAAATCGCCCTCATCATCTTTTCTGACTTCTCCATCGCACTTAGAAACTTTAAATCTAGAGCTAGAAGTCGAAAGAACAACAGACACTGCTACAAACCTTGACTTTTCAGAAGAATCTGCTATTGAACCTCCTGAAGTTGAATCTTTGATTCATAAACTTCAGCGATTTTCAATATCACCTCAAAGATCTGATAAATCTCAAGGCAGTGTGACTTCGCAATATAATCCTGCTCATCCTCTTACCAGATTACAGAGTGAAAAAATTGGCATTCAGCCAACTGAATTACCTCTACCTACAAGAAAAAGAGCAAGGAAATCACCTAAATGATCTGATAGTGAGACTCTTTCATCATCATCATCCATCTCAACCTCTTCATTGCGAAGTCAAACATCCACTCCTCCACCTCAGATTACTGTCCTTCAGTCCACTCAATCTTCCACATCCCTTTCTCAAATCATAACATTTTCATCTTCCCAATCACAAATATCATCTTCTTCATTTTCCTTTGTTAGTAGTTCAGTGATGGCCCAAATGCCATGGAATAACCTAGGGGTAGTCTTAATGCCTGCGCCCTTGAGTCAATTATCGGCTCATCCTGAAAAATGGCTGCCTAAGTTTAATCCTGAAGCAGGCATGCTAGCAGAAGAACATATAAACAAATTTATGCTGTCCATAAATCTCAATGGAGTTACTAATGAAGATGATGTTGTCCAACTTTTTCCTTATACTCTACAAGGAGCAGCTGGATCAAGGTATTTCTCATTACCATCTGGATCCATCACTAGTTGGGATATCTTTCAAGATCAATTTTTGACTAAATTTGGTGATGATAGATCTATTGCAACATTGATCAATGATCTGTCTAATCTTAGAGCTGAGTCAAGAGAACCTATCAAGGATTTTAATTCACGTTTCAATAAACTGTTAAAAAAAATTCCTATTACTTCCAAGCCTAGCGAAGAAGTGTGAAGTGAATGGTACATTTCTGATTTACCATCAAACATAGCAATCTTTGTTGAGAGAGCTAACAAAACAACTTTAGCAGACAATATGAAGGAAGCAATAGCAGTCGAAAAATGTATCATTTCTTTAGGAAAGAAATATACAATAGAAGAACGAAAATCCAAGAAGGTTACTTTCAAGGAAGATACTAAGAAAAAATAATCGAAAGATCCATTTGATTTAGAAGGATTGCAGAAATTTTTGAAAACCATGTCCAATGAAATGATTGATATCAAGAAACAAGTGGAAGAAACATCTTCTAAGAAGTATTTTAAGCCTTTTAGAGGAAATCCTTCAACTGATTCGAAACCACCAAATGATATTACAAATGCTGAATCAGAAGAAGATGAAGAGGAGACCGCTATTGAAGAGACTATTGATGAAGAAGAAGTTGTGGAAGTACAAGGTATGTGGTATTTCATCCTCCCAAATGAAGAAGATCAAGAAGCATTTCCAGTTAGCACTCGAAGTAGAAATTAGCTTGATCCTCCTCAACCTACTCCTAAGCAAAAGAGTGCAAGCTCCATGACTAAGGATAAAGTTGCACCCAAGAAAATGACATCAAAAGCAATTCAAACCAGCCCAGTCCAAACAGATTCATCAACTCCATCAAGAACACTAATTGTTCCAGATGAAATGGAATATAACATCATAGAAGATATGGATAAGACTAGGGCTAACATCACTTTTTATGAATTGAGCAAGTTAAAACACCAGCAAAAGGTGCTTTTGAAAGAATTACATGTTGTGCCAGAAAAACCTTTGCCCGATCCTATAATTTCTCAAGCTTCCAATGAGATGGGAAGACCTCCAACTAATTCAATTAGTAAATTTGATCTTGAAAATGTTTCTTTAATTGGAGGAAGGTTGAGATCTCATACTCCTCCATTTCTTCTTACTTATGAAGTTTTCAATAAAAATTTGCATAATTGTTTAGTGGATTTTGGAGCTTCATCTAATATTCTACCAAAATCAATATGTGTGAAATTGAATATTCAACCACAAAAAATTGCTGTGCGCATAGTGCAGCTAGATTGATCGCAAGTCAAAGTGATTGGCAAATTAAATCAAGTTACCATAAGGCTGTCATCTAATCCAAAGGTATGTCAAGTTATTGATATTTTAGTTGCAGATATTCCAGAATTTTATCGCTTAATTCTTAGCAGGGATTTGTCAGAAAAACTTCATGGATACTTTGCAACCGATTGGTCGCACATGTGGCTTCCTTACAATAGTAAACCAAATCAGATAAAGGTTGAACGAGAAAAGCATCAAAAATACATAGTAACATAATTGGAAGGAGAAAATGAACCAGTTGCATGCAACAGTAATATTATTGGCAATTATTCAGTTGATTCTTTCTTAGGAAATTTCAATGCTCATACTTCACCCTACTTAGAACATTCTGTGTTATCTCAAATAGAAAATTTTTCTCAAACAGATAGTTCTAAATGTATTAATTTTGTAGATACTCCTATAAATAAATTTTTATTTTGGAAGTTATTTTTTGATGGTTTTAAGTCTAATGATGGAGCAAGAGTAGGATGCATGTTGGTTAGTCTAGAGGGAGACAAAATTATGTTAACTTGCAGACTAGAGTTCGATTGCACCAACAATACTGCAAAATACGAGGCTTTGGTCCAAGGATTATACAAAGCAATCAGATTAGATATCAAATATCTACAAGTTTTCGGAGATTCTGAAATTGTAATCAGACAGGTACGTAATACTATACATTGTTTATCAGGTCATTTAAAGCATTATCAATCTTTAGTTCAAGATCTGGCTGAACATTTTATAGCATTCAATATTTCATCAATTCCCAGAATCTAGAATGCTAGTGTAGACCTCCTAGCCATTATAGCTTCCAAACTCATTCCATCAAAAGACTATAGCCCTAATCGATTTTCCATTGAATTAACCTTTCCCAGGATTGTTGTTTTTCTTATAGCTGGGATTCCTAATTTAGGATTGATTATCCCATTGTGGTTTTCTTTCAATGTGGTCTAGTCTCTCAACTACTTTTTCTAATGTTTTGTTAATAAAATCAAATTTACCATCTAAGTTTGAAGCTTCTTCTTTGATAGTAACCCTCCTCTCATTTATCATTCTGTCTTTTCTGGCAAGGATATTGATTTCTATGCCAACAACATTTAGTTTCATTTGTTCTAGGGTGTCTGCATCCCTTTCTCTAAGTTGATAGGCCATGTCTACATCAAAACAATCAGGGAATTTGTGCAGCATGGAATATGGAGTGGGTTTAAGGTCTACAAGAATGGAATTGTAAATACTATTGTATTTTGTGCAAAAATCTTGGACAAACTCATTAGGGGCTCTTTTAACAACATCAAACTCAGATAATAATTGTAAGGGATTTTTCTTCTTTTCCCATTTATTTAGGAAAGTTCTATGGAATGCAGCTAAGTCTGCTATAGTACCAACAACTAAATTTCTAAACCATGTTTTTACTTCTCCAGTTAAGCTTTGTGTAAATAACCTCATTCTGACATCAAACTCATCAATCTCATAAATTTCCCAAAAATCGTTCATTTTGGTGATATGTTGTTGTGTAGTAATTTGTGAAAAATTATCAAACAATGGGATGTACTTTTTGGTAATTTTGGGGCATGTCATGGATATTTTGAGGTAAGACTAAGGGAGCATATCTGGCTGCCATGGCTTGGATTTTTACTAGTCTAGGAGGTACAGTGGTACTGGCAGGGATAGTGCTGGTTACAATAGTAGATGTGTTGAAGGCTGAACTTGAAGAGCTTGGAAAAGGACATGAAAAAGAAGGGGTATGGCTAGGGCTTATGGTGGTGGTTGTAATGGATTTAGTGAATGATGGAAATGCTACTTTAGGCTATAAGGGCAGCTCAGGGATGAATGGTTCTGTTGATGAACTAGAAGTGGATTGAGGATATGATGAATATATGATCCTAGGCTGCAAAGGCAACTGAGGACTAACAGGCTCTGGGGGTGAACTGATAGTGGAATCTGTAAATGAGGTGGCAGCATACAGAGTAGAATCTGCTACTGGGAAGATGGTGGTGTATAATTGAGAAACTGGAGGTTTAAATTGTGAAAAAAAATTGGCTAACTTTATAGCTTCATCAATGTACTTAACTTTTCTGACACTTACCCTTTTTACTGGACTTTGACTTTCAGTTTTATCTGATTTAATAGGTGCTGAAATAATTTTCTGCTTTTCATTCACAAAAGAAGTAAAAACGGGATCTAAAATTTTTTCTTTTAAATCAATTTCAGACTTGGTTCTAAATAGTGATTTTTCAAACTTCAAATCAAATGAAATATCTCATAATCTTACTAATTCTTTGGGTAAATAATCAGCTCTTTTCAGACGTACTTCAGTTTCTGAACTAACGGTTTGTTTTTTCTTTTTTCCTATCTGGTCTAGATTGCCTACAATATCTGCAGAGTTGGGATGAGGGTTAGATCTAGTATAACAGACTTTCTTTGGAGCCAGAATGATTATTGTATAAATACCCACAACCTTTAAACTTAATCATAAAGTAGGAAAGATATGTTTAAAAATCTTCCTTCAATATTAAACTTAAAACTGGAGAGTGGTTAGTTCCCTAGTATGGTTGCTAGTATGTTATCACCCTAGTAATTCTTAGGTCTTGGGATTTTCATTTTTAGTTAAATAAAACTAGGGGTAACCAAGAACCTATTTTAGAATTCAGGATCTATCCTTCCTGAGTTCTAGGAGGGATCTCTCCTTAAGATTTAGCTTTGTTTTGTAATGGATTTTAGGCTAGCTATGAGTGGACAATTTGGTTTGATTTTTTGAATGTTGGTAGGAAGAAAGGAATACAAGGGAAACCATAGAAATATCTACCTAACCATTGGGCAATGGAGTCAAATTTATATAAAACAAGACTAGAAAACTAAGGTCGAAAGAAAAAATATACTAAGGTTGAGATAGATGATCTTCAGAGGGTTTAAAAATGCTATTTTGATGAAGTGGTAAGATCTGGACTAAGGGTAGTTAAGAATCCTTAGATCACAGAAAGGGAAGAGGGAAATTAAGGTCAAACAAGACTAAAGAGCTATTAATAATCCTAAAGTCTGGAAATCAGTAGAAAACATGAACATGAAAACTAGTAAAAATGGAAAGCTTTTTACACTGATTCTATAATGCCTTTCCTAGTTATTCATTTAAGATGGAAAATAACACAAGATGTATGAATGAAAATTAAATAAATAAATAATGAAAACTGGAAGATACAATACTCATCTGATCAACACGAGGATCATTAGTTATGATGTCTATTAGCTTCAGTTTCCAGCCTGCTGCTTCAACTTCACCCACATAAAATCCCAATGTTTTCAACAAAAAAGTCTATATTAGTCTTGATAATTTTATTCCACCCAAAATAATTTGAAGAATGAAGTATTTATACAAGTAATTTGTTTACAAAATATCTGAAAATTTTGAGAGAATATCTCAAGAGAAAATCGGAATTATTAAATAAGAAGAGGGACAGCTACAAAATAGATGGGCAAGCTGTCCTCTTTTACAAGAAAAATAGAACAGTTTATCTAATCAAACATATTATTTGTCTTACTGGATGTATTGCTGCCTCTTGGGACAATATATTGTGGAAGATAACTTGTAGTATACTCCTCCTCCTTCACATTCTGCTCTGATACTCTTTTACTCTGTTTCTTCATTGTTTACTACTGTAATTTAAAAATAACCAACAATATCTCTTGATTTTACTGATACACTTTAACCACTGATACTCTTTAACCACTTGGATTTTTCATCTTGATATACTATGACTGCAAATTTTCATAATAAATCAATGAATTTCTGCCATTGCTCTGCACTGGGAATTATCATACTCTTCAGTTTCCTGTAGCTTTCATCTTCCTTTGTATACTTAGCAAAACTCGGCTTAACCATGAAAATATGTTTGATCTCATTTTTCAAGAAGAACAAGTTTTCAAAATATTCCAAAATGACTTTACCAGTAGGAGACCATTGTGGTAAAGGTTTCTTGACCTGCTCTTTGGCATAAGCCCTGATTTTGTTATCATAGTCCTTCTGTGGCATCAATTTTTCATTTAAGGCATGAATATCTGGTAGGTCTGCTTCTGTTAGTACTGTGTATTTGGCCCAAAATCTTGTGATTGCTAGGTTCATATCCTTGCACCTGTCCTCCAAATTATTCATCATATTTATTTTATTTAGGACTTTATTAATTTGTAATATACTTTTAGTTCTATCCTGAATGTTTAGCTCTTCAAGCTCTTCTATGTGTTTGCTATTCAGAAATGTGATAGGCTTCATGGATTGATCAAGTTTATCAGCCAATTCTTCTTTTGTCTTCTGTATTTCTATTTGGGCTGCTTTGAGTAACTCTTTCTATTCATAAATAATTTGGATTGAGGGCCATTGCAAATGTATGCCCTAAATGATGTTGTTCCAAAGATAATTTTTGATATATGATACCTGCTGAGTGAGATTAACCTATTGTTGAATAATATTTACCTGTTCCTACAATCTATTGGCTCTCTTCTCATGTCTTTTAGAAGTCATTACTGCATCTCTGTTATATGTTTCTAGATTTGTAATGGTGCCTTTTAAGCTGATTATCTCTTTATCTTTCAAGGACATGTCTTCCATAGCCATTACTATAGCAGTTGTTTCCCCTATTGGATTTACCTGTGAAGTAGATGAAGAAGTGGCAAAGATATCTTTATAAGTAATTGACACAACAGTTGTCAATACTCTTTTAGGTGCCAAATGTTCAGCCAATGTAGAGGGGATAGTTGTACTTACAGTTGGAATAACTGTGGGAATGGGGACTTCCTAAGCTTTCTTCAAACTTTCATTTTCTTGCATTAAAGATTCTATTTGATTTTCCATATCTTTAATCTGAGTTGTCATTTTCAAAACTAGTTGCATAGTTTCCTCCTTCTCTGTCTTTTCCTGAAGAATTTCTTTTTCTTGAGGGTGCTCACTTTGTGGAAACTTGTGTTGCTTTCTTAAGACTGCAATATCCTCATTCTTTTTCCTTATCAAATTCTTAGCAAGTTCAATATTAGAAGGATCTGCTCCTGTTTCTATTACCAAATCTTCTAAGGACTTGATCCTTAAATACTTAGCATGAAGAGATGCTTTATCTAATTTCATTTGGGTCTGAAAATTAGATACAATTTTCTGAAGCATGGTAGTACTCATGGTCTTTCTTACTACCTTTGAATATAGCATCTTTGTTGCACTCCTGTGGAACTACATCTGATCTAGTTCATGAATAGTATCAGCATTTACTGCAAATTCTATCTTCCTGTAGTCTGTGGCTGATTTTGGATCTGCTACCACTGGTTGGAGAAAAGACATGATCATTTTATTTGTTGAATAATCAAATGTTGTCACCAATCTGTCTTTATCTCATGGTTTTTCCTTCAGAAGTTTAGAATAAACTTCATTCTTGATCTCTTCATTCTTTTCCCTGATTTTCCTAAACCTCTTCTGAATATTAGAATTAGTTTCTTCTGTTGTTTTAGAAGAAGAGGGAGCTTCTGTATCCATTTCTACTTCAACCATCTCTTTGCCTTTACCCTGTGATTGTACCTGTTCATTCTGAATTTCCCTGAGTGTTTCATTAACAATCATGGTGGCTTCATCATCTGTTTGCTGGTCATTAATATCATCAACATCTATGACTCCTTTTTCTAGAGTAGTCATTTTGGATTTTTTGCTGTAGACTATTTTAAATTTGTTTTCAATGTTTTTCTCAGCCAAATATCCTTCTTCTTTCCTAGATATTTTATTGGATACCTATGCTGGTTAATTAACTGTAACCACCTATGTACTGCCCATTTGATTTTCCTGTAGATTGTCTATTTCTATTTCCTGATCATCATCAATTAAAGTGTTTGCAACCCACTCCAACTGATTGACATATTTTTCAATTAGTGGCTTTGATTCATGGAGGAATGGGGTCGATTTGCATTTAACCCTGAGATTTCTCAGAATACCCTGACGGTCATAGTTACAGTAAAAACGCTCTTGGAACTTGAATGATGCTAATTTACTGCTTACTTCTTTCAAAGAATCTCTGTTGTTAACTATGAAAGAGCCAATTTGAATTTTCAATTTGAATTGTGCCTTCTTTTTGGATGCTATAAAGTTTACAGCATCAGAATTTAGAATTTTTCTTAAGTATTCCAAAGTAATTACACTTGTGGTTAGAAACTTTGGTAATTTGTATGGAGCCAAAATTGCACCATACACTCTGATTTCTGTATGATTTTTATATAAATACCAATCTCCAACTTTACAGTTTTCAGACAACTGTAAAATCCTTTTGATATCTTCATTTACCCTTGGTGGCTCTGCTTTATCCAACAAAATTATGGCAGTTCTAATAAATAGGTCATTCAAATCACTATAACTGTATGCATTGCTGTTTTTTATAAGAAGAGAAGTCCAAAATATTACTGAAATTAGTTTTCCCTCCATATCCATCTTCTGTAATGCAAAAAGAAAATTATTTTCTTGAAAGAAGACGAAAAGGTGTAACAGATATGAGGTATATCTGAACACTCCTTCATCAGGTAACTTTATTAGCTGATAATGTATATTGTCAGCAATGAATTTGGCAAATTCAAAGACCAATTCTGGCTGTTGTCCAGGAAACAAGGTGGAGAGGAACCCTAAAATGGATGAATTTGTGAATTCATCATTAAAATAGCCTAAAATAAATGACTGCATGGAAATGACCTGTGTGGAGCCTTTAGGAAAATAAAAAGTATCATAAGGTGGATTTACCTTGGGAACGTTGACATGATTGGGCATGAAGTTTTGAAGGATTTCAAACTTCCTAGGGAAATCCAGGTCTAAATACATCTCAGTCAAGTCTTCAATTGACAATGATACTGCTCATGGATCATGTCATTGATTGATTCAGCCGTTATGTAAAATAGGACTTCAATATCTTTGTTAACCATGCACCTTTGATCAGTAATATAATGCATTTAACACAACCTAATGAAATCATGAGCAGGATAGGTGATGGGAAACACATATTTGGGCAAATTGGAGACCCATACAGGTATATCATTAGCCACTTTCTTCTCAAATTTTTCCTGACACCAGCTATGTATTTCCAAAACATCAAATTGAAGAGTAGCATCAGAAATTTTGTAATCCAAGTCAATCAAAGGATTTTTTTCTTCAGTAGTGACAGGAGGTTGTAATGGTCTGACTACTTCAGTAGAATCAATAGTTAGGATAGGAGTAGGTTTATTATTTTTGGGAGGTTTGGGATTTGGAAGCTTGTTGGAGGCAGGCTTCTAAGGTTTAGGACCTCCAGTTCTATGGGTTACCTTCTTCTTAGTCATTTTTGAAGAAAATGAGCAATATTAAACTATTTACTCAGCCCTTTATGGAAGCAAAAGGTCAATTAAGCTGATTTGGGAACACTCAGAATCTAGGCGAGGGTTTCATGAGGAAAATGCAGATTTGCAATGTCCAGATGGTAGGAGAGGGATTTTCAATGGTTTCTTTGGGAATTAAAATGTATTTTAACTGTAGGAATAGCTTTTGGGTAGTTAAAATTCTTAATGAGGAGGCAACAAATTCTGGGAAAATTTTGACAGAGTTTCCCCTGTTTCTTCAAGGTTTAAGTACTCTCAGATGAGTAATTTTTGCTTTTTAATTTCAAATTAGTTTGATTTTGTACTTATAAATTTGAAATTTGTAGGCTTGGATTACTAAAAAATACCTTTGAACATGTATAGTTGCAGTAGAGGAGGATTACAGGTGGTACCAGTCTTCAAACTAGTTGCATTTGTTTGGTATAAGGCACTAGGAGTCGTCAATAGTAACTGTTCATAGTGGAAATGATTTTTGGATGGAAAATTATTTCAAAATTAGCTCTGCAATGGTGTCTGTGATTATTTCTTAGAGGAATAGGGTGCACAGGTATGAAAAATGATAAATAACTAAGGTTAAAACTTTAGTTTTTATGAATCATGCAGAGTATTAATTGCAGGTCAAGTTGACATGGTGGGAGTGGTTTCTTGTTTGAAAGCAAAATCCAATGGTGGTTATTTCATTTCTTTCAAGTGGTAACTAGTTTTTATCTTTTATAATGTGATCCAATATAATTAGGACACGTAGCGGGTGGTGGTTTCACAAAACAACTCTTTTCGCAAAAAAAATTTGGCATCTTTGCCCAATCACATTAGAAATGCGATATGGGATCTGCACTGTCAGATCTGGTTGAGTGAAGCGAACAGCTAAGATGTGTCAAGAATATGTGGGGAAATAAGGTGGGACCAGGTACTATAATCTGTGTCGTTGATTTGGTAAGGGGAGATCGACGGTTTAAATTTGATCCGATAGGAAATGGTGGGGGTAGGGAAGGATTTATCGGATTTAGTTTGGATCGTCAGATTAAAAGGATTAAGATGATTGGAGGGTCATGAATGAATTCAAGGAGGCTTCGTTTATGTTTAATGAAATTTATGTATAAAAGGATTTTACACATGGAATGGTCTGGTTATTATATTAACCAGGGTTTAACATTATGGTAGGGGAATATGTATCGGGAAAATGGGATAGGGTTAAAACTTTCGCCATGGGTAAAGCTTATGAAGGGAAAGGTGAATACACTTCCTTTTCTTCGCTATTCTATATACACATTGTGTAAATAAATAACACATTTTCAATATTATTTTTATTATATATTTTTAGATTTGTCAAAGGTCTAAAACTATAGGGGAGAGGGGATATATTTTTTATGGGTAGTTTTGTGTCAAAGGGATAACTTTTGGATGTTTTTCAACATGTGATTAATATCTTTGAAACAAAAGCATATATTAATTGGGTTTTTGAGATATTAAATAAAAGGGAACTATATTAATAGGACTAGGATAATTGATAAGGAGTAAATAAAATATGTTAGGTGTTAATATGAAAAGGGAAAAGTGAAGACTGAGAAAATTTCAGGTATGTGCCTCAAAATTGATCTCTCAAAATGTTTCAGTAAACTCAGTTGAAATTATATCCAAGAGATGTTATTGGAATTTGGTTTCAGTCCCACCTGGGTTCAATGGATCATGAGCTTGATCTCTGTTGAGTCTCAAAAGTGTTTTCCATATTCATACATATTTCCATTATGTCATAACCATTCAGCTCTTATTTCATAGCCATCTGACCTAAAACCCTACATCAAGTAACCATTTTCATAAGTATATGGGTTAGGATCCTTGTCTTCCAAAGTTATTTATTTTATGTATTTAAAGTGAATTTATGATTAGAAACTAGAAAATTAACATAGTTTCATATATCTATATATGTGTTATGAGTTTTGTGACATGTTTAGGTCAAAAGGAAGCTTCTAAAATACCTTTATGTGGCCTCCCATAACCAAATTCGAATTTGAGTGGAGAAAATCATGGGATCATGAGGACATGTGTCTCATTTCCTTTTTGTATTGAAACTCTAAAAAGATATGTGTTTCATTTCTTATTTGTGTTGAAACTCTAAAAAGACATGCGTCTTATCATTTCCTATTTTGATTGTAACTCTAGAGATGGAGGGAGAGATTCATGGACTCCCATTAATGAGATAACTTCTCATATTTTGTATAAATAAGAGAAGCTTTCTCCTATCATGGGTAGTGAAAAAATAGGAGAAGAAGAGAAAGGAATAGAGAGTGTTTTGTAACAAATCTTAAGATGGAATGGGATGTATATTTGTGAGTATTCAATCAAGAATTTCAGTTCATTGATGTTTTTTTGATTACAATTTTAAGGAGCTGAAGAATTTCACCAAATTGGTAGCAGAGGGGCCCTGCTATTCGAGGAGGTTTTGCATGTTTTCTAGATAAGTCATTTTCAATTCTGTTTTGTCATATTTCCTTACTTAGATTTCTTTCTGAAATCATAGCTTTTAGCAATATGTTTCATGTCATTTTCTTAGATAAAGGATCCTCATGATATTGCAGTTAGTCTCTTTCTCAAGCTCTTCCAATACATCTCTATTAAATGAATGCGATTCAATTGTGATATTTTGAGTTATTAGCATTTCATTTTCTGTTATTTAGTTAAAAATAAGATTCTCATTTTCCAGATCTATTTAGTGTTTACATTATATTTCTTTAGGCAGGATCAATAATAGGGCCAGAAGCTTCTGGTTTCATCCTTTCTATTAAAGGTGAAATAACCAGTAAAAGCCCCTACTGTCAATCTCTGTATAAGAAATATTTTGTTCACACAATTTCAGATTAGATTCCTCATTATACTGCAATTAGTCTCTTTCAAAAGCTTTTCCAATAAACCTGTAATTCACAAATGAGACTAAGTTGCAATATTGTGTGTTATTGATTGTTTTGCTTCATAGAAGATCCTTATCACATTATGATTAATCTCTTTCAAAATCTCTTCCAATAAACCTCTAACTCATGAATGAGATTTAGTTGTAATGTTATAAGTTGTTTAAGCTTTTCTTTTATGTTTTAGGAGATCCTCATTGCATTATAATTAATCTTTTTCACACGCTCTTCCAATAAACCTTTAACTCATGAATGAAATTTAGTTGTAATGTTATAAGTTGTTTCAGCTTTTCTTTTATGTTTTAGGAGATCCTCATTGCATTAGAATTAATCTTTTTCACAAGCTCTTCCAACAAATCTCTAACTAAATGAATCATATTAAGTTGTAGTGTTTTGAGTTACTTTTCATTTCATGAATGTTCATTTAGAAGTTGTAATATCCATGGATTAGGACTCTTTGTTTTTATCATTTTCTAGTTAGGAACATAATTTGAAAATAAACTCTGTTTTCATTTATTCATTAACATTTATTTTTCTCCATTTTTGACATAAATATAACTTCATATTTTTAGCATAGAGTAGCATACTAAATATCAAACATAAAAATCCCAAAACATCAATAAAACACTAAAAACAATGAAGTAAGAAAAAGGGATACTTAGGCACATATAGTGCATCACACTTCATCAGTTTACTAGCCCTGGTTGATAATTTATGTTAGCAATTTAGGACACTAAATTGTCTAAAAAATCTCCTCCCCCATATTCTTATTTTGCTCAATGGCTCTCCCTCCCCCCCTGTAATATCCCAAAATGGGAATACACAGCATGACCTGCTGAAATAATGCACTTCTGGGAAATCTGTGCACTGAAATGATTTTGCAGATCCTGGATCCCCTATATAAGTATATATAGTTTCTATATCCAAATTGAGAGAAAAAACAAATCAAACTAGGTGTGGTAAACAGATCTCCCACCACCTAGTCGAGCTGAAAAACACCCAAAGAGGAGGGGTTGTAGCTATGTTCAACAACTGCTTAAAAAATAATGCAGTTTTGAGAGCATGAGTGTAAGGCCAATAATAAAGATCAAATTTTAAGTATACATCAACAAATTAGATCCATAATGATGCTCTTACATTATACAACAGAATGTAGAATATAGAATAGAAGAAACTCCTTAGAAAAAAGGGCTACAACACATGTATTTACTACAAAATGGATTATTAACGTTTTTATAAGAGCTGTAGCAGCTGCATGTTACAATTCATATATAGATCAGATCTATGTACAAAATATCATATCCATTTCATATTTTTACACTATAAAGGCTCTATTACATGATCCCCTTGGGGTTTCAATCAAATCATGCAATACAATGAGTAGATCTGAATTTAAAGTGGCAGATCTACAATATTATTTAGAAATTTCTAAAGATATTTTACAATAGAAATAGATGAGATTTATACAGAGAATGGATCAGCAAGCTAATCCATGGATCACCAAATTGAAAGGCAAAGCCCACCATTAGAGATCTCTTCTAAAAAATGGGATCAAAACACCCTGCAAATCCTTCTCTGAAAATAACGCAGTCCTGGAAGGGAAAGTGCATTGTGGCTTGAAGCATTGAGTTGGCATGATGCCAAGATGTGAAATATCAACTCCAAAGGTTCAAAACTCTCTTGCCCATGGGATAGAAGACTCTCCCAATGAAAAGAGGACCTGTAATGGCCTAGATCTAAGTAGATCTGACCTCCACTTGCTACAGCTTGCAAGGACAACCTAATCCTAAATAGGATCAGCGTTTTAGTTGAAGGATGAGCTTGGCCAAATGACTAATAGTGGGTGAAATCAGCAAGAATCCTCCAAGAAATCCTTAATGGAAGAGGTGGGATCCCTACATAGGAGATGCCAAGTGCTAAGCAGCACTATTCTCAGCTAAACAACAGAGAATGGTACTTGTCTAAATAGACAAGATACTTAGAAATATGCATAATCAACAACCTTCTCTTGCTGCTCTCCTCTTCCTCTTATAAGATGAAAGCCTTTTCAAACCCTAAACCACTTCAATGAATTAGCTCCTTTCACATGTTGGGCCTCCATCTAGAATTGTGTTGTCCATCCATGAGGTACATTGCATCTAGACAGCATTGTAGATTTGGTGAAGATTGACCCAGTCTCATAGCTCAAACGCCTTTCACACCTGCAAGTGATTTGTTTACATGACCCAGATTTATCCCTCTTCATATGGGCATTGATTTACTCATTCTTTTCAGGAGTTTTAAATGTCCTCCTTTATTCATTTATTCATGCAACAGAAAATCAGACAAAAATTTATATTCCTCTTAGCCTAGGCTAAGTAGGAACATTACAGTCCTCCCCTCCAAAATGTTGCTTGTCCTCAAGCAACTAATAGGGTGAGTGCTGCAGTACTTCTCCTCCTCCATTGGTGAGACCATCAAGGATCAATTCCTTCTCATAATCCAAGTGTTACATAGCAATTTGTCACCGTCCCTGCAATCCCCTATCCCGCACATTGGAGGGCTTATTCCGTGACCTGTGAGCAGTGACATGACCTAAAACCACTTTCATGGCATCCCCCTGGACATGGACTTTCATTCCCCTAAAGACAATTCCTTGTGAAAAACCCTAAAAATGGCCTTTTTTGCATTGGTGCAGGCATCCAGTTCAGTACTCGCGCCAATGGGGGAAATCCTACAAAGAGGGCACGCCAATTGGCACTCTGTCTCAGAGTCGCACTCGCACCATTATTAATAAAGGATGTTTTTTAAAAATAAATGGCGGAAGATTCATTCCAACCAATTTCAAAACTGGTATCTAAAATGAATTGGGAGGTTTGGCTCCGGATCTCCATGTATAGGAAGTGGTTTTCCACCTCTCATGGAAGCTTCCTTGAGGATAGGGCCAATCACATGATTATAGGGATCCCAAGTCCCCTTCCACCATCTATATAAGCTTTCCATTTTCCTTTGCAAGCTAGTTCCCAAGAGCCTTCATAGCCTAATGCTGCAAGAGCCTTGATAGTTCTCTTAGAGCCAAATCTAGGCAAGGAGATCATTGTCAAGACATCCGAAGAGAGAGGCTTGTCCCATGCCTGACAAGCTTTATCGAGACGTGTTTAGCTGACGACCCATCGAAGGAGAATTCAGCGTCAGAGCCAGGTTGTATTTTCCTTTGTATGAATTAATGATAAGCGACTTTGGTTATGGTTCCACTCGTGTTCTTTATTATGATCATGAGTTATGTATTCTCTGACTAACATATAATTGCATCTATTGGATTTTATACTTGTGTTTTTCATGTTTCTTGCATGTGCAGGTGTTTGATCACGGTAAGCGTGGGGATTGCGATCTGCTGGAGCAAGGGAACGAGAGCATTACCTCTTCTACAAATGACAGTGTTGGATTCCAGGTAAGCCTTCTTCGCAAGTTGGTTTATTGTAATTAGGAAATTGCACCATTGTGTGTTACGATTGTCGCTATACCTGATCTGGGCTAGTAGGGATCGCCTCTGTCCGCGGAGGGGATTTAACCTCTACAAAAAATTGGTGACTCTGCTGGGGAATCAGCTTGTTATTTTCTTTGTAAACTACAGACAGAGCCTAAAGTTAGCCAGATAGCCTTCGAAATGCTCTTTCTTTGCATTAGCGAAAGTAGATGAATGCTACTTCAGTCAATCTCCGATCTAGTTTATGAACTGAACAACTTGGAGTATTGTCTTGTCTTTTCGGTCAATTCTTGACCTTGCTTGCTTGATTAGCTCTTTAGACTGGCTCTTTCTGTGTGTTTGGATTTTGGTTAGCTTGATCATCACTGGTCTACTTCTTGGATTTATCTTTTTCATTTTTCCATAGTAAACTTGACTGGCGCACTTTTCAGCCTAACAGTTGCGCCAATTGGCATAGGTTGCCAATGTATTACCTACGCCAATCCTGTTTTGGCACTAGATTCCACCTTACAGTCGAGCCAACACTATAAGGTGCTAGGGTTTGCCCTGTTCTGAGCTTTCTGAGCTTGATCTATGATTTTGGTCTCATTTGTTTGACTGCCTGAGTGTTCTGGAGCCTTTTTTGATTGACAGTGACCTTCATCCTTTGGTTTTTTGCCCGTTTCTATCGATTTTACATTCTAGCCCTAGGGCATCTAGGTGCTACTGTGTGTTGAGCCTCCCTTGAGAGTTTTTGGTTTTTATCTGTTCACTCAAATTTGTGATTGCTTCTTTGCATTCGTTTGGTGGTTGTCTATCATTTTATTGCGTTATTTGAGTGATTGACTTCTTCTTCATTCAAATTCTTCTTTGTCTCACTTTGAGCCTAGATTACATGGTTCATTTGAGTCTTGGAGATTCTGCTTGAAGTGGTGAGTTTGGTCTTGGTTGGGATAAATTCTTTGTTTTTTCATTTTTAGGCATTGGCACTTGTTTTCAGTTAGCAGCCCGCACCAATCAGCCATTGGCGCTAGTTTTCAATGAGAAAGTCGCGCCAGTTAGTGCCAGTTGTCAGTAAGCAAGTCATGCCAATTTCAGGGTGTATGGAAATTGAGACTTTTTCCCTAAATCCTTCACCAGAGTGTCTTTCCCTTCCATTATTTTCCCTGTATGACCATAGATTACATTGCTCATTGTTTGAAATGTCTTCTCTCCATGATTTCTTGATGTAAAAGGGAATGAATGCCTTGTTTTGATCTAATGCTTTGGAAGTCCTCTTTATGTTTGACTTCATATGTCTTGTCACCTTTTGAGGAATTTTGCTACAAAGTGTTTTGAAACAACGATTGCATTCTTAGTGTTTGTTTACATCCCTTTTTCTTTCATCCTTCATTAAGAAGATTTGTGTTGATTTGGTTTTCGTCTCAAAGTTTTCTTTTCGTTAAAATGCATTAGTTTGCATTGCATTGAAAAGTATTTTTTGAGATCCATCATTGAACTTAGTTTACATTGTTTAATGATTGAAAACTAGAAATCGCTTTGATTGCATTCTCTTTTATTAAAAGCATGCATTAAGTAGATTCTCATTTCATCGAAAAATGCATTGAGTGCATTCTTATAATTTGAAAAGGAAAAGGAAATTGTGCATAGATTACAATTGCATAGTTTTCGGAAAAGAGGATTTTGCATAGATTACATTGCATTGTTCACATCGTTGAATGTTTGGAATTACTTTTGGATAGTGAAAGTCATCTAGTTTGGAAAATTTTCATTTACAGTGATTTTGTTTGTTGCATCATTGTTTGAAGCTCTTCCCTTAACTAGATAACATTCATCGAATTAAAAGATTTCTTTTCTCATATAGCTGCATATAGGAGATTGTCGGATGACATACAGTAGGACCTTGAAACCGAGACATAATTGAAGATAAACATTAAAATTTATTCATTTTACATTAAGGCAACATTGAAACACTAACGAAACATTTAGAGGTCTAGGCTAGAGACGTGTTCCGGCGTCGTTAAACCTAGTAGTTGTCGTTCGCCTCTTGGCTTTAGACAGCACTAGTACGGACTTGTGCTCCCCGTACCGTTGCATATATAAAGGGAGACCCCACTAGGTTGCTATCCTTTTATCCATGGGAAGCCGATTATGCCGCCCTATACCCATGATACACCGAACACAGCATTCGGGGAGATTTCCTACACATACGTTAAGTCCTTGGTTGATTTCTCTTTCATTTTGAAACCAAGGTGTATATTGTAGTTCACAATTATTTGGTACACCCTTTGCCTAGATTACCAGAGTAGTCATTTTGATCTTTTTTGACTCTTTAAATTTGAAAGGATCATCAAGCACTTGTCCTTTGACAGTTGTTTCAAAACTGAAAGAGATAGAGTCACCTTTCATCCGTTTCTCGACTCTTAAAACATGAAACGATGAAGTTTCTAAGTTTCAATGTGGTAAAATAAATCACCTGTGATCACACGCCCTTCTAGAGTTTTCTTGTTGGCCGTTTGATGGTGTGCCTTGGTTTTTAGCCCGTGTGCGGTCTTAAGTTTTTTTGATGGCAACTTTTCCAGAGTTCACCAACCAAGGAATCCCCTCCAATGGGAATCCTGGTCCTTTTCCTCCTTTTGGAAATGCTGGCGCTCCTTATATGGCAGCGTTGTCCCTTCCTGGGTTAACTGTTGGGTTGCTTGTTTGGTTGTTTTCAACCTTTGTGGTCTCAAAATGCCTTGATCTCTGTTTAATCGTCTGCTCCGCTTGAACAACGTCATGTTGATTCCAAGGTGGACCTCTCCCCTTCTTTGCCTATTTCTACATCCTCCTCTTTTACTTCGCCTGGTGAAAGTCTAGATTCGAGTAACCAGGTGGCTAAGAAGAAGAAGAAGAAGACAAAGAAGAAGAAGTCAGATAAAGGAGAGGCTAGCTCTGCGGCTAAGAAGTCTTCCATTGATAAACATTCCAACCCTCCCCGGAAAGTCAAATTCCCTTGCATGTTGTGCACGGGAGACCATCTTCATCGAGATTGCCCTGGCATTCCCAAGGTGCTTGAAGTATGGTCCAACAGTCGTCCGCCGTTGCCTTTGGCTTCCGGGAGTCAAGTTGGGGGCACGTCTCTCTTGTGGTGTAGAAAACCCAATGCAAAGAATAGAGCTCAATGGGAACTCACACAGCAAATGACAGAAAAATGTGACCAAGTGTATAGATCCAAAGTGATCTAATAGGCAACAAAAGGTGAAGAATGGTAGGAAAAACCCTGCTATTTATAACAAAATATTGGTTCATTCTAGATCTTGGTGCATGATTAAAATAATGTTAACCAAATCTAGATCCACCTTTTATGGAATATTTTATTATATTTGTTGGAGGGAAAAGGTATTTGACTTGGGTCAAATCCCTTGATTTTTCAAAATAAATAAATAAATGATTTATTTATATTTTTAAGGAAGTGGTTAGAGGATAATCAAATAAATAATGATTTATTTAATTATTTGTGGGTGATTTGGTCATATTTAACAAGGAATATTATCTAAATAAGATTTAAATAATTATTCCTAGAATATAATAAGATAAATGAAGGTTTATCTAATTAATTTCTTTGTTTTTGGGTTAAACATGACTGGGAATAATAATTAAATTATGGTTTAATTAATTGTTCCATGAGGAAAATCAAACAAATGTTTGTTTAATACTTCCTTTTGGGGTTTCCTGTTTAGACCATAAACAACCTAATAAATGTGGTTTATTAAGTTATTTAACATAGTGAAGGCAATTTTACTTAGGGTAAAATTGGTCTTACATGGTGTACTTGGGTCCATCTAATGATAATAGGTTAGATGACCAAAAAGTGGTGTAACTCAGTTACTTTGGTGTCACGAGTGTTAGGAATAATTGTATGACGAGAATGCGTTGTAACAACAATCACGGACAACAAAGAAATCAATGGGTAGAGAGTGTCTTTGAAGAACTGAATACGAGGAGGCGAGACCGATGAGTGAAACAAATTACCTTGAGGAGAATTTTATCTTGTAGAAGGTAGTGAGCATACATGTTGCATTTGAGACAAAGTACAAAAGAATAATGTGTCCAGTAAATAAGGGACAGAACCATAAAGTACAACTGGCATAAACATGAGCCAGATAAGAATACAATGAGGAATCCCACATACATGCTGTGCCTGGGAGAACAGCCAGGACTTATACAATAATATATGAGTACATGAGATACAAATACAACCTAAATGCCCCCTATAAGCGGGGAAGGGCTCACAAAATCTGACTGATACATGTAAATCAAAGAGGCACTGCAAGCGGCTAAGGCCGACATCATCAAATATATGGAGCTACATCAAGGGCTGCAATGAAGAGGTCATCCGGGCATGTGAGGCTACTGTGACCACCCCCTCATGTGAGGGTTGAAATATCTCACAGAATCATGAAGGCATTCAGCGTATCCGAACCATCGATATACAGTCTTGGTCATCTTGAAAAGGCGTGGAGAAACAATCAAAGTCAAAGGGATATAGAGAATCCTTTGCACGTCGACACCCGAACAAGAGTGGAAAATTTGGAACCCGGGTACTATAGCCACTCTAGACTGTCTTACGGAATGGGCGTGTATGCAGCCGAGAAGGAAATTAAAGCCATAGGTGGCAGAATCCTCAGCGAGCCTGAGAGAAAATAGTAAGCGCGTATGAGACCGCCTGTATTGATGATGAAATGGAGGGGACTGAGTAGCGAATGGATGACTTCCCTTGTTAGAGCATAAAGGGCATGAATGACGTGGCAGCGACTGACACAATATCATGAGGGATAGAGGACAGTGGGACTGAAGGCCATAATGTGCGACACGAGAGAGGGACCAAGCAATGAAGGATGGAGGACTATAGCGGGAGACAAAGGGACTCGGGATAGACTCCATGAATGCGGTGATGACTCAACTCGGAAGCTCTAAACAAGGGTGACTTGATGGTGCTGCCACATAGTAAAGGTCCAATCGGGGACCATAAAACATGAGTACAAGATGGTAACTCACGACGAACATCAACACGAGCATGGATAAGTATAGAGGCCAAATGGTGCCCCTCGTATGAGTGTTGCAAGTGAAGAAATTCGATTTTGAGGAGGGTTATGGTTGAGGGGCATAGGTGCCCCCAAGCATGTTGTGGTCATGCCAAAATGTATTTAGAAAAAGGGGAATCTAAACACAGTTTAATGATGTGGTGCGCCATTTGTTTTCGTGATGGTTATGCAGTTTGAGAAAGGGAATGGAGGATTACCAATCTCTGCTCGTACTGCATATAGGAATCAAATGGACTTTATGTTTCTGGGTTGGCATATCTGGTGTCACTATCCCAAAGAGAGGATTTGGAGATAATGAAATGATGCTCTCATAGAAAGGCTATAGGTTGGTCAACAACAATGTCTAAGAGACGGGGTTGCTGATGTAAGATGAAGGAACGATAAGGGGTATCATCCCTAGAGTGATCTGAAGTGATATGGGACTCTAGAGGTTCTTCGAAATGTGGAAGAATAATGGTAATAAAGTCGGCACGACCAGATACACGAGGATAGTTGTGGAGAATTGCTTCTCTTGGTCTCTCAAATGTGGGTGCCCCCTTACCCAAACATTAGGTTTCAATGTCATGGCCACAAGGTGTATGTGGTGTGAACGCATGGGTTTGATGTAAGGGGGAATAGACAAAGTCAGGGGTGGGGATTTCTTCCATAATGTCATCATCGTGATAGAAGATGGGGTGACCGGTGGAAGACAGACCACCTGACATGGCGAAGATACCTGACTCATCATCATGAGAAGAGAGGTTCACATGCACATCATCACAAGGGGTGACAGAAGAGTAAGTAGATAAAGGATCTACCGATGTGGAGCCCAAGGTGATCGCTGAAGGAAGGTCAAGCGAAACAATAGGGGAGGATTCAAAGGGAATGTTCCCCAAGGGTCTCATGGATGATGATAGGTAGAAAATGCTAGACGAAGGCTCCGTCATCTCGACATCAGGAGGGGGAATTTCAATGGGAGAAAGCATGTATGGTATTTTTGCCAAAGCAAAATGCACAAATATGGGAGAGGTGGACTCATTGCGCTTGGCCTTCAATTGGCGGACCGCGCCTAGAGAGGTGTGGAAGTCCTCAAGGCGGGGACAAAGGTGGGTGTAATGGCCATGGAGATCACACAAAGCACAGGGGTGGTTGGTGTGAATAGTATTTGGGTTCTTGGCCACAGTCGCAGAAGAAAAAGAGGCTTCCGGGACCATGTACTCAGGGAACGCGACGTTAACCATGGGCTTGAGATGAGGCAGTTCAGGTTAGATATGGGTGGCGTGACCGACAACATCACAAAAAGCACACTGGATGGTCTACTTTGGAGGCCGAGGAGGGGTAGGGTTTGTCGGGGCAGCCTTGTCCTTTGATGCCCCCTTGCGAGCAGTGCCCTTCTTACCCAAAGCGGTCGCAACAGGAGGTGGTTCCTGTTGAGGTGACTGAGGCACTGGTGCAGCGGGAGAAGTCATGGGGACCGGTTGAACCAGGGTCAAAGCAATATAAGGTTTGGGTTGACCAGGTAAGGTTGGGGCTGGAGGATCAAGGTACCATATGGGGATCCCAAGGGTTAGGTTAGGAAGAGAGAGGGTGGCCATAACAGGTACCGTGTACACTCCTGGTGGGGGAGCTAGGAACGGTATCTGACCAGAGGGGTAATGGCCAGGTGGGACGGCTCCTAAATGGCTAAGGCTTGGAGGAACCATTCCAAGATGGTAAAGAGGCTCATGACTACATGCTGGTGAAGGGCTAGGAGCAGGTTGCAGAGGGCGTGGTTGTTGACTAGCCGAAGCAGGTTGCTTGAGAGCAGCCTGAGACGATTGCATCATGCAAACATTCGGTGAGCTGGGGTCAGAGATAGGAAGAGGAGGAAGACCAGGGAAGGTTCCAAGCAAAGAGGAGTCTTTGTAAATGCTGGGAGAGACACTGGTCAAAGAATCGACAGTTTGCTTATTGGCTACAGAAGAGATGGCCATCTCAGGGGAGGTCTGAGATTTTGGCTCATGATATGTCAGCTGGTCAATGGTGACTATATTTCCATTATGAGGGAAAGACATCTTGCGGAAAATCGAGGATGGGACAGCAGACATGGCATAGGTGTAGCTCCGCCCCAAGAGAATGTTGTAATCGAGAGGGTCATCTATGACTAGCGTGTGCAAAGCCCAGGTCACTAGGCCCGAGGTGATAGGACAATTCTGAAGCAGGCCAATGGGAATTTGGGAGGCATAGAGATCCAAGCTCGAGAATTGTCGTGGAAGGAGACCTTCGAGGATGCAAGTACGCTAGCTAGGAGTGGACATCACCTGGTGGATGCCCTCATAACTTCACCCAACGTTAGCGTTGGATCTTATTTGGGATTTAGGCCGAAGGCGGAAGAGGAGGATGAATTCGATGGGCGTCGAACACAATAATTTAGTCATCAGCAGGATCTACAGCGCCCACGGCAGATAGTAGAGCCTTATTTTGGGAAGGGCACGATTGGAGGAGTTCCAGTGTGGAAATGGCAGCGAGAGATTGCGCCAAATCATCTACTATGCTATATGAATGAGCAGCTCGACCAGAAGCAACATTTCGACGTAATGGTCCCTTAGGAATCTTTGTATGGACCTCAACTTTGGGTTGAGGGATATGTAAGGGGCCATTGGATGTCAAAAGCGGCTCTGTAGAATTGGAAGAAGAGGACTCAGGGGCAGACTGAGCGGGAGGCTTGGGGTACTGGCGAGACCGAGTTTGAAGGTGAAGGTCGATGGTTGGGGAAGGATCAGAGTTCATCATAAGGATCTGGTAATAGGAGGAACCAGAAAGGGAAGGTGGAGTGGCGACCTGGCTGTCAGGCGGTTGGGTAGCCACAAATCCTTACTGAGGGAAAGGATCAGTAAACACAGCTGGTTGGGTAGTGGCCACATTAGGGGGAGCATGAGGGGAGGCATGTTGTCCTTGCAATGTGGCTTGAGACTCCCACATCTGCCGCATCTGGGGTAAGAGGGGACAATCGTGGGTGTAATGGCCGTAAACACCACAACACGAACAGGGCTTGTTGGTGCGAAGCAGCCTGTCCAGCTTGGGCTGAGTGCCATGTTGCTGGCTAGCAGTGTTAGGGTCAACACTTTGAAGATTGGGTCCACGAGTACCAGGGGAAAATTGATTTTGATTACCTCTCCGCCTTCTTTGAGAAGAAGGGGGATTAGTCGTGCCCTGCTGTGAAAATACTTGCCCTGGAGGGGGCTGTAGGTGTTGTTTCTAGGGTTGAGGAGGCAAGGGAGGTGGAAGCGCATATGCTAGAGGAGCTGGCGCACCAAGCTGCGGATAAGGGTAATGGTTATGTTGGGCAACATTGAGGTAAGCAGGAGGTTGGGCAAAAGGATGAGGCATGCCGTATCTTGGATACATGCTACCTGGAGGGGGAACGGTGCTAGAGGTGCTGGCCCCTTTTGGAGGGAGGCAATAGCCCACAGAAGGTTGAGCATATGGATGAGAGAGGGCTCCAACGATACCGTCGGCGGAATGAGATGCCCCCAGGGCGTTAGCGTCGCCGGGCCTGGGGAGGTCAGGAAGGACGGTATAAACATAACCAGATTGAGTGTAGATCAGGGCATATTTCAAGGCTATTTCGAGGGCGGCTTCTTCAGTTTGAGGGAAATGGGAGGCGACATCTTTGCCAATGGGAGCTAAGAGAGAGCGAAGGAACCAGTCCATATAGATCTGATCTTCGAAGGGGGGAGCTCGACATAAGCTGCATCTTCGTCGCCATTCCTGAACATGGGTAGAAAGGCGAGTCGAAGATGTTTGCTTGAAGGAAGTCAAGAGCTCTGTACCAGTATCGTATCGGAGAGGGAGCTGGAAGTAAGATAAAAAGGCTTGGGCAATGGTCGCAAAGGTGGTATGGGAAGAGGTGGCTTGGTCGACATACCATTTAGAAGCTTCATCGGTAAGCGTGTGTTGGAACAAAAGAAGACGGATGGAGTCATCGGTAATGGAATTGGAGGAACACCACATGTGGAAAGATCGGACATGATTGGTTGGATCTTCTCCAGCGAGGCCTTTGAACTTAGGGATGTCGGAGGGGAGCTTGGTTGGCATAGCGGGCCAACCAACATTGTGGCGGATAGGGTCATTAATCAACTGATTGAAATCGGGGAGGATGAGGCCTGCAATGTATGGCAACAAGGGTATGGTCGAGGTAGTTCCTGTGGCGGTTCCGCCAGTAGTGGTTCCGACATTAGGGCCTGGAGCACCGCTAGCGTTAGGCCACCTAGGAACCAGAGACCTCAGATTAAGGTAGCCGAGGAGAACGAGGAAAGGAAGAGCCAGTAGATGAAGAGAATTCAGTGCAGGACTTAGAATGGCTCAACAGCGGATGGAGGCGATTCAATCAGCGGCCCGAGGTGAAGGCCAAGAAGTCTCCGAGAAAGGCGCCTTGGGGGCGCAATGATGACAGGAAGAAGGAAACCGACAAGGGTAGAAAGGGATAGAATCAGGTGAGGTCAAGGGCAGAAAATGTGCAGTGACGATTGATTTTAGAGTCTTTGCCAGGCAGTGTTAACCAGGCGCTTCTTCACTTAGGGTTAGTGTGTGGCGTGCGTTAATTTTAATTTTTAAAACCCTTTTCGTTTTGAGAGAAAGAAAAAAGTGTGCTGCGTAACTGAAAATAAATCTGCAGAGAATAGTATATAATGCTGAAATAACAGAAAATTAACAGCTACTATTGCATCTAGTCAACCCAAGAAGGCGGGTCGCTCAAAACTAGTCTAAAAAAGGGCAAAAATCTAGTCAAAACACACTTAGAAAGAGGCCAGTAGATCTAGGGTCAAAAGGGACAGCGATCTAAAGGATAAAGCTGCTGAAAAGAGGTGCAGATCACAGCCAAGAGACAGAGGCAAGGTGGCTGGAAAAAAGGAGGAAATCAGCAAAAAGAAAAAGGGGCAAGGCAGAGGCCCTAAAGAGAGGTCCAAACAAAACGACAAGAGGTGATTTGAAAGGAAGAAAAGCTGATTTAAAGGGATCTAAGGAGGGGGTATCAGATCTGAAAAATGGAAGGTTGAAACTCTGAAAAAACAGACACCTGAAACAACAAAAACTCTTCCACAAAAAGTGGAGGGTACTGAAGCCCTAGGGGGCTAGGTTCCCACTTAGATGAGCAAATCAGGGCAGAAACAGGTCTAAACGGGCTGAGACAGAGGCTGGAAAACCCTAACAGAAGCTTCAGCAGAACCCCAAAAATAACAAAAAAACAGCTGAAAAATTGGCAGGTCGTAGGTTCTGACATGTTTTCAGTGCAGGTCGCAGAAAATAAGCTGAAAAGTGCGACCTAGAGGTCCAGGTCACAGTTTATGGGTTGAAAAGTGCAACCTCTACCTCCGGTTGTCTCGGCGGCAGATTTTCGCAAAAGTTGCCGTCTCAGTTGCGGCTGATGTCTGTCACCTGCGCAATAGGGCCAGAAACACGCGGAAGTTAGAAATTTTAATGTTTTAGGATTTTATGTAGGAAAAACAACATAAAAATAGGAAAAACAAAAAACTGAAAAGAAACCCTAGGGTCTGAAGTAGCTAGATATGCAGGAATATGAAAAACGACAGCGGTCGTAATTTAAAACCCGTCTGGAGTCGCCATTTGTTAGTATGAATCCTTTGTCGAAGTGTACGAAAAAGGACCACTTTAGCTACGCATAACTAATAGCCCTAACAACAAAAATGGCTACCAATATCTGCAGATCTGCAGTTAGTTGATCAAGAAAAGAGCTGCAAAAAACCAGATCTATGCATGGAAAGACATTAAGCAGTAAAAACAAGGGTTTGCTCCATATACTAATAGACAAGACAAGAACAATTTTTTGAAAGAATTTTTTTTATTAAGGCAACCTAGGAGGAAAACAAGAAGGCGTATCTGGTTCTCCTCAGTGGGATGGGTTCTTGGAAGTCCTCAGCACTTCAGATCTAAGATCTCTCTCTCTTGTGGTGTAGAAAACCCAATGCAAAGAATAGAGCTCAATGGGAGCTCACACAGAAAATGATGGAAAAATGTGACCAAGTGTATAGATCCAGAGTGATCTAATAGGCAACAAAAGGTGAAGAATGGTAGGAAAAACCCTCCTATTTATAACAAAATATTGGGTCATTCTAGATCTTAGTGCATGATTAAAATAATGTTAACCAAATCTAGATCCACCTTTTATGGAATATTTTATTATATTTGTTGGAGGGAAAAAGTATTTGACTTGGGTCAAATCCCTTTATTTGTCAAAAATAAATAAATAAATGATTTATTTATCTTTTTAAGGAAGTGGTTGAGAGATAATCAAATAAATAATGATTTATTTAATTATTTGTGGGTGATTTGGTCATATTTAACAAGGAATATTATCTAAATAAGATTTAAATAATTATTCCTAGAAAATAATAAGATAAATAAAGGTTTATCTAATTAATTTCTTTGTTTTGAGTTAAACATGATTAGGAATAATAATTAAATTATGGTTTAATTAATTATTCCATGAGGAAAATCAAACAAATATAGGTTTGTTTAATATTTCCTTTTGGGGTTTTCTGTTTAGACCATAAACAACCTAATAAATGTGGTTTATTAAGTTATTTAACATAGTGAAGGCAATTTTACTTAGGGTAAAATTGGTCTTACATGGTGTACTTGGGTCCATCTAATGATAATAGGTTAGATGACCAAAACATGGTGTAACAGTGGACCTCACATCCCTCAAGTTCTTCTTGTCTCTTCAGATTTGGAGAAATATTCTCTCGTCCCTGTACCTGAAGAAGCTGCTCCTCTGCCTCCCATGACGGAGATCTCGGAGGATACCCTTCCCGACTCCGTGATGGAAGTCATGGAGGATGCTCCTTCTTCCACCGTACCACCAGGGGAAGACCATCTCGGTTCGATGGTAGCCCCTCTAAGTAGTTTGGTCGCTTCCTTTGATTGGAATCGATTTGCAGGATACCGCCTTCTGTCTTATGTGCCTTTCGAGATCACAGTACAGGCTTTTGGTCTGGTCGTACCCAACACCATTATAGACAAAGGCACGTCTGTTACTATTCTATCCTCAACTACTTGGAAAGCTTTCGGTTTGCCACCGCTTGCACCTATTACGCAGAATCTGTTGGCATTTAATAGAAGAACGAGTCAACCCTTAGGTATCCTTCCAAGGTTACCCGTTATGTTGGGAGGTAAAACCATCCATATGGACATGATGGTTTTTCCAGGCCCCTTGGATTTTAATCTGATCTTGGGGCGTGATTACACCTATGCCATGGGAGTGCTTGTCTCCTCCCTTTTTTGTGTGGTCTGTTTTCCACATGAAGGACAGATCATGACCATTGATCAGATTTCGTTCTTTGATCCTGATGTGGCAACTATCCTGCCATCATCCCTTCCTAGTTTTTATTCACCCACTGTATCTACCCCACAGTAGGTCAACTATGTGGCTACCTACCCCGTGCCTGTACTCAGTGATAGTGCCGTCATGCATAGTGTGCTGGGGGCATTGGGTCCAAACTTCCAAGATGTTTTCCTTCCATCGAACGTGGAACTCTTGGAAGCTATGAATTCTTATTCATCATGATGAGAGGTTGTCAGAGCATAGTTCCTTTTCTTGTGTCAAGCTCCTTAAAAAACGAAACAAGGTTGTCGGAGCAGAGTTCTTTTCCTTGTGTCAAGCTCCTTAAAAAATGAAACAAGACCATCGGAGCATAATTCCTTGTCTTGTGTCAAACTCCTTAAAAAATGAAAAAACGCGTCGGAGCATGGTTCTTTTCTTATATAAAGCTCCTTAAAAATGAAACAAGGTCATCTAAGGATAGTTCTTTTAATGTGTCAACCTCGTTAAAATAATGAAACACGTTCCCGTTCAACTCGAGTCTCTTATAAGATCTTGTAAAATCCCAGTCAAGTCTTTCACTTGATCTCGTAATTTGAACCTTCACTCCATCTACCTTTCACATGGACTGAAGCTTGTGGTGCATGTACCTTGAATTGAGTCACCATGCTGGGGGCATGTTTAATTTTTCAATCATAGTTTGTTTCCGTTTCAAGCTTGTGTAAAAATGAAACCGGTTTCAAGCATAGTTTATCTTTTTTTCAAGCTTGTGTAAAAATGAAACCAACTTCAAGCAGAGTTTCCTGATTTCAAGCTCGTTTAAAAATGAAACCATTCCCATTTTACCTCTTGTGATTGCCATTTTACAGCCTATTTTTTCCAGATGAGCCTTGGTTTTCTCACTCCATCGTCACTATCTGCTTGGCCGATCATATGCCTTCACTTGGTTGTTTTACCCGTTCCTGAGGAAACGTTGTGATGAGTGGTCTTGTTAGCCAACCTCTTAACCTTTAGTTGTTCTCAGCAGTTCTACCATTACCGAAACCAGTTGCTACCCTTTATACTACTCGTTCCTCTAGGAGGAGTCACCTTTCAGCTCTTTTCTGACTCTCTAAACATGAAAATATTTCCGAGTCCCTTGTTTTTTTGATCTCGTTAAAGTGGTTGCGAAACGACATCTACCTAATATGTGTTTACCCATTTTTCAGGCTGGGATAGATTATTTACGAAAAAGGAATACCCTAGCCTATCGTGACTAGGAGGTTTTCTCAGACATAGTTTTCTACCTTTTAGGATCTGAGGAAATATTTATGAAAAGGGACCATTGGAGTTTACTTTTCTGTTGTCTTTTCAAACTCTCTAAACATGAAAAGATGCCAAGTTCTTCCTTTTTTAAACTCGTTAAACCCTGATGACATGATTCGGTCGCAATGACGATATTCAAGTTTCTGCTTCCTAGGGCTCATTAAATGTACTAGGATGGATTCATCTGAAGGACGAACTTATATGAAAAGCATATAGTATCCTCTTCAAGCTTGTGTAAAAATAAAGAGGTACTCGCCAGAAATGGTGGGGAAAATGGAACCAGCATCATTGTCGTGTCGGAAATATGTCGCTCTTGAACATGGCACTTGTCTACATTCGTGTCGGTTGGGGACATCTCATCTCATTATATTTTTGCCTCTCTGGGTTTGGATAATCCCTTTTGACCTCTCATCTACTCTTTTCCACGTCATCATGACCTCTAATCTTTTGATGTCAAAATTCTACCAAATCCACTGTCGTGCCGTCGATATGTTCAAGAGAATTTGACCTCTGCAAGTTTCAACCTTCCTCTGATTCTCATCTGATCCTAATTCACAAAGACATTATGTTCCTCTGTCTCATGTCGATGATGTGGGAAACATTATGGAACACCTTCGATCAAGGTCACTTCCTGTCGACTTCAGCTCATTATCCGGGAAGATGATCTAGAGACTCCCTTCTGGTACCTTGGAGCCTCCATACCCTAATGGCAGGTTCTTCGCGTTCGACGTGAGGTTTTTATTATTGGCCTCTGATCGAGTGATTCTACGGGTGTTCAATGCTAGCTCACTGATTCACATGCCGTAGATTGTACCTATAGTACCTTGAGGACCATTATCACTATTGGTGGTACCTCTCGCATCTGTTAACAACTTTCATCATTGGCTGGTAATCAGATGATGTTCTTGCATGTTCGACTTCAACTCACCTATTCACATGCTTGAACTTGTACTTTTTTCAGGTTGAGATGGAGCGCAAAACCCTAGATTTTGTTTCTTGGAATCTAGGCTGTGATTTTGTGGATTATTATGATTAGTTACATGACTCATTCACTGGATGGTTGAAACCATACTTGAGCCTATTTATCAATCCTCACTGGATGGTTGCGTCCATACCTTGGATCTACATTATTGTATACTCTATTATGGATGGCTACATCCATACCACATACATATCATGTATTTGAGATATTAGTTGTATTTCTTTACACAGGTTTTCTGACGGCAGTGTTTTAAGTTGGACACGTTCTCGTAAAGCATTTAACCCCTCTCTCTCTCTCTCGGGCCTCATGCTTTAGGGGGCATATGTTACACAAGAATTTGTCACCGTCCCTGAAATACCCCGTCCCGCACATTGGAGGGCTTATTCCATGACCTGTGAGCAGTGACATGACCTGAAACCACTTTCATGGCATCCCCCTGGACATGGACTTTCATTCCCATGAAGACAATTCCTTGTGAAAAACCCTAAAAATAACCTTTTTTGCATTGGCGTGGGCAACCAGTTCAGTACTCGTGCCAATGTGGGAAATCCTACAAAGAGGGCGCACCAATTGGTGCTCTGTCTCAGAGTCGCACTTGCGCCAGTCTTAATAAAGGATGTTTTTTAAAATTAAATGGCAGAAGATTCATTCCAACAAATTTCGAAACTGGTATCTAAAACAAGTTGGGAGGTTTGGCTCTGGATCTCCATGTAGAGGAAGTGGTTAGCCACCTCTCATGGAAGCTTCCTTGAGGATAGGGCCAATCCCATGATTATAGGGATCCCAAATCTCCTTCCACCATCTATATAAGCTTTCCATTTTCCTTTGCAAGCTAGTTCCCAAGAGCCTTCAGAGCCTAATGTTGCAAGAGCCTTGATAGTTCTCTTAGAGCCAAATCCAAGCAAGGAGATCATTGTCGAGACATCCGAAGAGAAAGGCTTGTCCCATCCCTGACAAGCTTTATCGAGACATGTTTAGCTGATGACCCGCCGAAGGAGAATTCAGCACCAGAGCCAGGTTGTATTTTCCTTTGTATGAATTAATGATAAGCGACTTTGGTTATGGTTCCACTCATGTTTTTTATTATGATCATGAGTTATGTCTTCTCTGACTGACATATAATTGCATCTATTGGATTTTACGCTTGTGTTTGTCATGTTTCCTGCGTGTGCAGGTGTTCGATCGCGGTGAGCATGGGGATTGTGATCTGCTGGTGCAAGGGAATGGGAGCGTTACCTCTTCTACAAATGACAGCATTGGATTCGAGGTAAGCCTTCTTCACAAGTTGGTTTATTGTAATTAGGAATTTGCACCATTGCATGTTACGATTGTTGCTAGACCTGATCTGGGCTAGTAGGGATCACCTCTATCTGTAGAGGGGATTTAACCTCTACAACACTAAGTGTTCACCAAGCCAACACATCATGAATTGTTCCTCCAGGTTCATCATAAGATGTACATAGTCCATCCCACAAGGAGTGAAAAATTTAACAAAAATAAACATGGTTGGAGAAATGTTTTCTCTAAAACATGTAGCATGAAGTACATAGAGAAGTTCCATTCCATGTGGTATATAAAACATACAAATTTCCCATCCTCCCTTCATACAATCCCATAAATAGCAAAACTATATGATCCAAGTGTTGAAGCAAAATTACATATATACAAACAGAAATTTGAGCTTGAGGACGTGGGTCAAAATCCCACATGTGATGCTAGTGCAGTGCATCTCCTACCTGCATTAGATCAAGGTGAGGTAAGTGGCCTTCCAACCACACATTTTCTACATAATTCATCTTACCATAGCTGAAGATGTCAGATATTTTCAGTGCCTTTAGGAAGCACCCATCATGAAAAGGAATCTCCCTTTGCACAACAAGGGAGTGGCCAAGTTTAGAATTTTGATTGGCCCACCAAAACCAATGAGCTCTACATGATATCTCAATCCCTGTAGGAGTCATAGCCTGCAAAAACATGGTAAAAGAATGTGATAAATCAGAAAATGAAACTTGCTTTGCATGATCAAACTTTTTTCCATCATAGTTCCTCATACACATGGAGTTGTGCATGGTCATTCCCCCTCTCCCAAAAGAAGGAGGAAATGGCTGAAATGACTCTTGCATAAAATCCCATGGCTGCCCCGACTCCACATAGCTCATGCACTCTTGAAAGTGCTTATGTAGTTCCCCTCTCAAGCATTTCCAATCAAATCTCCTCAAGATTAGGGTGTAGATATTAATTGAATGCATATGGCTGAAAAGGAACTCTTTATGTGCCCCTTGTAGTATCTTCTTCTTGAGCATGGAAGGTCTAGACAAAAATACCCTACCATGATGATAGATGACTCCCCCTCAGACTAAGTAGCCCTCTTCTTGCTGCATTTCATCTAGGATCATACATGTGTGGAGATCTTTGGAATACTCTACAAACAGTTGAGAATTCTAGTACAGATCCACACTACTCAACAATGACAGCACTGAGGATACATCCACAGGAGTGCCTGTCATGTTTCTGATCTCCTCTTTTACATCTTTCATGCCAAATATGTGTGTTGGAAGGCTGATCCTCCCATTCTTCTCCTCCCACAGCAGAGATCTAGAAATGAGAGGGGGTGATAGTGATAAAGGAAGAAGATCCTCCCTCTTCTTGAGAAGTCCCAAGCCTCCCAGAACTATAGCTTGGTCTTCCATTACTCCAATCCCTCCTGGATCTATGTTTGGAGAAAAAATTTGTGACACCTTCCCCAAAATATCTGAATCTAGCAGCCGCCCATGTGGTTTTCTGCTAGATAATAATGTCCCATGCAGAATTCTCATGAACATAAGAGAAGGGACTGTGAGGTCCTTGCTTCCACTGCACAAATCCATCTCTGTTGTTTGTGTGGAAGTGCTATGTGAGGGGTAAGTATGCATTCCTTGGATCATTTGAGGTTCACCACTCTTCATGTCCACCCATTCCATTTGTAGAGCGTTCCAATCATTGGTGACTTCCCCAATGTAATAAACCACTGGACACCCAAAATGATATTGGTGTCTAGTATGTCAACTATAAAAAAGTGATCCACCAAGGTGTAGGACCCCATAGTGACTGAAAGTGATGGGACATAGTGCATGCATTGCATTGTCCTATCTCTTGGGACCAAAATAGAGAGACCCTCAAAAATATCAATGGGTATTTCCCTCCTCTCCACAAGATGAGTATCAATAAAGTTGTGGGTTGCCCCACTGTCAATCAATACAGAAAGCCTCTAATTCATGATTTAACCTTGAACTCTTAAGTTCAAGTACCTAGGTACTCATCTCAAAGATGCAAGAGTTCCTTCTATTGGAGAAAAGGCTCTGTTATCATCTCTAGATGGTGTTTGATCTCCTTCAACCTTGTCAGGGTTGTGACCTCTCCTAGGTTCATCATCTTCTTCTTCCTCCTGAAAATTTGAGAAGACTTTTATGAAGTTTGCTTTCCCAATAGCACATCTATGTCCAGGTTCCCATGACTCTTGGTAAGTGAAACATAGCCTCTTCTTCCTTAGCTCCCTCTGGACTTCAATATCAAGAGGCTTCTTGAATGAGCTCTCCTTGGAAGGAGAAACTTTCTCTTCCTTCCTTTTAGAAAGGTAAGGGGCCTTGTTCTGAAAAGTTGCCTTTGCTTTTGGCATGGCATCTTGGAGGTCTCTAGCCCTCTCAATGGAATCATGCAAAGTGATGGGCTTGGTAGATTTAACCAACGCATGCAAAGGTTCATCCAAGCCATCAATGAACATGTACACCTTCCTTGTTGTAGAAAGATCAGGAACCATAACAGATAATCTCAAAAACTCAGAGATATATTATTCTGCATTTCCTGACTGCTTCAAATTTACAAGGCTCATGAAATTTGATTCTAGATGCTTTCTATCAAACCTCTTCACCAGTATTCTAGTGAATTTAGAATACGCAGTCACATTGGCATGGCCCAATGTAGACAACCCATGGAACCACCAATTGTGTGCTTCACCTTCAAAGTGTAACATTGTAATCGTGATGGATTTCATCTCAGGGACTTTGTTTAACCAAAAGTAGATATCCAGATTTTATACCCATGCTTTGGAAGAACTGGTGGATGACCCATCAAACTTGGGTAAGAATAATCTGCCCATAGAGTGATGTCGATTATGATTGTGAATGAATCCACCATCTCTATACTAATGCCTTGGTCTTCTTTTGTCCTTGAGGTGAAAAAAATCTTGAAAGCTCAAGTGGTCCTTGAATCTCTAATTCTGAGACACATATTCCTCAAAGTATTGTTCAAGGGATGCTTGCTCTTGAGGCCCTTTATTCTCCACAGCCAAGAAGGTGGGCATGGTAGAGCATTGTGGATCTTGTGGAGCTTGTGGCTAGTTCACTAGTTGATCATTCCAGTGGTGAGAAATGCTAGAGCTTTCTCCAAGATGAAATCTACCAAGACATTCCTTCATCCTATACATTCTCATCAATTTGATCTCTCTACCAAGATCTTACATGCCTACCAAAATAGTTCTTGCAAACTCTTCTTCGTTATCAGTTCCAGATTCAGGGGCTTTCCCCTTGTCTTGATCATCATTAGTGTAATCAAATTTCTTTTATCCTCTATGCAGATATCTCTTCTCTCTATCAGTAAGAGGCTCAACTTCTCCTAAAGCCATCTTGGTTTCATCTCTTCAATTATAACATAGTCTGTGCCAATAAAGAAGCTTTGATACCACTGTAATATCCCGAAATGGGAATACATATCAAGGCCTACTGAAATAACACATTTCTCAGAAATCTATGCACTGAAATGAATTTGTGGCTCCTGGATCCCTTATATCAGTAGATCTAGTGGCTAGATAAAAAATTAGAGCAAAAACAAATCAAACTATGTGTGGTAAACAAATTTCCCAGCACCTAGTCTAGCTGAAAAACACCCAAAGAGAAGGGGCTGCAGCTATGTGCAAAAATTGCTTCAGAAATAACAAAGTTTTGAGAGCATGAGCAGGAGGCCAATATTAAATATTAGCTTTTAAATATAAAACAACAAATCATATCCATAATGATGCTCTTACATTATACAACAGAATGTAGAAGACATAATAGAGGGCTGCAACACATGTATTTACCTCAAAATGGCTTAACGGTGTTTTTATAAGAGTTGTAGTAGATGTATGTTACACTTCAGATATATAGTAGATTTGTGTACAAAATATCAGATCCATTTCAGATTTGTACACTAGAAAGGCTCTATTACAAGATCCCCTTGGGGTTTTGATCAAATCATGCAATACAAAGAGTAGATGTGAGTTTAAAGTGGCAGATCTGCAATATTATTCAGTAATTTCTGAAGATATTCTACAACAGAAACAGATCAGATCTATATATAAGATGGATCAGCAAGCTAATCCATGCATCACCAAAGTGAAAGGCAAAGCCCAGCACCAGAGATCTCTTCTCAAAAAGGGGATAAAAACACCCTACAAATCCTTCTCTGAAAATAACGTAGTCCTGGAAGGGAAACTGCATTGTAGCTTAAAGCACTGAGTTGGCCTAATGCCAAGATGTGAAATATCAGCTCTAGAGGTTTATAACTCTCTTTCCCATGGGATAGAAGACTTTCCAAGTGACAATAAGGCCTAAAATGGCCTAGATCTGAGCAGATCTGACCTCCACTTGCTGCAGCTTGCAAGGACAACCTAATCCTAAAAAGGATCAGTGTTGTAGTTTAAAGATGAGCTTGGCCAAATGCCTAATAGTGATTGAAATAAACAAGACTCTTCCAATAAATCCTCAATGGAATAGGTGAGATCCCTGCATAGGAACTCCCAAGTCCTAAGCAGCACTATTCTCAGCTAAACAGTAGAGAATGGTATTTCTCTAAACAGACAAGATACTCAAAAATATGCATAATAAACAACCTTCTCTTGCTGCTCTCCTCTTCCTTTTATAACATGAAAGCCTTGTCGAACCCTAAACCACTTCAATGAATTAACTCCTTTCACATGAGGAGCCTCCATCTAGAACTTCGTTGTCCATCCATGAGGTACATTGCATCTAGAAAATGCCATAGATTTGGTCAAGGTTGACCCAATCTCATAGCTCAAACCCCTTTCACACCTCCAAGTGATTTGTTTACATGGTCTAGATTTATCCTTGTTCATATGGGCATTAATTTATTTATTCATTTCAGGAGTTTTACATGTCCTCCTTTATTCATTTATTCATGCAACAGAAAATGAGACAAAAATTTATATTCCTCTTAGCTTAGCCTAAGTAGGAATATTACAGTCCTCCCCTCCAAAACATTGCTTGTCCTCAAGCAACTAATAGGGTGAGTGCTGCACTACTTCTCCTCCTTCATTGGTGACACCATCAGGGATCAAGTCCTCCTCATAAGAAAAGTGTTCACCAAGCCAACAAATCATGAATTTTTCCTCCAAGGTCATCATAAGATGTATATAGTGCATCCCACAAGGAGTGAAAAATTCAACCGAAATAAATATGGCTAGAGCAATGCTTTCTCTAAAACATGTAACATGAGGTACATAGAGAAGTTCCATTCCATGTGGTACATACAAAATGCCCATCCTCCCTCCATACCATCCCATAAATAGCACAACTATGTCATCCAAGTATGGAAGCAAAATTACATATATAAAAATAGAAATTTGACCTTGAGGAGGTGGGTTAAAATCTCACATTTGATGCCAGCGTAGTGCATCTCCTGCCTACATTACATCAAGGTGTGGTAAGTGGCATCCCCATCACACATTTGCTACATAAGTAATCTTAACATAGCTGAAGATGTCTGATACGTTCGGTTCCTTTGGGAAGCACCCATCATGAAAAGGAATCTCCCTTTGCACAACAAGGGAGTGGCCAAGTTTAGAATTTTTGTTGGCCGATATCTCACACCCTCTAGGAGTCATAGCTTGCAAAAACATGGTAAAATAATGTGATAAATCAGAAAATGAAACTTGCTTTGCATGACCAGATTTTTTCCATCATAGTTCCTCATACACATGGAGTTGTGCATGGTCATTTCCCCTCTCCCAAAATAAGGAAGAAATGGCTGAAATGACTCTTGCATAGAGTCCCATGGCTGCCCCAACTCCACATAGCTCATGCACTCTTGAAAGTGCTGATGTAGTTCTCCTACAAAGCCTTCCCAATCAAAGCTCCTCATGATTAGGGTGTAGATCTTCATTGAGTGCATATGGCTGAAAAGGAACTCTTTATGTTCCCCTTGTAGTATCATTAGGGGAATTTTGAGGTCTAAAATGGGCCTCCTAAGAAAAATGTACAACCAAAATAAAATTTATAAGAACCAATAGGATTCAAGATGATGATGTCATCCATAATGAATGATTCACCATTTTTGGAGTAAAAAAGTAAAAATATTAAAAAATAATAAAATAATAAAGCTACTTTTTCAACTCGTATTTTAAACTTATCTCCCAAAATTTTTACTCAAATTTCGAGCAGGAGTACTCGTTTGATGCGGAATTTAATTCCTCATCCAAGGAGTACCCATGTTGCATACTTTCAATGAACTCTTCTACACGAAAAATGAGAAATACATAAAAAATGTGATTGTAATCACGTTTTTTTATGTATTTCTCATTTTTCATGGGTACTCCTTGGATGAGGAATTAAATTCCGCATCCAATGAGTACTCCTGCTCGAAATTTGAGTAAAAAATTTGGGAGATAAGTTGAAAATATGAATTGAAAAAGTAGTTTTTTCATTTTTCCCTCTAAAATTTGATGACGTCGTCAAATCTTATTTGATTTTTTCCACTATTATTTTATAATTTCTTTAGGAGGCCCATTTTAGACCTCAAAATTCCCCTAATTCTTCTGCTTGAGCTTGGAAGCTCTAGAAAAAAAGACCCCACCATGATGACAGATGACTCCCCCTTGGACTAAGTAGCCCTCTTCTTGCTGCATGTCATCTAGGATCATACATGTGTGGAGATATTTGGAATACTCTAAAAATAGTTGAGATTTCTAGTACAAATCCACACTGCTCAACAATGACAGCACTGAGGATACATCCACAGGAGTGCTTGTCATGCTGTTGATCTCCACTTTGACATACATCATGCCAAAGATGTCTATTGGAAGGTTGATCCTCTCATTCTTCTCCTCCCACAGCGCATATCTAGAAATGGGAGAGGGTGATAGTGATAAAGGAAGAATATCCTCATTCTTCTTAAGCAGTCCCAAGCCTCCCAGTGTTGTAGCTTGGTCTTCCATTACTCCAATCCCTCCTAGATCTAAGTTTGGAGCAACAACTTTTGAATCCTTCCCCAAAAAATCTGAATCTGATGGCCTTCCAGGTGGTTTGCCACTAGATAAGAATGTCCATGTAGAATTCTCATGAACATAAGAGAAGGGATAGTGAGGTACTTGCTTCCACTGAGCAAATCCATCTCTATTTGTTTCTGTGGAATTGCTAGGTGGGGGGTAATTATGCATGCCATGGATCATTTTAGGTTCACCACTCTTCATGTCCACCCATTCCATTTTCAAAGCCTTCCAATCAGTGGTGACTTTCTCCAATGTAATCAACCATTGGACACCCAAATTGATATTGATGTCTGGTATGTCAACTAAAAAAAGTGATCCACCAAGGTGTAGCACCCCATAGTGACTGAAAGTGATGGGACATAGTGCATGCATTGCATTGTCCTATCTCCTAGGACAAAAACAGATAATCCCTCAAAAGTATCAGTGGGTATTTCCCTCCTCTACACAAGATGAGCATCAATAAATTGGTGGGTTGCCCCATTGTCAATCAGTATAGAAACCCTCTCATTCATGATTGACCCTTGAAATCTTAAAGTTAAGTAGTTAGGTATTCATCTCAAAGATGCAAGAGTTCCTCATATTGTAGCAAAGGCTCCATTTCCATCTCCAGATGGTGTTGGATCTCCTTCAACATTGTTAGCATTTTGACCTCTCTTGGGTTCATCATCTTCTTCTTCCTCCTCAAAATCCGAGAAGACTTCTATGTAGTGTGCCTTCCTAGTAGCACATCTATGTCTAGCTGCCCATGACTCTTGGCAAGTGAAACATAGCCTCTTCTTCCTTAGCTCCCTCTAGACTTCAATATTAAGAGGCTTCTTGAATGAGCTCTCCGTGGAAGGAGCTACTTTCTCTTCCATCCCTTTAGAGAGGTAAGGGGCCTTGTTCTGAAAAGTTGCCTTTGCTTTTGGCAAGGCATCTTGGAAATCTCTAGCCCTCTCAATGGCATCATGCAAAGTGATGGGCTTTGTATATTTAACCAACCTGTTAAAAGGTTCATCCAAGCCATCGATGAACATGTACACCCTCCTTTCTGTAGATAGATCAGGAACCATAATAGATAATCTCAAAAACTCAGAGATATAAGATTCTGCATTTCCTGACTACTTCAACTTTGCAAGGCTCATGGGAGGTGCTTCTGGATCCTTTCTATCAAATTTCTCCACCAGTCTTCTAGTGAATTCAGAAAAGGTAGTCACATTGGCATGGCCCAATGTAGACAACCCATGGAACCACCAATTGTGTGCTTCACCTTCAAAGTGCAGCGCTGCAATCTTGATGGCTTCCATCTCAAGAGTTTTGTTTAACTAAAAATAACTATCCAACTTTTCTACCCATGCTTTGGCAGAACTAGTGGATGACCCATCAAACTTGGGTAAAGATAATTTGCCCATAGAGTGATGTCGATCATGATGATGAATGAATCCACCATCTATATACTGATGCCTTGGTATTCCTTTTTCCTTGAGGTGAAAAAACTCTTGAAAAATAAAGTGGTCATTGAATCTCTAATTCTGAGACTCATATTCCTCAAATTAGTCTTCAAGGGATGCATTATTTTGAGGCCCTTCATTCTCCACAGCTAGGAAGGTACGCATGGTAGAGTGTTGTGGAGCTTGTGGAGGTTGTGGCTGGTTCACTGGTTGATCATTCGAGTGGTGAGACATGCCAGAACTTTCTCGAGGATGAAATATCCTAGGAGATTCCTTCATCCTATCCATTCTCATCCCTTTGATCTCACTAGAAAGATCTCATCCTGGCTACCAAAAGTGTTCTTGCAAACTCTTCTCCTTCGTTATCACTTCCAGATTTAGGGGCTTTCCGCTTGTCCTTATCCTCATTAGTGTAATCAAATTTCTTTTGTGCTCTATGCAGATATCTCTTCTCTCTATCAGTAAGAGGCTCATATTTAGCTGAAGCCATCTTATTTTCAGCTCTTCAATGATAAGCATAGGCTATACCAAGAAAGAAGCTCTGATACCACTGTAATATCCCAAAATGGGAATACACAGAAAGCCCCGCTGAAATAACACACTTATGGGAAATCTGTTCACTAAAATGACTTTGCGGTTCCTGGATCCCTTAGAACAGTAGATATAGTGTCTATATCCAAAAGGAGATAAAAAATAAATCAAACTCGGTATGGTAAATAGATCTCCCACCACCTAGTGTAGCTGAAAAACAACCAAAGAGGAGGGGTTGCAGCTATGTGCAACAACTGCTTCAGAAATAACGTAGTTTTGAGAGCATGAGAAAGAGGCCAACAATAAAGATCAAATTTTAAATGTACAAAAGAAAATAAGATCCATAATTATGCTCTTACATTATACAACAGAATGTAGAAGACAGAATAGAAGAAACTCCTCAGAAAAGAGGGCTGCAAGACATGTATTTACTGTAAAATCGCTTAACAAAATTTTTATAAGAGTTGTAGCAGCTGTCTCTTACACTTAATATCTAAAGCAGATCTGTGTACAAAAGATCAGATCCATTTCAAATCTGTACACTAGAAAGGCTCTATTACAAGATCCCCTTGGGGTTTTGATCAAATCATGCAATACAAAGAGTAGATCTGAGTTTAAAATGGTAGATCTGCAATACTATTCATAAATTTATAAAGATGTTTTACAATAGAAACATATCAGATCTATAAAGAGCATGGATTAGAAATCTAATCCATGGATCACAAAATTGAAAGGCAAAGCCCAACACCATAGATCTCTTCTCAAAAAGGGGATCAAAACACCTTGTAAATCCTGCTCTTAAAATAACATAGTCTTGGAAGGGAAATTTCATTTTAGCTTGAAGAACTGAGTTGGCCTGATGGAAAGATGTGAATTATCAACTCCAAAGTTTTAGAACTCTCTTTACCATGGGATAGAAGACTCTCTGAATTAAAAGAGGGCCTAAAATGGCCTAAATCTAAGTAGATCTGACCTCCACTTGCTGCAGCTTGCAAGGACAACCTAATCCTAAACAGGATCAACGTTGTAGTTGAAATATGAGCTTTGAAAAATTCCTAATAGTGGGTGAAATCAGCAAGACCCCTGCAATAAATCCTCGATGGAAGAGGTGGGATCCCTGCATAGGAACTCCGAAGTGCTAAGCATCACTATTCTTCGCTAAAAAGTAGAGAATGGTATTTGTCTAAACAGACAAGATACTCAGAAATATGCATAATCAAAAACCTTCTCTTGCAGCTCTCCTCTTCCTTTTATAATATGAAAGCCTTTTCAAACCATAAACCACTTCAATGAATTATCTCCTTTCACATGAGGGGCCTCCATCTAGAAATGCGCAGTGCATCCATGAGGTACATTGCATCTAGACAATGCTATAGATTTGGTCAAGGTTGAGCCAGTATCATAGCTCAAACCCCTTTCACACCTGCAAGTGATTTGTTTACGTGGCCTAGATTTATCCCTGTTCATATGGGAATTGATTTATTCATTCTTTTAAGGGGTTTTAGATGTCCTCCTTTATTCATTTATTCATGCAATAGAAAATGAGAAAAAAAATGTATATTCCTCTTAGCTTAGGCTAAGTAGGAATATTAAACCCCATTCTCACACTCAAGAGGTATACGTCAAGGAGACTCCTTTTCCCCCTTCATTTTCATTCTCATGGAAGAAGGATTGGGAAGGCTTATCCACCATGCCATTAACACCAACTCCCTCAAAGGTCTATTGATTCACTACTGTCCTCCCATCTCCCACGAACAATTTTTTGATGATAATATGTTGTTTGGTCACCCTTCTGTCCAAGAAGCTCGATCCTTCAAAACTATCCTTGATTGATTCTCTGATGTAGCCGGAACTACCATCAATACCGAGAAATCCCAAATATTCCTTTTTAACACCCATGTCATCACCTAGTGTAACATTTCCAGAATTCTGGACTTCCCCATCTCCACCCTTCCTTCAAAGTATCTCAGAGCCCCCCTCATTGATTCCATCATCAAATATTATTCCTAGTAGGAAATTCTAGACAAACTTAAAGTTAAACTCTCCCTTTGGACTCATTGGGCTCTGAACATCACCAAACATTTAGTCCTGGTCAAACTGGTTCTCTAATCCATGTCCTTATATCTTTTCTCTATTCTGGCTTCCCCCAAATGGGTTCTCAAATCAATCCGTAATTTTCAAAGAAATTTCCTTTGGGGAAGTCAAAAAGATAACAAAAAATGGGCTAGTCAATGGATATAGGTCTGTGTACCCAAAAAATCTGGTGGTCTTGGGCTCAAAGATCCCAATCATGACAATGTAGTAATGGGAGTGAGAATCTAGTGGTAATGGGTCTCCAACCCAAAGGTTCCCTGGGCTTAGTTTTGGATCTCCAAGTATGCAGGTAATTGGCCTCAAGAGGAGTTAGTTTGATTTACCTCTCAAGATAATGGCTCCCTCATCTGGAAAGATGAAAAATAACACAAGACCATCATACAGGAACATAGTTTTTGGTATGTCCGATTCATCTCGAATGTAATGTTCTCGGAGGAATCCCAGCAATAGATGCCCAAACATGCCACTATGTTCCAAAATCCTCAATGGAAGAAGGTCCTTAATGTTATAGGTAAATTTGGGCATCATTCCCAGTGACCTGGTTAACTAGACAACATCTCTAGGATGAATTACTAAGGGTCTATCATTCCCTATCATTTCAAGTTGCTACATGCCCTAAGGCAAGAACAAGAGAAATCAAGCATGACTTTCATCAAGCAAAGGTTTTGAAGGTTTGAAGTTTATTATATAGAATATGGGAACTCACCAACACTACCTCTAAGGAGACTAAGTGCATTTCATATGTAGGTAGCCCCATGCAAGGCTTCTCTGAAAAGCACTTCCTGACATCTATGGGTGCATTGGTCACATTGGGAGCGAAATTCTCATTGTTCCGGAATCTCCACTTGGCCAGTGCCTTCTAGAAGAGTTCACATGTGTCAAGCTTCGAATCCAAGTGTCCATTTGAGATCTACAAGATTGGGAACATGTCTTTCCTATTATTGGAAAGTCATTGATTGTAAAACAACCTTCATCTCCTCTATAAATTGAGCACAGATCTGAGTGCTTGGTAAGGAAGAATTTGAGTAGAGAAATGCTGGTGGATTTTCAATTGAGTTAGATTTGTGTAACAGCTGCTAGAGAGATTCATACTGTGATGATGTTGAGGATCGTCGCTGGAAGGCTCACTTCAAATCAGTCATTGGGTTGTAACTTCTCCTTCTATCATCAATAAAGAATACATATTACTTTTCCCTATATGCATCTGTATTAGCTTTGATTTTCCATGTTGTAAGATCTTAGTTGATGTATATGGTTTATGCTTTACTGATTTAGCTAACTAACTTCAATAGACATCTGTATTATTCCTATCTTCTACTTTTTTAGTTTTCTTTCTTGTAGGAAGCATTTTGCACAAACTGCTTGAATTTGAAGCTACAATGGAAGTGATAGAAGGAGCCATTTAGAAGTGCTTGGATTACAGGTAAGCATCTAATCCTTTCTGTGTGTCTGCTTTGAGTTCGGAAAGGTAGTCGTATAGCCTTTAATCTATTGTTCTAGACTATCATCTATCTACAAAAGTGTGTTTTATCTGTAATTCACAATTTTTTCCAACAAATTGGCAACTCCACTAGGGAGAATTTCTCTTAGATCTAGGTGACTTAGCCTCTAATCCTTTCCATGTGTCTACTCTGAGTTAGGAAAGATAGTCGTAGAGTCTTTAATATGTTGTTCTAGACTGTCATCTATCTAGGGAAGCGTGTTCTATCTGTGTGTCTGATTTTCTATGTTTATCCACCCAGTAGTTGTTATTCACAAAGATCAAACTTTTTCAAATATTAATTTGCAAAAGAATTGTGTTAAATAGTAGTGGTTTTCCTTATACACTATGCCCAATGCACTCTTGGACAGGACACATTCCTTTACACAGCACTGTCTCCCTTTCAGGCCTATGTTTCAGAGCACTACCTCCCCTTAGAGACTGCATTAACCCCTGAAGCCATCCAGATTCCATTGAATTTTTCTTTGCAAGTTGATTCAGTTTGTTTTCTGCTATGTTTTGAAAAGTTTGAATCTCATATTGACTAATGAATCTACATATTTCTTCCTCCTTTGAAAGAAAATTTGTTCAATGATTGTTTAAAGAATTTTTCTTTATCATTGGCAAGTTTATTTCAAAGTATTTTTATTGTCGCATTAAGCTCAATTGCTTTTGAAAAAGGAAATTGTCATAAAATCATTGTTTCCTGATAGGAGAAATTGTCGTTTCATTCCTCATTTTTCCTTCAAAAGAGAAATTGTTGTTTATATTCCTCATTTCTCAAAAGTAAAAGGCATTTGATTTGTTGATTTAGTGCACTTACTTTCTTTTCTGCATTCATAAGATTAAAGGGACTGAAAAGAAAAATCTGCATTTGCATGTAGGATTTTTGTGTGTTTTGCAAAAAGGAACAATTAGGAAATCTACATTTAGTTTGTGTTTTCTGATTTGTTTGCTCACAAATTATTTTCTCTTTCCCTCCAGTAGCTAGGATTTTCATTGAAAAACTAAAAGTGAAAGTTTTCTTATCATTCTTAGTTGCATTTTGGGAATTTTCCAATGCATCATCGTGGTGAACCTTTGAAAGGAAAATTGTAAGCAAGATCAACATAAAATTAATCTCAATTTACCTAACAAAGCATTAGAACCATAATGATAACATTTAGAAGGTCTAGGCTAGGGACCTATTCTTGGTAAACACTTTTGCCTACCATTACCCTTTTATTTTTTTTATTTGTTTTTGGTTAAGATAAATAAGTAATCGTGGAAGAGAAAAACACTTTCCCCTGTCATTTGCATAGGCTTGCGTTAAAACCACTGTTACCACAAGAAGTTACTTCTGGTAGGCGAAGGCGATCACGATCCCCTGAATCAAGTAAAATCCATACCTCTGGTGAAACATCATTTTTTAACAAACTAGAGTTAGCTAAATTTGTTTCTACACATATCGTTTCATCTACTGTTGTCGAAACGGAGTCTTCACAGCTACCCGTGGTCACGATCCATCTAATCAGTGAGACCATAACTCCTGGACCCGATGTTGTTCAACCACAAATTGATCCAGATCCTGTCTCCTTTTTGCCAAAACATCTGAATCCTGAAGTCGAACAACCGAAATTTGTTCCTACCTCAGTCATCCCACCAAGTTTTGTAGCTATTGAATCTCCCATATCACACAGTCAACCGCCTGAAATATAGTTTGGGCTTGACTGTGAAATACTTCCACCTAGTTTAATTACGATTGAATAAATCCCACAAGATGATACACCTTTAACTCCAACAGATTTTTGGGAGGGCCTTTACTTGTATGAGTCTTTTTCTCAATCGAAACCCTCTGCTTTTGTTGATCCCGCTCCTTTTCAAACTCTCGTCGATTCAAAATGGCATACATTTGGTCAAGTAACCATTTTTGAACCAACATCTTCGGTTCAGCCAGCTGTTTCAATTACGTCAGCTCCTACCCTATCTGCCCCATCAATGTTCACAACTTTACCATAGTCATATTTTCATGGTGTCCCTATGGTCCCATCAGGTTACAAATCATTATCTGGATTTTTCTCTAGTGCATATTAAAATCGATGGACTTTACTAATGACATCATCAAGTATTTTAACTAGTAATCCTATCATAAGTACTGAATGACTTGATTCATTATACACATCATTAGGGCAATATCAAGTTAGTCCTTTTGGGTCTATTCCTTCAAGTACCATATCAACTGGACTCCCAGCTTTTGGAGAGTAATATTTTCCATCTTATTATCCTCCTCATGTTGGGGGGAAACCTTTGGTCACCCAATATGATAGTACTCTATCATTTTTTGGTCAATCTAATGTTGAAGCCCACTATTCCTATCAAACCACAAGCAATTATACAATCATATCAACCAGTTCAACCTGTTACACCCACTTCATTAGAACCTGTTAATACATATTTACCCTTGTTACATAATCAAAATGTTGTACATCAACCTTATGAAGTGGGTCCCTCAACTCAATACCATCAAATGTTGGGTCCACAAACTCCAAATCCTTTGATTAATTTACAACAAACTTTATCAGGAATCATTTATTCACAAGCTGGTCTACCATTTTATAGGATGTCACAACCATAATTTGGTTATACATATCAAACAAATCCAGGTTATCCTAATTTGGGTTATAACATTGGTGGACAGACCCCTTGGCAACCACAAGACAAATGCCTCAAACTTCATTTCAACAAGTATCATATCCAGGTTTTGGTCAACAGAGTCCTCAAGCGTTTGCTATGACAAACAACCCCTATCTAGGTTACCAGAAGTAGATTCCTTATGCTGGTACTCAAAGGCCTATTGCTTAAGAAATTCCATCTTACTGTGGCTATGCTCAACCTGACCTTAATAGACAATCTCCCTTTGTTGCAAATTTAGAGTTACCATATTTAAATCAGTTATCCAATAATCCAATCAACTATGCTCCTTGGTGGCTGATGATACCTCACAAATTACCATTGGATATTCCTAAGTTCAATGGAAACCCTAGAGAAGATCTATCGACTCATGTTATGACTTATCATTTATGGTGTTCATCAAATTCATTGAATGATGATTCTGTTCGACTATGTCTTTTGCAGCATATGCTCATAGGTCCAACTGCAAAATGGTACATTGAATTACCTAGAGATTCTTTTGATAATTTCACAGCCCTATCTATTTTCATTTTGACACATTTCCAGTTACACATCAGATATGAAACTAGAACGAAGCTCTTGACTAATTTCAAATAGACTAATGCAACTCACATTTCTGATCATATTTATGAGTGGCATCGTTGTCGATGAATGGTTAAGACATTTGTTCTGGACCAGCTCCTTTTTGAATGGTTTATTAAGTCCCTGTTGTCATATATAACTAAGGATGTAGATAAGGGTGGCGTCATCACAAAAGAGCAAGTTATTGCCCATGCCCAATATTTAGACTTGACTTATACTCAATCTGGAATGCAATATGAAAAAATTCCTAACACACCGAGATCTAATTTTAATGTTCCTCCTCAATTAAAGGACCCTCATGTCGGACATGGCTTCATAGTACTACAAGCACACACCACCCTACTACATCTAATCCTGCTCCTACATCTGAGATTAATGTTGTGTCATTTGACAAAGGTAAAGGTGGCAAGCAACCAGGAAGAAAGAAAAATGGGAAATCAAAGAAAAAGAAAACCTGTAACCCACAAGAAAGATAATTTGATCAACCATCTAGACCTCAAAAACCTTGTTATCCATGCATAATTTTTAATGAGGAACAATTTGTTAGGGATTGTCCTCACCACGCTGAAGTCTCAAAAATCATCAAGACTTCCCGTGCATTAGCTATGTTGACAGACCCATTTCCAAATTTGGACACAAACATGGTTTCTACGGATCTAGCTCCTTGTTCCCAAATGTTAATGTTATCTGTCAAGAGACCTTCAAAATATTTTTTTGTGTCGACGTGAAATAAAGATTATGGTAGTCCCGCCACTGATCAACCTAATACCTCAACAATGAATCCATCTACAGAATCAATACCACCTACTGCTTTTCCTGAATTGAAAATCAAGCCACCAAAAGGAGTAATTCATAAATCAACATATAATCCTTGAGCAAGAGCTACACAAAATTGTAATATAGTTGAAGATTTGGCTCAATCCCCTTCGGCTATGTCCGATCTTGAGGTATTACAAAATTTTCCCTCCCAAAAACAGGCTTTGTTGTTGGCTATTGGTAGAATTGATCTGACTGATTCTAATCTTGTCGTCTTTAATCATACGGGCTATGTGCCGCAACTACCAGTAGAATTGGCATTCTCCATACATGTAAATGTTCTCAATCACCTTGTTCATCACAATATTATTGATGAGGGAGCATCTACATGCATTATGTCTCTACATTTTTGGAAGTCACTTGGCTCGCCGCACTTATCACAATCATCGACACTATTGAAGGCATTTGATGGACGTACATATAAACCTTGTGGTATTATTAATAACCTACATGTTGAACTAGGGGGAAAAACAATGATTATTGATGTTGAGGCTGTTGATGGACCCCTTGACTATAATATTTTACTTGGAAGGCCATGGGTATATGCTATTACTGCTATTGTCTCTACATATTTTAGAATGATTTCCTTTCAACATAAAGGTACAATCGCTATCATTAATAAACTATCCTTCTTTTCCTCTGGTTCACAGGTAACTGGAAGTGTTCTGTTTGTTCACATACCAAAACTATAACTTTAGAACATTGGTGTAGGACTCTTAAAGGATTCCACTCTCATGGGAACCTTTGCATTACCGCTGCCCAAGACGTCGATAGAAATTGCAAGTATAGAGACCTGCTACATGATCTCTTCCACTCTATCTGGCTTAAGGGAGAGTACGGGTGATCCTGGTATTCCTATGTTGGATGAGCTTCTATGGCCTAGCCCTATTAAGCTATCATATCAATCAATCTATCTGCCTTGGGCAACAAATCAGAAATTGACGTCGTCGTGTGTTTGTGTTGATTGTTCCTTAGGTTTTGGTACTCCATCTGATTCATTTTCCTCAATGTTCTTAACATATGAGAACATTTTGGAAGCCATGATGTTAGAGGGAGAACCATGGGAATATTATCATCATCATTCCATCTTCCTAATTATGAAGAAAATAATATTAGTGAACTATATCACCCATCCATAAAACATTTATTTTCGAATTCTTTTCCCATTAATGCAATCGATTCCGAGCGAAATCTATCAAATATTGAAGAAACCATTTCTATTGATATTTTGACCAAACCTAGCGTTGTAGAGAATATTCATGTTGGTGTATCTTTTTTTCCATTAGAGCTTGACTCATATCGCTCTCTCTTTCGTGAATTTCTTGATGTATTTTCTTGGTCTTACAAGCAGGGAAAATTTTAAGAACCCCCCTAAATTTATATATATAATAAATAGGCGAATCCCCATGATACATAGGAAAAATGGAAGGTGATTTTATTAATAATATACTATGTATATATATTTTTTGGCGAATCTCTCATGAGACTATATTATCTTGTAAAAACATGGCAAATCACCAGTACAAATGGCGAATCACTACTACAAAATGGTGAATCATTGTCTAGTGGAGTTCAGGTTGTTGGTTCTAATGAAGATATGGTAGTTGAACAAGGAGTAGAAGGAATAGAACCACCGAGACCAAGCATGGCACATGGTGACTTATGAGGGAAGTAGTTCTCGTGCAGTTTGGAAAACGCGTTCTTCTAGTTCTGCTAAGCATAATGTTGTTGCTCATGCTACTACTAGCACTGATATTGAGGTTGGAGAGGAGTTTCAACAAATTGGGATCTTTGCAGATCATTTTGTTTCAAAAATCCTCCAACACAAAGGCCCATGCCTCTGCCGATTTCTTCAATGAGCAGAACAAGTCGAACAAAAATTAAAACAACAATAACTAATGAACAGAGTCAATACGACAATCCCAACACACCTCCAAACTGAGAGTTGTGCCTCACTGTCTACTATGCACATCCAAACCGACTCATCTCATTGCATAATTTTCTTGTGGGAATGGATTAGGGAATTTGAGGGGGTGGTATCATAAATTCATGAAGCTCAACTCATCCCTCCATAGTCCAATGCAACAACGGAGGTCGACTCTCCTCCATGCATATAATCACCAACATGCACTAGCACTTACACAACTATTACACAATCCAAGCCTCTCACAACAGTGGCCTCTCACAATTTTGACCGGCGACGGTGCTTGACTAAAAAATTTAAAAATAAAAGTTTGACCAGGCAAAGTAGTATTCAATTTTTATCTTGTAGTTAAAGAATTCAACATCCCAATATATAAAAATACCATCAAACGAACACTATGCACTCCACTCATAAAATAGTTTAGGATAAGAGAAAGTGTAACTTCTCATTCCATTCGTAACACAACTCATGATAAGAGAAAGTGCAACTTCCCATAATGGTAAAACAAAAGGAGGAACTTTAATAATGATAAAAAAATTCCAAAGTGTGGGGTATCCCACTTTTTATTCACACACAAACAGCCCATCAACAACTTACTTGCACTTATCGTTGCTAGAAATTAGGAAATTGATTTTACATCAGAAATTAACGAAAAAAACTACATATGGTAGAGAGCCTTAGTCACCAGCTAAAATTTTGATGTTGGTCGTTATGGAAATCGACTTATTACCAACTATCCAAACCTTGAAGTGAAAATTACATTACAGTATGTACAAAAATGGATATAGTTTGAACATGTAAACTCCCCAAGTTTTCTTATGTCCCTCATTCATGGCTATTGTTAAGCTGTAACATGGGAAATCCCACCTTCCCTTACAGTTCACTTCTTAGGGTTGCACAGTTTCCATATCCAACCATCAATCCAGTCAGCTTCTTATTATTCAGACGTTGTTGGTAGACCGTTGGTTTTTGAAATTTGTTACCAAATTATGAAAAAAATCAAATAAATAATGAATTCATGATTATCTTTGGAGAGTATCTATCTATGATTAATTTCATTGTGACATAATAGCTAAATAAAAAATATCATTAGGTAAGAAACCCAATTTAAATATTGAAGATACATAATCTTCAGTGATTTCAATAAATGAACAATAATTAATTGCTCTGTACCTGTTAGGGAATGGTATGAAGTGTGGAAAACTGAGCACGTTTTAACTCAAATGTAATCTTCAGAATTTTATAATATAATACAACTCTCGCTTACTTACAAAAGAAAAAAAATCATATTATAATTTCACTATCAAATATCAAATATTAGAAGTATGAATTATTTCTTTCATATGTCGCCTTCATGGATTCTAAATATTTCAGTTGTTTACATATTTAGTCTTTTACACACATTTTTTTTCCAAGAAAAAACTGTGTTTTCTATTTCAAGTGTGAAAGAAAAATATGCATGGAATAGTCTGTGCTTTCATACAAAACTACTAGTCTAAATACATTGGAATTTAACCATTGGATTTACCCCAAATACATACCACATCCGTCTTCTGCAATCGGTATACACTATACATGACAACAAGAGTTACAAGTCAACTAGAGCACCTCCCATTGTTATTCTAAGTCAATAGAGGATTTTATATCTCACTCGGAAGCTTGCTTCCCCCTTGAACTCCTTGAATAAGAGCAAACCTTTCTGTTGTGCCATAACTTTTTTTGAGAGTCCATTGGCTGATTTGTTAAATTATCTATATAGATGTTGCAATGGATGAAAGAGTGAACCCTGTCTCTCTAATTCTGTGAAGGAAAGGAGACAACACTAAATTAGTGATTTTTCACTTCTCATTAAACCAATGCAATTTTCAAATTTGAAACTCCTGGTAGTTGCAAAGATCTGATTTGACACTTCTCAATAAACCAATGCCATTTTCAACTTTGAAACTCCTGGTACCTACAAATATTTGATATCATTTTCTAAAGCAAACTAAGACTTCAAAAAAATCGACAAGGAAAATAGTTCTATCCTCTTATTTGAACCCTTGATCAGCTCCAAACTTTAATCTAGAGTAACGGGTGAGATAAAAAAAAAACAACACCATATCCGCATCTTCTGGAATACCTTGCTCCATCAAAAACCCTTGCTTCATTATGATTTATCTTAAAATGCTTTGGATTTTTATCTTTGCAACTTTATTTATAGGAAATTCTAATTATATGCACTGCCAGATTCTCTATCTTATTCCAACTGTCCACTTATTCTACCAGATCCTCAAAATTCCACTTGTTCCAACCATCTATAACCCCCACATAATATAGCCAAGAAGAGCTCAAAATTGAGTGTGTGCAAACCATGTCTCAAGACCCTGAAGTAGGGACCTAGAATTAAATTTTCATCGACAATTTCAAGATTGGAGAACATCTTGCCATACAGAAATAACATATGAACACGTAATAAAGAGGTGATCCACAAATTTACCTTAAAATTTGTAGAAAATACAGTGATTTGGTCCCTGCCAATAGCACTTTTGTCCATTGTCGTAGGTCAGAATTTTGTTTGATAGAGATAACGAGGAGAAGGTTCTAATTTAAGAAATCTTCCAGATGCTTACCTACCATAAATGTCTTTCTCGCAGCAAATCCATGTAGGATAAAGCCTCATAACCTAAATTTTATGTAAGGATACTTGTGGCCTTATTCCAAAATCATACTATTTCATCCCCTAAAATCTGTAAAGAAATAAAATTGTGACATAGTAATGAGCTCTAGGGAGTGTATTCAACAAAAAAATATCCTTGTAGGTTCAGATATTCTGCTACTAACCAATTTTTTTACCATCTTCTAGGAACACCTTGAACCACAACATTAGCCAACACTGACACTTGATTTGATTTGATATCGACGCTTCTTCTTAGATAATAGGTTTGATCATAGTGGCTAAAGGGGGAGAAAGTAAAGACTTGTCATTTACAAAAAAGTTGTGCAGATTTTTGCTTTAAATCACTAGATAGAAATCAGTTGAGATCTTCTTTACTGCCACATTATTTTGAATTCTAGATCATGTTGATTTTTGTTGTGTATCATGGCCACCTCCACCTGAAGACATTGCGAATTACTTTATTCTGAATTGCAGATTTCTTTGAGCCTAAAGTTGATGCATTGACATGAACATAACATGCATACTGCTTGAGACCACTAAAGATTCAATGCAAGAAAGGCTATGCATACCTGAATGCTTCGACGAAATTAGGTTGGCTAGTGATCATGAGGAATTAATTGCCGAGTAAAAAATAGTGGGGCATACCTCCTAGAGTCTCCTCTGCATTGCTTTTTTGGCTATGTGATTGAGCTTTAATGGTGGTGCACTCTTTGAGAAACATTTCAAATCTCAAATCTCATATGTTTTATATGGTTTGACGTACTATGGATGACATATTCACCTAGCTAGCTCAAGAAAAATGAGATCCTTCACACCAGATTGTATTTGTTCATCTCAGGTAATTGTTCATCCAGATCTTGCCCCATGAATTTTTCCCTGATAAAATGTGAGGGTTTAATAATGGAACCAATAGCTACCAAGATAGATTATCACCAATTCTGAGACAGAAAGGGACTTGAATAAAATGGGAATGTATTTTGATTAAATAGTTCCAAATCTAAAGATTGCTTGGAGTTGAGAATCAATAGTGAATTTAACTATTTTTGCACTATAGAAACAAGTGAAGCCACGAAATAGAGTTGGATAGCTAGAACCAAATCCAGAGCCAAAGGCTAGAGTTGAGGTCCATGTTCCAAAGATGCTGATATAAGACACATTGATCCAAAGTTTGGTTTCCTGAAGCTCTGGTTTCCAAACGTGCTCGGTTTGCCACACCTGATATGATATTGGGATTACTATACCAATAGATTAGATCCTCTCCAAGGGATTACTATACCATATTTGTATGTTCTAAAATAGAGTCTATTTGGTATGTGGATATCTCACCCTAACCTTTAATATATGCAATGGTACATCCTGAGCTTTTGTATGTGATACCAGGGCCCACAATCAGAGATGCATTGATTTTCACCATATTCAACCCTTTGTCCATGGCCAACACCCATCCAGACCTCTCTGACAGTGTCTTGGCTAATGCGTACCATAACTATGAACAAAAAATATTGCATAATTAGAACAGGAATACCACAGATACTCCAACATTGGCTATCTGTTTCTGCACTTGTTTCCCTTTCTTCTATCAGCTATGTTGCATATTTTGAAGCATACTACAGCCATAAAATAACACCTTATGAATGGATTGATGAGTAGCAGTTTAGCCCTTGAAGACTGATTTTCTACAACACATTTCCAGCAAACACATAAGGATCAAATGCATACATTCGACCCTTTTCATCTCAAGTACACACCTTAAAGATGAATGTATAAAATTGTTTCTTCATCTACTAATTGGCAGAAAATGGTAAACAAAAATATTATATCGTATGACCTGCTTCAAAGTAGTTGTTTGTGACATAAAAGTTCTCTCATTTATCCAAATGCCTTATGGCTCCATTAGCCCACAACTGATAGGCACCAATTTTCTTCCTTCTCATTCATTCCTTGCTTTTATCCATTTTTGTTTCTTCATCCTATTTCATACACTACAACCACCACTCATCTTATTAAATCACCTTGTGCCCCCATTCTATAGCCTAGCAATCCTACCTTTTAGGGATGCCCCTTTGAGTTGAAGAAGAGCCAACCAAAAGAGAAAGGAAAACCTACTCAAAGTGAGTAGGTAATATTCTTGCATTGTAAAAAACTAACACCATCGTGATTGAGACTTTATACTTTTTGCAGGTGCTAGGTCTTGTTGTAACAACAAGGAATCACAGTGTAGATGAAAGATCAGATCTTAAGCCAATTTTATAGTTCAAAATGTAAATAATTATGAAAAAAGATATAATCAAGAAATGTAAAAATCATTACCAATAACAAGGCATATATAAGTAGCAGTAAATGTGTTCAATGCAAGTTTACATACCAATTTAGCTCTAGGCAATAAATACATCCCAAAATATTAAAAATATAAGGTGATAATCACTAGTGTAAGTAGGGTAGCAACAAAATACATATACAAATTCAAAGCTCCCTCAAAACAACTAAGGAATCACACTAAAGAAGGAAATGTGCGATAATGTAAACTTACCAAAACTTTCCAAAAATTGGAACACAAATTTATTAACCAATGAATTTTTCATAAATGACTCTGATATGATGCTGAATAACAACATTAGTATCTCATAACATTAGGTAGTTGCAGATGCACTCCATCCATTGGCATTTTTCGAAGGAACCTCATATCAATACTCAAAATGGGTTAACTGAAATGTAGGTTAGTGACTACAAGAAGGCCATACTAGGAAACATGGTAATGAAGATACAGAAGTGTTTTAAGCATAGTTATAGAGATTAAAATTTTAGCTCCTATATTAACTCGTAACATTATTAAAGTTGAGAAACTTGACCAAAGCTAGTAGAATATGATGTTATTTAACATAGGATGACTAGAAATTCTAATACAAGTGTTTTCTTGATCACTAAATCTAAAGCATTTCCAATACTACATAAAGGTTACTTAATAATAAAGAAAGTATACTTACCTCAAAGAACAGATACTGCAAGTGGATTGAATTTCTCAGTCCAAACAAAACCATGTAAAAAAATAGGAAACAAGATATGTACAACGAAAAGCACTTTATGAAAGAGACATATTTCCATAATTTGGCCACATATACAAGGAATGCATGCAATAAATATAACATGAGAAAGAAAGGCATCAACAAGAGGGAAAAAACAATACTTATATTGTCTCAATGTGTACTTCCAAGAAGATTATATCGACTGAAAATCCGTATGCCTATTTTAGAATCAACTGACTCAACTACATTTTCTAGAGTTGTCTCTGTATTTCCAGGTGATTCATCCTATTGAATTCTAGCCTCACCACACTAATCCTCATCTTGTTGATTTGGATCTAAGCACTTGACATTTATAGTATCCAAATATACATTATCATGCCTCTCATGAAATTCAGAGACTTGACTAACAATTTCTAAATTGGGCATCAATAAAAAAAGAATGTCATTCCCTCACTAACTTCAAGGATAGGGAACATGAAATTTCCAGAGATGTTGCAGCTTTATTTGTGACAGCAATATCTGTACAACTGTCTATTGGTACAGGAAATTCCCTGGAAGAGTTTTCAGTCACTCTGAAATCAATGTTTCCTGTGTGTCTATTTGACATTGTCTTGTGCTCTTATGTATTCAATATTGAAATATTTCGTTTTATAAGGGAAGGGACATTGTTAATTTGCAATGGACCTATAATGTTAGCCTGCTCTTCTAACAAGACTACTACATCAACAGGATCCACAGGTGCTTTTGAGACATGCATTGAATTAATGCCATAATTAAACTCTTTTGGAGAAACTATGGTATTAAGATTTGATTCTTCTGAGAAACCTCAAGGATCATGATCATCCACCAGTTCTGGGTCAGTGACACCATCTTCAGGTTCTGCTGAAAACACCCTAGTATTAACATCATCCAAAGGATGTTCTAAAAAACATTTGGAATTGGTATTGCATCCCAGTACCAAATAATCTGCATCCTTTACATTCACCATTGGTTCTTTCACATAAAAAATTGGGCTGTTTTGACTTGAACTGATAGAGTTATTCATTTTTGCATCATCTTGAAGAACCATATAAGGGTTTTCAAGAACAATTCCTTTGAAGAACCATATAAGGAAAGCTCATCAAGAAGGAAGGATGGCTTTCTTTTTCAATATTGGTCTACATTATAGGCTTTCTTTTTCAAGATTGATCACATTCAGAAACATTTCTCCTAAAAATGCTCTACTTTCTTGGTATTAATTGTAGGTTTAATATGAATTTTTCTATATTTGTAAGGTAAAAATGTAACTATTGAATATTAACCATAGGTGATGAATTTTATGACAAGACCAAAATCTCAGATGCATAATAGTGATATATTTCCCTATTGCTACATTAGAGTACTTCTAATGTAAGGCACTAGATATTGAACTTGAAAGCTAAATTTGTCATACATTCCTTCATGTCAGCGTATTTATCATCTAGGAGGGATATATGCAAAGTTTGGAAGGAAATATGGTAATAGAAATATATAGGATATCCTGTAAATTAACAATTGGTGTAGAAATCCAAACTAAATTCTGGTTATCCATGATATGTTATACACTAGTATGATTATGATCCATGCTTACAATGACTGCTCACCTCAAAACCTAATTGACAAAAACACATCTATCATCCCCATTAAAGAACCTCATTGCTTACTCCTCTTACCCATTTATCTCACACCTCCATTCATCTATATGAATGGGATCCAGCCACGTTGAGCCAACATTACTGGTTAAACAAGCAAGGAAGTATTTACTGGACAAAGCTTTACCACTTATTGTCACTTTGCAGTTCTATGACAATTTTCCCTGTATCAAGAATAAGAACCTAACTCTTTCTTGCGTACATAAAAATGTATCAATTTATTTTTAGGAATTTATTGATATCCAAATCAGCCATAAATCCACAATCACAGCAAAACCCATCTTGGAAGCCTTGAAAGTTCACTATAGAAGAAAACAGAACAAAATAATGTTAAAAATGGAGGAACCTTTTGGAGCTGTTGCTTCTTTAAGGAAACCGATGAGTTATTGAGATCAATATCTGTGTATAGTAACAATATCATGGCTGGTTGCCTTCGTGACCTATTATTCTCCACATAATGTTCACAAAAGAAATGATTGTAGCTAAACTCATTGTCTTCTCCAACTACCCTAGGATGGCCACATTACTTCCCCAATGGCCATCCTTAACTCGATGGTAGATTCACGTCATCAAAAAGCCCAGTCACAAAGTCATTTTGTGCCTAGCCCTCTGAGGATCCATCTCTACAATCAGGTTAAGGATGGGGCATTCCCCAACAAGGTTCAACTCTTACAACTGATTCATAAAAAAATATATTCCTTGCAAATTTATTATACAACAATGTAGTTGAGGGCTAACTTCACATACTAAACATCATTGTAATAATACATGGGAAAGAATATGTTGCCTAGTACAAAGTTTGTAGAAGAAACTGCAAATATACAAGAATTTTTAGCCATGCAGAAAATTCATTGCAACTGCATTACTCTATATTGATTTTGTTAAGGTCTCTCTCATATTAGATCCAATACATGTCAAAGAAACATCATAGCATGCCATCGATATCCATTGAGATAACTGTAGAAACAAGTTTCAACTGCATGAGAGGAAGAATCACATCAAACTGAAACTTCTGACATGGAAACTATTGAGTTCTTTTGTTTTAGCAGGAGATTTTTTCTTGCAGAAACCAGATTCTGGCCCGATGTATTTAACAAAAGGTATTACTAAACATACAAATTTATTTATGGACCTTGCCTATGGTTATAAGAGATTGAAAGTAAATAAGAAATAAAGTGTATAAACATGTGTACAAGAAGAGAAGTGGTCAAAGAAATAGTCAAAACACCAACAAATAGACCTACATCAAAAGGAATGCCTTAGGCATCTCTAACTTGGGTATAGATGAAGTGTAATGAAATGAAGGAACAAAATCCAAAAATAAAGAGATTGAAAAAAGCACAGTATTAAACATCTGAAATCAAATTTCAAACAAATATCCACAGATAAGTATAGTCCCAGCCCATATTCAGTTATAACTGGTATTAATGTTATATACGTTCAAGGCTCAAGCACTGCTACAGGGATAATCTTAGCCCAAATGTAGTTAGCACTAAACCGTCCTGAGAACGTCAATAGACAGTAGTGTCAACTTGCAGCCCTAGTTTCATACCCTGCACTAGTTAACTGGTATTAATGTTATATAAGTTCAAGGCTCAAGCACTGCTATAGGGATAATATTAGCCCAAATGTAATTAGCACTAAACCATCTTGAGAATGACAATAGACAACAGTGTCAACTCGCAGCCCTAGTTTCGTACCTTCATGTGTTGATTGCTTTATAGAATAGTGTAAGAATCCATCTCAGAATGTCAACAAGTGCACTAAGATTGCAAGCAAATGTTACAACATTGTTTGGCTTTTCATATAGATAGGTTTGAAACATGTGAAAATTTTGAGAGCTAGGAATTTGCTGCTCCTACCATATATAATCCCAAATGAAATGTCTCTGATGTTGTAACTGCAACATTGGAGATCATTCCATTCACTTCATTTTATTGGTAATGCTTAGTAGATACTTAAACCCTAGATGCTCAGCTTAATTTTGGCATCCTTCTCTGTTTTTTCTATGTGTCTCTCTACTTTCCAAAAAAAAATTCTTGGAGTTTGTCCATTCTTCACTGTTTTCTTGGCCATCTTGACCTGAACAAAGGAATTATCTGTACCATCAACATCCATGTCCAGGTAGAAAGTAATATAATGGTCATGGATGACACCATTTATATTCTGAGCAAGAAATTTACCATGAATCTCATTCTCGAATCTGATATGGTTGACATTCCCATATTTTGTACCTTTCATCATCAAGATCCCACTTAGTCCAACCTGTGTGCCAAATAAAATGGTCAAAAGCTTAGCCCTTCTAATCTGTGCTTCAATAAAAATAACTTGACAAGTTTCTTTCTCAAGGAAAGATTTCAGAGTTTCCTACCTTAATTCGGATAAAGCCATTAGTCTGAAATTCCCAATGCATAATATAATCATAGTTTGCAATAGATGCTACCATGCGGGCTATTAAGGCAATGTTTGGTCTGACTTCTTGAATCTGTCACACAATAGATTTCACAAATTAGAAGTACAAACATTATGCCAGTGCAAACAGAAGCAAGAAATTTTTTCAAGGTTTATGCATGTGCCAAGGAAACAATATACCAGTGCAAACAAAAACATCATATTTTTTTCTACGTGTATACAAGTGCCAAGAAAACATCTAAATGCCAAGGAGATTGTCAATGAGTACCAAGCAGTGACCTAATCTTACCCACCAAGGAAACAATATACCAGTGCAAACAAAAACATCAATTCTTTTCAACGTTTATACAAGTGCCAAGCACACATCTAAACGTGAAGGAGCTTGTCACTGAGTACCAAGTAGCGACCCAATTTTACCCATCCTAACTTCATTTATGGAGATTGGAAGGAGATATATGGACAACCAAGCATGAGATGTATTCATATTAAGTCTAGTCTTTATAAGAACATTTATTATCACCATAAGATGCACCAGGACCCATACTTAGAGCAATCCAGTTCAACCTTTGCCTGATAAGGAAAATGAACCCAAGTCATAACAAAAAGCACCAGCAGCAAACATCCCCTGGGAATGAACATGAATTTAAGGTATGTTGTGAAGTCCATGTCTTATAGGCTAATAGGTGACACTGCAGAACTTTGCTGAATCTCTGTACCTATGCAATCATATTGGGTTTCTGGGCTTCTAGGGCTAATTAACTAAACTGACTACTCTAGGGCTTGCTATTTGGGATGGTATCTTCCATACCCTCGCTCAGCCAGCAAGAAGATCGGCGAGCCTATGCACATCCAAGGACCAAAATTCAATTTCCACGCCCCTTCCAAGCCCCAACCACTTCGGTGAACCAGTGAAAAAATGGGGCGAATCACTCCAACCCCTCTCTCCGACCCTGTAAATCCAGGCGAATGCCATTGAAATCTACTCCAACCAAGGAAAATTGAGGGTGAATACCATTGTTTCAATCGAGGGCGAATACCATTGTTTCAATTTTATGTGCATTTTTCTTGGTGGGCTAATATATAATAATTAATTATTTTTAAAATAATTATTGGGCTAATTTTATAAAACTATACAAAATGGGTTTTATATAAAAAATTCACCCTATTAAAATTTAAAATCCCTTAAAATTCACCTTTGGACTAAAATTCGCCCCTAAAATTTTCCATGCTTACAAGGAAATGCCAGGCATAGATACTAGTATAGTTGAAAACACTATTAATATGTATCCTGATGTCAAACCGGTGTGTCAATGACTTCAACCTGTTGATCCAAAGAAAGTCGCTTCCATCAAAGAAGAAGTTGAATTTTTTTTGCATGCTGGTTTCATTTATCCTATTCCGCTAACTAAGTGGGTTTCCAATATCGTTCCTATCATGAAAAAGTAAGGAACGATTAGAGTGTGCATCAATTATCGAGAGGTCAATCATGCTTGTCCAAAATACAACTATCCTACTCCATTTATCGACCATATTATTGACGATTGTGCTAGATGTGAAATATTTTCGTTCATGGATGGATTTTCTGGTTATAATAAAATCAATATCTGCCCAGATGATCAACATAAGACAACATTCATCTATCCCTAGGGCACATTCGCTTATAGGGAACTTCCATTTGGTTTAAATAATGTTGGGGAAAATTTTCAGAGAGCAATGGATTATGCTTTCAATGACATCAAGCACATTTTTCAACCATATCTAGATGATTTACCAGTGCATTCAGGAAATCAGAATAATCACCTAATGCATTTGAGAGCCATTTTCTTACACTGTCGACACTACAAAATATGACTCAAACCACATAAATGTGTGTTTTGTGTTGGTTCTGGTCATTTTCTTGGATTCGTAGTCTCAAAAGAAGGGATTCAAATGAACCCTTTGAAGGTTCAGGCCATTCTTGATTTTCCTGTGCTGTCAAACTTACTTTAGATATAGAAAATTCAAGGAAAGGAAAACTTACTAAGGAGGTTCATTCCAAATTATGCCGAAATGGCTAAAGGATTTACTTGATTCTTGAAAAAGGGGGTTCCCTTCCATTGTGACCAAGTTGTGCAAGCTTCTTTTGATTTTTTCAAGGACACTCTTGTTCGAGCATCATTAATGTATCCTCCTAATTATCAAAATGATTATTTCCAATATATCGCCACGGGCGAAATGACCATTTCTATGGTATTGGTCCAAGTAGAAGATAGAATCAAACATCCAATCTATTATTTGAGTCATAGTTTAAATGATATGGAAGTTAAGTACTCATACATAGAAAGTATTGCCATGGAAGCTGTTCAAGTTGTCCAAATATTTTGCCTTTATATTTTGCTTAGAGAAACAACAATAGTTTCATATTGCAACCTCGTGACATATATCTTATCACGTCAATTGCTGGGGGGAAATATTCAAAACGGATTGTCATTTTGTAGGAATTTGATTTGGAATTTATCAAATCCAAATCAAAGAAGTCTTTAGTTTTGGCTGAGATTCTATGTGACCTTCTCTCTGATAGCACTGAAACTACGTCGGAACCATCAATTCTAGATGAGTCTCTATTTCTGATCAGATCATTTGATCCTTGATATGGGGATTTCATCATTTATCTCTGAACCCAGATTTTTAGACCTAATACCTCTCTCTCTGAACAATGATGTATTCGATACCAAGCCAAATATTATCTGATTGTCGGTGATACACTTTATCATCATGGTGTTGATACCATTTTAAGGAGGTCCCTCACTCATGAGGAGGCCAAAAGAGTGTTAAATGATTGTCATGTTGGGGCTTTTGGTGGAAATTTATCTAGATATGATACCGCACAAAATATACACCGCACCGCTTACTTTTGGCCTACTATTTTTCAAGACTACATCCTCGCGGTTAGAAGTTGTCATGCACACCAGATTTTTGATCGTAAGATCCGCAAACCACCAGTGCCAATGCATCCTGTTAAATTTTCTGGACCATTTATGAAATGGGGTATTGACTTCATGAATTGTAACCCTCATTCATCTGGGAGGCATGGTTATATTATTGTCACAATCGACTATTTTACCAAATGGGCCGAAGTGATGCCTACATTCAACAACACAGGACAAACAACTGCATTGTTTTTCTTCAACCACGTTATTGCACAGTCTGGGGTCTCACAGGCTATAATTATAGATCATGGGAAGCATTTTCACAACCACATGATGTTTGAATTGACTGCCAAGTTAGGATTGTCACATGATAATTCTACTAGACCTTATTATCCATAATCAAATGGACAAGTTGAGGTTATTAAAAAAAATCTTAAATGAATGATAGGAGTTCGTAAAAGGAAATGTCATTTGGTCTTCTACTCCTCCTTGTGGGCGTATAGAACCTCAATGAGAAAAGTGGCTGGATTTACTCCTTTCCAATTTGTGTATGGTCTGGAAGTTATCTTACCAATCCAATGCAAAATATCATCGTTAAAACTGGCAATAGACTTGTTGCCTCACACCTAAGAAGAAGAATCACATCTCCGTAACCTCATCCATCTTGATGAAATGTGTCGTGAAGCCCAATTGGCCAACGAAGCACATAAGAGATGTATAAAGGCGCAATACGACAAAAAATTCCAGCCTCACATTTTCTCAAAGGGCGACTTGGTGCTTCTTCACGATCAAGAAGCTGATGTAATAGGTCTAGGAAAGTTTGAGCTATTATTGCATGGCACCTATATTGTCAAAAGAGTTCTTGCTAAGGGTGCTTATGAGTTAGTTTATTACGATGGAATTCCATTGGCACAACCTAGAAATGGGTTGTATTTGAAATGTTACTATGCTTAAACATGAGCGCAGTAATTTTTTGTATTATATTGTAAATATATGTTGTTGATTTGCATTCACTATCTCAATTTGTTTTCAGAGTTTTCTTGACGTTAGTAATCCACTTTACATTTCATCGCAGATGTATGAATCTTTGGAACCATTTGTTGGATATGCTGATGGTACTAGTCGTAGTGCACAAAATCTATCCTCTGCACCGTGGGCCATTTTTCGTTTGAACAATGAGTTAGAGAGTTTTCAAGGGATTTGCATTGGTAGATTGACGAACAATATCACTAAGTATAACGTGTTGATCAAACTTCTCTCTGATGCCATTTCATTTGGTATTAACCGCATAATCATAAGGTTAGAATCACAACTTGTGGTATTACAACTTACTACTCTTTATACTATTAGAAATCCAACACTTCTTAGATTTTTCCTAAGAGTTCGAATTTTGGAAAGACATTTTGATTTTATTCAATATCAACACATTTCCAGAAATTTGAACACATTGACTAATTCATTAGCTAATCAAGTTTTAGACAGACATTTGCAACATATGTAAAGAAAACATTCACATCATTGAATAGGATTGCACAATAAACATAGGATAACATTGAAATCATATAGATAGATAGTTATAGGTTTTTACAAAATTTGTGCCCAAGACACATTGGTCATCTGACCTCAAAATTTACGCAAAATTTCATAAGTAAACTAGTGGTGCTCGTAGTAACATGCTATAGATCTCGCTATCCTATGAAGTAACCACATCCAACGGTTAGGAACCATAATAGTGTGTCACTATAGTCGCATAGGAATCTCTTTGATCTAGAAATCTAGAATCTCGAAGGTCAAACCTTATGTGTGCTGCTGAAGTTGAGTTAGAGACTCATCCATATCAAAATCCTAAAGGACTGCTCTCCCGACAGACCTCTCTGCTGTCACATTTTATTCGTGCTCTGGGTTCACTACTGGTTGAACACGACCAACATATGCATTACATTAAACATTAAGTTTGGCGTTGGGAAAAAATAAAAATACAAAAACATTGCATAAACCTTAGGAAAATAAAAAAATATGGTCAAAACATTCTTACCCATTGCACCCCACTAAGCACCTTCTCGTAATGCTAAATCTCGATCTCCTCGAAAATCGACGCCTGTGTATGCATAATCATTGATGGAGACAATCTGTAGCTGGTACCAGGTGAAGAATGTAGTAGAGAACACAAAATTCGATTGGCCAGCATGTCGACCCATGATTTCTACCCATCTCTGCATTCGAGGATCTCTAGGAGTAGCTAGATCCGGTGTCACATGTTGTGGTTGCATTAGTTGAATCCATTCCAAGGCTAATCCATTCCAAGGCTAAGGATATAAGGATATAAGCATAATTGAATTATTATTCCTTCCTCCCTGCGCTTTATTCGTTTGTTCCTTTATCTGAGATAGAACAACTTCAGACCATTTGAAGACTATTGTCTCCATACACTCTAGCGCATACTACATATATGATCTATTCACTACATGTATTGTAACGGTGCCATCAAATTTAGTGATCATGAAAAGGATAGTTCTCAAAGGCAAATCTCTGACATCCCGGATGTTTATTTTTCCATATTTTCTAGGTTCTGCCCCTGGATAGTAGTATTGCAGAATATAATCGCTCAATGTATCTCCTCCAATAGTAGACCTTGAGAGTGAAATGGGCAAACCTCTCCCTGACAAACCTGTGAGACAATACACATCCTCAACTTTTATAGGGACCACTTGGTTCTTAATATGAAATAACTCTATTTCCAGATCTCATGCTCAAACTGAGAACTCCAAAAGTTCTATTTGTTGCCTCATCCCAAAAAATTTGAAGTACCTAAGTAGTTCATAATCTCTTAGGCCCCTTATAGTACCTAGATCATTCAACACAATCATATATTTTTCTTCATGTTCTCTTTCCCTCCATGATCCAGGTGGATATTGGTGGCCACCTGCCTATTCCACTTGGGCCCCCACCATTGTCTCTTTCAGTTTTTCAGTTTTGGCATAACTTACTATTTTTAGCAGTTTTTCGGGTCCTGAACTTCAGTTTTTAGATTGTTTGAATTTGAAAAAATCACAAAGCATTGATGAATTTCGGGCTGGAAGGCTCAACACGCCACGCGCAGACCCAATGCACCGTGTTGGTTTGGTGCACTGTGCCCTTGGTAATTAGCACTTCCAATTTTCGCCCAATGTGTCGCGCGCATTCTATGCGCCGCGCCTCTTTTGTGTGCGCCGCGCCCTACTTTGACACACAGTCACGGCCCTTCAACAATGCAATTTGATCTTCCACTTTGAAAACACGACTTTGCTATGAGATTTTATGAATGCAACTTGATACAAATGGTTTATATAGCCTTGGAAAATATCTCATAGACATGGTTTTAATTTTTTGCTTCTTCAAAAACCCAATTTGTAATGTTTTTTATTTTGGCACTTTTTCATTTAATGAAACCTCTGTCTTCTGCTTTTTTACTGGATTTCTGAGTTTGGACTGATGTAATTATGTGATTTTTGCAGGGATATTGGCGTTGATGTTTGGCAAAGGAAAACCAGAGCCTGCTTTGAAAACTTCAAGATAGAAAAATACATGATTATTACAAAAAATGAATTCGACAATTTCTTATTCAAAACAGAGTTTTGAACAAGAAATGTCTTCGAATATGTTTGATGATGAAATCTGGAATGAGAACTTCATTGAAAACCATCCTCATGGCCTGCGGGCGTTTATTAAACATGTCAAAATACTAACCCCTAGACTCAAAAACTAGAAGACTCTTTTTGACCAAAATAATCATTTATGACTGTAAATGACATGAACTGAACTCTGATGGATTTTGAGGATTTTTAACCAACCCAGCAGGTACAAGCATGAGGGAAAACAAGAGAACCAAACCCTTCCGTCAGTCAGTGGCATGCTCCTAATGGAATGCAGATGAAAAAACAGAATGAGACACCTAAACAATGAAATGCAAATAGAGAAATGATCTCTGACGGAGGGCTGCAAAGTCTGACTCTAACACAAAGGTTTCAAGTTTAGCATGGAGTAGTGCAAAGAGTTTATGAAGCTTGAAAACAGTGAAATGGACCTCACTAATTCCATTCCAAGGAGTTGCATGAAGGATAATTACTCAAATTTGTTTCTCATCATCCAAAAGTATTTTAATTGTGAAGGGAGATACCATAAAGTTTACTCATACCATTTCAAGCTACTCTTACACTTTATTGATAAGATTTCCCTTGATCTTCCTTTCTATTTACATAGAAATTTGTCAAAAATGGCAGATAAGGTCCAACAAAAGTCTAAAGGGAATGAGAATTCATTGTTTCATCATGGTTTAATTAAATTGTTTGTTTTAGATGAGCTCCAAATACTAGGCAGAGACTGGTCTTCATTCTTGTTTGTTAGTGGTTTTGAGTTGGATACTCTTACTCCTTCAAGAACTGCTAAACCTGGGAGAATCTTATCACCCTTAGTAGCAGAACAAAGTGAACCATTAGTGGCAGAAAAAAGTGAACCAGTAAGAGTAGAACTAAGTGAACGAGTCATGAGGAAACAGAGCAATTACAGAGTTTTGATGCACCCAATGCCCCACCTGCAAAACATAAATCAAAAGTGGCCAAAATTTCAAAACAAAAACAAGTTGTGAGTAAACAAGGAACCAAAAGGATGACAAGGAGTCAAACAATGGCTTTAGAAGACAAAAAAATGGTTGTAGAAGATAGAGCAGTAGCTAAAGTAAATCTAGAAGACATATTACATGCCATTGACATAGAGGAGACTCCTATAGTCCAGGCTAATGATATAGAAGAAGGTGGACAGAAGCTAAAGAAGGCCAATTCTGCAAAGAAACTAGAATTTGAAGGAGAAGATGCAAGTTTTATGTTCCAAGCAAGAAATCGCATGACAATGCATGCTAGAAATCTATTAGAGAGCAGTAAAGAGGTTCATCCACCTACTGACACAGTCCAGCCACCGCAATACATCATTGATCTTTCATCACATGCAGAGAAAGATACCGTTAGCAAATCAAAGAAAGGAAAAGAGAAGGTAATGGAAAAAACAGAGTTTGAACTCCTTGAAGAATATTTGAAGTTGGCCAACCATGAAATCGATGTTATGAAGAAAGAAGCAAGGAAACATAATGTACAGAAATTTTAGTTTGAAAAGATGAAAGAGATTTGGGAAGAGAAGGTTGACAGTGTTTCCAAGACCTTAGATAATAAAAAAACATTTATCAAATGGACCATGCCATTGAGGAAGGAGGTGAAACATGTCAGGAAAATGAAATTGCATTTGAAATGTACTGACAGGAATTTGAAGGACCAGGTTAAAGACCTCCAGGAATAGCTTGAACTAATCCATGAGGAGTTGGATAAAAGAGGCCTTAAGATGACTGTAGTTGAGGAGCCAATTGCTCAACTCATCATCAATGAGGAATAAACCCCTCAAGAATCATATTGTGAGCTAGTTTATGATTTTGAAGGTTAATGGCATGTTAGAAACAAGGTTTTTTCATTTATAAGGTATATTTTTGAAGCTTCACAAAATTCTGGAATTTTCATTGTTTTCAGCAGTTTCGTAGCGTTCCTGGGCTTGAAAAGCAAGAAAACGATACGAAACTACTGTAACTTTCCTTTTTAAATTTTAAACCAGTTTTGGGAGCTCTCAAGAGATGAAAATGGTATGGAAGGTGTATTCAGGCATAATGAACATCATGTAGGAGGAAAGAACCAGAAATATAGAAGACAAAAGGCATTTTTGTAATGCTATGAAAGTACGCTACGAAAATGTCATACTTTCGCAGCGTACTATTTTGAAGCTATATGAGCAGGTTTTTGTGCACTTTTGGACAGATTGACACTTTCTAAGGTTCAAGGGATCTTTCCAGCAGTCATCCAAGACTTAAATACCATGTGATGAAGCCAACTCATCAGCCAAACCCCTTGTTGAAGATAAGGACCAGTTTTCCTAAAAAAAGGGTTTATTTCCAGTATTAGAGGAGGTCAATTAAGGTGTCATGTAGTGATGAGTCCCATCACACCCTATCAAACATGTGAAGGAATATTTTTCAAATACGTAATTGGTTTTAGGAGATAAGGTTTTTAATGTAATAATGAACAGTTTGAGTCCTATTAGAAAAAGGACTGTAAAGTACGATAGCTGTCATTTTCTCATTAAATATATGTTTCATGGTTATGCAAGGTGTCATTAGGGAAAATTTGATGAATCTATCCAGGAGGAAGATCATCTCATCTTGTAACAAATCTATTAAAGGGCAGAGAGTCGAATTTGTGAAGGGTTGGAGATTTTTCGGCAATACTGCAGCTTTATGTAAATTGATTGTTTGTAGTAATATAGAGACTTGTTTCTTGACCAACCTGAGATTCTGATTGAGTTTTTAGTGCCTATCCTATCTATATCTTTTATGTGTCCCATTTTCAATGGTTTTCATATTTAATACTCATAATTCATTCATGTAATGCTTTGACTTCCTTTATATATGAATTGACTGTGTTTTTACTGTTTCATGTGTTTGTACTTCTGCTAAAAAATATTACCTACGTCAGCTTCCATGTCAAGTGAACTCACTGTTGAATCACTGAAATTGTTGAAGCCATAAGCCCAATGTTTGCAGACTGGTACTATTTTCAACCTATACTCATCACAACCAAGTTTTTTTCCAAGTAGATTTAACCCTCTAAATACATCTTTATTCAATATCATTAACCCTTTGAGAGAGCCTTCTTAGACTGAAGAGGCTAAGCTTCAGTCACAAGATTGGTTTGAAATGGTTACATGAAGTTGTCTGAATAGTAGCCTATTAGGTGCAATTTTGTGATAACAGCCGACCTGGACATATTTTGAATAAATTCAAAATAAATGTTTTTCTCATTAGATCAAGATGATCTTTAGATCGCTCTTGTACCTCTTCGAAAGAGGAATCCAATAAAAGTATTGGCATCTTCATCTAAGCATCACAACATGGATTTTGGACATAGTTTTCTCAAATTAACACTCCCTCTCAACTAGGGAGAACTCCATCCACCTGTGCAATCCAAACAACGTGCATCATCCCACCGTAACTTGCTTTGATGGCTTATTTATTTCAGAACATAAGTGGGTCAGTCACAATACATAATTCCTAGATGACAGATTCAACCGAAGGGTCCGAAACCTCTATAGGACTCAGAAAGAGTCTCATACCAACCCAAAGTTGTTTTACCTAACCCGAAGTCAGTTGGAGGTCTGAAACACCTCTAGGACTCAAGAGATTCACATACTAACCTGAAGTTAGTTTCACTGACCCGAAGTCAGTTAGAGTTCTGAAACCTCTCTAGGACTCAAGAGAGTCATATACTAACCCAAAGTTAGTTTCACTGACCCGAAGTCAGTTAGAGGTATGAAATTTCACTAGACTTGATCCCAGATCAAGTGGTTGGACCGTGCCATCCTAGATAGAGAGTACGAAAATATTTGATGCGTCCATCAATATTTGTTACTAGTCTCTATATTTTCCCACTTCACTGGCCAAATGAGAGGTGCTTCTCATGAGCCTGGGACTCAATGGGTAGGATGCATATGGGGCACAGATCATGAGAGGTGAACCAACTCAATCATCATAACGGTGGGGTAGAAGCACACCAACAAGGTTCAACAAGCCTAGCCTTGTGATTTCTTATAGCTCCAAGAAGCTATCCCCAAAGCCCCCCAGAGCTCCAAGAGCTCATCGTCCAATGGGACCCTTAGAATAGGGTCGTTCCACAATACCAAGATTATCACGGAAGGTTAGGAACATGACCTTCCCCAATGGCATTGTGAGAATATATGTGACCTGCTCATCAGTTCCTATATGATCGACCCTTACGACGCCTCACTATACCATATCCCAGATAAAGTGGTACCAGCCATCAACATGCTTGGAACAATCGTGGAACATGGGATTCTCTGACAAACAAATCCCCCTTTGGTTATCACAAAGGATAATGGTGGCATATAGCACATGCTTGAATAGCTCACTAAAGAGCTTTTGCAACCAAGTGACTTCACAACAGGCCATGCATGTTGCATTGTATTCGACCTAAGAGGTGCCCAAGGCTACCGACTTCTGCATTCTGCTTGAAGCAGACCTACATGTGAAGAAGCATCTAGATGTGCTATTGCAATCCACCACACTTCCAGCCCAAACGACATCAGTATATCTATGGAGTGTCATGATCCCAGCAGTGTATCTCAGCCTATGGTCTATCATGCAGCAGAGATATATCAAGAGATTATTTGCACCAACCCAGTGAATGTTATGAGGGTCAACGATGTGTTGACTCAAAGTGTTCATTGCAAAACATACATCCAAACAGGTGTTCACTAAGAACATCAGGGCCCCTTCAAATTGATGATACTCAGTAGGATTTGCTAGCACAGGCCTAGCACCGGTGCCACTCAACTTCTTAAAGTTGAGCTCCATCGGTGTTGACACGGACTTACAGTCCACTATACCAAATATTTCTAGAAGCTTCACAATGTATTTTCCTTGAGAAAGGAAAATCTCACCAGGTCTCTTCTAGACCTCCAGGCCTAGGATGTAGTGCATCAGTCCTAGGTTCTTCATCTCTAACTTAGCATCAAGCTCCCTATTGTACTGATAAGTGAGAGGGTCAACACCTGTCAGGAAGAGATCATCCACATACAGCACCAGAATGAGAGGCGTTTCTCTATCAACCTTGAAGCAAAGGTTTGGATCAACATTACTACGAGTCAAGCCCAGCTTCATCAGGTAGTTATCTATCCTCCCGTACCAAGCTCTAGGTGCTTGCTTCAAACCATAGAGGGATTTCTTCAACCTGTAGACATGGGTGTCCCGATACTTGACTTAGAACCCAGAGGTTTCTCCACATACACCTATTCCTTTATCGCACCACGTAGAAATGCGGTCTTCACATCCATATGATGAATACTCCAGCCTTGCGTAGCAACAAGGGCTTTGATAGATCGAGTGGTGGTATATTGGGCCACACGTGAAAATATATCATCATAGTCTACGCCTTCTTTTTGAGAGAAGCCACGGGCAATGAATCCTTCCTTGAACTTTTCAGCACTTCCATTAGATCCATGCTTGATCTTGTAGAACCATTTCTAGGTGACAATTGCTTTGTCCTCCAGTCTTGGAACCACATCCCAAGCATCATTCTTCATTATGGACTCATACTCTTCATGCATAGCATGATTCCATACTTGATTCTTTACAGCTTCTTCAAAATATCCAAGCTCATATTGTATGAAAGTACTCATGGCTGCTCGATACCCTCGGTATCTATTCGGCTTCTTGCTTTCACAAAATTTCCCCCTTGGGGCCATATGTCCCTTGGCATCCTCGAGAGTGCCCCTGAGCCATGATGGTCTCTTCCCCATTGATTGAGGTGGATCAATTAGATCCATTGGTCCTTCAACATCGGGCATCGTCTCATCCTTCAGTCCTTCTTGATTTCCAGGCCTTGCTTCACGATCTTCCTTAGATCTCAGAAGATTTATTACTTTCCTCAGGGAAGTGTCTACATCAAAGGTACCATCATGGCATATCTCCACTTCCCTTTGACCAGGCACATAGACCCTATAGGCTTTCGAAATTTCACTGTAGCCCAAAAACATTATGGTCTCCCTCTTGATGCCAACTTCTCCACAAAAGTTCTTGAACTCGTTCGTCTCATATTCAGTTCCATTATCGGTCCTTAATATCTTGATCTTCTTCCCTGTTAGATTTTCCACCAAGGCTTTGAAGGTACGAAACCACATGAAAGCCTCATCCTTCTTCCTCAAGAAGTATATCCAGGTTTTTTGAGACAAGTCATTTATGAATGTCATATAATAAGAACATCCTCCCAAGGATGTCACGGGAAACATACCATATAGATCAGAATGTATCAATTGCAAGGCATCATATGACTTTGTGACACATGAAGGGAAAGGTCCCCTTGTATGCTTTCCTTCGGCACAACCCTGACATACACCTTCATGATTATTTGAGAACTCGGGCATCCCCGTCACCACCTTCCTTTATTCGAGAAGGATTTGTAGTGAAGGTGTCCAAACCTCCAGTGACATAGTTCAGTTTGTCGGATAGTATCACACGTCATCGCTCCCAATGGACTTCCTCCAACCTGGTAGAGTGTATCAACTCTAAACCCAATCGTGATAGCTTCCATGAATCTCTTCTTCCAGATACGCACCTTCCCATCAACGAATGCCACATTGAAATGTTTTTCTTCCATGGCTGATATAGACACAAGGTTCTTTTTCAAATCAGGTACATATATTACATCTTGCAAGCAGAGGACTTGACCTTGAGACAAGTGGAGGGTCATAGTCCCTGTCCCTTTCACGGGATATGTGGAATTGTCTCTAAGGATAATTTCTAGATTAGTATGCTTCTCAACCATATCAGAAAGTGCTTCTTTGAGCCAAGTGATGTGCCTTGAGGTACCACTATCTATCAATCAGACATCCATAGTGTCATGTGGAGATGCAACAGAGAGGGCAGATACAAGAATGAATTCATTTATTTTATCAACAACATTTGATTCCTCATACCTAGAATTTCTCGACCTTTTGAAAGGTTGACCATTTCCACTAGAGGGAGCCTTCCTCTTCCCCTTGAACATGTTGTTCCTTTGATTTCCATTCCTCTAGTTGTTGTTGTTGTCATCATCATCGGGAGAATCCTTCTTGAAAGGGCATTCTCTAGCATAGTGACCTAGCTTGTGACAACTGTAACACTTTCCTTTATTTCCTTGGGTCCTTGCTCTTCCTTTGTTCCTTGGACCACCAAAGTTCTTCTTCTTAGAATGAGTAGTGAAAGCAACATTTCCTTTATTTTTATATTCCTTTTTTTATTGCCTAAATCTACCTCCGGCTGAAATAAGGCAGAGTTCAAGGTAACATCAAACCACACTCAGTCTAGTAGCTAGCCCTACCAGAACAGGAGAGGGCTCTCTCCGGGTCAATCTCAGTGAAAATTATTTCAATGGGGCCTGAGATGACTGAAAATACAACTAATTTTAGGCTAGGTATACAAATCAAGGAGTTTGAAATGATTTTTTGGGGGTTTTTGTCGGAAACAAGGGAAAGGCAATTTTGGGTCTGGGGATTAGGCCCATTTTTCGCAGAATTATTATTGGGGCAGGGAAGGAAATGGTTTTAATGCTTTGAATTGAAAGTATGGATGGTTTAGACCGCTGAGGAGCTGAAGAGGGCGAGAGATCTCAAGGATCCTCTCCAAACAGATGAAAACATATAAAACTAAACAAAAGTTTAAGGCAGAGCACCAGCAAAGTAATGAATTCTACCTTAGTCACTCATTTGTTTAATTTCAGAAGCAAATAGAGGGGAAATGGCATACATAAAACATTAATGAACTTAAAATTACATGGAGAAACACCATCAAAACTCAGAGCCACAAGGATCCCAACAAGTGCTGCAAAACCCTGGTCTTTCCCTTGCCAAAAATGCTGAAATGAATATACAATGAGGTGCCAAACTATTCCGAAGAGTCCAACCCTGAAGATGACTTAGAAAATACATAATATAGACCATCCTAACCCATTCCCATGCCTCTAGGGGTCGAGCTCATCCTTCTAGCAACTGTTTCAACCAATTCTAAACTAGGAACTGAAATCTAGCCAATCAAACAACTTGCCTCTATATGGTAGGAAACTGATTCATTCATTTAATTTTCAATTTTTAGTGAATGAATCCTCTAGAACAAGTAAATATGTGCCAAAATTACATCATATTCATCAAATTACATCAATATAGATCAATTGTTACATCAAAAAGTAAAACTAGTCAAAACTGGGCGAATTCCTGAGCTAAAGAGTGAAAATGAGGCCAAATTTCTCTATGCGCCGCGCTAAAAAACTCAATGCGTCGCGCCATTTTGAGCCTATTTTGGAGGCACTTCCTGAAGTCCAAATTGAGCTCATGATAGCTCGTTCGAAAGCCCTGCCTCTCTGCCTTCCAACCCAAGTATAATTTCTAGATTTGGATGTCATTTTCCCCTCCAAAAATTCAATCTCCCAAGACTGGTTCCTGTGTGTGTAAAAAGTGGTAGAAAGGCCAATTTCAAGGTGTTTTTGACCCTTTAGGCCACCCAGAACTTGATGAAATCCTTAGGCCATTCCCGAGCATGCATAAATTTTCATAAAAAATCCAAAAATATCAAGTTTTTCTCCAGAGGATCTCTCAAACGTAAGCACGCGCAAGGTGGCGCGACGCGTCGGGCAGGAAAATCTATTTTGTGACCAAAAATTCAAAATTGACAAAATTTTCTCCAAATTTCTTGAAATTTGAGCTGGAGGACCCTCATCAAGTACTATGCTCAGTCAAAGAATCTTCGGCCAATATTCGGAGACTATCCCCCCTTTTTTGTCGTTTCAATGCTCTCCTGGTGCATGCAATTCAGTGGCGGAATCGCTGTCTTGTTCATAGGATGTGTCGGTGTCCGTCATGGTGTTGCAAGGTATATGCCAAGTGTATGTTTGGTTTGTTTGAAAATGAGAAATGAAGACCTTGATGCTTATTGCCTCCAATTTCCAAAATATGGCCAAGTAAGAAAGGACTGTGATAAATAAGGACAGTGGGTATAGAACTGTGGGAAATAGTACAGTGGTAGGAATGTGGTTCGGTCAAGTGAATTTTATAGTGTGGGGACAGTCACTTGATTGTGTTTTAGGAATCTAGGGTTTGGAATTTCATAAGTGATATAAGAGAGGGAGAGTGATAAGGAATGGTAGGGTTTAGGGATAAGGAAAATAGGTCTTGGGAATAAGTGATTTGAGGAGTAGGGGAATAGACTGTGTTAATGAGACAATCAGTGAGAAAAGGGAAAATAAAGTGGAAAATGAACAAGTTTGGCATCAAGACCAATTTACAATTCCAACCTCAAAACCTTAAATAAATAATTCTCAAGAAGATAGGGTTCGGATTTTCATATATCAAATTCTCATAGTCGGCCATATAACCACACCAAACATGATTTCATGGGCACTAAGAGATCACAAGAACTTACTGGAGCAAAAAAAACTGAGTCAATACGAGAATTTGGAAGCAAATAGCAAAAATTATCATTTCAGGCCTGTGCGTCGCGCAGTCAGCCCAATGCGCCGCGCCAGTGTAATTTTACACTATGCAAAATGGCCCAATGCGCCGCGCATGTGAACTCACCCACAATTCGGCTCTCCAAACTCTGTTTCACTTTTCCACAATCTTCTTCACGATTTCTTTGGCTTCTTGCAGACTTTTGCTATGCAAATCGCTTATTGAAACACAAAAATGTCTTCCATGCCGTAGACTTTGATTTTGATTTGGAAAACCCACTTTTGTAATGTGGCGGGTTTTGGCACTTTCACATATCTTTGTTTTTTATTGTTTCCTTTGAATTTTGAGTTGAATGATGAATCTTGTCAACTTTTTGCAGGGATGATTGGCATTGGATTCAGAAAAGGTGACCGGGGTTGCGCCTGAACATCTTCACAAATGAAAAACTTTGAAAATTACATGTCATTAATTAAAATGACAAAATGATGATTTTTCTTCAAAACAGGGTTTTGAAGAAAAGTCACGATCAATCATTATAACGATGAAATTTCTTGAGATGAAAACTTATTCTGATCCTCCCTCTAGCCTGCTGGCATTATTGGACACTCTGAAACACAAAATTTGAGAAACCCTAGACCTAATGACTGAGATGACTCTTTGCTGACCAAAAGATCATCTACGACTATGAATGACTGTAAAATTGACCTTGATGAATTTTGATGAACCTTAATGATGAGACACAAGCCAGCAGATACATGACCTGAGGGCAAACGAGAGACAAGACCCTTCCGTCATACAATCTATGCTTCTAATGGAATGCAACTGATTGATTGAATGAGGCACCTAAAATGAAATGCAAAAAAAGTGTTTTTTATCTCTGACGGAGGTATAACCAGACCGACTCTAACATTGGCTCCAATGGGGATGGTGGCTCCTTGGAGGTGCCAAGAACTACAGATCTTTGGAAAGCAGACAGTGCCTTCATCCATTGGGTAATGGAGTCAAAGCACGAAAACTGACATTCTGCAGACTGATTCAGACTCAAGGCTAAAACTGAAAACCATAATAAACCAAACATGACTAAAACATAACTAACAAACCGAAAAGATGCTCATAATTGAGTTTATTCATCAAACCTACTCTAATTATTTCTTTTCACCACCCGATCAAGTGAAATGGAACAACCAATGCAACCATGTAAGCATCTTGGCTGCTATTTGATTTCTTCCCAAATTCTTTCTGATGCACAAGAATAGGGAAGAATCGAAAGGCAACTCCCATGGAAACTCAGGATCAAGTTGACTGTTGATAAACTTGCAAAGCATGATTTGACTGGATGACTTCAAGAATACTGCAAAAGGATCTTCATAAACATAGCTATTAATTTCCATTAACACATTCTTGCTCTGCTCCAGGTAATCTTCATAGCTGGATATTAAGATTTTCCTCACATATGTGATGTATTTCTTTGGTGATTGCAGCAGGCTGCCAAAAGGATCCTGAATTTCGTGAATAACCAAACACTGTTGCTGATTCCAAATAGAACAAAAGTGTCCTTTATCAATCTCCTCATATGACTGCAAACCTTGATATGAGCTTTGTAATGAAAAATCTGTTAAACAAGACAATGAAGGCGACTTTTGAATAAGATTATTATCAACATTCTTTTCAGGCACATGGTTAGCTAATGGAGAAGAATTTCTACAGCAAACATCATCCAACACATGACCAATAGGATCATCAAAAACTTGAGAGGACTGTTGCGATGTATCCATTGAAACTATATGACATCCTACTGGCTGTTCATCTTTTTCTTTAGAGATATTATGAAGATTCTGCTTTATAAATTGAAATGCTTCAAAACAAAAGGGTACCGAATTCTCTTGCATCATTAAATCATGTATTTCGGCTTCCACACTTTCATCCGCAATCTGACCTTCAATTCCGTTTGGTGGCTGCAAATCTGGAGCTAGGGAACGTTTTGTATCCAAAATGATTTCATCAGTCATTTCATGGGAAGATTTCTCATTAACAACTTGCTCAAGAATTTCGCTATCTATCTCATCCTCCACATTAAAACTGAGAGATTGTTGATTTTCTACAGGCTGCTCATTTGAAGATTTACTATGCAATTTACCCTTCAACAACTGAAATGATTCAAAATAGAATGGTACGGAGTCACCTTGTAGCATTTGATCATATGTGCCAGCTTCCATGTCTTCATCTGCAACTTGACAATCAATGGCATTTAGGGACTGCAAATCTGAATATGAGAAGTCTTGAAAAAGGTTTTCATTGCTCTCAAGATGGTCTAGATCAAGGCTTGTTGGTAGTTGATTTCTAATTGCATGGAAGTTATCTCTCATGAACTGAAATGAGTCAAAACAAAAAGGCAAATATCCTTCACTTACTTCAAAATTTGCTGCACTTTCCTCATCATTGTCATAGTTGATATGCATCGGTTGATCATTGTAGACAAGCTGCTGAAAGTGAACTTCTTCCTCCCACAAACCAGCTGTTGATTTGTCTGCAAGATTAGCTTCTATTTGGAGAACATAATCATCATCGTACTGATCAAACTAAGGCAAATCACCAATATAAAACACATCATCAAGCATACATGTCATATCAACAGCTCTCTCTTCTTCAAAATGATCTATAAAACAATCACTATGACAACTGGGATAAGAAACAAAATGTTTTGGATCAGCCACTTGTTCTTCTTCAATCAGCAAGTCATGGGCTTGAACATTATACTCATTCCTTGTGGTGTTCTTTTGCATCATCTCTTCTACTGCACTTACCAACATGTCAAGCTTTACCTCTAGAGATGTCGATTTCTCCGGATCTATGTTTTTCATCTCTTCTTCCTTCAACCTTGCCCTTCGGATCAGCAAATGAGCCTCTACATTTACTGCATTGTTCTGCATCTCTTGAAGTGTTGCAATACTCCTTTCTCTCAGCTGAAACTCCATTTCTGGATCAAAGGCACCCGGGTAGTGCAAGAGAGCAGATCTAGGAGAAGGTCTTATATCAGCTGGCATCGAAAAATATACTTGGTTAAATCTGGCAGAAAATTGTTGTACTGTCTCCCCTGGCTGTCTTTTCAGCTGGTTATACTCTTCTATAATCAAGAAAAGGTTCTGTTCGATCACCCACCTGTCGAGGAAAACTTCGACGAACTGCTGGAAATCTGAGATGCTCGCATCAGGCAGGGCTTTGAACCAACTCTTGACTTTGGCTTGCAAAGAAAGAGCAAAAAGCCTAATACTAACATCTTCGTCATCAACTTCAAAAAGGTCTAGAAAAGTCTCAACATTCTGCACATGTTGCTCAGCATTGACATTGTTACATTCACCGTCAAATCTTGGTAGATATAGGTCATAATTTTTAGGGAAAGCATGAAGAACAGAAGGTAAAACAAGAGGTTTATACCTATCTAGGACTATAAAAGGTGTAGGAGTATATACAAGAGCTACGGGATCAGTCTTGTTTTCTTTAGGCTCATCAATCTGAAGAGAGTCATCATAAGATGTGGGAAAAGTAAGGAGGCCAGGATCAAAGGGAAACTCAGTATTTACATTTTTTGAATAGGTCGAGTGAATATTTTGATCACCTTTATCATACAACAAATTCTGAAAAACTTTCAGGACAGCTTCAAGAATGGCAAAGAAGTAATTTACAGGAAAGCAGACTAGATCCTGAATACCATTCCACTTTGGATACCTGAAATTTGTGTAAGATCCTTCCATTTTCTCAGAGAAAGAGTTAGTCCTCCAGTGGAGTCTCTACATTGAGTTGGAGTCAGCAGGTGAATGATTTTCAGCCTTCTTATGTCTAATCGTTGTCCACCACCAACCATCAAATCTGAACTTGATACATGTACTGGGGCAATTTACAAGTCAAGTGTCACATTCACAAGCTAGACCAGAGATTGACTGAAGCAGCGTTTATCTACTTCCGCTAATGCAAAGCAAGAGTGTTTCGAAGGCTACCTGGATAACTTTAGGCTCCATCTGTAGCTTATAAAAACAAAGAACACCAACAAGCATACCATTTTCATCCCCAGTATGGTCGCCACTATGTTATTTCCTAAATCTACCTCAGGCTGAAAGAAGGCAGAGTCAGGGTAACATCATACCACGCTCAGTCTAGTAGCTAGCCCTACCAGAACAGGAAAGGTCTCTCTCCAGGTCAATCTCAGCGAAAAGTATAGCAATTGGGCTTGAGATGACTATAACAACAACTAATTTTAGGCTAGATATATGAATAAAGGAGTTTTGAAATGATTTTGTGAGTTTTGTTGGAAAAAAAGGGAAAGGAAAATTTGGGCTTGGGGGATGAGGCCAAATTATTGCAGAGTTCAATTTGGGGCAAGGAAGGCAATGGATTTGATGTCTTAGATTGAATAAATGGATATAAAATACTACTGAGGAGCTGAAGAGGGAAAGAGGTTGCAAGGATCTTCTTCAAACAGATGAAAACATATAAAACTAAAAAAAAGTTTAAGGCAAAGCACCAACAAACTAATGAATTCTACCTTAGTCACTCATTTGCTTAATTTCAGAAGCAAAGAGAAGGGAAATGGAATACATAAAACATTAATTAACTTACAATTACATGGAGAAAAACACCATCAAAACTCAGAGCCACAAGGATCCCAACAAGTGCTGCAAAACCCTGGTCTTTCCTTTGCCAAAAATGCTGAAATGAATATACAATGAGGTGCCAAACTATTCCCAAGAGTCCAACCCTAAAAATGTCTTAGAAAATAAAATATATAGACAAGTCTAACCCCTTCCCATGCCTCTAGGGGTCGAGCTCATCCTTCTAGGAGTTGTTTCATCCAATTCTAAACAAGGAACTGAAATCTAGGCAATCAAACAACTTGCCTCTATATGGAAGGAAACTGATTCATTCATTTAATTTTCACTTTTTAGTGAATGAATCCTCTAGAACAAGTAAATATGTGCCAAAATTACATCATAGTCATCAAATTACATCAAGATAGATCAATAGTTACATCAAAAAGTAAAACTAGTCAAAACTGGGCGAATTCCTGAGCTGAAGAGTGAAAATGAGGCCAAATTTCTCTATGCGCCGCGCTAAAAAATGAAATGCATCGCGCCACGTTGAGCCTGTTTTTGAGGCACTTCCCGAAGTCCAAATTAATCTCATGATAGCTCGTTGGAAAGCCCTGCCTATCTACTTTCCAACCCAAGTAGAATTTCTAGATTTGGATGGCATTTGCCCCTCCAAAACTTCAATATCCCAAGACTGGTTCCTGTGTGTGTAAAAAGTGGTAGAAAGGCCAATTTCAAGGTGTTTTTGACCCTTTAGGCCACCCAGAACTTGATGAAATCCTTAGGCCATTCTTGAGCATGCATAAATTTTCATAAAAAAATCCAAAAATATCAAGTTTTTCTCCAGAAGATCTCTCAAACGTAAGCGCGCGCAAGGTGGCGCGACGCGTCGGGCAGGAAAATCTGTTTTGTGACCAAAAATTCAAAATTGACAAAATTTTCTCCAAATTCCTTGAAATTTGAGCTGAAGGACCCTCATCAAGTACTATGCTCGGCCAAAGAAGCTTCGGCCAAGATTCAGAGTCTATCCTCCCTTTTCCGTCGTTTCAATGCCCTCCTAGTGCATGCAGTTCAGTGGCAGAATCACTGTCTTGTTCATAGGATGTGTCGGTGTCCGTCATGGAGTTTCAAGGTATATGCCAAGTGTATGTTTGGTTTGTTTGAAAATGAGAAATGAAGACCTTGATGCTTATTTCCTCCAATTTCCAAAATATGGCCAAGTAAGAAAGGACTGTGATAAATAGGGACAGTGGGTATAGAACTGTGGGAAATAGTACAGTGGTAGGAATGTGGTTCGGTCAAGTGAATTTTAAAATGTGGGGACATTCACTTGATTGTGTTTTATGAATCTAGGGTTTGGGATTTCATAAGTTATATAAGAGAGGGAGAGTGATAAGGAATGGTAGGGTTTAGGGATAAGGAAAATAGGTCTTGGGAAAAAGTGATTTGAGGAGTAGGGGAACAGACTGTGTTAATGAGACAATCAGTGAGAAAAGGGAAAATAAAGTGGCAAATGAACAAGTTTGGCACCAATACCAATTTACAATTCCAACCTCAAAACCTTAAATAAATAATTCTCAAGAAGATAGGGTTCAGATTTTCATATATCAAATTCTCATAATCGGCCATATAACCACACCAAACATGATTTCATGGGCACTAAGAGATCACAAGAACTTACTGGAGCAGAAAAAACTAAGTCAATACGAGAATTTGGAAGCAAATAGCAAAAATTATCATTTCAGGCCTGTGCGCCGCGCAGTCAGCCCAATGCGCCACGCCAGTGTAATTTTACACTGTGCAAAATGGCCCAATGCACCGCGCCAAACGCCCAATGCGCCGCGCATGTGAACTCACCCACAATTTGGCTCTCCAAACTCTGTTTCACTTTTCCACAATCTTCTTCACGATTTCTTTGGCTTCTTGCAGACTTTTTCTATGCAAATGGCTTATTGAAACACAAAAATGTCTTCCATGCCATAGAATTTGATTTTGATTTGGCAAACCCACTTTTTTAATGTGGCAAGTTTTGGCACTTTCACATATCTCTGTTTTTTATTGTTTCCTTTGAATTTTGAGCTGAATGATGAATCTTGTCAACTTTTTGCAGGGATGATTGGCATTGGATTCGGCAAAGGTGACCGGGGCTGCGCCTGAACATCTTCACAAATGAAAAACTTTGAAAATTACATGTCATTAATTACAAAGACAAAATGATGATTTTTCTTCAAAACAGGGTTTTGAAGAAAAGTCACGATCAATCATTATAACGATGAAATTTCTTGAGATGAAAACTTATTCTAATCCTCCCTCTGGCCTGCTAGCATTATTGGACACTCTGAAACACAAAATTTGAGAAACCCTAGACCTAATGACTGAGATGACTCTTTGCTGACAAAAAGACCATCTACGACTATGAATGACTGTAAAATTTACCTTGATGAATTTTGATGAACCTTAATGATCAGACACAAGCCAGCAGATACATGACATGAGGGCAAACGAGAGACAATACCCTTCCGTCAGAAAATCTATGCTTCTAATGGAATGCAACTGATTGATTGAACAAGACACCTAAAATGAAATGAAACAAAAGAGTTTTTGATCTCTGACGGAGGTATAACCAGACCGAATCTAACACCTTCATCCTTGTATCTTCTCGTACACATCTCGATAGTACTTCATCAAAATTAGGTATCGCATTATTATTGAGAATGGTAGTGTTGAATACATGCCATTCATATGAGAGACCTCCAAGTGCGGTGAGAACCATCTCTCGATCAGCTATTGTCTCCCCAATAGCCAGCAAATTATTCCTGATCTCGGTCAACTTCAAAAAATATGATTGAACAGACTCATCCCTGCCTTTCTTCATATTCTTCAATTGGTTCTTGAAGAATAAGACTTTCACATTGTTGGCCTTGAACATGTCGACCAACTTATCATACATCTCCTTGGATGAGCCCAGCTCAGAGATGTAGGCAACCAGTCTCTTATGAATTGGGTCCCTGATCATTAGCTTTGCTTTGATTTCCCCCTTCTTGTACTTTTTTTTAGCAACAACAGTTGCAGTGGATGGAGGCTCTTGGATTTTACCCTGCAGATAGTCCATGGCATCTTGGTCTTCCAAATTAAGATCCAATGTCATCTTCCAGGCATGGAAGTCATCATTCCCAGTAAATTTGTCATCAAACTTAAAGCCATTGTAGTTTGAGGAACTCATCCTCTTCTTTGGTGATTGCTACAAACTAGGACTTTGTCTTCAAATCGACTCTGATACCATGCAAATTTTTGTAGATGTTCTATGCTTGATGCAACTTTACTTTTTATCCCAATATAAGTTAGCAATCACATAAACAATAAAGTAAAATGCTGATAGTACATACCAGTAGATTAACAAAAGACAAGCTAGAAATACATATAAGTGTGGTTGTGCGCTACAATAGTCAACAGGATGCTTCAACCAACAAAGTGTCAATATGTTCAGCCAACCAGAAGTGTCACACTACCCCCTAGGATGGCCAAAATAGTCAACCCAAAAGTCAACGTTGTCAGTCAACTGTCAATGCAAACAGCAGCAACAACTAGGTCAATGCAGCCAAGTCAAAGTCAACGTCCAGCTTCGGGAATAGTGCCAAAAAATGTGGATTCATAAAATCAATATTTTGGGAGAGTTTCAAGTCCGTTTGACCTTGCATTGACCAAAGTAAACGCTGCTATAGAAATCTTAGGCCGAAAACATAAATTGCTGCTTGCTGATATTTCCCATGTGTGAAGAGAAGAGCCTCCAAGATGATCGAACCAATCAGATGAGGAGAGATGAATGTGTGAGGATGAGATGAGTGAAAATTTCCTCCAAAGTTGACCAATATATATCCATCAATGAGGGTGTGTGACACAACTGTTGGGGCACAAAACCTTAAGGTCGACCTGCACATATTTTGAATAAATTCAAAATAAATTTTCTGCTCATCGGATCAAGATGATCTTTAGATCGATCTCGCACCTCTCCGAAAGAGGAATCCAATAAAAATATTGGCATCTTCATCTAAGCATCACAACATGGAGTTTGGACCTAGTTGTAAAAAATTAACAAAATATTTATCAAGCTAGGAATCAAGCAATATGAAAACTTGATGGCATATCTTTATTGCCATTACCACCTAAGGTTTATGAAAAATGGTCTTAACCAATCTTATTTGAGCAAACTAATTTAAAAAGGAATATTATTGAATCATAGACTTTCAATTATGCCTTATTCGATATTGACAAATATAGTCTTCAAGAGCGTTCAAACAAAAAATACTATTAGCAGATACATACTTTATATTTTGGTAATTAGAAATATTTACCAATATTTACTTCCCACCATAATTCATGGAATACTTTACATTCTTTATATTTTGGTAATTGGACATATTTACCAAGAATTATTTCCAATCATAATTTATGTAATTCTTTGCATTCTTTAGGTAGGAGTGAAAAACTAAATATGTTGTACTTAAAGATTGTAACAACCCCAAAACTTTAACACTCCATTGAGACCTTTCTACACCAAAGGTCTGACATCATATTAAATTTTTTAGTATGTTCTATGTTTGCAAAATTTCTTCAATGTCTTATCATCATGGAAAATACTTGTAGATAGAACATCAAAAATATGTATAGGAGGATATGAGATGATTTTATTACAACTGACGATCCAAATTATATACCTAGGTAGGTACTCATTCATGAATGGTCATATCCTTGGAGACATGACACTTCAGCACTAATTATTAGTTAATTATTTGTTATTTCTGATTGTTATATATATATATATATATATATATATATATATATATATATATAGACAGAGAGAGAGAGAGAGAGAGAGAGAGAGAGAGAGATTATTCATAACAGACTTTTAGGAAGGGGAATTAACCCCTAGTTTCACTCTTTAACACTCTCTATCTCACCCCCTAAACACACATGATATCTCTCTCCATATCTATTTAAAATTTTCTCCCTCCCTTCCTCTCTCTATCTTTCTCTTATTCCCTCTCATCACCTTCCATCTATGAAAACATTGAGGGAGGGAGGGAGGGCGGAGGGAGGGGTGGGATGGGGTGTAAGAGAAGGAGGGAAGGAGGGCGATAACGACAAGTTTGGAGGGCAGGGGAGAGAGAGGCAATGATGCAACAAGATAGAGGGAGGTAGGAGAGTAATCAAATAGCATTAGAAATAACCATCTACACTGAAAACAATGCATTTCTTGCAAGAAATAAAAAAGGATTAGAAATCAAAATCTACACTAAAATCCATTAATTTAGTGCAAACAATAAAATATAATTAGAAATCAATATCTATACTCAAGTCCATCCATCTAGTGCAAGCAATCAAATAAGACTATAAATCACCATCTACATTTAAATCGATGCATATAGTGAAAGAACTCTTCTTCTCTCTCCCCCCTTTTATCTATATCTCTCTCCATTCTCCTACTTTGTCTCTCTATCTCACCCCCCCAAACACACACACTCACTCTCTTGATATCTATCTATATATCTCTTCGTCCCTTCATTCCTCTCTCTCATTCCCTCTCTTCACCTTCCATCTATATCTCTATCTCCCTCTGTCTCTCCTTTTTCTCTCTATATCATCGTCAAAACATAAACACTCTTTCTCCATATCTATTTATATCTACCTCTATCTTTCTCTCCCTCCCTCCCTCTCTCTTTGTCTTCCCCTTCTCTCCCTCTCTCCCCTCTTTTATCTATCTTCCCTCCTACTCTTCTCTCTCCCCCTCTCTCCATCTCCCTTATCACTCCATCTCTCTCTATTTCTTTCTTCTTACCTCCCTCTCTCTCCCCCTCCAACTCCATCTCTTTTTCTACCTCCCTCTCTCCTTCTCTCTCTCATGTCCTCTCTCTCTTCCTCCTTCTCTCCCCCTTTCTCTCCCACCTCCCTCTGTCTTTTCCCCTCGTCTCTCTCTCTCTCTCTCTCTCTCGCTCCCCAACTTTGTCACTATCTCTATCCCACTCTCCTTCTCTCCCCCGCCTCTCTCCATCTCTCTTTATTTGTCTCTCTATCTCACCCCCAAACATATGCACACTCTCTCCATATCTCCTCTCTCTCTCTCTCTCTCTCTCTCTATGTATTTCTATTGCCCTCCCTCTCTCTCCCTCCCAATCCATCTATTTGTCCCTCCCTCTCTCCTCCTCTCTTTAGACCTTCACTGGTCTCCCTTTCTCTCCTACCCCGTCGCCCCCCACCCCCTCTCTCAACCCATCAATCTCTCTCTCTCTTTTCCCTCCAACAATCTTACTATCTCCCTCCCTCTCTCTTTCTCTCACTCTCTCCCACTCTCTCCCCACTCCATCATTGTGTCTCACTCTCTCTCTTACCCTTCTCTCCTTCTCTCACTCCTCTTCTTTTCTCTCTCTTCATTCCTTCTCTCTCTTCTCCTTCAATTTATATCCATCTCTCCCTCTATCTCTCCACCTCTATCACTTTATGTCTTTGTTCTTCTTTGGGCCATTATATCTAATATTAACATATATCATAATATATTAATACATATAATATTATAAAAAAAATTAATATTATATTAAATTTAACATTGTATTAATCCAAAGTTATTAAATCTAATAATATTAATAATATAATGTATTAATATTCATATTAATACTAGATTTAATGACGATTTTTATGTGGTAGGATACCAAGATTTATAATAAAACTAAATCGAATTAATATTTTCAAATATTACAACTTTGATTTCCAGATATTTGTCTTTAAAGATTTTAATATATCTCCAAGATATGGTTTTTCTTTTAAAGATTCATTTACAAATATTTAATTAAAATAAATATGAAAAGATATAAGAAATTTATGGTTTTTTTTGTTTTAACTTTTATTATTTATATAAGACCAGACATAATTACACATGACTCGGATTGTAGAATAAACTTTGGGAACAATTTTTTAGGAATTACTCGTGTGCCGAATTGCGCGAATCATAGTCACATCTGATAGGGCAAATTTTTTTATTTTTTATTTTAGCTGGAAGAGGAATAACTCGTGCGAATAAATTGGAGTCGCTACATCTGCAAAGAGGGCAAGCAAATTTTTTTTGGCGGGGCCCAGAAAAGATAATAAATCTGAGTAGTTATCTTGTAAATAGGGCGTTGTCTATCTATGTCGCTGGATTTTGCATGATGGATACTGTCATTCTCGTGACAGTCGTGTAAATTAAAGAATAACACTTTATCAACTTTAGTGGGATGAAAATACCGCTAGAAAATAATGTTTCAAATCACATCACTACACGACACACAATAAGATACTTTATATCAGTGGAGGAATTTTTATCTAACATCAAATTTAATACATGAAAACATGCACTGAAAACTTGAAAATTTGACCCCGGTGGGAAGTCTAGACGGTTTTCAAATCCGAGTTTTGAGTCCGCGTGCTTCTATATAAGGCAGCCTATGCCATTGCATTTCTCACCTCTTGCTTACGGAATTTGCCCTACTCCAGTTGTAGGTATGGTTGTATATTTCTAATCTGCTTCTAATCTGTCTGTGACATATCAATGATTTGTTCATATCCTATCTCCACGTTATGCATTGATTGTTTTTTTTTGTTTTGTTCTTTTTGGCGCTTTGAAGGCGTTCAGTTCCAAGTTAGTGATATCATCCAGTATCTGTAAGCCAAGAAGATGAGCAATTTGCAAGAAGCAGGGCGGAACCTCAGAGGCAACAACAACATGGTGGACCGCAAGTACAACAGCGGCGACAAGAACGTGATCGGCCCCAACACCCAGATCGACGGCAATCCCATCCTGGGCGACAACAGCGGCAACACCAACAACAGCGGCAATAAAATCAACAGCGCCAACAACAACACCGTGAACAGCAACAACACCGGCAAAGCCGGCAGCCGTAACAAAGTCAACATCGGCTAGGAGAGCAACTTATAGCACCAGGTAATTGCAACTTATGCAAAGTGGCTTTTGTTTTCCAAATTTATGCTCACCTCTTTATTCAGTGTAGTATATCCACAAATATGTCATGATTTTTTTTTTTTTCTTTTACTTAATTACGTTGTTATTGCATCGCAGGTATGGGAGAGAATAAATGCAGTCGAAGATAATCTGTTTCTCTAAACACTGACTATTTGCATGTGTTGATATATACTTAGTTTAGAGCCCAATACTCTATTTTATATTTGGAGGCTGGTATATTGTAATTCCGATTTATGTAATATTAAGCTACGTGTCTGGTTACTGTGTTTTAATGTTTTTAATGGTTATTCTATTTTAATGTTTTATAAATTAAAAAATAAACAAATTAATTCAAAATTTATCAATCAAAATTAAATTTGAAATACACATTACTTATTACTATATATATATAAATAATTTAATGAAGTATTCCCAAATAAATATCAATAGATTTATTTAAAAAGATCACTTCATGAAGGCTTACCCATAGAGCCTTATTGTAAAGAGAATTGAATTGATGGAGGCTTACCCATGGAACCTTATTGTAAAAAGAATTGAATTGATGGACTCTCAATAGTCAAAGTTCTTTAACAATGGAGATTCAACCAATTAGGTTACCAATTAAATCAACCTAATGTATATTTGTATACTTACACAATTTGTCTTTGAAATTAAAATCTCTCACATATTTGTCTTGGTAGTTTATTTCTCTATGCAAATTGTTTCTAGTTATTAATATTTTATTGCTAATTGCTTCTAGTTATTAATATTTTATTGTTGAAAAGTTTGATGATTGGCCAAAAAATATATATATACATAAATATATAAATATATGTTGGAGTTAATGTTCCATATTTGAGAAATTGGTTTGTGATGGTTGAGAAATTCTCTCAACCTCTCTCTCTAAATTAGGAATAAGTTGGATCTCAGAAACTCTATTTAATAGAGTAATCTAAATGTAATATGTGTGTGAGTGTATTTACACATACACCATTTGTGCATAATATATGTGTGTTTTTTTTAGTAATTGTGTGATTTTAGCAATTTCTATGATGGTATCACAGCACAGAATCAAAGACCTGTGTGTTGTGTTGTGAGGAAATTCCTAAAGACAAGCTGGTGCTTTGTTGAGTGGTTGTTTCTTTTTCTTTTTTTGAGCGCAGGATCGATTGACAGTGGTATTTATTTTTTGAGCCGATTTCGATGTAGAGGCCAAGGAGGCAGCACACAAGCAGAATCAGAACATTTTATGTTTCTTCTCTCTCTTCTAATATTGCAAACGGAGAACGCTTTGATGATAAAAAAAGCTGCTATCATGTTGGATCTAACGGACTACATTACTTCTATCACGTTGGCTTCAAAAGGAGAGAAGATTCGTGTACTGTACGAGTGCTCTACGGTGGTGGGAGTCGTTGTTGGAGGCAGATCAGAAGAGCAAATTGAAAGATTAAGAAGTTGCATTTGATGTGGCCGTGGGCGAAAATTATGGTAAGGTGTGAGCAGAAGTTAATTCTCTGACGCCTTCTCTTGTTTTTCTCTTCCTCAGTCATCGATTTCAATACCATTTTCTACAAATCCATCATCCGTCACTCGGTGCGTTTCATAATTTCTTAAAGAATCTCCAGACAGATTATTCTGCTTGAAGATGACAAGGGTGGTCACGTACCCTGGTATTTGACAGCTTTCCAAACTCCATCCGAGATACGTAATTATTCTGGCAGAAGCAATGCCGAATCAATGATATAGGGAGGATTCAATTTCTTCTGTTTTAAACTGCAAAAGCCACATAATCACATCGCTATGTATGGTGACGATGAACGCGTATCCTCTTCCTTATGGGAATACCAACTTAGTCGTAGAATTAGAATTGGAATTCAGAGCGAAGATATTCTCCATACGGTTCGCCCACGCGGTTATCTGATGGCTTTCTTTAGAAAACAGTATTGAGATTTCCAGCAATGAGGAAAGCATTGATAAAAAAAATTAGCCATCGGCGGAAAATCCAATAAGAAACTTTTCCTTCTTTGTATCGGATGGGCAGGGACCTCAAGTGAACCGTTATATGGGCACTTTCGTGATGCAAATAAAGGTTCATGGTGGTTGTGTCGATCCGAAGATGCCGTCGAAGTGTTTGATGGAAGCTTTTAGCGAGATGGAGTCTTCCATTGTATATAAGCTTAGCGTTGTGAGAAGTATAATAGTGTTTAGTACTTTGTTAGTATTATAATTTGTTTGTAAATTAAGTGATGAATTTCAAGCTAGATAAAAAGGTTATTTTGCAACACTGGTTCTAGATACGTTATGTATCTAGACGGTTTCCCTAGATAACTAGTGAGTACAGCAGTTAGCACCCATGTATTTCGGTGGATGGGAGCTCGTCCATAGAATGACTAGGAGTTTGGCTATTGCAAATATGCAATCAATTGTTGTTTGAAGAGATCAAGTGGTAGTAAGGCTCAATATGGATGGTTGTCCAGATAGCGGGAGGATCCCTCGTTAGTGGTAGACGTGGAAGTGGTCTCCTAATGAGGTTATGCGAAAGATTGGGATGTTGTCAAGTAATTGACTTCAGGAGGTCCTTGATTTGGGAGTTGAGGAAGCGAACTCGGGAATCCAACTTTCCAACTACACCTTTCTGAGGGTTATGAGGCAACTTGATGGAGAATCTACTGATAAGCTTGATTATTTTTGTTGTGTAACCAGCTCCAAAAAGAGAAGAAAAGAGATATAAACGCCTTAGAAATGAGCCACTTCGAGGGGGAAACCTCCAATACATTACATAAATGAACAATTCTTTAATGATACAATTCACAAA
>CM076569.1:16883295-16938497 GCA_034641835.2 Pinus albicaulis
ATTTCAAATATCTTGAAACTTTTTCTTTTCAATATGTACTTGAAGATGATCATCCTATCATATTTGTTGTTGAATAATCCTTGGATTTACTTCCAACTTGGGAATCAATTTTATTGAGACATTTTCATTGACACTACCAATTATTGATATGATTTTAATGGTCCTTTGTGCTAATATTTACAAATTATGCATAAGATTAAATATCACAAATAATAATGTGAAGGGAAAATCCTCAAGTTTTTCAACTCAAAATATTTTTCTTAAAGGTGTTCTCAACAATAATTAAATATCTAGGTTGATTAGTAATGTAATTATGAATGCAACTAATATTATTGCATGGAAAGAGTTGAAAATGATATATGCTATTATACAAGATAAGACTATATACATCCTTAAAGACATTAACTACTAAAAATGCATTCCTATGGTAATAATGAATAGGATGATTTTGTAAACATGAATTCCTAGTGAGTTTAAAAAAATAATCAATAACAAGGTACAGAAACCAAAGTATCTTACAAAGAAAAATCTATTATTATTGATAGTTAGTATTGTGCCTAGATAGTATACTACACATAAAATACACTAGATTTACCTTGAAGGGTAGTGGAAACCTAGATCCACATGCAATATTATAGTAAATGACCACTAAAAGAATAAAGGTCGACTGCAAGATTATGCTAAAAGATCACTACAAGAGAAGAGCCCCATGATAAAAGTAAAAGTTTTTGAAAGGTCTATAGACCAATTGCACCAATTTACATATTGAAATAGAGTAATGATTTTGATAATTTTGATAGATTTATAGCACTACAAATACTATTTTGGTTGTGCATGTGGTTGATATATACCTATACCCCAATATTAACTTTGATAAATATATCTATAACACTACAAATAATATTTTGATTGTGAATGTGAGTTATCCTAATATATTAACCAGATCTACCCAATTACACCAATTTACATATCTAAACAGAGCAAAGATTTTGACAATTTTGATAAATATATTAATAGCCTTACAAATACTATTTTAATTGTGCATATGGTTGATATATACCTATCTCATAACATTAATTTTATAAATATATCTATAACATTACAAATAATATTTTGATTGTGAATGTCAGTCATCCTAATATATTAACTAAATCTATTAATGTGATAAGATAAAGTTTCTGTTTTCTTTTTCAAAAAAAGAATAACTAGCTTGCCAAATTGTGAGAATAAATCAGAGTCGTTACATATGCAAATAAGGTAAAAATGTTGCTTCTTTCGCTGAAGAGGAATAACTAGCATGCCCAATTCTGAGACTGGTTACATCCGTAAATAGTGCAAAGAATATTTTCTTTTGGGGGTGAAAATGACAACTCGACTGCCCAATAGCGCGAATAAATTAAAGAACTTTTTCTTTTGGGGTGAAAATGACAACTCGACTGCCCAATTGCGCGAATAAATACCAGTAGTCACATCTGTCAATAGGGCATCCACCATATCGATCATCTATCTATCTCACCCTAGTGACGCTAGACTTTGCATGATTGATCATGTCATTCTCGTGACACTGAAAATGTCGAATGTAGTCAGATGCACTGAAAACCTCAGAATTTGAAATAGTTTTCAAATCCGAGTTTGGAGTTCGCCTGCCTCTATATAAGGCAGGCTCTGCCATTGTATTTCTCACCTATTGCTTACTGACTTTGGCCTCCAGTTGTAGGTAGGGTTGTATATTTTTTGTAACTTAGGTACTGTTGTATATTACTAATATCTGAGATACCAATGATTTGCTGGTATTCTATGGCCACGTTATGCATTGATATTTCTCACAGCTTATTTTGCCCTGGTCCAATGGTCGGTATGGTTGTCACAGTTATCGATGATTTGCTATGTTATGTAATTATATATATATTACTCCACCAAACCATGGTTTTATTATATTTTCTAATATCATTATTTATATGTTAGAAACTAAGATCAATTTTTAAATGCTAGATTTTGATAAATGGATTTCACTTATAAAATTATTTCAAAACCTTATGATTTGCTATGGTCGGGATGGTTGTCACAGTTATCGATGATTTGCTATTTTATGCATTGATGCACAATGAACACTGAATTACTCATGTTATGTATTGATGCACAGTAGCTTATCAAAGTCCAGGTTATGTAACTTTATCAGATTGAGTTGAACTGAGCGTTGATATTGTTGTCTTTGAAGGCGTTGAGTTTCAACTTAGTCGTACCCCAGCACGAATCTTGACGGCAACACCATGAACAACGTTGGCTGCAGCAACGAGGGCGAGACCGCCATCAACAACAACAAGAGCATCGGCAACACCAACACTAACTACAACGGCGATATCATGAATGACAAGAACATGATCGGCTCCAACGCCAATATCCGCGGCAGTCCGGTGGTCGGCGACAACCGCGGCAACAACAACAGCAGGAAAATCAAGAACAACCGCAACAGCAACAACAGCGGCAACAACAGCGGCAACAACTGCGGCAACAGCGGCAACAACACTAACTGCCGAAACTACAACAGCGGCAACACCACTAATTAGATTGTTAATGCATGGCAGGTATGGGAAAGAATAAATGCAGTCGAAGATTATCTGTTTATCTGAGACTGACTATGTGTTGATAGATAGTTAGTTTAGAGCGAAATCGTCTTTTTATATAAATAAGGCATCATCATGTCAATTCAATAGCGGAATAGGCATGGCCATTGGTGGTTTTGTTATTACGGCCACCTTATCATATGCAAGATTGATGTGCATAACACTCATATTTGAGTTGGATGCCTGTATACTGTAATTCTGATAAACTACCTGCCTGGTTACTCTGTTTAAACTACCTTCCTGCTTTCTCAGTTTAAATTTTTCTAATGGTTTGATGTTCATACTTGGAATAGATTTCTTAAATAGATAAATAAATAAACAAATCAGGTAAAAAACTATTAATGAAAATTAAATTTAAAATACATATTTTCATATACATATATATATAATTCAATGAAATATTCTACTAAATCAGCATTTTCTTATATTCTCAAACATCATTATATAAAAGCCAAGTTTATTTTGTAAATGTTAAATTTTTATTAAATAAAAAAAGGGAATTTTATTTTAAATTTTAGAAAAAGAATAAAATATAAATAGATGCTATCAAAATCTAAGAATCAAGGCTGGATGAAAAAAGGCCCAATACTTCTCCAAAACCACTACTTTTCTTTCAATATTGTCTCCAAATATTCTTAAATATCAAACTGAGCAACTTAAAAATATTTTTAAACATATGTATATATCACATATTTTGATCTTATTTGTGAAAACCCATTGATACAAAACATCAAAACTCAGCTAAAAATTAAAAATATTTAAATGTCCAAATCATTTCCCTAGATTGAAGAACCAAAAAAATAAATTTACTTATGTTAGACTTCCGTCGAAATTTGGGGTGGTGGATTGTATTGTGCTAGATCTAATCGGTTTCATCCCTTACCTTATGTTGCATCATTATTGAATACTAAACCGCCTTCATTATTGGATTCCTAAGTAGCCTTGGTACCCTCAAACTCAAGACAATGGCTTAATTTCTTGAAATGTTGTGATCCTATAGTTGGGATACATCATTAAGATTTTTCTCTTTGTGAAGAAAACATTATATTTGTCCACTTGATCCATTTGTTTTAGTCTATTTTTTATAAGTCAAGTTGTTTTTTGGTATGAGGAGAAACACTTTGTTCATCCAGATGTGATGTTTGGTTGCTTAATTTTGGCTTTCTTTTTCATGGATGATATGATGGATATCCATTCATATTTTATTAAGTGGTATACACAAATATTTTGAATAAATTTTGGAATATACTATTCCATGATCATCTATAAAAGGAAACCCTATGTTTTTTTTTGCACTATTTAGAATATACAAATATATAAAAATAACTTCATAAATATATATTCACCTTTTTAATTTTCTATAAAAACATAAATAATGAGAAGAACAAATAAATAAATTAGTTCAAAAAATTATGAATCAAACCCTATATCAATTACAATATAATACATATTCTATTATTAAATGCATATATATATATATATATATATATATATATATATATATACCAAACCATGGTTTTATTACATTCTCTAATATTATTATTTATACGTTAAAAACCAAAACCATTTTTTAAATGCTAGATTTTGATAAATGGATTTCAGTTATAAAGTTTTTTCAAAACTTATTGTATTTAAAACTGTTAAAAAATTATTTCATTGATTATGATGAAATTTTGTTCATCTCTTCTTTTAATTCTTTATCATTGAAAATGACATTTATAGTTACTAAATTTATTAGACAAACTTTACATGAAAACTTAATTGTCGTTTATGAGGTCACTTATAAAAATTTGAAAATATGTGTTTTTGTCTACTTACACAAGGTGCCTTTAGGATTAAAAACTCTCAAATTTTCCTCTTTTTCATTTATATTTCCATGGGAAAATTTATTTTTATTTATTAATATTTTATTGTTGAGAATTTTTGTGGTTAAAATATTTGTATTGATAATTGTAATAAATTTTTTAATATAATTTTTATGGCCCTAACCCCATTTATTTATAATTATTTTTAAATTTATATTGAAAAAATAACTATAATTATAAGTATATAATTTGTTTGATTCGGCAAGGGCCTATAATAGTAGTCAATCCATGTTGTGAGATGTACATCATGACCTCATTCATTTACATATTCTCTCAATCTATTCCATGTCCATTGATGGGCGATACATTAAGACCCTCCTTCCATGTATATCATTCTATGGACTTCAACTCATTATCCAAGGGTTTTATGTAGGAACCAATAGTACCTTGGAGCAAACAAACCTCAGTCACATGCTTCCTCCTAGTTGATAGTGAGTTTACCTCATTGGAACCTGATCTTTAAAGTCGATGAGTGTTCAAGGTCAACACATTTATTCACACTCTCTTGGTTGTGTTAGGTAACTTTTAGTCCATTTTAATCATTGATGGGTCCACTCATATCTGTTAATGATATCCCCCACTTACGCTCAATCATATGAATGATTTCTACCATGCTTGACATCATCACATTGATTAACACATTGTAGATTCATACCATTAAGGTTAAGTATAATACCTTGGGATAAGTACATCTCACTCTTGTATCACACTCTACCCAAGATGCACTGGAGCTATGTAAATTGTATGTCCTTTTAGGGATACTCTAGGGGTCTTCTCTTTCATGTGTTCATAGTTGTGTGAATCTAAACTATGACATTGATCCACATTGGATTTTGATGGTGGCTACGATTTTTTATTTTCTTACATGGATAGAATACATTTCACTTTTACACATGTGTTGGCTTCATGGGGCCTAGACCTAGGTTCAAATATGGCTACAGAACCAACCACACCCGCAATTACCAGCTCTTTCGACAATGATATGCCGCGTAGACCGAAGTCTCACCTTAGGAAATATATGGGGATGCTAGAACAACATTTCTACATCGAGAGGGACAATGGAATGTGGATTTTAGGGCTTATCTCTCTTTCTTTACTTGGTAGAGCTTCACAAAATAAATATATCAATTATACAGTCGCGGTTCAACACTCTTATTGAGCTAACTTACATACTTCACAATCTTAAAGCATAAAAAAAAAAAACCTTAAACGGGACTTCACTGTACAATTATATATCAAAATACTTACTTAGCATAGATAACAAAAAATACAAGTAGAGCAAACACATAAAGATAATGTAATATTCCCAAATGGGGAATGCAGCAATACAATGTACAATGACATAAATATAACGCAGGTCATCATAGATAAAGCAGGAATCCAATATGGAGACCTTTCATATGTCATTACAGCAGCATAATATATGTAAAAAGTGGCCCATATGATGCATAACATGAAAAAAAAGACTCCAATGAAAGAAATCCCTCAAAATGAGGTGGTGTAACCATATATTAAGACTTGAAAAGGCTTACAACGTTATTTTTATTGGCTCTACAATAGTTGTAGATTACACATCAAATCTAGAGCAAGTAAGTGTACAAAAGGTTAGATATATACCAGATCCATGCACTATACAAGCTCCTTTAATGAACCCCCTTGGGGTTTTCAGCAAAACACCAAGCAGAAGTTGTAGATCTGAGATCTAAGACTACAAATCTACTGAAAAATATAGATCTAGAAATTGTGGCTAATCTGATATAAACAATAAAATAGCCTCCTCCAATAGATCTCCAAAGTGAAGAGAAGATCTGCAACACTGAGAAAATCACACTCCAACTGGTGTGTTGAACCACCCTGCAACTGTACCTACAGGAGTAACGCATATCTGGAAGTATATTGCATTGTAGGGATCAAAATGAGGTTGGCCTCATGCCAAGATCTGAAAATGTTGCTCAATATCTTCAATATTGTCCTCCCAATGATGTAGAACACTCCTCCACTCAAAAGAAGCACTAAAATGGACTAGATCTGAAATATCTAGTCTTTACTTGCTACAGCTTGCAAAAACAACCAAACCTTTAACAAGATCTGCGTTGTAGTTGAAAGAATAAGCTTGGCCCTAGGCCAGATAGTGGAAAATGCAATAAAAACTCTCCCAATAGCTACTTAGTGGGAAGAGGTGGGATTCCCAATTAGGAACACCCAATGCTAAACATCATTCAATCTTAGCTAAACAACAAGAGAAAGATATATGTCTAAACAAACCATATATTCAGAAAATATGATAAAACATCAACAACCTTCTAATGCTTCCATCTCCTTGCTTTTATAAGACAAGAGCTTGCGAACCCTAAACCACTTCCAATGAGATCACTTCTTTCACACATGGCATCTCCATCTAAAACTGCGTTCTTCCTCCTTGATGGCCACTCCTCCATGACAAGCATCAAAAGCACTCTCGCTTTGATTCAATCGTGTTTCTCTCATACCATGATAAAATATGGCAAAATCAAATATTATTAAAAATTGTACTAGTTAGCTCTCGATATGAGAGACTAAAGAGGGACTCGGTGCATTGGTGGCTCTACATTATCATTAGGTATCAAACAATATATAGGTTACATGCAAATAGAGAACTTAAAAAAAAAACCCAAGAAATAAGAATAAATTCCTAATCTAAAGTTCAAGTTAACGAACTCTCTCTAATATAGTTTTCCATTACCTTCCATAACTTAACCGAAACCATAAATCCAAATAACGATTTTGAAGGAAGAAGAAAATTTCATGAATAAAAATTCATGCATTGGAAATTAGAACTTACCCCAATACAAACAAAGAATATCCATCCAAAGATAGTGTTTTAATGGTTTAAGAGAACAATCTCAATGAACCCGCGGTATTAAAAGAAAAAATCCACGGTTAGGACAATGAGTGTACACTCCGTTGGTCTTGTATTTATCTTCAAGATGCATCGATGTGTTGGGAAGCACAAATGTAACACCATTCACTCCATAACAAACGAGAAGTTAATTCATTTTCTAATAGAGAATTGATTAAATGCCAGTCAAAATTAAATCTAAACTCTTGAGAACCCATATAATAAAATGGAAGAAACATAATGAAAGCGGTGGGTCCAATTGGGCTGAACGGGTGGCGATGGCTCCAATCGTGTCAACGGGTGGCAAAATAAACAATTTTTAAATTCAGTTGGTTATTTTGTTTTTCTTTGAAACTGAAAATGATTCGAAGATTTTTAATTTCATTTCTTAGAATGGCGTATCTAAGAATATTTGGTTGACATCAAATCTTCCCCATTAGTTTAATAAAAGGTTAAAATTCTACAAGCCCATTTCAGGCATGGTCTTATTACAACTCAGGAATTATCATACATTACATTGTTTGGGAAGTAACTTAATCCTTTGTTTTCTATGTATGTGATAGTAAATGTTATCAAGTCGGTTTACGTTGTTAAAATAATTACGCAACTAAACCCGCATGTGGGTTGATATATTTGGGTTAATATAAAAATATGTTACAATGTAACCTTTGCACAAATTTAAAATACATATTCTCTTTTATATATATATATATATATATAATTCAATGAAATATTCTACTAAACCGACATTCTCTTATATTCTCAAACATCATTATATAAAAGCCAAGTTTATTTTGTAAATGTTAAATTTTCATAAAAAGTTTTCATTTATAAGTTATATTAAAATGCATTTTTTTCAAGAAAAAAAATTGTAATTTTATTTCAACTTTTGGAAAAAAGAACAAAATTACATTTTGTAGATGCTATCAAAATCTAAGAATCAAAGCTGGATGAAAAAAGGCCCAACACTTCCCCAAAACCACTACTGTTCTTTCAATATTGTCTCGAAATATTCTTAAGTATCAAACTGAACAACTAAAAATCTTTTTAAACATATGTATATATCACATATTTTGGTCTCATTTTTGAAAACCCATTAATGCAAAACATCAAAACTCAGCTAAAAGGTAAAAATAACTAAATGTCCAAATCATTTCCCTAGATTGAAGAACCAAAAAACTAGATTTACTTATGGTAGACTTCTGTCGAAATTTAAGGCAGTGGATTGTATTGTGCTACATCCAATCAGTTAGATCCCTTACGTTATGTTGCATCCTTAGTGAATACTAAACCACCTTCATTATTGGATCCCTAAGTAGCCTTGGTAGCCTCAATCTCAAGACAATGGCTTAATTTCTTGAAATGTTGTGATCCTATAGTTGGGATACATCATTGTGAAGAAGCCATTATATTTGTCCACCTGATCCACTTGTTTTAGTCTATTTTATTTTGTTGAGATTCAACAAGATAATGAGCTTAGTGAAAAGAGGCGCTTTCACTAAGTGGGCCCGCAGGCTATTTTTGGCGCAAGTCTATTTTTAGACATGGTGATCATATTTCAGATGTTGTAGGATACTATTTGTGGATGGTTGATCAAGTTGGAAAAATAGATGAAATTGTATTTTTAGAATATTGGGCAAAGTCTATTTATAGATCCTCGATCTAAAATAGATGCATGTCGATTATTATTAGCTCTTCATAATAATCAGACTCTAAACAACAACTTATTCTCTTGGAGCATTTAATTCCAGTGCACAGATTTGGTAATTAGTGGACTGAGGAAATTACGTAATTCCCAAGGGAAATTGGTGGTTCATGCATGGAGGAATCAGTTAGAACTGAAGTGGCAAAGTGATGGAAGAGTTGGAAGAGTAGTTCATGGAGTTATATTCAGTTTAACTCAGTTAGGCTCAATTGAGCTAGTTGTATCTAGTCTAACTGAATGATACACTACTGAGAGTGGAGTGAATTAATTGTTTAATTAATTCACAAATAATAACTCATTAATCAATTGAACAATACAACAGTTAACTACAGTGCATGGCAGTTTCAATGGAGACCCAGTGGAGAGATAGGTGAAAGGGAAAGATGGACGACCTGTTGTGACTATAGTGATGCATTGATTTCATCACACACATTGGAGTTGCCAATGAGGATTGCGGATTCAAGGCAAGGGTAATTCGAATTCATTTAGAGCTACTCTTCAGCAGGGATTGTGCAGTGGAGGTAGGCTAGCAGGAGGGAAAAGATCGATGCATGGATTTGTAGATATTTCCTGATTAGTGTGTGACGATTGATTGTACTGAGAGCTTGATGTACTAAGCTTTGTATGAGATTGCCACATGATATCCATGATACATAATATATGATAGTTGGGGTTTTCAGCTTTAGGCTTTCTCGTTTAACAACTGTGTTATGTGCCATTGTTTTTATTTATGCTTCACATGTGTGTGCAATTAATTTTCCGCAAAAGATTAACAGTGGAATGATTCTGTATTTTGCAAGAAGTTAAATATTGTGAGATCAGGGGAATCTAGGACATATGCATGCTTAATGTATATAATTTCTATATGGTATTGAAGCATTGTTAATTCTTGAATATTGCAAATGTCAAGAATTATTGAGTTTGTGATAGTCGACAATTCAAATTTGCTACAGAAGATTCTTGGTGGAGAACTTGAGTATACATTGAAATGTCTTTCAATGGGTTGTGATTGGAGTATGCCGTTGATGGCAGCTCGAATTACATATCCTGGAAGGATAGGATGGAGGCAGTGCTCAAGGATAATGGGCTGAAGGAGTTAATCGATAGGGGTGTTCCTAGGCCGGGATGTAGTGATGTTGCATTACTTGACGCATGGAAAAAGAAGACAACAAAGACAAGAAGAATTATGTTGGAAGGTGTGAAGGACCATATTGTGTCCAGCCTGCATGGGAAAGCCACTCCATTATTAGTGTGGAAGGCTTTGAAAGATTTGTTCCAAAGCAGAAACAACCAGAGGAAGTCGACACTTAAAGACAAGCTCAAAAAAATAAAAATGGAGAAGGGCGACAGTATTCCAAAATACCTCATGAAGTTTGTCCACTACAAGGATGAACTGGGAAGTGTGGGGGTTACTGTTGATGATGAAGAATTGGTGAGCTTGGCTTTCCTTGGGCTTCCAAAGAGTTGGCATAGCTACAAAGACTCTATCAATGGACAAGAGAAACTGCTAGGATGGGAGTGACTTTGGTTGGATCTTGTGTAGGAGGAGATAAGGCGGGGTACCAGGGATGGCTCTTCATCGAAGAATGAAGATGAAGAAAATTGTGCTTTGGCTGCCAAAGAAAGGAAGGGGAAGGGGAAGAAATTTCCTTCAAAATCAGATGCTAAAGGCAAGAAGCAAGATTTGTCCAAAGTGAAGTATTTTCACTGTCACGAACATGGGCATTTCGCCACTAACTGCCCACAGAAGAAGAAGAACAAGAAGGCTACTGGAGCTACAGCTCGAGAGGCCTTAGCCTCACAATTTGAACTTGATTTCTCTTTGATCGCATGCTTGGTTTCAAGCGCAATGGGATCGGTGTGGTATCTTGATAGTGGTGCGTCTTTCCATATTACCGGAGACAAGGAGTTGTTTAGTGACTTGGAGGAGAAGGACCTCTAGATGCATATAGAGATAGGTGATGATGGTCGGTACAGTGTGACTGGCATTGGGACCATTACCTTTGAGAGGGAGTCCAATAATCCATTCTTGTTGAAGAATGTTATACATGTTCCAGGTCTAAAAAAGAACTTGGTCTCGGTCTCAATGCTAGAAAAAAAAGGTTATGATGTTGTTTTTAGTGAGGGAAAAGCCTTACTTCGACATAAAACAATGGGTCAACCCAAGAAGATAGGGGTTCTAATTAAGAATCTCTACAAGCTAGGGTCAGATGGTTGCACTGCAATGGTGGGAAAAGTATAAGAAGTGGTGAGCCAGGATGAGGATGAATTATGGCATAGGAGATTGGACCATCTTCACCGTGGTGCTTTGAATATTTTGCAGCAGATTTCTACTGGACTTCCCAATGGTTCTCTTGTGCAGTTAGATCAGTGCAAGGGATGTACTATGTGTAAGTTTGTGAAGACCACCTTTCATGAGAAGGAGAACCGTGCTTCAGTGATCATAGAGAGAGTTCACACAGACGTGTGTGGACCTTTCTCGGTTGCTTCAACAACAAAACATAGGTATTATGTTATATTTGTTGATGACTATTCTTGTAGATGCTGGATCTTATTCATGCAGAAGAAGAGTGTAATTTTCTCAAATTTATGTGAGTTCAAAGAATTGGTGGAGAAGGAGTCGAAGAAGCAAGTGAAAGCTCTATGGATTGATAATGGTGGTGAATACATCTCGAGAAAATTCAAAGATTTCTGTAGCAAAGAAGGAATTCGAAGAGAACTCATAGCACCTCATAACCCATAGGAGAGTGGGGTCATGAAGAGGAATAATAGAACGAGCATGGGTGCTATGCAAGCGATGCTGCATGACCATGGCCTACCAATGCACTTGTGGGTGGAAGCATGCAACACTGCGATTTATGTGCAAAACCATTGTCCTCATATAGTACTTGGCATGAGTACACCTGAAGAAGCTTTTACTGGTAAGAAGCCTGATATTTTTGGGATATTTTTGGGGTACATAGAAACACCCCATAATTATCGTGTGTGTTTTCTAGATAGTCAGATGACTGTGGTGTGACATGATATAAAATTCAATGAGGTGAAAGCCATGAGGTTGTCGCTTGAGAGGAAGCTACACTTGCATGCAGAGGAGGAACTTCTTATTCCTAAAGATGAGCCTCTAGATGTGGATCAGCCACAGGAGGAGATTCATGGAGTGGAGGAGTCCACTCATGGTGAACCAAACATCAGACAAATAAGAAAGCGGACCATAGAAGATAAGAGACTGAAGCTTGATGCGACATAGAATGTAGGAGTTCCTAAATCACAGTTGAGACAGAGAAAATCACCTGACCGATTTACTGGATACATGGTTATTATGAGAAAGTGTATCATGATAGAGCCATATTCTTTTGAAGACGCAGTGTGGGAGCCCACATGGGTAGATGGCATGGTGGAGGAGTATGAATTCATTGTTAGAAATAGTGCTTGGGAGATTCTTCCAAGGTCTGTGGGAAAATTAGTTGTAGGATAAAGATAGATCTACAAGGTAAAGCAAGCTTCTGATGGGAGCGTCGACAAGTATAAGGCAAGATTTGCTGCCCGGGGCTTCTCATAGATCAAGGGGATTGACTATGAAGAAACGTTTGCACTTGTCACATGGTATTCTTCCATATGGACCATCGTTTCTCTCTCAGTGCAGATGGGTTGGCACATTCATCAGATGGATGTGAAGACTGCATTCCTTAATGGAATGATTGAGGAAGAGGCGTACATTAAGCAGCCTGAAGGATTTGAGATCTTTAGCAGCGAGTCGCATGTGTGCAGGCTTAGAAGAGTGCTATATGGGCTGAAACAAACACCATGTGCTTGGTACACTCGGATCGACAGATAATTCACTGGACTTGGCTTCACCAAGAGTGAGGTGGATGCAAACCTGTACCAAATTGTGGTAGAGGGTAAGCTTTTAATCATTGTTCTTTATGTTGAAAATTTAATACTAATGGGTGATGAGCAGTTGATACACTCGTGTAAGGCAAATCTTGCAAAGGAGTTTGAGATGAAGGATTTCGGCCTCCTTCATTATTTCCTTGGATTGGAAATATGGCAGCGGGAAGGTGAACTATTTGTGTCTCAAGGAAAATATGCCCTGGAGATACTGAAGAATTTTCACATGCAAGGCTACCAGCCTATCGACACTCCTCTTCCATGAAATTGGAGGAAAGAGGATGCTACATCGATAGAGGTAGTGGATGCCACTATTTATCCATAGTTGGTGGTTTCACTCATGTATTTAGTTAATACAAGACCAGACATATGCTATGCGGTGAACCAGCTTTCACAAGCGATGATTAAGCCTACCAAGCTCTTTTGGAAGGAAGGCAAGCATGTTCTGAGATATCTCAGGGGCACACCTGAGTATGGTTTATGGTACAGACAGACTGATGAGGTGAAGTTGCATGGCTTCAAGGATGCAGATTGGGTAGGAACCCCAACAGACAGAAAGAGCACATCACGAGGGATTTTTAGTATCAGATCTACAACAGTTTCTTGGTACAGCAGGAAATGAAGATTCGTGGCACTCAGTTGAGTGGAAGCAGAATACATGGCAGAAAGTAAAGCTACATGTGAGGCTATCTGGATCAGGAAAATCCTGGTTGGTTTGTTCGGTTCACATTTAGATCCCACAAGGATACATTGTGATAATCAGAGTTGCATTAAAGTCTCAATTAATCCTATGTTTGATGATAGATCTAAACATATTTATATCTGGTATCATCATACCAGATATTGTGTGCAGTAGAAGATCATGTTGCTTTAGTACATTCCTACGGAAGATCAGGATGCAGATATTCTGACAAAGGCGGTCAGCAGGAGCAAATTCAAATACCATAGAGGCAGGACCGGGGTGAAAGATAATCTCTATCTTGTTGAGAGGGAGTGTTCATATTCAACAAGATGATGAGCTTAGTGAAAAGAGTCGTCTTCAATAAGTGGTCCCACAGGCTTTTTTTGGCGCAAGTCTATTTTTAGACTATGTCTATTTTTAGATATGGTGATCATATTTCAGAAGTTGCAGGATTCTATTTGTGGATGGTTGAACAAGTTGGAAAAATAAATGAAATTATATTTTTAGAATATTTGGCGAAGTCTATTTATAGATCGTCGATCTAAAAATAGATGCATGTGTCTATTACTATTAGCTCTTAATAATAATCAGACTCTAAACAACAACTTATTCTCTTGGAGCACTTAATTTCAATGCACAGATTTGGAAAATCAGTGGACTGAGGAAATTATGCAATTCCCAAGGGCAACTGGTGGTTCATGTATGGAGGACTCAGTTAGAACTGAAGTGGCAAAGTTATGACAGAGTTGGAAGAGTAGTTCATGGAGTTGTATTTAGTTTAACTCAGTTAGACTCAGTTGAGCTAGTTGTATCTTGTCTAATTGAATTATACACTAGTGAGAGTGGAGTGAATTAATTATTTAATCAATTCACAAATAATAACTCATTAATCAACTGAAAAATACAACAGTTAACTACATTGCATGGAAGTTCTAGTGGAGACCTAGTAGAGAGATAGGTGAAAGGGAAAGATGGACTATCTATTTTGACTATAGAGATGCATTGATTGCATCTCACACATATTGGAGTTGCCAATGAGGATTGTGCAGTCAAGGCAAGGGTAATTAAAATTCATTCAAAGCTATTCTTCAGCAGGGATTACGCAATGGAGGTAGGCTAGTAGAAGCACAAAGATCGGTGCATGGATTTGCAGATTTTTCCTGATTAGTGTGTGACGATTTATTGTACTGAGAGCTTGATGTACTAAGATTTGTATGAGATTGCCACATGATATCCATGATACATAATATATGATATTTGGGGTTTTCAGCTTCAGGTTTTCCCGTTAAACAAGTGTGTTATGTGCGATTGTTTTTATTTATGCTTCACATGTGTGTGCAATTAATTTTCCGCAAAAGATTAACAGTGGAATGATTCTGTATTTTTCACGAAGTTAAATATTGTGAGATCAAGGGACTCTAGGACATATGCATGCTTAATATATATAATTTCTACATCTTTTGTAGTCAAGTTGTTTTTGGTGTGACAAGAAACACTTTGTTCATCTAGTTGTGATGTTTGGTTGCTTAATTTTGGCTTTCTTTCTCATGGGTGATATGATGGATATCCATTCATATTTTATCAAGTGGTATACACAAATATTTTGAATAAATTTTGGAATATACTATTCTATGATCATCTATAAAAGGAAACCACTTGCTTTGTTTGCACTATTTAGAATATACAAATATATAAAAATAACTTCATAAATATATATTCACCTTATCAATTTTCTATAAAAACATAGATAATGGAAAGAGAAAATAAATAAATTAGTTCAAAAAATTATGAATCAAAACCTATATCAATTACAATAAAATACATATTCCATTATTAAATGTAAATATATAAATATTACTCCACCAAACCATGGTTTTATTACATTCTCTAATATCATTATTTATACTTAAAAACCAAGATGATTTTTAAATGCTAGATTTTGATAAATGGATTTCACTTATAAAGTTATTTCAAAACTTATTGTATTTAAAACTATTAAAAAAATATTTCATTAATTATGACAAAAATTTGGAAATATGTGTTTTTGTCTACTTACACAAGGTGCCTTTAGAATTAAAAACTCTCAAATTTTCCTCTTTGTCATTTAAATTTCCATGTGAAAATTTATTTTTATTTATTAATATTTTATTGTTGAGAATTTCGTGGTTAAAATATTTGTACTAATAATTATAATAAATTTTTTAATATAATTTTTATGGCCCTAACCCAATTTATTTATAATTATATTTAAATTTTTATTGAAAAAATAACTATAATTATAAGTATATAATTTTTTTGATTTGGCAAGGACCTATAATAGTAGTCAAGAAGTCGAATGGATATTAATAACATAGATTGGTACATATTCCCACTTTATCTAAATATGAAAATTTTATTGCACTAATTGCATCCTAAAATTAAGGTAATGTTAAATACTTATGTGCCTCATTGTAAAGTGTTATTATTTTGCATTAAAATGAAGCAATACTACAAGACCACTTGTTCACTTATTAATATGAATTGAATACGTACTAATTTAATATCTATCTATATTCATACATACCTTAAATCTATATTTCATTTATATAAGAGGTGCATTAAAGTGTGAGTGAATCTAAATCCAAGTTATTGAACAATTTCCACTACACTAAATCTATTATTTCTTAACGGAAATTAGTACTTTCTAAGAGTATCAAGTTTAATATTCATTTATTATATGAAACTTTATTCTTTTAAATTTGATCAAGAAACCTTATCTAACCACTTTCAGTCCTTGTTGACCTTTTGTGTTAGTCATCCATGTGTGAGATGTACATCATGACCTCATTCATTTACATATTCTCTCAATCTATTCCATGTCCATTGATGGGCGATACATTAAGACCATCCTTCCATGTATATTATTCTATGGAATTCAACTCATTATCCAAGGGTTTGATGTAGGAACCAATAGTACCTTAGAGCATACAAACCTCAGTCACATGCTTTCTCTTAGCTGATAATGAGTTTACCTGAGTTTACCTCATTGGAACCTGATCTTCAAAATCCATGAGTGTTCAAGGTCAACACATTTATTCACACTCTCTTGGTTGTGTTAGGTAACTTTAAGTCCATTTTAATAATTGGTGGGTCCACTCATATCTGTTAATGATATCCATCACTTATGCTTAATCATATGAATGATTTCTACCATGCTTGACATCATCACATTGATTAACATGTTGTAGATTCATACCATTAAGGTTAAGTATAATACCTTGGGATAAGTAAATCTCACTCTTGTATCACACTCTCCCCAAGATGCACTAGAGCTATGTAAATTGTATGTCCTTTTAGGGATACTCTAGGGGTCTTCTCTTTCATGTGTTCATAGTCTTGTGAATGTAAACTATGACATCGATCCACATTGGATTTCGATGGCAGCTATGATTTTGTATTTTCTTACATGGATAGAATACGTTTCTCTTTTGGATATGTGTTGGCTTGATGGGTCCTAGACCTAGGTTCAAATATTGTTGTGGAACCAACCACACCCACAATTACCGGCTCTTTCGATAATGATCTGCTGCGTAGACCGAAATCTCACCTTAGGAAATATATGGGGATGCTAGAACCACATTTCAGCATCCAAAGGGACAATGGAATGTGGATTTTAGGGCTTATCTCTCTTTCTTTACCTGATAGAGCTTCACAAAAGAAATATATCAATTGTACAGTCGCAGTTCAACATTCTTATTAAACTAACTTACACACTTCACGATCTTACTTAATAAAGCATAAAAAAAACCTTAAATGGGACTTCACTATGCAATTATATATCAAAATACTTACTTAGCATAGATAACATAAAATACAGGTACAGAAAACACATTAATATAATGTAATATTCCCAAATGGGGAATGTAGCAATACAATGCAGAATGACATAAATATAATGTAGATCATCATAGATAAAGCAAGAAGCCAATATGGAGACCTTTCATATGTCATTACAGCAGCATAATATATGTAAAAAGTGGCCCATAAGATGCATAACATGAAAAGAAAGACTCCAATGAAATAAATCCCTCAAAATGAGGTGGTGCAACCATATATTAAGACTTGAAAAGCCTTATAGCGTTATTTTTATTGGCTCGACAATAATTTTTGATTACACATTAGATCTAGAGCAAGTAAGTGTACAAAAGGTTAGATCCATACCAGATCTATGCACTATACAAGCTCCTTTAATGAACCCCCTTGGGGTTTTCAGCAAAACACCAAGCACAAGTTGTAGATCTGAGATCTAAGACTGAAAATCTACTGAAAAGTACATATCTGCAAAGTGTGGCTAATTTGATATAAAAAATAAAATAGCCTCCTCCAATAGATCTCCAAAGTGAAGGGAAGATCTGCAACACTGAGAAAATCACTCTCCAACTGGTGTGTTGAACCACCCTGCAATTGTACCTACAGGAATAACGTAGATCTGGAAGTATACTGCGTTGTAGGGATCAAAATGAGGTTGGCCTCATGCCAAGATCTGAAAATGATGCTCAATAACTTCAATACTGTCCTCCCAATGGAGTATAACTCTCCTCCACTCAAAAGAAGCACTAAAATGGACTAGATTTGAAAGATATAGTCTCCACTTGCTGCAGCTTGCAAAAAAAACCAAACCCTAAACAAGATCTACATTATAGTTGAAAGAATAAGCTTGGCCCTAGGGTAGATAGTGGACAATGCAATGAAAACTCTCCCAAGAGCTATTGAGTGGGAAAATGTGGGATTCCCGATTAGGAACACCCAATGCTAAACATCATTCAATCTCAGCTAAACAACAAGAGAGATATATGTCTAAACATACCATATATTCAGAAAATATGATAAAACATCAACAACCTTCTAATGCTTGCATCCCCTTGCTTTTATAAGACACAAGGCTGCAAACCCTAAACCCTTCTAATGAGATCACTTCTTTCATACAAGGAATTTCCATCTAAAACTGCGTTGTGCCTCATTGATGGCCACTCCTCCATGATAGCGATCAAAAGCACTCTCGCTTTGATTCAACCGTGTTTCTTTCATACCATGATAAAATATGGGAGAATCAAATATTATTAAAAATTTTACTAGTTAGCTCTCGCTATGAGAGACTAAAGAGGGACTACATGTGCAAGTCGCTCTACATTCTCATTAGGTATCAACAATATATGGGTTACATGCAAATAGATAAGTTAGAAAAAAACCAAAGAAATAAGAATAAACTCCTAATCTAAACTTCAAGTGAATGAACTCTCTCTAATATAGTTTTCCATTATCTTCCACAACTTAACCGAAACCATAAATCCAACTAACGTTTTTGAAGGCACAAGAAAATTTCATGAATAAAACTTCATGCATTGGAAATTAGAACTTACCCCAATACAAAAAAATAATATCCATCCAAAGATAGTGTTTTAGTGGTTCAAGAGAACAATCTCAATGAACCCGCGGTATTAAAAGAAAAAATCCACAGTTAGGACAATGAGGTGTACACTCCATTGATCTTGTAGTTATCCTCAAGATGCATCGATCTGTTGGGAAGCACAAATGTAACACCATTCACTCCATAACAAACAAGAAGTTAATTCATTGTCTAATAGAGAATTGATTAAATGCTAGTGAAAATTAAATATAAACCCTTGAGAACCCACATAATACTATGGAAGAGACATAATGGAAGTGGTGGGTCCAATTGGGCTGAATAGGTGGCGATGGCTGCAATCATGTCAACAGGTGGCAAAATGAACAATTTTTAAATTTAGTTGGTTATTTTGTTTTTCTTTGAAACTAAAAATGATTTGAAGATTTATAATTTCATTTATTAGAATGGCGTATCTAAGAATATTATGTTGACATCAAACCTTCCCCATTAGTTCAATAAAAGGTTAAAATTCTACAAGCCCATTTCAGGCATGGTCTTATTACAACTTAGGAATTATCATACATTACATTGTTTGGAAAGTAACTTAATCCTTTATTTTATATGTATGTGATAGTAAACGTTATCAAGTCGGTTTACGTTGTTAAAATAATTACGCAACTAAACCTGCAGGTTGGTTGATATAAAAATATGTTACAATGTAACCTTTGCACAAATTTGAACCATAATAATTAAACATTCTGAAATTCCAACAATACTTTACATCACCAGGAAATTGAACTTTCAAGTCCAAAGATGAATAACCTATTTTATATAAGGTATGACCATTTATGTCATCAATACTAAGAAAATCTCCGATTTACTTCTTATTGTAAATAATAAATATAATGTTGATATTCTCTATCCATGAAGTACAAACCATAACTTCATATAGGTTGTTACAATAGATAATTCAAAATATTATATTATAGGTTACATAATTGATAAAGGGTTTTAAGTGCTAACATAACATGATGTCCACATGGGATGGAGATGGGAGTGATTAGTAAAGGTTCCTTTTCCATGAACACACCAAAGAAATTAAAAAATACACATGAAATAACAATACAATTATATATCAATTCAAACATGAGTAATTGACGATTAATTGACAAGTTGTTGTATCAATTGTGCACTCTTGTAAATTTGACTATTATAAAGTAATCAATAACAAAATTATACAACCTAGGTTAAGTAGCAAAAACATACTATATAAATTGGAAAACGTGATTTAATAATAATTTGTCTCCAAATAGTGTTGAAATCTTACTTTCGGCTAAGTGTCATAATTAGTTTTGATTCTCTTGAGTTTAGTTGATTTTCATTGAGTTTTGTTGCCACTTTCTCTAGTCATTTATTGTTGTTTGTTTCCTTGTCTTTTAAGTAATTTTATTTAACTTAATTTGAATGATAAGAATGTTGAGAATAATGCTTAAATGATGAAAAGTGAATTTGCTGCAGGGCAGATTCACCTTTCAGTTAAACAAAATCAACCTGCAACTTATTAAAATCCATAACAAGCTACAGATTCATCACTCCAAAACTTTGAAAACGATCCTCAGACCTATGGGTTCTAGGTCCATTTCGCTTCCACTGCGCCACTACAATGCCCACATGCAATTCACCTATGTGCTGGATGCACGCAAACCATTTCTTTGAAAACTTCTTCGGAATATAAATACTCCACGATTTTGTCACTTATTTATCTGTTCTTTAACTCAATGCTTCTTTTTCATCTTTCGAGTCCATTTCTAAATTTCACCTGCACTTAATACAGGATCTCTGCATGCTGGTAACGTTCAAACCCCAATGGATTCACGTTCTGTTATGTACTTTGACTTTGCACTCACACTGCGCCATTTCTTCACTTCCAATGTCTGCATATATATATCCATATATTTTTCGGGCACCAAACAATCGAGTTTTGTAGCTCGACAATACATGCACCTTTTCTAACACTACAACCCAATGCTTCTCATTATAAAATCCTTGGGCGCACTTAAACGTAAATCACAGATGAACCATACAGCCGCGATCCATAATATAATCCGGCCCACTTAAAGTTCAACCTCCTTACGATGAGACTCTTGGAACTCAAGAGGATTTAACCACACCCAATTCAAATTGAAATGCTAACGGTAATGGATCGACCCTACAAACCAGAGTTTGAATACACTTCAATAATCAGAGGTTAGAACCATTACATGACATCATCGCTGGCCTGTATTTTGGCTCAACGTAGAAATCAATATCTATTTCTTCCAACCAATTCCTTCCACACCGATTACATCGAACTCGCTCCTTCGTTCCCACGAAGACTGATGTTTAATTGAAATCAAATCAAGACAGAAGCATTTGATTGCCATCGTTCCTGTATGGATCGATGGTCAATAATCACTGAAATTCCCTTATAAATGAAAATACAGATAATCCATATGTAACTCATACGCATCAAATTAACTGTAAAATCTAACTATAAATAACTCACTACGCATATACAGACTTGAACACACAGGTACACGGAAAATCCATAAACCATCTATTGCTATTATATACAACCCATTCTATAGGTAAGGCATTTCAGCCTTAGTGAAAAATTTCACGTATGACTACATTGCATTCATTCCTCCTCTCTCTCCCGCACATAGAATTTATTTTATATAGAATTTTACAAGGCGTGAATCAGTTACACTCAATCAGTTACAGAAAACTAACAAATTTTGTCCTATTTTACAATGCCTACCCACATTTATTGTCCACAGCTTCGGATTAATTTGAGTTCGCTAAGATGCCCCTGCATCAGACTCACGAGGCACAAAAATTTATGACCTCCTGGTCATATGTATTCTACAACTATCAACAATTCTTCTGTGGAACTGCTCCCTGTGATCTTCCCGTAACAACATGCTTGAACAATTCTACCCACATCCTTTGTGGAATTGTCCTCTGTGAGCTGCAACAAAACCTCTGCAATAGCAAGTTCTCCCTGCTACCAGACACCTCACCAAGCTTCTCTCCTGAGCTTAGTCTTTTGGCATCTCTCTGGTTCTTTCCTCTCGAACCAATTGAGCACTCCCACTCTAGGCTGCTGCAATATTCTCACCTTCCTTTGCTGCTACCATTCACAAAACACAAAAAATCACAAGCTTAACAAAACTTCAACAACACTGTACCTCTTCTTCCTCTGTACGCAAACTCCTTTCCACAGGAAATATTTTCTCGCTCTGATACCACTTGATGAAAAGTGAATTTTCCGTAGGGCAGATTCACCTTTCAGTTAAACAAAATCAACCTGCAACTTATTAAAATCCATAACAAGCTACATATTCATCGCTCCGAAACTTTGAAATCGGTCCTCAGACCTATGGGTTCTAGGTCCATTTCGCTTCCACTACGCCACTACAATGCCCACATGCAATTCACCTATGCATTGGAGGCATGAAAACCATTTCTTTGAAAACTTCTTTGGAATATAAATACTCCACGGTTCCGTCACTTATTTATCTTTTCTTTAACTCAACACTTCTTTTTCATCTTTCGAGTCTGTTTCTAACTTCTGCCTGCACTTAATACAGGATGTCTGCATGATGGTAACGTTCAAACCCCAACGGATTCACGTTCTGTTATGTACTTTGACTTCGCACTCACACTATGCCATTTCTTCACTTCCAATGTCTACATATATATATCCATATATTTTTCGGGCACCAAACAATCGAGTTTTGTAACTCGACAATACATGCGCCTTTTCTAACACTACAACCCAATGCTTCTCATTATAATATCCTTGGGCGCACTTAAACGTAAATCACAGTCGATCCATACAGTCGCGATCCATAATATAATCTGGCCCACTAAAAGTTCAACCTCCATACGATGAGACTCTTAGAACTCAAGAGGATTTAACCACACCCAATTCAAATTGAAACGCTAATGGTATTGGATCGACCCTGCAAACCAGAGTTTCAATACACTTCAATAATCAAAGGTTAGAACCATTACATGACATCATTGCTGGCCTGTATGTTGGCTCAACGCAGAAATCGATATCTATTTCTTCCAACCGATTCCTTCCACACCGATTACATCGAACTCGCTCCTCCATTCCCACGAAGACTGATGTTTAATTGAAATCAAATCAAGACAGAAGCATTTGATTGCCATCGATCCTGTATGGATCGATGGTCAATAATCACTGAAATTCCCTTATAAATGACACTACAGATAATCCATATGTAACTCATATGCATCAAATTAACTATAAAATCTAACTATAAATAACTCACTACGCATATACAGACTTGAACACACAGGTACACGGAAAATCCATAAACTGTCTATTGCTATTATATACAACCCAGTCTACAGGTAAGCCATTTCAGCCTTAGTGACAAATTTCACATATGACTACATTGCATTCATTCCTCCTCTCTCTCTCGCACATAGACTTTCTTTTATATAGAATTTTACAAGGCGTGAATCAGTTACACACAATCAGTTACAGAAAAATAACAAATTTTGTCCTATTTTACAAGGCATGTCCGCATTTACTCTCCACAACTTCGGATTAATTTGAGTTCGCTAAGATGCCCCTGCATCATTAAATCTCGCCATGTAATTGCTTACATGAGTCAGCAGATTTTATGATTCTTTTTTATTAAAAATCAGTGCAGCAAATTATTAGGATGGCCAGTGCTCAGAATAATTGGCACTGCCACTAGATAATTACTAGTTGATAAATAATAATATTAGTAATAGGTTCATTATATAACAATGTATTTACATGTTTCAATATGAGATTTACAGTTGAGTGATTGTGTTTTTATTTATTTCATTGCTTTTTATATGTGCTCGAGTCATTCCAGATTTTATAATTGGTATGAGAGCACGGAAAATTGTTTTGGATTAAATTTTTATTGTTGGAATTTCACCAAAGTTAAAAATGTCAAATTCTAACATGTTTGTTCCATTATTTTATTGGAATGATTATGATTATTGGTGCATTAAGATGCTGACCTTTTTTATTGGAAAATATTTGTGGGAGATTGTTGAATCAGGTTATGATGAGCCACATGATTGGAATGTGCTTACATCCAATGAAAGGACAACAAGAAAGGAAGCAAGCAAGAAGAATGCTCAATCTTTCTTTCAAATTCAGATAGCCCTTGATAAGAGCTTATTTCCATGAGTATCATGAGCAACAAATGCCAAAGATGCTTGGAAGACTCTACAAGAAGCTTACCAAGGTAGTGATCAAGTTAAGGTGGTCAAGCTTCACACATTGAAGCAAGAGTTCGAGAATTTGAAGATGAAAAAAGCTGAAAGTATAAGCGACTACTGTGTGAGATTCAAAGATGCGGCCGATAAAATGGCTATAGTTGGGGAAATGGTAAGTAATGAAGTTTTAATAAAAAAAGGTATTGAGATATTTAATACCTAGATGGAATCATGTTGCCATAATATTAGAAGTAAGAAAATATTTGACACATTTAAAGTTTGATCAGTTGGTTGGATCTCTCATGTCTCATGAAAAAGATTGAAAGACACTTTTAAAGTTCTTGAGAAAGCATTTTCCTCTACATTATAAATTACACAAAATGAAAATGAAAGCAACAATAGTGCCAAAATCAATCAAGATCGAGGTAAATGGAAAAGAAAAAAAATTTCTAAAGGTAGACGTAGAGATGGCTCAAGAGGAAGACGTAGTTCTAGAGGAAGAGGTAGAGGTAGATTTGACAAGAGAAATGTTCAATGTTACTATTGTAACATGTATGGTCAATTTGAAAGAGAATGTATATTGAAGAAGGTGAAAATGATAACTATGCTGAAGAAAGTAATCAGTATCCTCTAGATAAATTATTTTTATCTTACACCAAAGGTGAAAATACTAATAAAGATGTTTGGTACATAGATTCTGGGTGCTCTAACCATATGACAAGGAATGAGAAATTTTTTTGAACCAAGGATGGAAGCTTTAAATCCAAGGTCCAGCTGCTTGATGATGAACCATTGGAGGTTGATGCTATAGGATCTATCGAAGTCCAAAAAAAAGAAGGTATAAAGAGTATTCATGATATTTATTATACTCCACAATTGAAGCACAATTTGTGAAGTGTTGGGAAGCTATGTGAGAAAAATTATACAGCAGTTTTTGAAAATAAGACATGTATTATTTATGATAATAATAAGTGAAATAGGGTGATCACCGTTGTTCCTATGACAAGAAATATGATGTTTCCCTTAAGGTTTGATGAACATAACAACAATATTGCAATTATGGATTACGAGGATTCATGTTGGATATGGCATCTTAGCTATGGGCATTTAAATTTTCACAGTTTGAAGTTTCTAACCTCAAATGCATTAGTTTTTTGTTTTCCCAAGGTATAGGAGCATAATGAGGTTTGTGAAGGATGTGCTAAATGAAAGCATGCAAGGGAAAAGTTCCTAAAGAGAAATGCATGGGTGGCTCATCACCCACTTCAGCTTGTCCATTCAAACATATGTGGCCCTATGAAGACTAATAGTTTCAGTAAGTCATCATATTTCATCACTTTTATTGATGATTAATCAGGAAATTGTTGGGTATATTTTTTGAAGTCCAAAAGTGAAGCCCTGGATACATTCAAGAAGTTCAAAGCACTAGCAGAAAATGAGAAAGTGTGCAACATAAAATGTTTGCAGACTGACTGTGGGGGAGAATTTTGCTCAAAATCTTTCCAGAGTTATTGTGATATGAATGGCACCAGGAGGCAACATACTACAACATAGACACCCCAAAAAAATGGCATAGCTGAAAGGAAGAATCGTACTACGGTTGAAATGGAAAGGTGCATGTTTCAAACTAAGGGATTGAGAAATTATTATTGGGGATGTACAGTTGCTACAACATTGTACATCCTCAACCGTAGCACCACCAGTGCACTAGAAAAGAAGACTCCTTATGAAGCTTGGTATGGAAAAAAGCCTAATGTTAATCATTTCAAAGTTTTTGGTTGTTTGGCTTATGTGCATGTACCTGATAAAAATAGAAAAAAGTTAGATGCAAAGAGTGAGTTATGTATTTTCATTCAGTATAGTGAGACAAGCAAGGCTTATAAATTGTATAATCCACTCACTAACAAGCTTATTCTCTCAAGAGATGTAATTCTTTATGAAGGGGGATTTTATGGTCATCAAAGAGGCCATATTGAGAAGACAAAATATGTTTTGAATGATGATATAATTGTTGATATTGAGCAGCTAACTAATGCTTATGTATCTAGTGGTTTAACTCCACCAAGCATCCCTTCATCACTTTCTTCAGCATCAAGTTCAAGTTCAACTTATTCTCCAAGTTCTACAAGGAAGGTAAGGAGATTGAGTGATATATATCAGAGAAGTGAAAATCAAGCACATGAAGAAAAACCAATAGGTGAGACAATGGATTTTTCTTTATTAGCCAAGGCCGATTTTCAACCAACACATTTTGAAGATGCATGTACTAATGAGGTTTGGGTGCAAACTATGTAAGAAGATATGGATTCCATTCACGAGAATGACTCTTTGGAATTGATAGAGCTTCCACATGACAAGAAAAGGATTGGAACCCAATGGATCTACAAGACCAAATTTAACAATGATGGGAGTGTTGAAAGAGACAAGGCAAGATTTGTTGCCAAAGGATTCACATATAAGTGTGCAATTGATTATGAAGAGAAATTTTCACCAATAGCAAGACATGAGACCATTAGAATGCTCATTTCATTAGCAACTTAGAAAAGGTGGATGTTGGAACAGAGTTCCCTAACCTGCGTTTTTGTATAATTTTGTAATAGTCAGTCCCATGTAGCAGTTTTGGGGTGGGTCAAAGTCCCTAATGTTTTGTAATGGGTTAAAGGGTAGCTCTAGGGTCCGCAAACCATAGTTTTCAGACCATAGGATAGCGAAGGCTATGATATTATAGATAGATAGATAGTTTGGTCTAGTAAGTAGGCAAGTCGTAAGATTGATGCTAGGTGCAAATTGTTAAGATCTGTCTAGGTTGTTTTGGGTAAGGACTTCTGTTGGCTATGTGCAAGGAGATCCTTAGTCCTGTTGTGTGAAAACCTCGTTAGGCTATGTGCGCGGCCTATGTTTGGTTTGTAAATGGATTTTTGATGCTAATGAATGCGAAATATATTTGAAGTACCTTTATGTTACCTGGATTGATTGTGTGTGCTACTGAAGCGCATCTATGATATTTACTTAAGCTGCGAATGTATCTGGGATCTGGAATTGAATACGATTATAATTTTCTATGATGGTATTTACTAATGCGCACGTGAATTTGAATGTATTGATTAGATTTTTCCATAATAATAGTGTTTCTATGGTTATGTGTTGATTATACTATTAAAAGAGCTGCGAATAGACTCATTTTGTGTGAACCTACTATGCTGCAACATAGATATGCCTTAAATAACTTACTCTCTCCCAGGGTGTGGAAACCTCGTTCCAGCACCATCCCATACTACGTTAGGTGAGCCCTTGGACTATGCAAGTAGGTCGTTGCTGAAAGGGCTAGTAGTATAGTGGTTTGTTGGCAAAACTTAACCTCCAAACCTAGGTCAGGACCCCTCAAGCCAACAAATGGTTCCATTGCCAGGACTGGGAGAATTTCGAGAGAGATATTATTTAATGCCACAATGTTGTTGGAGACTTGAGAAACTGAAACTCGAAGACTAGTTTGAAAGATAGAGAGAGGAATTTTTTATAAAAGAGAATCACAGCATGAACCTAACAGCTGAGAAGTGGAAGAATAAGTACATATTCATTGAAGTCTATGAAATTTTATTTGTAACTTTTTCGCACGAGCTTCACCAGTGGTTAGCGAGGCCCGTGGAATTTCAGACGTGTTGGAAGGACGATCAGGTTATAGAGTGGAAGCTGGAATTGATTCAACAATTGGAGAATACTGACAACATTATCACCCTTATGGTAGATCATTGGGTGGACAATGTGCTAGTGGGATTTGTAACAGAATTCGCAGTCGATAAATTCATATCCTATTCTGAGGTAGAGCGAAGGTTCTTCAAAGGTTTGAGAGGTAAGTTCTTGCAAACACTGTCCTTATTAATTAAGATATTACTCTACGAGAAATGCATTATGTGCAGACACACCGAATGAATGACCTCTGATCAGAGAAAAAGTACAACATGAAGTGGTAAGTACTACCGAACCAATGGAGAAGAGAATGGATCCATCTACAATTCATTAATATAGTCGGTTGTGCATGTAGGAAATAGTCCTCCAGCTACACCACCTTCAAGTCAGCATAAGGGTAATAACTCACCTACACCTCTGCCACCACCAAAATAGTATATGGCCACACACATGAAGCTACCCACCTTCAAGGGGGTAGGGGATGAAGATATGGACCAATTTTGGTTTGTATCAGAATCAGTATGGACTACATAGAATGTGGCTACTGATGTTGTAAAGAGAGTGCAATTATCCCTCGCCTTTGAAGGAAGGGCCTGGGACTGGTATATGGGGTACATAGGCCAGCATGCGGATCCGTCTATTCAAGAGATTAAGAAATCTTTAAAGAAACACTTCTGGAAGCCTAAGTCCTCCTCGTAGCTAGTAACTGACCTAAAAGTTTTTATACAGGGACCTACTGAGTCTGTATGGGAAGATGCTCAATGGTTAAAGAATGTTATCAGAGATGTGGAATTTTAGTATGATGATAGGCAACACAAGGAATGGTTTATTTCTATGCTACCCCCTCACATACGTGGACCTATGGGTTAGCAGGCAATTGAGATGCAAGAGAAAGCCTTGGAGATTGCATTGAAGCTAGAATCCGTGCCAAGAGACGATGCCTAGTTTGGGGTACAACAGATCTAGGGATAGCTAGAGGCAATGCACCTTGAAATCCAGAATCTATCAAAGGAACAAGGGAAAAAAGATGGCCTAGACGTATGGTGCATATGATGCAAGGTGTCTAGCCACACCAAGGATCAGTGCCCTCTGCTAGCAAAATACATCAAGGTTGGGGGACCCAGCCCATTGCGCCCTAGAGAAGCTGCAAGGCTGTGTGGTCCAACATTATGGTGCATTGATTGTCGCATTTCCAGACTACACGATACCAATAGTTGTCCCCATATTGGTGGTTATGTTCCAGAATTAAAGAAACAATGGTGTCGATTTTGCTCCTCTGTCGGACATGACAAGCATAATTGTCGGACCTATGACTTAATGATAGACCGAGGGAGCTTATATAGTGTACAGGTTAACCCTTTGTTGGGACGGTAAATCCTCTCTGTGGATAGAGACGATCCCTCTAGCCCTAGAGTGGGCCTAGAAACAAAGGGACAAGATAAATTGTAGGTTCCTTAATTAATGAATGAAAAGGACAAAGTAGATTGGCCTACCTGATGTCCAATGTTGAAATCACTGTGGTAGTGGTGGCCTCTTAATCTCTGTCTCGACGGGTAACAATTCTTCTGCAACAATGCTCAGATACCTACATGAAGATCAACAAACAAGAGTAGCATACAATACAATGATTTCATTCATAATCAACTAACCAGCCATGGAGGGTTAAGCATATTGTATCAAATACAACACATTAACACAATATGGGAACCCCACAATAGTCATGTATATATATAAAAAGAAGGAGAGTTACAACTGGAGCCTTAACGTCGCAACCTCCTCCACTGGGGTACAGTTGAAGTGTGTCTCAAAGGATCGTCAAGGAATTTGGATGGGATGTAGAAGTAAGCCTAAGCTCTCTCGACAAGGGTCCCTTTAAGTTCTATCCTTCCTAGAAAAATTTCAGGAATTCTCTTCAACATTTCAGCTATAATATGTTCATTTCAGCTCGTCAATGGAAGATGGATTTATTTATAGAGGGAGAGGAGGTGGTTGGGATCCCTACAATGGTGGAAGGGAGGCCTTATCCCTTGGGAGGTTTCCCCAAAAGGCAAAAACAAGAGGCCAAAGAAGGAAGGCCATGGTTATTCAGTCGAACCAGTCTAGATGACTCACCCACGAAGTTGTTATGATGGAGAATTCGCCTCTATTTTTAAAAAAAATTCCATAAACATGCTAGTGCTGGTAACTCACTGGGACAAAGCACCAATGGGTGTGAGGCCCAGTGTTAATCTTCCTCATTGGTGCAAGGTAAGAATAGTCTACTAGCCCCAAGGAAAAAACATTTGTTTCTGAGGGTTTGCATAGGAAATTTTTAACAAAAAGAGTGTTTTCCTCATGGCAAGGGATGAAATGATGGTATTTGCAAGGCATGACACATTGTTTTAGTCGCAGAATGATCCTCGAATGTGCGGAATGGGGATTGCAGGGATAGTGAAAAAATGTTGGGTAATAGATGCCCCCTAAAGCATGAAGTCCAAGAGAGAGGGAGGGGAGAAATGCTTTACAAGAATGCATTCGAACCAAACACCACTATCAGAAGACCTGTAATTACAAATACGACTGATATATTTGACACATGAACATGTGGCATGGGCGCAGCCATCCATAATAGAGTACATAAAAACTAAGATCTGAGGTATGGATGTGTTTTTGTCCCATGATTTGGCAGATTGGTAGACCGAATGACAGGCCAACATCAGGCTAGTCTTTGGCATCCTAGGACCTAGCCTTCCAAGACTCGGAGAGGGCTCTCTCTATTATGCGAATGATTTGAACTTGTTCGCTTTGAAAGATTTATTTTAGGCTATTTTTTAAGTGTAAGTTTGTTTGTTTGTTTTGGGTTGGGGTAAGATGATTAAGTATGATAGGTGGAATGAGAGGCTTTCAAATCAATAAGGCTATGGGGTCAGATGAAGTCGAGGGGGTCTAAATGATGAAGCAGAGTGTATTGGAGGGCCGATTTAGCAAGGTTAATGGATCCTTTAGGTGATGTATGAGGTGTAATGAACATTAAGTTTTTGAAAAAACTAAGAGGTCTTAAACATATGTAATTTTCCAAATCGGGAATAGCTCAGCAAGTCTACTGAAATAAAAATATTTTAAGAATTATATGGATAGAAATGATTTTGAACCTCCTGGATCCCTTAGATCAGCTCATATAAGATCTAAATCCAAAAGGAAAGAAAAAACGAATCAACTAGGTGTGTTAAATAGATCTCCCACAAACTAGTCTAGCTGAAAATCACCCAAAGAGAGGGGTTGCAACTTTATGCAAAGGATTGATTTAGAAATAAGGCAGATCCAATGAAGCACATTAGGAGGCTGATATGGATGTTCATAAATTAGTATTATAACATAAAATCAGATTTATATTATAGCCCATACATTGTACAAGAGAAAGAATGAGACAATACAGGAGAAACCCTCAGAAATAAGGTGTTACAACCATGAGAAAAGATTGGATAACCATGACAGCATTATTTTTAGTAATTGAAGTAGCAGTTTATTAATCTTCAGATCTAGAGTAGATATGTACATAAAAATTTATATCTAATACAGATCCATGTACAAGAAATTTTGATCTATACATTCCCCTTGGGGTTTTGTGAAAAAAATGAAGCACAAAGAGTAGATCTGAGATCTAAGGTTGCAGATCTACAGAATGATTCAGAAATTTCTGAATAATACAATGGTACAGAAGATCAGATCTGAAACTAACATGGATTGGATGGCCAATCCATGGATGACCACAGTGAGAGAAAGAATCCCAACACTGGAGATCTCTCCCCCAAAAGATAGACAAAACACCCTGCAACTGTAGATCTGCAAATAACACTATCCAGGGAGAGAAACAGCACTGTAAGCTTAGAGAATGCCTTGGCCTGATTCCAATGTCTATATTTGAAGCACTATCAGCTAACGAACTCTTCCAGGAAATTAAAATACACACTCACTGTGAAGAGCCACCAGTATAAGCTAGATCTGAGCAGATCTAGTGTCTTCCACTACTGCAACTCACAAGGACAACTCAAATCTCAATAGGAGTAGCACTGTAGGTGTAAGGTGAGCTTGGACTAAAAGCCTGATGTGGAAAAGATAGCACAGGTCTCCTCCAAGAGCTGCTCAAGAAAGGAGGTGGGATTCCTGAACAGGAAGTCCCAACAAGGGATGTCTAAGCAGACAATACCTTCAAAAGATGATAAGCTTCAACAACCCTCTCTTGTTGATCTCCTCCTCCTTTTATAAGACTAGAGTCTTGGAAAAACCCTAAACCACTTTATTGGTTTAGCCCTTTTCACATTTAGAATCTCGTTCTAGAATTCTGTTGTCCCTCAAGGAGGTTCAATGCATCTAGACTGTGATGTTGACTTGGTCAAAGGTGACCCATTCTTGTAATTTAAACCCATTCACACCTGCAAGATGTAATTTACATAGTCTGGATATGTCTCTGTTCACATAGGCATTGATTTATTCTCAGTTTTCAGGATTTTTACATGTCCGCCTTTACAATTTATTCGTCAATCATGAAGTGCAAAAATAAACAAGTGTAAATTAATATTCCAATTAGCTACAAATAATTTAGGAATATTATAGTCTCCCCCTCCCAAATGTAGTTTTTCCTCGAGCAACTGCAAGGTGCTGTGAAATCTCCCCTTCTTCTCTTGTGGCCTCCTCATCCAATAGCCTCCCCCATTGCTCTGAAATTTCTGCAATAGTACTGTCCTCCAATGATCCCTCCTCAATGTGAAAATTGGCCCTTGGTGAATAAACCCAATGGCTCTCATCATGAAAGAATAGAAGGTTGCTATGGGAACCTTCTTGCTGATCCATGGCCTTCTCAAGATAAAAGTGATGACAATCATGGGGAATTTCATGATTCATAAGAGACTCCCATCTCCATGCTATCATCCAGATGAAGTGGATCACCTCCCTACTAGGAAATCCATAGAAAAACTCCTCCACAATACATGTGAGGGGCATGTTCTCAACAAACATATGGCTCACTCTACAAAGAGGCAAGTGATCGATCATAGTGGCCATACAAAATATCATGCTCCCATGGAAGCATGCAATGCAAAAAGAATGGGGAACTCCTTTCCCCAAGGACACATCCAACAAGTGTGTCCCTCCTCCAACCATGCCCCCATCAAAGATAAGGACATCTTCAACTTGTGGGATCACAATTAGAATTATGCTAGCTGCCATGTATGATAAATGAGAAGGAAGATGTTCCCTCATGTGCAACCAGCGTAGTTTTATCCTCAACTGCCATAGAATAGGATATGCAAAGTGCCTTCCCCAACACTTGTATGCTGCCTCATGCCTTTGGAATGCTTGGAGAATGTACATCATACTTGGTGTAAAGGAATCACACCACGAATAATATAATAGCTTTCCAAGATCCTTCAAAGAATGGCCAACATAAAAAAAGTTCATGGCCTTCAGTAGCCCATGAAACCAATCATAAGTAGTGCCCCATTTTAGAGCAATGATCTGTAAACGAGTGTTATAAAAATATAAGCATATAGGAGATACATTATAATGCTCAAAAAGATAAGCCTCTCTATATAATTTTTTTACATCGGTGGGGTAACTCATGGATGATTTCCCTCTCACACTCAATGAGTAAGGAGATGTGAATTACGGCTCCTCCCAAGAGCTATGTTCCTCCTCCTCTACCAAGTAATCCATGCACATCTTTATATGAGAGTGCACCTCTTCTTTGAAACCTTCCCATATGAATCCAACCAAGAGAGTATGATATGCTTTAATAAAACCAATGGGTTTTGAGAGTAGTATCTCATAGGTGGCATCCAGTAGCCTCTCCTTGAGCTTGGAATCACTAACCAACAGAATGAGATTGTAGAAATAGATGACTCCATCAACCACCTTCAACCTTTCATCTTTTACTTCCCCCGCAAGAACCCCCCATGTGAAAAGGTCCTTGGAGTACTCCATCAGGAGTTCGGAATCCCAATAAGGATCCAAGCTCTCGATGAATGACAATGCTATAGAGGTCTAAAATGCTGCCCCTGTCATATCATGGCTCCCTTCCTTGAAATCCTTGATATTAAAGTCACATGTTGGAGCATCATAATATTCATTTTGCTGCCCCATTTGGAGCTGATCTTGCTCAAGACAAGATTGAAGCATATGGAAATCAATTTCCCCTCGGAAAGTCCTTATCTTCCAAAACTTCGTCATTTTGGCCCATATATACAAGAGGGTTAGGGTCCCCTTTCCATCTTCATAAATCTTCTTTTTGAATGAAGAGATCATGGGCTTCCCCAAAGATGTGGAGTTTCCATGTGTCCTCATGCTTATGCCATCACAGATCTCTGATTTCTCCTCTCTCAGCGCTGATATCTGAGTGGAAGTTAGCAATGCCCCTTTTAGGAAATTTCTCATCCCTCTTTTGAATTCATGAGAGATTCTCTGCACTATGCTAGCTTCTCCCAAGGCTTCCTCCTTATCCAAGTATGCATATGCTACCCATATTTGAGAGAACACTTTATATTTCCTCCTATCAAGAGGTGCTCCTGGTAAAGTACCTCCTTGAAAAGAGGTGTTAAGGCATAGAGTGGAATGTGGATGTAGGTAGACAAATTTTCCCTTACCTTTAGTGCATAGGTACTCTTTCCTTCTTTGTGGTTCCAAGCTTTGAAATAGAGAAGGTTTCATGTCCTTCATCTTGTGATGCCCTTCCTCCTCTTTTTCTTCTTCTATCTCCAAGATCTCATCATCTGATAATGATGGTACATGCTGCTCATGTGTGAGTCCTTGTGAAACTCCTTGCCAGAATGCAAGAGTTTCTTTTCTTGGAATAAGTGCTCCAACTTCATCTTCATGAGGTGCTTGAGGTGCTTTTTTTGTGACTGCATTATGATCTCCTGTCTTCTCCTTCTCTTCAATATCTTAAATTATCTCATCATCAATAAGAGACCTTAGATCTTGGTCATCTATTGAAGGAGAAAACTTCATGCTTTCCTCTTGAGAAGAGGACCCTTCACTCAATGGAGATCTTGCCCTTGGCAAGGCATCAAACAAAATTACACCCTCTTCCATCAGCTTTAGAAATGGAGTTGGATTCATATATCCTTCCAACTCATGCAAAAGATTCATCTGATGTGGTTTGATAATGTCAACAGAAGTTTTTACACATGGAGTTTCATCAAACATTTCTATTAATCTTAAAATAAACCTTGCATAAGTAGGTGTATTGGAATTATTCAAGGAAAAAGACTCAAACAACCGCCAATAATATGCTTTAGCTTCAAAATACAATGCTACTACTTTTATGGCTTCAATCTCTGAAACTTGATGTTGTTGCATGAAGTTGTCTAGCTCCTCCACCCAAACCCTGACTGGAAATTTAGGTGATCCATCAAATATAAATAGATAGAATCTATGCTTATCATGTTTCTCCTACTTTATGTCTTTGCCCTCCTTGATCTTGCATAACCCTTGGAATTTCAAATCATCTTTGAACTCCTTGTTTTGACCTTCATACTCCTCCAAATACTCTCTAAGAGTCTCTTTTTTGGGTACACCTCCTTTCTTCCTCTTCATGATGAAATCACAGACAAAATACCGAAGCTTTGGTGATATGGCTGAGTTCAAATATCCATTAGATGAGGATTTAGAATGTTCCTCATGTATATATCTTGTATATTTGATCGGAATATCTTCCTGCTCTTGAAACTTTCTATGAGTAGATCTGATCGGAATATCTTCCTGCTCTTGAAACTTTCTATGAGTAGATCTGATCGGAATATCTTCCTGCTCTTGAAACTTTCTATGAGTTTCACTACTTCTTCTCTCTTCTTCTTGTACAACCTCCTTGGAGAGGTTGTTACCAGATCTAAAAAGTGATGACAGTAAACTCATATTCTTCATCATTATGAACTTGCTCCTTTTTTTACAACAATCTGGCTTCAGGCCATAAGCTGAGCCAAAGATCTTGCTCTGATACCACTGTAATATTCCATATCAGTAATAGCTCAGCAATCCTGCTGAAATAACGCTCTTCTAATAATTATATGCATAGAAATGAGTTTGTAGCTCTTGGATCCCTTAGACTAGCTCATCTAAGATATAAATCTAAAAGGAGAGCAAAGACAAATCAGACTAGGTGGGTTAAACAGATCTCCCACAAACTAGTCTAGCTGAAAATCACCCAAAGAGAGGGGTTGCAGCTTTACGCAAATGATTGCTTCATAAATAACGCAGATCCACTAAATCACATTAGGAGGCTGATATGGAGGTTCCAAAATTAGTATTATAACATCAAATAAGATTTATATTACAACCCATACATTTTACAAGAGAAATAATGAGACAATACAGGAGAAACCCTTAGAAATGAGGTGCTACAACCATGAGAAAATATTGTATAACCATGACAATGTTATTTTTAGTGGCTAAAGCATAAATTTATTTATATTCAGATATAGAGTGGATCTGTACATAAAAAATTAGATCTAATACAGATCCATGTACAAGAAATGCTAATCTATACATTCCCCTTGGGGTTTTGTGAAAAAGATGAAGGAGAGAGTGTAGATTTGAGATCTAAGGTTGCAAATATGCAGAATGATTCAGAAATTTCTGAATAATACAATGGTACAAAATATCATATCTGAAAGTAACATGTATTGGATGGCCAATCCATGGATCACCATAGTGAGAGGAAGAATCCCAACATCGGAGACCTCTCCCCAAGAGATAAACAAAGCACCCTGCAACTGTAGATCTAGAAATAATGCTGTCCAGGGAGAGAAACAATGTTTTAAGCTTAGATAATTCCTAGGCTTGATGCCAATGTCTGGATCTAAAGCACAATCAACTAATGAACTCTTCTAGGAGGTTAAAATACACACTCACTGAGAAGAGCCACTAGTATAAGGTAGATCTAAGCAGATCTAGTGTCTTCCACTGCTATAACTCACAAGGACAAATCAACTCTCAACAGGAGCAGTGATGTAGGTGTAAGGTGATCTTGGCCTAAAATCTTGATGTGGAAAAGATAGCACAAGTCTCCTCCAAAAGCTGCTCAAGAAAGGAGGTGGGATTCCTGAATAGGAAGTCCCGACAAGGGATGTCTAAGCAAAAAATACCTTCAGAAAATGATAAGCTTCAAAAACCCTCTCTTCTTGATATCCTCCTCCTTTTATAATATTTGAGCCTCGGAAAAACCCTAAACCACTTCATTGGTTTAGCCCTTTTCACATTTAGAATCTCCTTCTAGAACTGCGCTGTCCCTCAAGGAGGTTCAATGCATCTACACTGCACTGTTGACTTGGTCAAAGGTGACCCGTTCTTATGATTTAAACCCATTCACACCTGGAAGATGTAATTTACATAGACCAAATATGTCTCTGTTCACATAGGCATTGATTTATTCTTAGTTTTCAGGAGTTTTACATGTCCTCCTTTACAATTTATTCATCAATCATGAAGTGCAAAAATAAACAAGGAAAAATTAATATTCCAATTACCTACAGCTAATTTAGGAATATTACAACATATATAGTCTGAAAGAAATAATTCATGAGGTAGGGCAAACAATTAATCTCTATGAATGATACTCAAACTGATAAACATTTAAGATGAACATTCCAGTGAGACATATAAGCATTAGAACTCCTAACTTTAGAAATTCACCTTCAGCTTTTTGGGAAAACACATAAGATAAAAAAAAAAAAAACTCAATTTATGGAGAGGTAACTCCTAAAAAGCATATATGATATTATCAAGAACTCTGAAATAAATTGGTAAGCATGGACAAAGGGCAATATCGAAATGAGACGTCTTTGTCTTAACCTAATCAATCAATATTCCATAGAAAAGCTTCATAATAAGGTTTTGGAAACTTTAAATAAGTAGGGCATACCATGAATCATATTTATAAGCTAGCATATTAACCATTCATGAAACAAAAACAAGTTTTAATGGGCCTAAGGAGCAATCAAGAATTCCTTAAGATGACTAAAAGAGGAAAACATCAAGGCTATAAAAAACAAGAGGGTTGAGGTGCTTCCATGAGCATGTCTCAACCTATAATTTTCTGATATATAGAAACCAAGAAGAATGAAACAGAAATGAGGACAAGCAAACATTAACAGTTTTAGAAAACATCACCATTCACCAAGCTATGGAATCTTGCAAACATGCTTCTCCATCATCAAGCCAAACAAGCCATTCATTCACTTCATAAAACCAATTTCTTCTCCAAGCTCATAAAACCATGTATTTCTCTGAAACACATCATTTCCCAACTATTTATAATGAATCCCCATGCCTTACAAAACAAAGAAGGAAGAGGGGAGCCATAAACAGTAGCTAGAAGCCTATTGGCTCAAAATAAATATCCTAAGTTGTCCTTGAGGCTTTGCAAAGACCAACGCACAAAAATATCTAAATAAATATATTTTATAACTATAAATGGAAATAAAATTGATTTTAATGCCTAAAATGCCTAAGAAAACTTTCCAAATGCACATTATTCCCAGTCACACATAGGAGTGTAGCACACTGTGTGAAACATTTGAAAACTTGCCAGGAGCGCAGCGCAGAAGTAGACCTTTTTTTTAGAAGTGTTTTGGAGGCCCTCCCGATGTCAAAAAAGGCACTGAGATGGCTCGTTGGAAAGCCCTTGAATTATAATTTTCAGATATACCTTTAGTTTTTCAATATGACTTGTAGAATTTCTCCAAAAAGTTGAAAAGGCCAAGACTTCCAAGAGCGCAACACATGCTCATAAAAGTGGACAGAAAGGTGAAAAAAATGAGTGTTTTTTACCCTTTTGAGGGGTCAAAATAACTCCAATTGAGCTGAAAAATGGTGAGCATGCTCCTCTTGTGTTGGGGAATCTAGAAATGTGTTATGGGTCCTTGGAGACCTGTAGAGAAAATTGGGCCAAAGTTCGAAGCCTAGCTTGGTATTTTTCATCATTTGGTGTCGGGCTCTTGTTTTGGGAAATTTTGAGCTTTTTTCTTGCGAAGTGATCTCTTCATTTATAGTGCTCGATCATTATCCTTTGCAAGCTCAAGTATTTGCTGGACTTCTCTAGTTTTTCCTCTAGATGTATGTTGGATCTCTCAAGCCATTATTCCCTGTTATGCTCAATTTCCATGGCAAGCAGTTCGGTGAGGGGAAATTGTTGTGCTTGGGTTTATTCTTCCTCTCTCTATTTTTCTAATGCTTTTCTAAGACCCATAGTCTTAGGTATATTTCTAGTTTGGCCCTCTTCACCACTATCCTCCTCATAAGTGCCCATGTACTCCTCCAACTGCACTTGTGATCTTTGAGACTCTTTCTGATATTTGAGTGCCCTTGCTTCATAGATGGCCAGCTGGCAATTCATTTTTTTTTTCTACGTCTGCAAAAATTGAATGAGATCCTTAAACATTTCTAACTCAAATTCAAATTCTTTGATCTATGCATTCTGGTCTTGTAGAAGAGAGTTTACTATTCTTGTCTAATTTTCCTCGTCACTATCTATGCCAATGAGCTCAAATTCTCTTTCTTCCTCATGATTGTCCACTTCCTCTTTCACTTGTTGTTTACCTTTGTCTTTCACTGGAGTTGAGGAGGAGTGCATGCACCCTTGCCCTTTGGAGGTAGCAAATACATGTCTCTCTCCTCTTTGATAGGTAATATTGAAAGGTGCAACAAGTTTCACTTTCAAAGCTTGATCACTAGTGACCTTAGGACTGCTTTGCTCTTCATGGATGATCTTTGTGTGTGCATCTTCCTTATCTTGCTCTTGGCTGCCCTTCTGATCAACATCTTCACTATCCTTTATGCCATCATCACTATCAAGATCCTTAGGACTATCCTTATCTATTTTTGCAATGCTAGAGGTGCCTTGATCTTTTTCGGACACATCTTCATTTCCATGACTGTCCTCTTCCTCATCTTTTGACACACTTTATTCATTGTCAAATTGATCCTTTGTATCACTGTTTGCATCCTTTTTAGGGTCATTTTCTTGGATACTTTCATTATTTTTCCCATCACTGCGAGGGTCCTTTCTTTCTTCACTAGGTGAACTCCTTTGGTCGATCTCTACTTCACTTCCCTGCTTATTATCTTCATTATTTGGCCCTTTGTCATTATTTTCTTGCCTACAGTAAACAACTTTAAACTTTGTTTCTTGGTTGTCTTTTCCATTCTTGTCACTATCATTTTTGTTTTCTTCGCTGCTTTCGTATGCCTCCTCCTCACTGTCTTCATATGTATTTTTAGTGTCGTTTTCTTCATCATAAGACCCACTATTTTGGATCTTTTTCTCATTATGGGGCTCACTAATTTCAACACACTCAATTTTGTCACTACCTTTATCAACACACTCAAATTTGTCAACTGCCTTTGTTAATTACTTCGTGGCTATCTTCCTCTCTTCCACCTTCCTCTTCTTCACTTTTTTCTTCATTTTCGTCATCCTTTCCCTCACTGCTTTCTTCTTGGCCATCACTGCTTTCTTCATTTTTTGATTTCTTAGGGGAAGTTGAATGAGGAAGGTCTATTTGAGGGAATGATTCATGTGAAGAAGATGAACCAAGGTCAGTGGAAGGTGATGGAGGTGTGTGAGGAGGATTTTTAGATGTGATGGCAGACTTTACAGAGGAGTGGACTGTGGAGTTGTGAAATCATTGTGGGTGTTGCAAAACTCCTAGGGGATTCCTTGTTTTTATAGTTGGTGTGAGACAATCACTTAGATGATGGAATAATGAAAAATACTTGAGATTTTTTGGGATGGAGGCCTTTTTTGCATGATGGAAGACATTTTCTCAATACTTTTGCAAATATAGTAGGGCATGTGTAGCAGCTTGGTTTTGGTGAAGTGCATGAGGAGCCTTATGTGGTATAAATAGACTCTGGAGAACTTGCACTCACAAGTGAAGTATTTCATGATGATCTTCATTAAGAGAGCATATATTTCCAATAGATGAGAGAAGGGGAACATAGTTTTACAGTCATCTTGAAAACTTGGTTTCAAGAATGGGCGATAGTGGCATAGGTCTAGATACTTTTGTTTAAACCACCTTTCTCCTATGCAAGGAATTCTAGTGGCCCTAAAGATGGCATAGGTGGTCAACTCAAATTTTACCGCGGCTAGGTGTACTTTATGTTTATGAAGGTTTAGGGCAAAGAGCTTGGTCAACCGAGGGTGACTCTGGAGCTTGTGTACCTTTTTATAGAAATCATAGGAGCCCAACTCTTGAAAATAGGTCAAAATAGTAGGGGAGGTTATCAAATCTTCAGTGTTTATAGGTTCAAACCTATTTGGCATCCCTCCCTTCCTTTGCTACTTTTTAGGCCTTTGAGTCACCTCATCTATGTCAACATTCTCTTCTTCAGAAATTTTATCTTTCTTTCCCCTGCCTCAAGATCCTTAAAGAGAAATGGCACTTCTAGTGAAATGATGTGGAAAGGGAACAAAGGAGATGATGAGTTCTCTGACTAGGTCCACGCATAGCAGTGTGTAGGTTAAGTGTTGCTTTTTAGGATTTAACTTCCCTATCTAACACCAAATCTCAAAGTTATTAGTGGCCTTATCTTTAGAAAACCATGCAAAAGGAGGAAAAGGTTCAAAATACCTCTTAAAGCACCTCCACAGTAGAGAAAATGGCTCAAAAAGTAGGTTGCAGAATAGTGGCAGGAGTGCAGCATAGTGGCAGGAGCACAACACAGTGGTCAGGCAGCTCGGGTCACCCTGAATGGGCATGTCGTGGAAAGTCTGGAGTAGTGGCAGGAGTGCACCATAGTGGTCGAGTAGCACGGGTCACCCTAAACAACCCTGTTGTGTAGAGTCTAGAGTAGTGAAATGAGCACAACACAATTATTTTAGCATCTGAAGCAGTGGCAAGAGGGCATCATAGTGGTCGAGCGAATCAGGTCACTCGTAAACGTGCCCTCGTTCAGCGGCTGCAGTAGTGGGAAGAGCGCAACATGGTAGTCGGGTCACTCTTGAATAGGCTTGTTGTGTAGATTCTGAATGCCAGGTACAAACGCAAGAGAACAACACCAATCTACAAGAGCACAACGCGCAGTGGAGATTTACACTGGGAGACTCTTCAGGCGCGTAGCATGACTCTACAGGATTGCAACACCTGAACAATTTCACCCGAGGACTTCTAGCAGAAAAAATTGAAAACCCTCAGTTTGTGTGCAAATGAGAAAAGGAGCAGGGAGATGTTGCTTTGTAGGGGTTTTATACCTTTTGGTAAAAATAAAAGTTGAAACCCTCTTTACAAGGCTTTTCCTCTTTTCCCATTTCTCATTGTCTTTTAACTCATGCTTGCCCCTTTTGAAAATTTGAACATGCTTCTAAATTTTTTCTTTTTTAGAAAAAGAACCTTGAACTAACATTTCTTACTTCTTTTGGCTGATATTGTTCATCATTTTTCTACCTTTCGTGTAGTAGAGTATTTATTTTCTTGTCTGCCCTTTTTGCTCTTCTTTAAAAACTATGATTTTTTCCTTTTGCTAAGGTGAATTTAGTGCTTGTCTGCCAAACCCTATAAGGTAGCTTGAAAACCCTTGAAACCATTTGCTATGATGAAGGAGGTTTATTTGTCACTATTTTGACCTTCTTTGTCTATCTTCCTAGGATACTAAGTTTTTAGTGGTGCCTTAGAAAAACAAACATTGTTATCCTATGAGTTGTCAAAGAGACACTTATCAAACTCACTATTTATGTGTAAAAGCCTACAATGATCACTTGAAGGGTTTTAGATGTTCTTTGCCTTTGTAACCTTAGCATTGCTCTATTTCTTGGTCAAAACAGTCATGAATCTTGATTCCCATCAAACACATACCTTATTGCTTTCTTCTAGGTTGTGAATGGTCCTCTCATGATTATCCTCCTTTTTTACCTTACCTCATGGCTGATGTGATGGATTTTTGGTCTTCTTTGTAGGAATGTAAGAAAAGGGCAGTTGTCCCTCTACAAGATTCATGCTTGAAGCCAAACAACTTTTTAATGATCTTTTTTATTGATGTACAGTGTTGCTTGTGTGCCACTGTCTTTTAGGACCTGCATGGATCTTTTGATGGGTAACACTTCATACACTCTCTCATGAGACCATGATCTTGCTTGTAAACTTAAGCCTATTTGTATTTTCCTACCATCTGTGGATGCCTTTATGAGTGTAATATTCCTATTTTAATATGAATACTCAATTTCATTTTGTTTTCTCTGTTCAAAAAATAATTATGTAAAGGAGGGTCAAAAACTCCTAATAAAAGAAAAAATACATGCCCAATGTGAATAGAGGCAAATCAGGGTTGTCTTAATAAAATCCACTTGTGTGTGAAACAGGATTGAGCTATTTGACTGGGTCAATAGGACCAAATCACAATAGAGTCCAGATGCATTGAACCTCCTAGATGATCAGCGCAGTTCTAGAAAGAGGTCCTCCATGTGAAAAGGGTTAAATAAGTGAAGGTGGTTTAGGGTTTTGGCAAGCTCTCATCTTATAAAAGGAAGGGGAAGGAAACATGTTGAGGTTGTTCTTGATTTGAATTCTAAATTTCTGTCTGTTTAGACAAACATATTTCTTGGTTGCTTAGCCTAGATTGCATTGGAATTTCTTGTTTAGAAGTTCCATCTCTTCCCATTGAGGAGCTCTTGGGAGAGCTTGTATTGCTTGTCCACTATTTGGTTGTAGACCAAGATTCGACTTCCAACTACAATGTAGATCCAGTGAGGGTTTGCTTGCTTTTGTAAGCTACAACAAGTGGAAATATTGATCTGTCCAGATCTAGCATATATTGGAGCCTCTTCTCAGTGAGTGTGTCTTTTAACCTCCTGGAAGAGTGTAACCATTGTTTGAGCTTAAGTTTTGATCTTGGCATTAGGCCAAAGTATTCTACATCACCATCTGTGTAGTTCCTTGAAGAGGCTGCGTCCTTTTTGTAGGCAGAGTTGTAGTGGGGTTTTTGTATCAGCTTGGAGGAAAGATCTCTCGTGAAAGGGACCCTTCCATTCATTGTTGTGATCCATGGATTGGCCAACCAATCCATGTTTATTTCAGATCTGATCTACTCTGTATCATATGCTTCAGAAATTTCTGAAGGTTACTACAGATCTGTGGCTTAAATCTTAGTTCTATTCATTGATATCCATCTTTTGCTGAGATCCCCAAGGGGAGTGTTAAGAAGAGCCTCTTTGGCATATGGATCTATAAAATATCTATATTCTTATGTAAATATCTGCCCTAGGTCTAAGATATAATTAAATATTGTTTCAGCCCCTAAAAATTACTCTGTAAATCTCATTCTCACATTTTCTTGTGTTGTAGTATCTCATTTTAAAGCCTTGATCCCTGTAAAACTTCTGTCTCTATCTGATATATTGCATAAATCATATCACAAGTCTGATTTACTATTTTTAATATTTATTTTCATCTAATTCCTTCATAAAGTTACGCTGTGTATGCTTCAGTCACATTCTGCATACTCTAGGTCATGGGAAATCAACATTTTTAAGCCATTGCGGGAGTGGGAGATCTGTTTAACTTAGTTAGAATGATTTTTTAAAGATGAAATTTGTTATGTGAGTCCCTCAGGACATAAGATAATATATCCAACCGTCACTTTCCTCTGTTTTTATGCAAATTTCTGAAAATAACCTTTTTAGGGCTTAAATCACTGTTTTTCCCCACATTGGGTTGAAGGGATAGATAAATTTCCTTGCTGTTGCATATATTACTGGTAGTGAAGTGTTTATTAACACATAACATGTGTTATTAGCCTACTATTACTCCAGTATAGTGTTTATATATTGTTGCAATCCCTCATTGGACAATTATCAAGCCATATTAGGTGTGGGAGGCCTGTTTTCCTCACCTAGTTTGTTTGGTTTCTGATCTCCTCTTGGAATTGGGTCTTAGATTATCAAATATAAGGAATCCAATGGCTGATATCTATTTCTGAAGCACACATCCCTAAAAAATGTGTTTTTCATGCCCATTTTGCTAAGCAGTCCCTTTTGGGATATTACAGTGGTATCAAAGCATCTTTCTTGGCTCAGCCTATGAGTCTCAGCCCAACAAGATAAAATAAATTCAGAATGATGGAGAGGATGAGATTACTCTCATATTTTTTCAGATCTAAGAACAGCCACTCCAAAGAGGTTAAATAGAAGAGAGAAGACAGTTGTAGTGAGACCTCTCGAATGTTTCAAGAAGAAGAAGAAGAAGGACTAGGCACTTCCTATTCTCATAGAGGGAGTGGAGAGCAAGAAGAGCACTTAGAACTTGAGATTCTAAGTAGCTACTTGACAAAGTACAAATGTCATTCTAGAGCCTTCAAGGAGACTCTAACTTTTCCTCAATTCATCCAGATAAAGGAAGAGGAGAGACCTTGCAGTAAAAGGGTGATCAAGAGATTTGAGGGAGAGAACTCCTCACTACATCTTGAGAAAATTTTCATCAGCACTATGACAGTGATCTGATAATGGAAGTACCTGAAAATGTGTGCAAGGTATCCATTTCCATTAAAATAAATGTATGCAAAATTCTCCATGTCTTGTTGCATAAAACAACTACTTGGATCTAATCCAAAGATTGTCTGTAAGGGAATTTACTAGATATGTCACCTATGATAAAAGGATGAGATCCAGAGGCTACCTGGCCCTTTACAGACTCTGTCTTTAGAACTAGTAGAAGTTAACACTCAATTTCCATTAAATTATATGTGCAAACTGTTATTCAAGTCTTGCAATTGAAACCAAGTGTTTTTGGTAGCTGTAAAAGAGTTTATGTGTGAAGGCAAGTTAATGTGATTTTCTATTAAACATATTAAATCAGAAATTTTCCGCAAGATAACTTAAGCACAACATGACACAGATGTTTGATGAGAATTTCACCACTCCTGGGCTACGTCTGTTGGATAAAGCCTCCTAAAATGAGCTTATCCCCTTGTATTAAAATGATTTCAAATGCTAATACAAGTTTAAAAGTGTCTCAATAGGAAAATATGAATGCAAATACTGATTTAGAATGTATGAAAAAGCTAAGAATGCCTTTCCAAATTTACTAAACTGTGAAGAATTACCATAAAGAGTGATTTCTTCAAGAAGGCCCTAACGGATCTTTGAACTCCTCTGTAGATTTTTAGGTTGTAGAAGTCCTCAAACAAGTCTAAAAACTCTTTCATTGGGTTCAAAAGGTCTAAATTATCTGAAAATTATCTTTGGTTCACCTCAAACAGAGAGGTACGACTCAAAACAACTCCAACAAAAAATTGGCCATAGTGGCCCTGAAAGCTCTCCTGAATTTTTTTGACCTCTAAAAGTCTTCAAACAGAAATGAAACCTATTCCAATGGCTCTGAAATGCTGAAAATAGTGGAACATGACTTTTGGTTCACCTCAAATGGTTAACCACAGCTCAACACAACTCTATTAGCAAAATGGCTCTAGTGGCTCAAAAAGCTTTTTTGAAGCTAAACAGGCTGAAAATCAGCTCCAATGGCTCTTAAACCTGTCTCAGTGGATTTAGAATGCTGAGAAGACCTGAAATCGAAAAACAATTCGCTCAGAAAGGTTCTCCCTACTAAATGTTATGGCCAAAACAAATTTTGTCCAGTTTGTCCTAAACAAACTCCACCAAATGTGCAGACACTGCCAGTTAAGACCGATAAATTTGGCCAAATCCGCAAGAATGGCATGCTCCATCAGATTTTTCAGAACCAACAATGTTAAAAATAAATGCGAGTGGGTAGTGGTCACATTGTAAACTCCGTTTAAACCGCCACCAAAAATGGTTAACTAACCCCCGCATTAAGCTAACTCCGAAATTTGATAAACTGTGACATATAACATTTGTTGGAGCGGCCACATGGTGGTGTTATTTAACCACCCATACCTACTATAGTTAGGCCTTCTAACACATGAACTCTGAGCTAGCCCCTTTTCCCTCCAGTGGCATACATTTTAAAACTTAAATAATATTTGCGCTCCAATATAAATAAGAATTGCTGCCGTGGTGTAATGGTAAGACATCCGATTGATATACGAGAGGTCCAGGGTTCAAACCCGTGAACTACCAAAAAATTTTGAACTTCCAAATTTCACTGACCAGGGGGCTACGTGATGCCCTCCGAGCCTACCACATGCCAGCCCATGGTTGGTCAAAAAGTTGAAAATTCAAACTTTGATCAAATCACAAATTGACACTTGTCACTGTTAGATTGTACTAGATGGTGGAATATTTCAAGGAATATTCCAAAAAATATTTTGAGGAATATTCCTTTTTTAATTTTCCAAAATTTGGAAGTCAAACCTGGTCAAACTAAATTTTTACAGTTTACTGAAAATTTCAAACCTGCATAACTTTCACATACAGTGTCGAATTTGAGTGTCGTTCACGGTGTTAGGATTTTATCGCCAATTCCTATCCAGTCATTCTGGTTGCAAGTGTTTTTGAACACTTTAAATTTTGAGCTTTTTCCATAGCTTAGATTTGAGCTCCTGATCACACCTCCCAAATGAGAAGCTTTCAGACCCAAAAAGCTCACTGAAATCCAGATACTGAACTGTAGTACATAAAATGAGAGAATAGGGTGAAAATGTGAAGTTGGGAAACACTTTTTGCCCTTTTTTGACGTTGAAAATTGTAATTTTCTATGATTTTCAACTTCAACTCCACTAAACTCATATTTTTATTGCAAATTATGCTTTGACATAAAAACAAGAATTGTAGAGAATTGTCTTACCTCCATACCCATATTTAAAAAAAAAATATTGACATATAGAGGGGTAAATTTCTTGTTTACTAACTGCATATACTTGAAATTTTCAGGCAAACATAAATAGTCACTTTATTATCCTTTAATTTTTTTAGGGAAGGTTATTCATTTTTTGGAAAAAAACCATAGCATCATAATTTGCATATATTGCACTAGTGCACACACTATTTTTCGGTAATTTTTGGATTAAATCACTATTTTTTATTATTTTTTGAAATGGACGAAGACAAAAAAACAGTGATGTTTCAGTACATTTTATCATCCTTTGATTTTCTTTTCAATGTGATCATCAATAAGAAAAATGAGAGTACCCTCTTGAAGTAGACAGGGAGAGGAAGTGCAGTATGATTTTTTTGAATTTTTTGGTGTCCTCATTTGAAAGTTATTGAATTTTCATTCAGTGCAATTTTTCGAACAATGAAATTCCACAGTGACACAGTTTAGTAAAATATTAATTTAAAAAATTGAATTTTTTAATGAAACTCCACAAATCTCATATCATCAGAAACTAGATTCAGAGATGAATCTAATGGTACTTTGTCCGACATATAACATTTTTTTTTTGTATGTTTTCTGCCCCTCCAAAGTTGCAGGTTCCTGAAAACTGCAGAATTTTCTGTGTTTTTCGTTGACTAGAAACTCTCGGCCGAGATAATGTCTCGGACGAGAAATTTATAAAACTCTCGACCGAGAGTTTAACTTGCCTAAAGTTACATTTAAACGCACGGCCAAACTCTCGGCTGAAAGTTTAAAAAACTCTCGGACGAGAGTTTGCGCCCGAGAGTTTACCCGATGAAACTCTCGGCCGAGAGTTTAGAAACTCTCGTATGAGAGTTTTAAAAACTCTCGTATGAGAGTTTTAAAAACTCTCGTATGAGAGTTTTAAAAACTCTCGTATGAGAGTTTTAAAAACTCTCGTATGAGAGTTTTAAAAACTCTCGTATGAGAGTTTTAAAAACTCTCGTATGAGAGTTTTAAAAACTCTCATCAGAGAGTTTTATTCCTATAATAAAACACAACAAATTTTAATTAAGTTTTTAGAATTGGTACGTTATATAATTTAAATAGTACTTTATTAAAATTAAAAAATGATATAAAATAATAAAATTATAATTTTATTTTAAATTATTTTATTATTATTAATGATAAAAATACATGAAGATTTAATTAAATAAAATTTGTTACAATATTTTGTAATATCAATGTTATATAAAAAACTAAAAATATTTTTATATAAAACTAATTTATATATTAATATAAATAAAATAAAATTCTAAAACATAAATCAAAATAAAAACAACTATATATAATTTATATAATATTTTTTTTGAAATTAATGAATAAATTTAAATTTAAAAACAATTGACTAAATGCAATGAGGTGATAAAGGAGACAATGCATAGCACCTTAATATCGTTATAAATTCTTGGAAATCTCGAGAAATTTTTGAAGTGAGATGAACTTCTTGGAATGGGTCACTTTATCTTCCACTTCAGTTTCACACAATTAACTTGAAAGGAAGTCTATTTTCCTAGGTATGGATGTAAGGGAATGAACAATACTATTTGAACATTGAGTGAGATGCCCTTCTTGGAATGGGTCCTCCTATATTCCACTTTAGTTTCACAAGATTAAATTGAAATGAAGTTTATTTTCCTAGGTATGTATGTAAGGGGATAAAGAATATTATCCGAAAAGGAAATGAATGTTAAGTGTGACATTCCAAGTAGAAGTGTATGGGATTGGAGAATTATGTTATTGCAGAAAACTAACCCTTGACCCCTTAACCCTTGACCCCTTAAACCCTAATTCCTAACCCCTAAACCCTTAACCCCCTAAACCTTAAACCTCTAAACCTTTAACCCCTAACCCATTTACCCCCACTAAACCTCTAAATCCCTAACCCATTTAACCCCTAAACCCTTAACCCCTACCCCTAACACGTTAACCCCTAACCCATTTAAGCACCTAAACCCCAAAACCCCTAACTCTTAACCCCTAAAATACTTAACTGCTAAATCCCCTAACCCCTAAACCTCTAAACCAATCCTAACCCATTTAACCCCCTAAACCTCAAAACCCCTAACCCCTTAAACCCTAATTCCCAACCCCTAACCAATTCAATACCCTAAACCCCTAAAAACCTAACCCATTTAAGTGTTTATTCCATTTAACCCCCAAAACCCTAACCCCTAACCCCTAAAATCCTTCACTGCTAAATCCCCTAAACCTCTAAACCTATAACCCATTTAACCCCCTAAACCCTAAACCTCTAAACCCTTAACCCCTAATTCCCAATCCCTAACCAATTCAACACCCTAAACCCATAAAAACCTAACCCATTTAACCCCATTAACCCCTAACTTCTAACCCCTAAAATCCTTAATTTCTAAATCCCCTAACCCCCTAAACCTCTAAACCAACCCTAACCCATTTAACCCCCTAAACCCTAAACCTATAACCCCTTAAACCCTAATTCCCAACCCATAACCCATTCAACCCCTTAAACACCTAAACCTCTAACCCATTAACCCTTGACTCCTTAAACACTAATTCCTAACCCTTAACCCATTTAACCCCCTAAGCCCTAAACCTCTAAACCCTTAACCCCTAACACATTTACACCTACTAAACCTCTAAACCCCTAAATGCTAAACCTCTAAACCCTTAACCCCTACCCCTAACTCGTTAACCCCTAACCCATTTAAGCCCTTAAACCCCAAAACCCCTAACCCCTTAAACCCTAATTCCCAACCCATAACCATTGACCCCTTAAACCCTAATTCCTAACCCCTAAACCCTTAAGCCCTAATTCCCAACCCCTAACCAATTCAACACCGTAAACCCCTAAAAACCTAACCCATTTAAGTGTGGATTCCATTTAACCCCCAAAACCCTAACCCCTAACCCCTAAAATCCTTCACTGCTAAATCCCCTAACCCCCTAAACCTCTAAACCTGTAACCCATTTAACCCCCTAAACCCTAAACCTCTAAACCCTTAACCCCTAACCCCAAAAACCCTAATTCCCAACCCCTAACCAATTCAACACCCTAAACCCCTAAAAACCTAACCCATTTAAGTGTGGATTCAATTTAACCCCCAAAACCCTAACCCCTAACCCCTAAAATCCTTCACTGCTAAATCCCCTAAACCCCTAAACCTCTAAACTTGTAACCCATTTAACCCCCTAAACCCTAAACCTCTAAACCCTTAACCCCTAAAACCCTAATTCTGAACCCCTAACCAATTCAACACCCTAAACCCCTAAAAACCTAACCCATTTAACTCCATTAACCCCTAACTTCTAACCTCTAAAAATCCTTAACTGCTAAATCCCCTAACCCCCTAAACCTATAACCCCTTAAACCCTAATTCCCAACCCATAACCCATTCAACCCCTTAAACACCTAAACCTCTAACCCCTTAACCCTTGACCCTTAAACCCTAATTCCTAACCCATAACCCATTTAACGCCCTAAACCTTAAACCTCTAAACCCTTAACCCCTACCCCTAACCCGTTAACCCCTAACTTCTAACCCCTAAAATCCTTAACTGCTAAATCCCCTAACCCCCTAAACCTATAAACCAACCCTAACCAATTTAACCCCCTAAACCCTAAACCTATAACCCCTGAAACCCTAATTCCCAACCCATAGCCCATTCAACCCCTTAAACACCTAAACCTCTAACCACTTAACCCTTGACCCCTTAAACCCTAATTCCTAACCCCTAACCCATTTAACCTCCTAAACCCTAAACCTCTAAACCCTTAACCCCTAACCCATTTACACCCACTAAACCTCTAAAACCCTAACCCATTTAACCCCTAAACCCTAAACCTCTGAACCCTTAACCCCTACCCCTAACCCGTTAACCCCTAACCCATTTAAGCCCCTAAACCACAAAACCCCTAACCAATTCAACACCCTAAACCCCTAAAAACCTAACCCATTTAAGTATGGATTCCATTTAACCCCAAAAACCCTAACCCCCAACCCCTAAAATCCTTCACTGCTAAATCCCCTAACCCCCTAAACCTCTAAACATGTAACCCATATAACCCCCTAAACCCTAAACCTCTAAACCCTTAACCCCTTAAACCCTAATTCCAAACCCATAACCCTTGACACCTTAAACCATAATTCCTAACCCCTAAACCCTTAACCCCCTAAACCCTAAACCTCTAAACCCTTAACCCCTAACCCATTTACCCCCACTAAACCTCTAAACCCCTAACCCATTTAACCCTTAAACCCTAAACCTCTAAACCCTTAACCCCTACCCCTAAGACATTTAAGCCCCTAATTCCCAACCCCTAACCAATTCAACACCGTAAACCCCTAAAACCTAACCCATTTAAGTGTGGATTCCATTTAACCCCCAAAACCCTAACCCCTAACCCCTAAAATCCTTCACTGCTAAATCCCCTAACCCCCTAAACCTCTAAACCTGTAACCCATTTAACCCCCTAAACCCTAAACCTCTAAACCCTTAACCCCTAACCCCTAAAACCCTAATTCCCAACCCCTACCCAATTAGACACCCTAAACCCCTAAAAACCTAACCCATTTAACCCCATTAACCACTAACTTCTAACCCCTAAAATCCTTAACTGCTAAATCCCCTAACCTCCTAAACCTCTAAACCAACCCTAACCCATTTAACCCCCTAAACCCAAAACCTATAACCCCTTAAACCCTAATTCCCAACCCATAACCCATTGAACCCCTTAAACACCTAAACCTTTAACCCATTAACCCTTGACCCCTTAAACACTAATTCCTAACCCTTAACCCATTTAACCCCCTAAACCCTAAACCTCTAAACCCTTAACCCCTAACCCATTTACCCCATTTAGTGTGGGTAAATGGGTTAGGGGTTAAGGGTTTAGAGGTTTAGGGTTCAGGGGGTTAAATGGGTTAAGGGTTAGGAATTAGTGTTTAAGGGATCAAGGGTTAATGGGTTAGAGATTTAGGTGTTTAAGGGGTTGAATGGGTTATGGGTTTGGAATTAGGGTTTAAGGGGTTATAGGTTTTGGGTTTAGGGGGTTAAATGGATTAGGGTTGGTTTAGAGGTTTAGGGGGTCAGGGGATTTAGCAGTTAAGGATTTTAGTGGTTAGAAGTTAGTGGTTAATGGGGTTAAATGGGTTAGGTTTTTAGGGGTTTAGGGTGTCTAATTGGTTAGGGGTTGGGAATTAGGGTTTAGGGGTTAGGGGTTAAGGGTTTAGATGTTTAGGGTTTAGGGGGTTAAATGGGTTACAGGTTTAGAGGTTTAGGGGGTTAGGGGATTTAGCAGTGAAGGATTTTAGGGGTTAGGGGTTAGGATTTTGGGGGTTAAATGGAATCCACACTTAAATGGGTTAGGTTTTTAGGGGTTTATGGTGTTGAATTGGTTAGGGGTTGGGAATTAGGGCTTAAGGGTTTAGGGGTTAGGAATTAGGGTTTAAGGGGTCAAGGGTTATGGGTTGGGAATTAGGGTTTAAGGGGTTAGGGGTTTTGGGGTTTAAGGGCTTAAATGGGTTAGGGGTTAACGAGTTAGGGGTAGGGGTTAAGGGTTTAGAGGTTTAGCGTTTAAGGGTTAAATGGGTTAGGGGTTTAGAGGTTTAGTGGGGGTAAATGGGTTAGGGGTTAAGGGTTTAGAGGTTTAGGGTTTAGGGGGTTAAATGGGTTAAGGGTTAGGAATTAGTGTTTAAGGGGTCAAGGGTTAATGGGTTAGAGGTTTAGGTGTTTAAGGGTTGAATGGGTTATGGGTTGGGAATTAGGGTTTAAGGGGTTATAGGTTTAGGGTTTAGGGGGTTAAATGGGTTCGGGTTGGTTTAGAGTTTTAGGGGGTTAGGGGATTTAGCAGTTAAGGATTTTAGGGGTTAGAAGTTAGGGGTTAATGGGGTTAAATGGGTTAGGTTTTTAGGGGTTTAGGGTGTTGAATTGGTTAGGGGTTGGGAATTAGGGTTTAAGGGGTTATGGGTTAAGGTTTTAGAGGTTTAGGGTTTAGGGGGTTAAATGGGTTATAGGTGTAGAGGTTCAGGGGATTTAGCAGTGAAGGATTTTAGGGGTTAGGGGTTAGGGTTTTGGGGGTTAAGTGGAATAAACACTTAAATGGGTTAGGTTTTTAGGAGTTTAGGGTGTTGACTTGGTTAGGGGTTGAGAATTAGGGTTTAAGGGGTTAGGGGTTAAGGGTATAGGGGATAGGAAATAGGGTTTAAGGGGTCAAGGGTTATGGGTTGGGAATTAGGGTTTAAGGGGTTAGGGGTTTTGAGGTTTAGGGGGTTAAATGGGTTAGGATTGGTTTAGAGGTTTAGGGGGTTAGGGGATTTAGCAGTTAAGTATTTTAGGGGTTAGGAGTTAGGGGTTTTGGGGTTTAGCTGCTTAAATGGGTTAGGGGTTAACGTGTTAGGGTTAGGGGTTAAATGGGTTAGGGATTTAGAGGTTTGGTGGGGGTAAATGGGTTAGGGGTTAATGGTTTAGAGGTTTAAGGTTTAGGGGGTTAAGGGTTTAGGGGTTAGGAATTAGGGTTTAAGGGGTCAAGGGTTATGGGTCAAGGGTTAAGGGGTCAAGGGTTAGTTTTCTGCAATAACATAATTCTCCTATCCCATACACTTCTGCTTGGAATGTCACACTTAACATTCATTTCCTTTTCGGATAATATTCTTTATCCCCTTACATCCATACCTAGGAAAATAAACTTCATTTCAATTTAATCTTGTGAAACTAAAGTGGAATATAGGAAGACCCATTCCAAGAAGGGCATCTCACTCAATGTTCAAATAATATTGTTCATTCCCTTACATCCATACCTAGGAAAATAGACTTCCTTTCAAGTTAATTGTGTGAAACTGAAGTGGAATATAAAGTGACCCATTCCAAGAAGCTCATCTCACTTCAAAAATTTCTCGAGATTTCCAAGAATTTATAACGATATTAAGGTGCTATGCATTGTCTCCTTTATCACCTCATTGCATTTAGTCAATTGTTTTTTAAATTAAAATTTATTCATTAATTTCAAAAAAAATATTATATAAATTATATATAGTTGTTTTTATTTTGATTTATGTTTTAGAATTTTATTTTATTTATATTAATATATCAATTAGTTTTATATAAAAATATTTTTAGTTTTTTATATTGTGTTCATAGGGAAATAGTTGAACTAACATTACCAATACTGCCTACCAAAACAAGGTAATGACTTGAGATTATATCAAAATGAAAAGGGGTCTCATCAAGAGCCAACTTGATCAGTTTAATTGCAACTAGTGAATGGCATTGTCATCATTTTGTTACCAAGCCAAGACAATGGATTTTAAGTAAATAAAAATATGATACAAAAAGAAAATTTCAAAAAAGTTAGAATTCATTTTTGGAAATTGTAAGAAAAACTGGATGGGACAATGAATCATTGCTGGGTAAAGGTTAACCCTGCCAAAAGCTTAAATTTCTTATTGGAATAAAG
>CM076569.1:16938597-17197073 GCA_034641835.2 Pinus albicaulis
GGGGAGGTACGGGTGACTCAGCCTCTCGATCCGTATCAGGGGCCGCAATATACAGAACCGGTGGATAGTCGGGAGGACGCTCAGATGATGGACCACCTCTATCAGATGACCGCCGGAAGGCGGGAAGATTATATCAACCCGACCGCAACAGGATCTATCAGTTGGCGGAGTGTGCAGAGCTCAGAACTCGGATCCGAGCTTGCATGGGAAGATTGGCAGCAGGGGGGATACGAGACCACCACGCGGCGATGTGCCGCCATCGCGCAGGTCCGGTGGGTGGGGACCGAGATCCGCGGGTACCCCACTTTGTCAAACATGCAAGCAGTGAATACTTTTATCCTCAAGGTGGAGGAACGGGTCCCAGAAGAACGCCGGATACCCCTGATGAATGTGGCTCTGAAGTCAACGTCAGGACGATGGTGGAACAATCACCGCAACACTCTGTTACGATGGGAGCTGGTGGCGGATGCCTTGCGGGCACGCTTCAAGGAGGATAAAGGGCCCTGTATTACACTTAAGCACCATGGCGACTCAGACCCACGACAGCACTTGCGGGCGTGCGAGGAACAGTGGCGCAACGCCAGGTACCCTGAGGAGTTATGGGTCCACAGATTTATACACCCCCTGGGTACAATCCCCCAGGCCTGGTACCTAGCAGAAGAGCGGAGACGGGGAACCCGCTCTTGGCAAGCAGTTGCGGAGAAGTTCGTCCAGAGTTTCTCATTTGAAGGGGAGACGGCACAGGAATCTCAGGCCCTACAAGCCGTTAAGGAGGTTCTATTTTTCCGCCAGCCCGAGCCCAATGAGGGACCGGTGGCGTCACGCTCAGGGGTGAAGAGCGAGGTGGTTTGCCAACGGGTTGACGGCGAACCAGGGGACGACAGTCTGGAGGACCTGAGGCATCTCCATTTTGACGAGAAGGAGGGCGAGCGGAGTGTCCGCGACGAGCCAACGACAGAAGGAGTCCATTTGCAGCCCCTAAAGACAAAGAAGCTCAACATAGGAACGGAGGAGAAACCGAAACTGGCAACAGTGGGAGATTACTGGGACGCGGAGACGACCAGGGAAATTTTCAGCCTCCTTCGGGAGTATGAAGACCTATTCCCATCTTCAGTTGCGGACCTGAAGGGGATCAAAGGGGATTTGGGTGAGATGCGCATCACACTGAAACCAGGAGCCAGGCCGGTCAAGCACCGACCCTACCGATTAAATCCACGCATCAAAGAGAAGGTAAAGACGGAGATCGATAAAATGCTGGCTGCAGGTCTCATCTTTCCGGTAGAGGAAGCGGAGTGGGTAAGTCCCATTGTCATCCAGAACAAGAAGGATAAAGCAGAGATTCGGGTCTGCGTAGATTATCGAAGTTTGAACAATGCTTGTATTCACGATCCATTTCCCACTCCCTTCAGCGACGAAGTACTAGATCATGTCGCGGGAAACGAAGCTTACTCTTTCACGGATGGGTTCTCGGGCTACCATCAGGTGCGCATCGCTGAAGAGGACAAGGCAAAGACAACATTCACAACCGAGTGGGGATCATTCGCATACCATGTCATGCCGTTTGGACTAAAGAACGCACCAGCTGTGTTTTCTCGGATTGTTATTGCTGCTTTCCGGGAGTATATTCACAAATTCCTGGAAGTCTATATGGATGATTGGACCGTTTACAGCTTGCTGAAGAAACACACCTCCCTGTTGCGTGTTATGTTCGATCGGTGTCGCCAGCTGCAGATTTCCTTGAATTTGAAGAAATGTATTTTTGCAGTACCATTCGGCACCCTCTTGGGTCACGTGGTGTGTAAGCAAGGGGTCTGTGTTGATCCCGCCAAGGTCGCCGTTATTGTCCACATGGAGGCCCCCGAGAACGTGAAGCAGTTGCGGGCATTACTCGGGCACACTGGATACTACAGGCGTTTTATCCGCAACTACGCCAAAATCACGGCCCCTCTGGAGAAACTGTTGCGGAAGTCGGAATCTTTTGAATGGACAGTAGAGTGCAGGAAGGCACTGGACACATTGAAAGAGAAATTGGCGACGGCACCCATTCTCGTTCATCCAAACTGGGATAAGCAGTTCCATGTGCACATTGATGCGTCCGGGATTGCACTTGGCACCGTATTAGCGCAACCCGGGGAAACTACAGTTGACCACCCGGAATATTTCGCCAGCCGACGCCTATCTAATGCGGAGAAGAATTATACCACGACCGAGCGGGAGGCGCTGGCAATGGTGTACTCCCTCCAGAAGTTCCGTCACTACCTCCTGGGCGGGAAGTTTACATTTTTTACGGACCATTCGGCCTTAAAATATTTGGTCAATAAACCTGTGTTGGAGGGAAGGATTTGCCGGTGGCTTCTCCTTTTTCAGGAGTTTACGTTCGATGTAATTGTCAAACCGGGCCGGCTAAATGTCGGGCCTGATCATTTATCCAGACTAGAGTCGGGGGAAAACGATGGTCCGTTGGATGATCAGCTTCCGGATGCTGATCTGTTTCGCATTGAAGCGATTCCAGACTATCTGGCTGACATTGCCACATATCTGACCACAGGACAGTGCCCCGAGGATTACACGCCGCTTCAGAAACGCCACTTGGTCGTCCGAGCGGCCGACTATCAATTGATCGCAGGGCAGCTGTACAAGCTGGGCCTGGATGAGGTGTTGCGCAGGTGTGTTCTTGACCATGAACGGGAAGCGGTGATGTGGGAATGTCACAGCAGAGTTGCGGGAGGACACGTGGGGGCTAAACCCACCGCAAGGAAGGTACTTCAAGCTGGTCTATGGTGGCCGACGGTGCATGCAGATTGTAAGGCCTACGTGAAACGTTGCGATATTTGTCAGAGGACGGGACGGCCTTCGCACAGAGATGAGCTTCCGCTACACCCCGTGCATGTGTTGCGGCCATTTGAGAAGTGGGCTGTCGATTTTGTAGGGCCCATTGCACCAGTTGCTCACCATTCCAAAGCTCGGTACATCATTACGGCGACTGATTATCTCACGCGATGGGCTGAAGCAGCAGCGGTACGCGACTGCTCCGCTGAGACCGCTGCTCGGTTCATCTTTGAAAACATCATCAGCCGCTTTGGCTGCCCACGCAGCCTGACCAGTGATCAAGGCACGCATTTCATTAATGCCACGGTCAAATCGCTCCTGGAGACATTTATGATACAGCATCATACGAGCAGTCCATACCACTCGCAGGCTAATGGCACGGTGGAAGCCTTCAACAAGATTCTGGAGAAGGGTTTGACGAAAATCTGCAACGCTCAGCGGGACGATTGGGATGAGCGGATACCAGCGACATTATGGGCTTACCGGACCACGGTAAAACGGTTGACAAACCAGACGCCGTTCCAGCTGGTGTACGGCCGGGAAGCTGTGATTCCCGTCGAGTTCACCGTCCCCAGCCTTCTGATCGCAACGTCCCTTCACTTTTCAGAGGATGCGTCGCTGCAGGAACGACTCCACGAGCTGCAGGAGCTGGACGAAGCTCGGTTTCTTGCGGAATTCCATCAGAAGGTTCAAAAGGCCAGACAGAAATCATGGCATGACCGCCACATCAAGGTTAAAACTTTCCAAGTTGGCGGCAAGGTTCTTTTGTACGACAGCCGGTTCCAGAAGTTTCCAGGCAAGCTCCAGACGCATTGGCTGGGACCGTACTTTGTTATCGAGATCCGCGACTCAGGAGCCGTTCGATTGGCACAATTGGACGGTTCAGTTCTTCCAGGATGGGTGAATGGCGCATGCCTGAAGCCCTACCAGGAGTAGGTACCTTCTCTCTTTCCATCAATAACTCTCGCAACCGAGAGCACCCGTAGCGTAGCGTAGTTGAATAACTCTCCCGCAACCGGGATGAGCATAGTTAGTCATTTCCATTCCTTTACAGTCAGTCAAATAAACCGTCAGTTGCGGAATCCATCCCGCAACAGACGCAACGCCAGTCCAGCGTGGCGGCGCGCCATCCCAGTAGGACGCCGCTCCCAGTCCAGCGTGTCCTGCACGAAGGATATGTCCTCGTGCCAGCGTCAGTCCAGGTCATAACCGTTAGTCCTTTTGTCAGTCCGTAGGATAGCTCAGATTTTGGTCATAAATTCCCTTAATGGACAGTAATCATCCCGTAATCATTCCCCATCAGCCGCAATTCTCTCCGCCGTCGGGTACGCCCATCGTCCAATGCCGCCGTCAGCAACTGTCAGTTTACACACAGGCCTGCGATTGATCGCACGATGATCGCAGGCAAGCATAATAGCAAAAATTAAATGCCGTTATGGAGTCTCATCAACCCCGTGCGTGCCAGCGGATGGCCCAATTTGCATGAAGGCTATCGGCGTCGGGATGACAGACCAATTCAATTTAGAAACTTCAGCGACTCCCGAGCACTTGCAGCTTCAGAGAACTCAGAACTTAGCAGGGAACTCCAGACGAATCGTCCAGGTCTATCAGAGACGAGCAAAGATGCCGAGAGCTGTTCTCTCCGTCCCGGAACCGGTGCTGGATCACAGAACTCACAGGCTCGAACTATCACTGGTCGGCAAGTACGACAATGCGCCCTGCATGGACGCTAACCTGTCCGACCCGGCTGAGTTTCCCCATCTGCATTGGCAAACGTTCATGGAGCACCGCTACACACCGGGGAGCAGCTCCAACAGTCGGATGAAGGACGAATTCCAGGGTCTCCAGCAGTCGACGTTGATGAATTTACGCAGTCTCCCTGTCTTCGGCACTACTGGTCCAGTTCTGCAATGCACCCGGTTTCTCCTCAGTCGGGTGCAGAAAGGGTCTCTATGGTTGAACGAGGAGATTCCAATCCATGCAGCAAATATTAGTCGACTTACGGGGCTGTGTCAATTTGGGGCCGATGTTTCCTCTGCGGGGCAGACGGCCTCCAAACGCGCCCGGAAATCGGCCGAGGCGGACCTGTACACCAAATACGGTACTCGCAGAGGTGGCAAGGGTGCCAAGATCGATTTGATCAATGTACCAGAAATCCGGTTTGCTTGCTATCTGATAGCGAGCAAGACCATGCGCCATTACACCAAGGGCGAGTGCACCTTGGACACAATTTCTATTGCGGAGCACTGCGTCAAAGGGGCCCGCTTGAATTGGAACGCGTTCGTGCTGAAGGAACTCTTCGCGGCCTGCGAAGACAATTACAGACGAACCACCAGTTTTATCTACGGCTACTTGCTCCTCGCCTTCGCCATGTGGAAATGGCATATTCCTCCGATACGGACACCAGCGGAACTCAGCGGGGGCCAACCGTTCGCGATGCAATACTCCCCCTGGCAGGTGTCCACGGCCCCCAGTAGCAAGCAGGTGAACGCGGAGGCGTTCCGCGAATGGTACGGGATGATGGTCGCTGTGGTGGCCTCTACGCAGCGGGTACCCCGGAACCTGCTGGATGTATACAGCGAACAAGTGTGGTTTGGCGTCAGCCACAATCACACCTTCATCCGGCCGGCTTGTGTCCCGCACCACACATTTCACATGGCGCCCTTGCGGTTTCAGCTGACCGACAGTATCTTCCACAGAGAGGTTCTATCATGGCCAGGGGTCATTCGGCACGTTCAGGATGGAGTCATCCGATATAACTTTGATGGGATGCGGGCTGCCCAGCAGCCTGCCGCGACCAGTGCAGGCGGATCTTCCACAGTTGCGGTAGCGACAACCACAGAGACGGCCGGGAGCGCAGCGACCCTGCCCGAAGCGCTGGTCCCCATTGTGGCGCATATGAATGACCAGGTCCGAAGACTCAACGTGGCCACCCAAGTTGTCTCTAGTACCGCCCCTATATTTCCTTCGTTTAATGAATTTCTTCTTAACCGGTCACTTGGTCTCTCCCATACTGCTTCCCTCACTTCCCCAATTCCCACTTCCCTGTTCACTTCTGCCACCCCCATAATCACGAAAATGGGTGAACCGGGGCCCGAACCCGATTCCTCTGGGCCACCCCCTCCCAAGCGGGCCCGTATTGCAGATCCCGTGGTGGACCTTACGGAGGATGATCCGCCAGTCACGCCGCCCACCGCTACCTTGATCCCGGAGGAACCGCTGATTGACCCAGCGGATTTCCTCAACCTTCGTTTCCCTCCCTCCTCGGTCACTCCATCCACCGCCCCCTCCACCAGCAGACCACACGCCACTTCCTCCAATCCGTCCACTTCCTCAGCCACTGTGTCCGATTCCTTGATCCGGGACCTCTTCGGCGGTGACCACGGGGCGGAGGTCACCTCCAGTACTGCCGCGGTGGTACCTTCGGTCGACCCCGTGGCCACGTCCCAGGAGCCCATTGCCACTACTTTTGTTCAGCCAGATAGAGTTGGGGTTGATTCCATCAGCCCTTCCACAACGCCGACCACACAGCAGGACCGGCCAGAGCCTGATATGGCCACTTCGGTACAACAACAGACGCCGGTCCACCTTCCAGAGACTGCAGGCCGAGCAGCGGCCGAAGGACCGTTGTTACAGGAACCAACGCCTCAGCAGGATGCCCCGCGCACAACGACTGCAGCACAACTGAGTCCAGCACAGTTGTTTTTGCTCATTCAGCGGGCGGCCGGCCAGGCCGAGCAGATTCATGCAGAGCTACAGCGGCGATGCACCGAGCAGGGGAACCAGATCACGGCGCTTACTGAACAGCGCAATCAGCTACTGCAGGAGAAGACCTACCTCCAGGAACAGGCCGACATTGTGAATCAGGCTCTTTCCAGCGTCTGGCCGGAGGCACGGGCTCACCATGCTCCACTCCCTGCTCACATCGAACAGGACAACATAGCCTTACAGGCTCGCCAGCTCGGGGATATCTTCACCACCATTTGCAGAGAGAACCAGGAACTACAAGCGGCGTTGGCCGCACGGCCTACCCTACCAGATCCACCCGTTGATTATTCAGGACCGGTCACTGCCAAACAGGCACAGGCAGTCGATCTACAAGGGACTCTCCATTCCACGACAGCAGCGGCTTCGGCCCTTCTACGAAGCTTGCAGGAGTGCTCCCTCGCACTGACAGTCAAAACGCAGCCCATTGCTGCTCAACTGCAACAACTCGCCACTCAGATTCGAGCGACCACGGACCAGGCCAGATTGGACCAGCTCTACGCTCAGACGGACGAGTTGGAACTTCAAATGCAGACGACAGAGGCCGCATCAGCCGCAACTAAGCACATCATCCGGGAGATGCGGCCGCCCCTTCGCAACCATGCCGAGGCAATGCATCAGCTGGATGCCACTGCCGAGTCCCAACTCACCACACTGTTCGGGGATGCACCGACGCCCATGGACGAAGCTACCGCCAACCAAATTGTTCAAGACACTGACCTGCTTCTGCAGAAATGGGAGCAAGCAGTTGCCACTTTCACCGAGCTTCGAGATGCAGCACTCCGCCGGGTCCCGGAGTTGGGGCCCTTGTTTGAATCAGCAGGTGGCGGAGTACAACAGGAAAGGGCAGCAGAAGAAAGAGCAGCAGAGCAGGGCACAGAGGCCGGTGAAGGTATGGAGGTAGAGACTGTCATTTGCGATTGACTCGCGGACGAGTCAAAGGATTGTGGTCGGGGCCTGTTGGGGCCCTTGTTTTGTTTAAGTTTTGAATTTTGAACTTGGACTCTTTTTGAGTTGCGGAGGGAATACACACAGCTAACGCGACCTCACCGCGCGACCAGAAGTTGCGGAGCTAACAAGGCGGTGCGGAAGCACTTGATAACTGAAGATGGAACGGAAAGAGGTACAGATGAAAGAGATACATCAGCAAACAGGAAGTAGAACATGCAGATATCAGAAGAGAAGTCGGGAAAAGCCAGAGCAAAGACGCAGAGAAGCCGCCAGTCGCGGCAAGCGGGTGAATAAAAGGCAATCACCCGGCTGCAGAAGGGGGAGATTGGTTGATCGGTTGCTGTTGCGGGATGATTGAATGCAGGAGCAGCCGCGGAGGAATTAGACTTGTTCTCGCAATTGGTTTCTACTCTCTATGTTTTGTATTCTCTGTTCTTAGATCCATCTGTATCTGATATATGGGTTGTCAGAGAAGGAAGCTGTGTAATCTTGTATTTGGCTGAAGACTAATGAAAAGAAGGATTGCTGTCTTTATGTTTATGTGTTATGATGTGTTTACCATGCTTTAAAATTTTTAAGTTGCGACTGTCAATATACTTGATTGGTGATCTCGCATGAATATTCTGGTATATGTAACGGATTCTCTTTCTTTCTATGGTTGCGGGTTTATTCCTCGTCTGTGATTTCTTCCCCTTTCCCATGTGGTCGCGGCACGCCTCGGGTGAGATGCTCTGTTCTTCCCGAACAGGGTGAAAATGCCGGCGCGCTACTGACGCGGAGAAGCGCGCGCGTATATCACCTTCCAATGACGCGTATGCGCGATAAAATATACACTGATGTATACGCTGTTTTGTGTGGACAGAAGCGCGTATATACGCGACATCAGTGAAGGGAAAGCGCGTATGCAAACTAGGGTTTGCTGAAGCAAGGGGTATGAAATATCTGATCTGTTCTGTTGTGTTTCTGCTATCTGATCTGTGTTGATATGTATCTGTTGATGATGTATGTTCGTGCTTAAAAATATGGAAAGGGTTCCGTCTGGAAATATGATGAATTGCGGTCTGCAAGTTGTGCTCTATTGAAGTGGTTGGATCCAGTGTGAAAATTGATGAAACGTGGTCCAAGGTGGTGCTGAGGGTTGTAGCCTTCAGTCAGGGGGTTGTAGCTCCCTTCCAGGAGAGGCTGGTAAACGAGATCAGGGGGTCGTAGCTCCCTTCCAGGAGAGGCTGGTAAGCGAGTCAGGGGGTCGTAGCTCCCTTCCAGGAGAGGCTGGTAAACGAGCGCAGGTGGGTGCCTGCGTGCTGGTCAAGTCTGCGCCAGCACATATGTTGTAAGATGTTTTCTCTATAATAAAATATTGAAGGCTGAGCAACTGCAGCGGTGGTTTTCTCCCGATTTGGGTTTCCACCTAAAAATCGTGGTGTTCATGTGTGATGCTTTGTGTGATGGTTTATTCTGTTCTTACTGCACCTATTTACTGCTTATTGAATATCTGAAGAATACATGATGGAATGATTTAAGTGAAGATTTAATGACATATCTAAATCTCTGTGTATACGCTAGTTTCATAAAGGGGATCCGCGTATATACGCTGGTTTACTGAAGTAAAGTAGCGTATGGGTTTTTTTTAAGGAATGAAAAGTAAAAGGATTTGATTATGCAGTAAATACTGATTCACCCCCCCCCTCTCGGTATTTTTCCCAACATGCATGCAGGGGTGATGAGAGACATAACGAGTCACGAAAGAAGTAATGATGAAGACACAACAGTCCTCAACAAAGTCATGAAAGAAAACAAAGTGACAGTCAACAAAATAGTGAGGAAGGAGGTAATAATGACGAGGAACAAAGTGAAAAGCAATAGAGCAGTGATGATAAAGAACAAAGTGATGAACATAAATAGAGTAGCACTCAACAAATTAGTGATGATAAGGAAAAAATTGAAGAGATGCAGAGTAGTGATGATGAGGAACAAAGGGAAGAGTCCAAGCAAAGCAATGATGAGAAAAAAAGTGACAGTCAGCATGAAAGCAATCAATGAAATAGTAAGCATAGTGACAATAAGCAATATAGTGAGCACGATGGAAGTCCTCATAGAGCAAGTGAAGGTAGTCTCCAAAATGACAGCCATGAAACTAATAAGAACAATGAACTTGAAAAGTACAAGGCACAAAACAGTGAACAATATAAGGGTGATAGCATGAAACAAAAAGAGCCAAATGGCCCCAATGATAGTCAAGATCAAATCAAAGACAGTGAGCAAGGTAGCCCAAAAGAAGATAGTAAAAACATAGAGCATAAAGAGAGTTCTCAAAAGCATGTGCTAGCTACCTCTCCTAGGCAAGGGGCCATGACTCTTTCTCCAAAAGTGGTGAAGCCTAATACCACTAAATCTACAAAGAAGAAGACTATTCAAGTTGTAACTACAAATGTTACTAGAGCACTCCAAAGTAGATGCACGTTTCCCAAGCAGCCTATCATTGAAGTGCGAAAGAGGACAAGGGCAAAGAAGCCCATTTAAAGCAAAGGTAAGGAAAAAATGGAGCAGCAGGAGAGCAGCCATGAACAAGAAAGAGAGTTTGACATAATCCAAGTGGATAGTGATGTTGAAGATGACCAAATCACAATTCTAAACTTTCTTTTGCAAAATAAAGAGTCTCAAATTGGTGATTTAGAAGTTGACTTAGAGAGGTTTGAAGACCTCATTCACTTCCTAGAGCTACAAAATAGACAAATGAGTGGGAAAATGGAAATCTATGAGGCCCGAGCCCTCAAGTACCGATGGGAAGCATAAAAGGCACAAGTAAAACTTAAGGAATACATGGACAAATTTGATGATGTGGAGGAAGAAGAAGAACCAGTGAGGAAAAGGCCTAGGACCATGGGTCTTATGAAAGCCTTGGAGAAGCAAAGGGAAGAAGAATCAACCCTTGCTTAGCAGTATCCTCTCACACAGTTGCTTACCGAAGAGATGAAGAATGATAAAGAGTCCTGGCTCGAAAGAAAAAACAAAAATTTGAAGTACAAATTAGACAAGGCAAAAAAAGACTTGGGCTTGGAAAGAAAGGTGATCGGGCTTTACAAGAAGTTGAATCAATTTTCCTGAAGGAAACTAAAGATTTCCCAAGAAAAGTTGAAAACTGCCCAAAGGAGGCGCCCAGTGAAAAAAGGGGAAAATGGACATATCTAAGCTTGGAATCTTGGCTTCAGCTTCCTTGCATGCTTCTAGAAACCTATAAGGGTTTTGCTCACCAAAATTGAGCAATTTTTGACATGCTCTTGTGTTTTTGTGATTTTTAGGCCTAATTGCACATTTTTCTAGGCGCTACCATGTTTGCTATGAGCATCCTCAGCTCATGAAAGTCATTTTTTTGGATGTATTAAATTTTGGGGCATCTACTCACAAATTTTCAGATCAAAAGAAGGTGTTTTCGTCCCCCAAAGAGGCAAAAAATAGTCAAATTTTACCTTTCTGCCTCAAATATTAGTAGGTGAGACCCTCCTAGGTTTTTTCACTCAATTTAATTTTTGACAGACTTCCCCACATAAGTTTGGAAAAACTTAAGTATTTCCAAAAATAAGACATCTAGGGCTTTCCAATCAACCATCATGGGCCTTGTTTCGACATCGGGACGTCCCTCAAAATTCCTCTACAAAATAGACTTTGTTCTGCTGCTACACTCCTCCTGAATTTTGCTGAAATGCATTTTTCTGAAGATGACTGGACCAATGTGCGTTAGGAAAGTTTTCCTCTTGTGTTAGGCCTAAAAAGTGATTCATTTTTGCTATTTTAGTCCGAAAAGATATTTTTAGGGGATATTTTGTGCCTTGGACCTTGTAAGGCATCAAGGACAGTTTTAGATATTTGTTTTTGGCCAATGGCCTTCTAGTTGGTCTAGGTGGGTTTCCTCCTCTTTGGCCTATATAATCCAAGAGGATTCATTGTAACCAGGGGCAAAAATTGATGTTATAGAGAGAAATACATAGCACTATAAGCTTTGAAGAAATACTTTTTTTATGAAGTGGGTGATCTCTTGCTTAGCTTGATGGTGGAGGAGCATTGTGTGTAGGATTCCATGGCTTGGTGAATGGTATTGTGTTTCTTATTTGTTATTTTTTCTTAGTTTCTCATACATGCTTTAGTGCTTCTTGCTTGTTGTAGTTCAGAAAATAATAAGTTTGAGATATGCCCATGGAGGAACCTCAAATTTCCCAATTCATTGTAGCTTAAATGTTTTCATCTTTCTTGGTCATGTCAAAGAATTCTTAATTGCTCTTTGATTCACTAAGAAATTGTTACTTGTTTCATTAATGGTTATTATGTATGTTGTCTAGTACGATTCACAGTATGCCCTGCTTACTCATAGCTAATCAAAACTCCATTTCTTAAATCTCTCTCTAAATTATTGGTTGTTTTAGTTAAGTCAAAGAGGTCTTGTTTCGATCTTGCCCTTTGTCCATGATTTGCAGTCTTATTTCAAAGTTCCTGATAGCTCAAGACATGATGTTTAGGTGTTCCCTCTTCATATATTGAGTTGCTTGTTTATATTATTTTTTTTCCCAAAAGTCTAAAGGTGATTTTCCCAAAGTTAGAGGGTCTTATACTTCTATGTATCACTGGATTGTTTATTTTTTTCATCTATCAGTTTTAGTTTCATTCATAGAGATTAATGGTCAGCCCTAACTCATGAATTTCTGTTGTTTAACTACTTATGCTTAAAATATCTTTCTCTTTTACAAACTTAATGTTCATCTCATTTCACTTTCACCCAAAGAATCCATTTACCTCGACTAAATCATCCCTACAGTAATACCTTGTCCATCATTAAGACAATCTTGAACTTATCTAACCCCATAGCCCAATTGATTTGACGAACTCCAAGTTATTTGTCCTTTTCATCAGTTCTCCTCAAAAAACCCAAAACAAACCAAAACATACTTAACAACTACCCTAAAATCAAATATATAGAAGCAAACAAGTTTACATCCTTTTCGTAATAGAGAGAGCCCTCTCTGAGTCGAGGAAGGCCAGGTCCTAGGGCTTCAAAGATTGGTCTGATGTTACCCTTTCATTTGGTCTACCAATCTTCCAAATTATGAGACTCCAACATAATGGTGATCACAGTGGGACCTTGATTCAAAACATCCTAGGTATCCCTTAGGACCTCTAAAAGTCTCACTCAAACTTAGAAAACTTAATTGTTGTCCAAAGAGCAGAAACTGTCTCTTTCACCATCTTAGCAAAATGATGATTCAATTATAGGAAACTCTTACAAACCTCAGGGCTACATATAGGAACTCAGAAAACCCCAAAAATATCCCTAGATTGGTTTTTTTATTAGTTATTGGTGGTGGACCATAAACACATATCTCTAAAACCAAACATCGACATGCCGACTCCACTAGCCTCTAGTAGGCCTACTACCCCACTAAATTCTCGAAGACTCCCATAAGAATACTATTTGATTGGTCCATCCCACTGCTCTCCAACATAATTTCAATCATGTTGGGACATACTAAGTAGATAACAGCCTAGAGAACTCTTTTAGACTCACTATTCCTTCAAAATTAAAATCAGACAAACAGCCTATAAAATCATTTAGAGTAAACTCTTATTGTTTCACCACCTTAGCTAAGTGATGAACCAGGTTTAGGACACTCTTATAAACTAGGCTACATAAAGAAACTCATAAAAAACCCCAAAACATCCTTAGATTGGTTTTTTATCAGTATTGGTGGTGGACCATACACTTATACCCTCAAAACAACTAAAAACATCCACCTGGCGACTCCACTAGCCTCTAGTAGTCCTATTACTCCACCAGTCCTTATAAAATCTCTTGGGAATGCACTGAGCAATCCCAATCATGTTGATGGTGGACAACAAAGTTCAAATCTTCCACCTGGCGACTGCACAACCCTCAATAGAGAAAAAGACTCTACTAGTAGAGAACTCGAGACTGGTTGAAAGGACAAAGTAACTCTTTTTGGTAAACAAAGATGGATCCAAGTACGAACGGAGAGGAAAACTTGGAAAATTGATAGTTACATTCAACAAACTGATGCCTCTACTTCACAGGAAAAGAGAAAGACACAAAGTTAAGGTTAATGTTGATTATTCAAACCAACCTACACTTTTTCCTTAGGAAGAGCGTAGCCAACCATTACAAGAAAAAAAGTAACAAACAAAATGTGCCTAATGAGAAAGTTGCGAATAAAAACATAGAGGAGTGCTCTAAAGAATCAATCAGCCATCTTGAAATCAAATCTAAAACGGAAGAAAAAACAAAACCTATAGGATCTCTACCTTTATGCTTTGAGTCATTTAAGTTCATACAAGCCAATTGGCCTCCTAAGAATCTATCAGAGGAAACTCATGAATCCCATGCTTATTATCCCAAACATCAAGAAGAGTTGATTGAGGATGAATTCAAATCTAAAATGGAAGAAAAATCAAAACTTGTGGGATCTCTACCTTTATGCTTTGAGTCATTTCAGTTCATACAAGAAAATTGGCCTCCTAAGAATCTATCGTAGGAAACTTATGAATCCCATGCTTATTGTCCCAAACATCAAGAAGAGTTGATTGAGGATTAATTCAAATCTGAAATGGAAGAAAAATCAAAACTTGTAGGATCTCTACCTTCATGCTTTGATTCATTTCAGTTCATACAAGAAAATTGGCCGCCTAAGAATCTATCAGAGGCAACTCATGAATCCTATGCTTATTGTCCCAAACACCAAGAAAAGTTGGTTGAGGAGGAAACCAAACAAGAAATGAAAGAGAACCCACAGGATCTCTCTAAAGGCACAAGTGATGATTCATCATCTCTCGTAGGTGAGGCCCAAAAAGACATTCATCCTCTTTATTATAGTTATATCCAAAAAGACATAAAAAATCCTCCCTTTTTAACTGAAGAAGAGATAGATCAACTCATAAACATACAGTCATCCTCTCTTGATTTTTCTCCTAATCTTAACTATCACATAGCAGAAAATAAATTTATAGATCAATTCAAAGAAAAAAAAATATGATAGTCTAATGTGCATGGCTGGTGACATTACTTATATTGATTATTCTCCAAGGTTCGATCAGCATGTAGATGATTATGATATCCAAACAGAAACTAACCTTGCAGAGAAATTAACAGTTGATTTGTGGGACAAAGTTCATTATCATTAGGTTGAAAAAAGTAAGCAGCCAATACAGGCCACCTATGACACTAATGAGGAAAGCCTTGAGAGTTTGGAAGTAAGTGAAAAGTCTCTGACTCTTTGTTCTACTTCACTTCAGTCCATCAAAAATGACTTTCACATAATTGGAAATCAGCAGTCTTTCAGCTTTGATGATGAGGTTGAGGAGGATGATGAAATTACTAAGAAATTTTTCAATGAGAAGCCGTTTCCTAAAATGGTTGAAGAAATAATTTTGGACATGGAATCCTCCTTAACTCTAGATTTTCAGCCACCTAGTTCCATTGAGTTACAAATTTCAGATGAAGAAATAGAAGTTGATAATCACATGAGAGTTGTCTCACTACCCTCTCAAGAGGATTTACTACCAAATAGTATCCCTACTCATCAACATGATGACCTTCACACAATTTTAAGTCCACTTAATTAGGATACATCATCTTGGAAAGAGGACTACACTGCAATATATGATGAGTCTGATAGTTCAAGTGAACATGAAGAATAGGAAGAGTTTCTTTCCCAAGAGAATCCCAAGCATAACCAAGTAAAAGAAGGAGTAGCCCTGAATGGAGCATGGGTGTCAAATCCTCTAGATCAGGTATTATTCCAAGATCCATTTGTTGTTTTCCTTGAGAAATATGAGGGAGGAGTGTGTTCTACCATGAACAGTTTGTTGCAAAGTATGAGAAAAACTTTGAACATTACTGTCTGAAAACAAGTGAGGTGGAAGTGGCCTTTTTATTTCTTCAACACTATTAAAAATATGAAACAAAATCCCTCATGGAATCATATGATTGATTGGCTTTACTAGAAAAAAGAGTTTACCTAATGAATGCACATCATGTGTAAAGTTAGATTAGGATATATAGGTGTGAAAAATAAGCTCAGCCTTGTGAGCATATTTTCAGTTCTAAATTGTTTGAAGAAAAAGTAAAAAAACAAAAAATACAAAAAACAGTAGAAAAGTAGAAAAGGAGGGCAGTTTTAAAAACAACAGAAAAGCCCCATGTTCAAAAAATAGTCATGCTGAAAGTGAGCAAGTCTAAATGCCACTACTACTGCTCCAAAGATGTCTTGTTCAATTATATAGCCTAATCATAACTGGACATGTTTTAAATTGATTGTTGATAAGTTAGTGAAAGAAGTGATATTCAAATTGTGTAAGCTTGAATTATCAATGAAAGTAGATTAGGAAAAGATACTGGTTCCACACGCTCAAAAAAGAACCAAAGAGGAAAGCAGGGATGAAAAAAAAACTATGTATCCTGACCCTGATTTTTCTAAATCTCATTTTGTGCGAAAATAATATTTGTGTGTAGCTTTTCTTTTATGTCACAAGCACATGACAAATCAAACTGTGTAATCCTGATTTGGTCATTTTTCAATTTCATATTTTAGATTAGTGAATGAAATCTTGTCAAACAGCTTAATCTTGACAATCGATCTATCGTAGGTAGAGAATCAAAGGATTTCATCAGTTTAATTTGAACTCCTGGAGGATATAAGTGTAGAATTAGATAGTTTTTATTTTTTCAAAAATCTCATGTCAAAGGGTTGCTAGTCCAAATGCACCTAAAGAAGAAAAAATGCTAGGAAATATAGCTAGGTAGGTAGAGATGAGGTTGATGCTAATCATGTTGTAAATTTGTCAAAGAACGCCATTTTCAGGAATAACATCAAGGAAAAGAGAAATTTGCACCAATGGATGAGGCATTGGTCTTCACAAGCCTGAGATCTGTAGTTTTGGACACCTCCTGAAAAGGAGCTACCCTCCCCAAATGGAGCCATTGTTAGTCCTTAGTATTTTTGCCTATTTTGATGACTAGATCCCTTACCTAGGATTTCTAGAAACCAATCTCAATCTGTCAATTTGTCATATGGAAAACACCTCAAACAATTTTTTGTCTTCCTACCCCTCCCTTTCAACCTGTGATGGGAATGGTCTTCAGTTTTCAAGTCCTATCATAATTCAGCAAAACCTTCCCTGTCTATAGTTGTCATAAGCTTTGTTTTTATGCTATCAAAGTCCCCTATTTTCATATAACTCACTGTCCAACATTAGACAAAGTGTCTACCCCTTTCTCCTTGATCATTTTGTCATATGATAACCTGAATATTCCTAAGAAAGTCTTCAGAAACTATGATAAAATTTCTAGGTCTAAGTGGTGGTGTTTAGGGTAAATACACTGAGAAAACTATCCCCAAGTCAAAAACCCTATTTTTGACATCAGTCAGCTATTTTTTCTTCTTATTTGTAAAAATAAAACCCTTGTCTATCCCTAGGTCATACACCATCAAAGAGGTCGCTTTGTTTTGTTTCAAGAAAAGCTCACAAAAGTTCAAATTCAAGAAGAAATAGGGAAAGAAGTTCCATGTCTGAAGAAAGCGATCATTTCAAGCATGATCTTGATGAATACATCAAGAAGGCTCTCCAAAGATCAAAGACATTTATCAATGCATCTCTGTAGGGGTGTATACGTTGATGACAGTAAGAAAAGTGTGAGCAAAAGAACAACTTCGAACAAGGTTTTCATGTTGTGGCAGTTTACTATCATAAATCAGATTGAGTGCACATGGTGAAAAGAGAAGACCCGCAGGTTTCAAACTCAAAAGCGCCAAAAGTCAAAAGGTCCTCGATCATGAAAAAATGACATAAAGGTTTCATAGTGTCTACCCCAGTGCTCCATGCCAACTCAAAGGTCATTTTTGCATAAGTTCTCAAATATGTGACCAAGCACTACAAATCACTCTTATACAAGAAAGAGAAACAATCTTTGGCAAAAAGAGGTTTAAAGCAACTACGCATCAAAATGAAAGTATAATAAGAAGAATTGATTTTTATATCTTACCATAAACCAAGGCTCTAAAAGGCATTCAAAGACAATTTGCTGCACCAAATGAAGCTACATTCAATAGAAAAAGTAGTTATTTCAAAGATGGATACAGTGAGCATTTATCATTTACCAATTGCATTACTTACCCCTGGGTTTCACAGTGATTTTGTGCAAAAGTACATATATCATAAGCAGGGTTTCATAAAGGAAATGGACAGTTTGTTTAAAAGCCTCAATCATTGATAAGTGGAAAGGCTCACAGTTTGTTTCCCTTGCTATTTTTCAATAAACAGAGGGAGGACACAGTATTTTATGAAAGAAAATTTTTTTGTTTTATAGTGCCTCCTTCAATCATGAGCAGATGGCAAAAACACACATTTGAAAGCCTCCTTCATGACAAGAAGAGGGCTCACTTACCACTTGTTCAAAAATCCTCCTTCACAATAAGTAGAGGGCCTATAGAGTTACTTTGATAAACCTAGGTAGTTGCATTTTTCATCGCCTCCTCTAAAAGATGAGCAGAGGGTAAATTACCAGGGTTTAATATTTTTCTTGAGAAAGTTTTCAATGGTAGACAAAGATTGAAAACAATGTGTTTAAAGGAGTTTATTTAAGAAGATAAAAAAAGGCTAGCAAAGGGCATGACACAGACACTATGTTTGCATTTCCTCTTTAAAAGAATTATGCAAAAAACAAAGACACAGTCTCAGAAGGCCCTAAATTTGATGTAGAAGTAGCCTCCTTCAATCATTACACAGGGGACAACATTATAGTTTATCAATTCGCCTCCTCCAAAAGATGAGCATAGGGAAAGCACCAGGAGTTATATTTTATATGAACTAGCTCTTTTAAATGATAAATGAAGATAACAAGAAGTTTTCATTTTAGGATGCCTCCATCAGATGATAAATACAAGGTTATATTTTTGAGGAAAATCTTCTTCAATTAATAGATAGGGCCTTGAATTTGTACAATGTTGAAACCTGAAGTGTAAACAAAGCGCCCAGAAGGTATTTTGAAAAGACCTCCTTCAGTAATAAGCAGAAGGTAAAAACAACATTTGAAGACTACTTCATGGTAAGCAGAGGACCTACACAGTGGTTTTTAAAAAAGGCCTCCTTCAAAGATAAACAAAAAGGGCCATAACGGTATGCCTAAAGAAGCCTCCTTCAAATAACATACAGAGGTTATCATTTGTTCAAAAATACTCTTGCAAGGGTAAACGGAAGGTCCATAAAGTTTAAAATTGTCTCTTTCAATGGCAAGCAGAGGGCATAAAATAGTTGGTTTAAAGAGAGCTTCCTTCAAAAAAGTGAAAAGTCCACTTTTCATCATTTAAAAAGAGAAAAGTGTCAAATCACTTTTAGAGAGGGAAAAGTTGTTTTTAAATTTTATAAAAGGCACATAAAGGCCTCATCGGACATCTTCAACTTTGATTTTCTAACGACAGAGAGAGAAAGTCGACTTTTCAAACCCTAGGCAAGCTTTCATTTAAGTTTTCGAAGACGAGACGTGCCTGTGAAGAGGCACTACGCGCCTGTAGGTGTTTTCAGAAGCATTTTTCATAGGACGCGACACTCCTATGCAAGCGCCTGATGCCCAGTCATCCTGCACGCGACGTGTTTGTCTGTGCCACCTCTGAACGACCCATTATCCGAGCCACCTTTGAACGGCCCACCGCCAGGGTCACTTCTGAATGGCCCACCGCCCAGGCCACTTCTGAACAAAGGTTTGACTGCCTAGGCCAATGCTAAAAGGAGTTTGAAACAACCTACAAAGAGCCCTCAAAGTTGCTAAAAAACCATTTTTTTCACAAGGAATTGTCTTCAACAGCAGCTAAGACATTGTTTAAAAGGTATTTGGATTTCTCTTTACCTAAGTTTTTGATTTGAAAGAGATTTTAAAATCAAACTATGAGGAAGAAGACACAATGTTTTAAAGGGCCAAGAAAATATATTTTTTAAAAAAGACATAAGTTATTTTGAAGGCCTCTTTACTCAGTGACAAGGAAAAATATTTTTTTATAGAAACAAACTAATCTTCATCAAAAAAGAACTTGTTTGCTAGCCAAGGAGGAAAAACAATGATTTCATGGAGAATGGTAGACTTTGTTTTATAAATGTCTAGTTTACTAAATGAAAGAGAGAAGCACTGTTTGAAGAAGAATACCTAGTGACAGTTTAAAATCTTGTTTTAAAATCAAGTGCATGAAAGGTAACACATTCTATAAAGAGAAAAGAAAGGTTGCTTTGAAGGCCCCCTTGCTCATTCACAAGGAAAAACACAGTTCTTAGGAAGGAGAATTGTTTTCATTGATCAAGAACTTGTTTTCCAACTAAGCAAGAGAAACAGTGTTGGAAGAAGGGATCTACTTTCAGTTCATTCAAAAGTATCTTCTGATAAGCCAAAGAGGGAAACCTAAGGCAAACATGCCTCCAAGGAAATCAAAAAAAGGGGGATTTCACAATAGGTTTGAGCCTACTACAACTCAGGAGCTAAATCAATCCCCTTCAGTTCTTTTTAATTTTCGGGAGGTAAGGTGTCTTGATTTTTGCCAAAAAGTCCAAGAGGTCACAAATCACCCTCCCTTGACATAGTTGTTTTCCCTAAGACTACAAGGAGAACATGTTCACATAGTAGGCCTTGATTTCGTGCTCACCTCTAGATCAGTGTCAAAGGCAACCAATATCCCCTATCTTTGTGAGAAACGGTTCAAACAAGCCTATTTTGACCTAGAACACTACAAGCCCTTCTTGAAACCAGCTTACCAAAATTATTGCAAGGCCATCTTCCCCTTCTCTCATCTATTGAACAGTTATGTGCATCTTATGACGATCATCATGAAATACTTTACATGTGAAGGGAGATACTCTCGAGTCTATTCATATCATGTTGGACTGTTAATGCATTTCACTAGGACCCAACTATTGAATCTCCCTTTCTTCCTCTGCAGGATAATTGACAAAATGGCCTCATTTGTCCAAAGAAACCCCCTGCTCAACAGAAGGCTATCTTATTTCATCATTCTCTCATAAAAATTCTCATCCTCCATCAACTTGAGCAGAAAGGAGTTCCTTGGGAATCCTTCATCTCCCATCCTGATTTTATTACTACCTCTTCATCTTATGGCCCATCTCATGTGTCATCCTCACCCTCCACTCACTTTGTCTCCCCTTCATCTAGTCAATCTACCCGTCAAAAGAAAAAATCCCCTTTGATTTATAGTGAAAGAGAAGAATCCAATGAAAGTAGGCATGAGGGTGATGAGGAACATAGCAGTCCTCAAGCAAGTAGTAATGATGAGGAACACAACATTCCTCAACAAATTCATTAAAGAAAACAGAGCGACAATCAAGAAAACAATGAGGAAGGAGGTAATAATGATGAGGAACAAAGTGAAAAGCAGCAGAGCAGTGATGATAAAGAACAAGGTGATGAACATAAGCAGAGTAGCACTCAGCAGATTAGTGATGATAACGAACAAACTAAAGAGAAGCATAGTAGTGATGATGAGGAAAAAAAGGAAGAGTCTAAGCAAGGCAGTGATGAGAAATAGAGTGACAGTCAACGTGAAAGAAATCAAAGAGATAGTAAGCAGAGTGAAAATCAGCAAGATAGTGAGCATGATGGAAGTCCTCATACAGTAAGTGAAGGTTGTCTCCAAAATGACAGCCATGAAACTAATAAGAACAATGGACATGAAAAGGACAAGGAAAAAAATAGTGAACAATCTAAGGGTGATAGCATGAAACAAAAAGATCCAAATAGCCCCAATGATAGTCAAGATCAAATCAAAGATAGTGAGAAATGCAACCCAAAAGAAGAAAATAAAAACATAGAGCATAAAGAGAGTTCTCAAAAGCATGTGCTTGCTGCCTCTCCTAAGCAAGCGGCCATGACCCTTTCTCCAAAAGCGGTGAAGCCTAAGACCACTAAATCTACAAAGAAGAAGACTATTCAAGCTATAACTACAAATGTTACTAGAGCACTACGGAGTAGAGGCAAGTTTCCCAAGCAGCCTATCATTGAAGTGCCAAGGAGGACAAGGGCAAAGAAGCCCATTCAAAGCAAAGGTAAGGAAAAAATGGAGCATCAGGAGAGCAACCATGAACAAGAAAGAGAGTTTGACATAATCCAAGTGGATAGTGATGTTGAAGATGACCGAATCAGAATTCTAAACTCTCTTTTGAAAAATAATGAATCTCAAATTAGGGATTTATAAGGTGACTTAGAGAGGTCTAAAGATCTCATTCACTTCCTACAGCTGCAAAATAGACAAATGAGTGGGAAAATGGCAATCTATGAGGCACAGGCCCTCAAGTACCGACGGAAAGCACAGAAGGAACAAGAAAAACTTGAGGAATACGTGGGTGAATTTGATGATAAGGAGGAGGAAGAAGAACCAATGAGGAAAAGGCCTAGGACCATGGGTCTTAGGAAAGCCTTGGAGAAGCAAAGGGAAGAAGAATCAACCCTTGCTCAGTAGTATCCTCTCACACAGCTACTTGCCGAAGAGATAGAGAATGAGAAAGAGTCTTGGCTTGAAAGAGAAAACAAAAATTTGGAGGACAAATTAGACAAAGAAAACAAATACCTGGGCTTGCAAAGAAAGATGATTGGGAATTACAAGAAGTTGAATCAATTTTCCTGAAGGAAACTAAATATTTCCCAAGAAAAGCTCAAAACTGCCCAAATTAGGCGCCCAGTGAAAAAAGGGAAAAGGACATATCTAGGCTTGGAATCTTGGCTTTAGCTTCCTTTCATGCTTCTAGAAATCCATAAGGGTTTTTCTCACCAAAATTGAACAATTTTTTACATGATCTTGCTTTTTGTGATTTTTAGGCCTAATTGGACATTTTGCTAGGCACTACCATGTTTTCTAGGAGAATCCTCAACTCATGAAAGTTATTTTTTTGGATGTATTAAATTTGGGGGCATCTACTCACAAATTTTCAGATCAAAAGAAGGTATTTTGGTCCCCCAAAGAGGCAAAAAACAATCAAATTTTACCTTTCTGCCTCAAATATCAGCAGGTGAGACCCTCCTGGGTTTTTTCACTCTGTTCACCTTTTGATAGAATTCCTAGCATCAGTTTGGAAAAAATCAAATAGTTCTAGAACGAATACATCCAGGGCTTTCCAACGAGCCATCACAAGCCTCATTTTGACATCGGGAAGTCCCTCAAAAATCCACTGCAAACATACTTTTTTCTGCTGCTATGCTCCTCTTGAATTTTGCTGAAATGCATTTTTCTGAAGATGACTGGCCCAATGTGCGTTAGGCAAGTTTTTCTCTTATGTCAAGCCTAAAAATTGATTCCTATTTGCTATTTTAGTTCGAAAAGATATTTTTAGGGTATATTTTGTGCCTTGGACCTTGTAAGGCCTCAAGGAAAATTTTAGATATTTGTTTTTTGCCAATGGGTTTCTAGTTGCTCTAGGTGGGTTTCCTCCTCTTTGGCCTATATAATCCAAGAGGATTCATTGTAACTAGGGCAGAACTTGATCTTATAGAGAGAAATACATAACAATATGAGCTTTGAATAAATAATTGTTTTATGAAGTGGATGATCTCTTGCTTGGCTTGATGGTTGAGGAGCATTGTGTGTAGGATTCCATGGCTTGGTGAATGGTATTGTGTTTCTTATTTTTTATGTTCTCTTAGTTTCTCATACATGTTTTCATGCTTCTTTCTTGCTGTATTTCAGTAAAGAATAAGTTTGAGATATTCTCATGGAGGCACCTCAAATTTCCTGATTCATTGCAACTTAAATGTTTTCATCTTTCTTGGTCATGTCAAAGAATTCTTAATTGCTCTTTGGTTCACTAAGAACTTGTTACTTGTTTCATTAATGGTTATTATGTATGCTGTCTAGTATGATTCACGGTATGCCCTGCTTACTCATAGCTAATCAAAACTCCATTTCTAAACTTTCTCTTTGAATTATTGGTTGTTTTAGTTAAGTCAAATAGGTCTTGTTTCGATCTTGCCCTTTGTCCATGCTTTGCAGTCTTATTTCAAAGTTCCCGATAGCTCAAGACATGATGTTTAGGAGTTCCCTCTTCATAGATTGAGTTTTTTGTTTTCCCAAAATTTTGAAGGTGATTTTCCAAAAGTTAGAGGGTCTTATACTTCTATGTATCACTGGATTGTTTATTTTCTGCATCTATCAGTTTGATTTTCATTCATAGAGATTAATGGTCAGCCCTAACTCATGAATTTTTGTTGTTTAACTATTTAAGATTAAAATCTCTTTTTCATTCACAAACTTAATGTTCATATCATTTCACTTTCACCCAAAGAATCCATTTACCTCGACTAAATCGGTCTTGCAGTAATACCTTGTCCGTCATTAAGATAATCTTCACCTTATCTAACCACATGTTGAGGTATAAAAGGTGTATTTTTAATGCCTATTTATCCTACATTAATTATCAATCTAGGAATGACTTTTTGTTTCAAGAGTGTACTTAGTCTAAGGCTACAATTCATTCTAAGGGTAATGATTTGCAATATGTAGTATAATGTTGTAAATACAAGAGTAAATAGATGCTTGGGAAAGAAATCTAACTACAATTAAATTCATGAAAATTCAATCATTCACTCAGCAAGTGTCAGTCAAGGATACAATATTGATAACTCTTTCCTTTAGAAACTGATAAAATCAACTAAGAACAAGATAATCAATCTAAGAACATGGGAGAAATAACCAGTATTCTTTACAGTTGATACTCCTACTTTAAAGCAAGTAAATGAAAATAGAATTTGAACTAAATGCTGCTAATGAAAGTAAATTGTGCAAGCACTTTAAAAGAAAAATCTTTGCAATGTGTTAAATAATGAATCAGAAATGAACAAAAAACTGTAATTGAACAGTAGTTTAAATAAACAACAAACTGTAACTTAGAAGAATTGAACAGCAAATCCTATATGATGGAATCAAATAGCGAATTCTATTGAACAACAAACACTGTCGACAGCAAACTCTGTTAAGAAACAATATGAAATGAACAGAAATCAAATGGAACAATAGATGAAATCAAATGCTGAACATCAAAGCTCTATAAAGCATAACAAGATAAATGATACGTGAATGAAGATTCTTGTTAGAATGGAATATAAATGCAATTCATCAATGTAACACATCGATATCAATAAGCAATTAAATAGAAAACCAATTAACTTGCAAACTATGATAAAAGAGAATATGAAATATCACACAACGATAACTGAAAGGTAATGATACAAACAGCAGATCGATCCACCAAGGTCGGGCCATTAACCACTAGTGAAACGCTGCTGGGCTTTACACCAGAGTTAATAAATGGAACAACAACAACATCTTGTATTGATTAGACATAAACAATGCTTACAACAATTTCTCTTTGATCACGAGAGTTAAGAATATTACAGAGTTACAAAAATATTGTTTGATCATAAATAATTTTCTATCCCTCGATTTCTAAAGGCACTTCCTTTTATAACAATTCGACGGATAAAAAAAGAAACACGATAAGATTGAACAACGATCCCTTGAGATCGAAAGATCCTGAGGGATTCGCTTCTTTTCTCTTTTTAGCTAGCGCTTGGTCTTCTTAGGTTATTGCCGTGTTGTCCCCTATTTTCCTTTAGCTATACGTTCTAATTTCCTTCTTATAATCTGGATACGGTCCTTTTCTGGAGGAACAGTGGATAATCTTGTTTTATCTCTACCTCTCGAATGATGGTTTACTTTATTTGTTTCCTATTTTTAGAACAAAAGGAAATTTCTAGTCAATTTTCACAATAAACATGAGTCTTTGAAATTCTATCATAATCTTCCAATAAATCATCTTTCTAGAATAAAAAAGAATTATGTTTAAAGGAAAAATATGAGAAAATACATGGTGAATCCATACCTTTTCCAATGCTCAACACACCCCCCTGCTTACCGTTTTTCATGCCCTCATGAAAGCCATAGTTTACATGAAAAGCAGTTAAAGAACAGGATGGAGAAGGTTTTTCATTAAGAGGTCTAAAATAATGGTTTGCATCTAAAGCTTCAAAGATGTGCGTGGTCTGTCCTTCAAGTAACGCATAAATGGATTTATAGTCTGTTGTAGGATACCATATAATGGGACTTAGAAACCTACAACCTAGCTAGTATGGGCCTTCCCTCAAGATGAGGTTACTATAGAGAATCAAACAATCAACAGATAATCCAAAATTTTTATAATTAAATGGCTCTCTGCCTTTAACATTCTGATTAGAAATATTCCATCGGACTTTAGCTTCTATATAGGCCTAGTTTCTAATAGATAGAAAATATTTTAACCCATCCAAGCCAATTTCTTTGTGGACAGGTCCGAAAGTTTGGATCACACCCTCCTTTGTCATTAGACTCTTCTGCCTAGCCCATAGTTGTAATGGGTGTTTTGGTTCACCCCTAACCCAAAGGTCTAGCCAATTTTCCTACCTTTGGAAAGCATTATAGGCCTTGAGCCATTTCAACTGATTGACAACAAATGAAATAAATGCTTGATATTGGATTTCACCGACAAAAGGGCTAGGATTTATCTCAATGCCATTCTCCAATATGAGATTATGCAAATAGAACTCACACAACAGACGCTAGAATTTAACCCCATAGAGCTTGCAGCATTTTATGAAATCATCTTCAGTGTTTAATTATATAGACTTTCCTGCCCTAACTACTTTAATTTTCAACTGTAAATATCTTTCTAATAAAAACAAAATATAATTCTTGGTAGGGCATCTACATGCTAGAATATTTGTGTATAAGGAGCAGAGAGTATCCATTTGATTTCGGGCCATTTTCAATTCATTCCTTACCTTTCAACTTTCTCTTCTATTTTTTGAAACTTATCATAGGCTTCAGCCTCTGATGCACTGATGCTCTTAGATTGTTGTTGTAGCTGTTGATATTTCTTTTTGGGGAAAATCTCTTCCTCAAGCTTTTCTCTTGCCTGTTGACCTTGTGCCATCTCCTTTTGGAGTTCTGCTATAGTAGGGTCAATAAAAATGTTTTGATTATAGGCCTATGCACTTTCAATTGGGGTAGCTACCTTTGGAACAGTTGCCTACTGTTCCATGCTTTCTTGATTAGGCTCAGACTGGGTTCCCATAGTCTCTGCAATCTGGGGCTTTTCTTTGGTGGCTACTTTCCTTCTCTTTGGGGTTCATTTGGTGGCTATGTTCCTCTGTTTTGGAGTTTGTTTGGGGGTTGTCTTCATTTTGAGAACCCTAATACTCTGCCTGATTTGTTCCATTAGCTTTTGAAGCTTCTGTCATTCTCTCCGCAACTTCTCAAGTTCGGTTATTTTCTTTTTCCTCCTGGGAGGAACAACTGTCCCTTTTCCTGTACTCAATTTCTTAGGTAGGGTTTTCTTTTCAGTAGCCGTTCCTTCACTCAGGCTTGCTTCTCTATTTTCTTCTCAGAACACTTCTTCAGTGTTCGTATGCTCCTGGCTACATTCTTCAGGGGTAGTAACCATAACTGGTTCTGTTGTTCCATGAGGGTCTTCTGTTTGGAACACTTCTTTAGTGTTCATACCTTCCTGGCCACATTTCTCAGGGGAAGTAACCCCAGCTGGTTCTCCTGTTCCCTGAGGGTTTTCTTCTTCTACTTCATTAGATATTCCCTCATCCGTATCTTTACTAGTAATAGCTTGTTCCTGCAATTGGTTTGTCTCAATGCTGAAGTTCAATGGGTTGTGGGGTTGTATGTATTCGCTCATGTTGGCCAAATTTTGGGCCAATTGGTCCTCTTGCAATGGGCTTTGAGGTGGAATTGTAATAGTGGTTTTGGGAGGTTCTACTCCCTCTCTTTCATCTTCGTTGCTTCCTTCCTCTCCACAGGTGTGATAACTTCCTTCTCCCGCACTGGTAGGGTGACTTTATTCTTCTACACTGGTGTGGTGACTCTCTTCCTCTTCACTAGTGTGGTGACTCTCTTCTTCTTCACCAGTGTGGTGAATCTCTTCTTATTACTCAATGTGGTGACTCCTTCTTCCTCATTAGTGTGGTGACATCCTTCTTCGAGTTTTGGGGGTTGTTCATCTTCCGAACTGGGAAATTCTAGGGGTTGGCTAATGCTACCATGAAAACATTCTATCATTCCCCTACTTCTCCTTAACGTGGAAGATTGTCTGTGTTTTTATGGTTTTGCTACTGCGCTAGTAATTCTTTTGCGTTTTGGGTCAAGCAGGGCTATTCCTTCATCAAATGAGAATATCAGTTCTTCCCAACTAGTCCGCTGCTGGGCAAGACTATAACTCAGTGTCAATCTGATTAAGCAATGGTGGCTTACCACCATGTCTATATGACGAGACTTTCTTATACTTCGGGTGACATCATTAAATAAGAAATTTAAAAATGCAGGTAGGTTTATAGTACATTTTTGCTTTAATGCTGCCAATAACTTAAGGTGGTGAGGTCTTACCACATCTTTTCTCCATCGCATGTTATGTAGCCCTGTACTAATTTTCCAATTTTTTCCATTGTTCTCCCAATGACGTTGGCTAAATTCATTTCCCTTTGATGACCAAGGTCTACCCTTCATCTTGGAAAATTTTCATGGCTTCCTGAAGCCTCACTTTCTTATGGGTCCATATGATTCCTTCCACTGGCAGACTAAACACCTCGATGATTATTGAGTATGTTACTCCTATCTGCCTACCTCTAACCTTGGAGTAACCTTCCTACAGATTTTGTAAAAATTCAATAGCTACCATTGCATGAGTTTGTTGCAGTCTTGTGAGGTAGGTAATCCACCCTACTCTCTCCAAAATTTCCTGTGCAGCGTTAGAAATAGCTAGCACCTGTGGCTCACTATGAATTGGTTGTCCTCCCATTTTATACGCACATTGTTAATTATTCACAAATGCACAGTAATGTAATAGAACAACACAACACAGTATATCGGAACAATACTGTTAAGTTTTTATTATTACCAAAAATATAGGGATTTTATCTGCGTGTAGGCATAAAATATAGGGATTTGACCTGAATGCAGGAATTAAAAGACATCCACGCCCCCTGTGAAGGATGATAGGTCATCCTCGAACATTGAATAGAAGAGCAAGGTACTGCACAGTAGTTGTACAACAGTAAAAATCGTACATACTTATGATACGAACAATCAAATTATTGCATTACTGAAATCGATGCACATTATTAAATTGTGAATAGATATAGAAAAGTTTATGTAATGATTCGAGGATAAAGGAAAGGGACGACTGATGTGAAAAAAAGTACTTATGTGGTCATTACCCACATAAACTATTATGATCGATTTATGAATAAATTTCATGCATAATAGGTTCAAAAAAAAAGGTTTAGGAGCATACTCTCATTTGATATTATATATAGATATAAGAAAAGGGTTTATTATTACTATTGATTTGAAAAGTGTTACTCCAATACCATCAGCAGAGCTCTATTGCCCACAGGTGTCTATAAACATGATGAAGTTTATTTTTCACCCTTGGAACCATTTTCATTTATTTATGCCTAGGGAAGTTCTATTGTGATGTCATGATGGAGGCCACTATGCTGGCTTAGGAACCACATGTTTCGCAATGCTATTCACCGAGAAGGAGTGAAAGGTCGACAAGCCAGCCCGTGATGAGACCTCCTATTCCAAGGACTTTTTGTTATTTTTTTTTAGTTATCCATGGGATCATGTCCCTGGTGTGGTTTCAATAATGCGAATGCCACTTTGCTACTTCCTTATGATCGTGGTAGGCTGACTCTTGATGAGACCCTCTATCCTCCATATGCCATATTATAGAATTGTTAGTAATTATATAGAGATTTTTTATTTTATTTTTTTTCAAATAGCACTTCCTTGCTTATATATAGAGGATGGCTCAACACTCCTTAAGAATAGGGATGGTGGAAGAAGTCTGAACATCTCAATAGAGAAAATATTCCCTTATTCTAATTCAATAAATAAAAATCAAAGAGAGTTATGAAAATTTAGGGAAGAACCGACATGATAAAGATAACCAATCATATTAATTTTAGTGAAAATAAAGATAGCAAAGTGATATAGATAGTTGTGTCCTTTCCCTTTTCTTATCAATACAAAAATTTTTCTTAAAAATGACAATTTCTCTTGATTTTCTGATTCCAGTAACCTTTAATTTGTGTATCCTTGTATAAATTGTATGTTTTCCTTTAAGAGAGTCACGAAGAATTCAAAAAAATCCTCAGAATGTTGTTTTTAAAACAAGAAAAATGCACTCAAAAAGTGTTGTTCCTTTGGGAAGGAACAACAAAAGCAATCTACGGAAACGTTGTTCCTTTGGAAAGGAAAAACAAAAAAAATCAGTGGAAATTCTATTCCTTTGGGAATGAACAACAAAAACAGGCGGAAAGAAACTGATGTTCCTTTGGAAAGGAACAACAAAACTGATGTTCATTTGGAAAGGAACAGCAAAACTGATGTTCCTTTGAAGGGGAATAGCAAAACTGGGGGCAAAAATTGTTTTTCCTTTGGAAAGGAACAACAAAAACACATGACAGAAACTGTTGTTCCTTTGGAAGGGAACAACAAAAAACTATTGTTCCTTTGGAAAGTGTTATCACCTGATTTGAACCTCAGACTGAAAAAGGGAAATCAGGGTAACCTTTAAACCACACTTAGCCTTGTAGCTAGCCCTACAAGGTTAGGAGAGGGCTCTCTCCATGAAAAGATATTTCAACAAAGTACAATTATGAACTGATTTTAGGCTAGGTATAATAATAGGAAAATGTTTTAATGAAATGAATTTTTTAGGAATGTATGGAAACAAATGGGACAATTTGAAACCGAGGAATTAAATCAAGGATACAAAATACTTCATGGGGCAAGGTAGGAAGGAAATTTTTAGCAATTAAGTTAAATAATGATGGAATGGTAAGAATGGTGAGGAGCTGAAAAGGGCACAGGAGATGGATCCTTTTCAAACAGAAGAAAACACAGAAAATTGAATGATTTCCCAAGGCCGAGCATTTAAAAATGGATTCTACCTATCTATATTGAAAGCATTCAACCACGAATGTTTATGAATGAATGGTACACATAAAAATTTACATATGAACACAAAGGAGAGAACAAATTCTAAATTCCATACCACGTGGATCCCACAAATTAGAGCTGCATTTCTTATTAATTCCCTGTCCAAAACTATTACAGTGGAGCACAGAGCATCCTCCTTGATTTCCACACTATTCCCTTACTTACTGACTTACATACTGATTAAAAATGACATTAAATAGAATAAAATGTGGGAAAATAGATCCTCAGAAAAAAGGGAGTTGTTTTACCAACTCAAAATTGAAATCTGAAGATAGAAAAGAGAACCAACAACCTGCTCCTAAAAGGGAAGAACAAAAATTCATTTTAGACCATCTGAAGATTTCACTATTACACTAGATGAAAGAAAAATAGGCAATCTAAAAAATAGTTCCCTATTTTACTGCCGCTATAGAAGTCTCTTTCTCATAATTAGCTCTTGCCTTTTGACTGTTTCTCTGTCTTTCTCCTTTGAAGAAAACCAACTTTTAATAAAAATTCTTTTGAAACCATGGAAATGAAATTATGCCTTGAATGACGTAAAGACCCCTTTTGGATATAAGGAGCGAAGGGAAAGGAAATGGGGTTCAATATCATAATCGCAATCGGAATCGATGGGGAAGAAGGGGATAAAACTTATAGCGGAGCATTTGAACTTCTCGTTACGATGGTGTAATTGTAATCGGGGATCGGAGAGTTGGATATATTGGGAACAAGGCACAAAAAACTCTGATGCGATTGGAAAAGTTCGATGGGGTTATATAATAGAAGAGTAGAGAAATCCCTTTAAAACACATGAAAATAGTTTTTTGATTCTTTACAAAGGGAGAAATGATTTTTGGATTGAAAGGGCAGAGAGCCTTTAAGGTGGACCTCGGGAGAACAATCACAATTGAAATCAGAAGGGAGGGGAAAGTGTATCACGCAATAGAATTTTACTGATGATTTGGGGATAAGCGATGGGGGGAAGTCCCTTTGTAAAACAAAATAAAATGAAATTTGATTTTTACAATGGGAGGAAGCCCTTTTTTTATGGAGAGGTGGAAGATTATGTGGTGGGACCCATGGGTCAATCAGAATCGGAAGTGAGAGGGGGGCGGAGCCCAAGCACATATGGAAAATGCCGATTGCGATGGAGCGACGGGGTGTGTGCCATTAGATTGGATGGGAAGATCGATGGCAGAGGTGTAAATGGGCAAGATTCAATGCAATCACATCGGAGTTTTTTACAAGGGTTAATCAGAGAGGATCAATCGAAAGCACCAATGAAGTATGGGCAGTCCGATCAGATGGGTAGATCGACGATCGGGATCTCATCGAGTGTATGCAATTGGGAGTGCTCAATTGGATCAGAGTTTTCGTGAACACAAGGGTCAATTGGAATGCCATGTTAAGTGTTGTGATTGCGATCAGTAAGGGAATGGAATTGGATCGGCGGGGGATTTATAGTATACAACCTTTAAAACTTTATCATAAAGTTTAAAAGGCATGAGGGGAAGTGGTTTATTAAATCGCATATCCGTTTAAAATATTTTAACAATGCGATTTTTCCATCGGATGGGGGAAAAAGGGGTTTTATAAAAGAAAATATTTAAAATTTAATAAAATAAAGTTAAGGGAAAGGGATAAAGGAGTTTTTGTTAGGATATAGGGGAGCTTTATTCACTTAGGCATAAATTTCAATCCAGGAGTCTATTTTAAGAGTATAATATACCTTTGGAAATGTCTTTCCAGGCTCTTCCTGATGGAAATACTTAGAACATGATTCTAGACTGAAAATGCTATGGAAAACTTCTCTGAAAGGCAGGGTGGTGACTTTGTGGAGTTAGCATCTTTCTGAAGTGCAAATTATTACATATGATGATATGAAACTATATAAAAGATAATAATAAAAGAAAATTATCATGTTTTCACCTCAAAACATGGTTTTGAGGTGAAAATTATGTCAAACTGAATAAAATATTTCTTTGATCTTCCTAGGTGCTGTGACTTTGAGTTTATTGACTTCCTCATGACCTTGCTGATATTTATTGACACTTGACTCATTAATTAGACCATGGTGAGATTCAAGAACCTAATGAGACCCATCCTATGACCTACTGACATGACTCACAAAGTGAAAGTAACTCATGAATAAAGACCATAGAGAGTAGAATTAGCAAGTTTCATATGAGGGAAATCTGATGAAAAATCACTACCATTAATGAATCCATGATCTAGCGGAATGGTGAAAATTTATGGTATGGGACTCATAATATGAAAATGCAAAAGATAAATTTTGATCACTGATGGCATTATGACTAGACTGACACTAACATTGACTCTAATGGGGATGGGAGCTCCTTGGAGGTGCCAATAACACCATAGACCAAGTAGCCTTATCCATTGGGCATGGAGTCAAAAATACTGAAAACTGACACAATGCAAACTAACTTTGACTCAAGAATAAGACTGAAAACTAAAACAAAAACAAACCATACACATATCATTCAAGTTTTATAGCCTTCACCTTGGGCCCCAAACTTCAATGACTGTGTACTTTGAAATATAACCAAAATAACATGGTATATACAATGAAAGTGACATAGTGTCTGATCCATTATCTTCAACAATGGTAGTGCTTCAAAAGTCTACCATTCACTACTCCTCCAGGGCAATCTTGGCCATCCATTTCTGAAAGCAAGAAAGAATTTTGTCCCATGTATGCTAAAATCCTGTATGGTCCTTTCCATAGGTTGTCAAACTTACCATGCTTCCCTTTGTCCTCATTTCTTGCATCCCATTTCAACACCACATCATCCAACTAAAATGTTTCTTCTTTAGCCTTACGGTCATAGATCTTCTTTATTTTCTCCTACAGCTGAATATCGTTCTATGACACTTCCTCTCTTGTTTGCTGAAGGTGGATTATTTGATTGATTCTTAGCTGATTGTCATCATTTTCACAGCCAAATTCTTGCAATAATATCATGACTGAAACTGTAAGTGATGTAGGAAAGAAAGCATCAGTACCATAAACCAATTCAAAAGGTGACATACCTATGGATTTCTTGCTGCTAACTCTATCTGCCCACAATGCGTTGATGAGCTTTCGATGCCAGTTTCTTTTGTTTGCCTCTAGTATTTTCTTGATTATATTTATCAGAGATTTGTTCGATGACTCTGCCAGGCCGTTGCCTTTGTGGGTAATATGTTGTTGAATGGCCCAAGACAATATTGTATTTGTCATAGAACTCAGACATCTTCTTAGATTTGAACGCTGCTGCGTTATCTGTTATAATTTTGTGAGGGAAACCAAAACAAGATAAAATATTCAATTCTAGGAATTGAATAATTACCGTATCTATAGCTTGCCTTACTGGGATGACCTCGATCCATTTCTTGAAATAATCTATACCTATCAAGATCCATCGATGCTGTGCTGATGATGCGTGATGGATTTCTCTTATGAAATTGAGTCCCCATTGCTGAAAGGGAGCGTTTATTGAAACTGGTTTCAAAGGAAAAGGAAGCAATTTCTTCTTCCCTTGGAAAATTTGACATTCATGACATCTCATCACTATTTTATACAAATCTGAGAATAAAGTAGGCCAATAATATCTTGCTCTCAACACTTTGTTAGCTGTAGTATTCCAAAACAAATGACCACCACAATCACCCTTGTGAAAGTCATTCATTACCTTTGGAGCTTCTTCTTCAACCAAACAATTGAGCAGAATACCTCCTAGATATTTCCAATACAGAGCACTATTAAAAATACAGTATTTAGCAAACTTAAGTTTCAGTGATCTACCTTTTCTTTTAGACATTCCTAAAGGTCTAAAAGCATAGACAATATCTGATTACCATGGGGATTGTAGAAAAATATCTGAAATTGGAACAAGAAAACCTTCATCCTCATCTTTTGACATTTGTTTTATGAGCTTTATATCCAGGGCACATAGATTTGATTGTGCCATCAGCTTTGCCAAGCCTTGTCCTTTGATCAACTTTGTGGGTTTGATCTCTATATCATACTCCAACATAGCTGCTATCCATTTACCTCTTCGACCTTCTGGATCAGTTTACATCAACACATCCTTTACTGCTGCATTAGGAACATATGCTATAGTATGTGAATGCAGAATATAGACTCTAAACTCCTTCAATGCCTTTATAAGAGCCAATGCTTGTTTCTCAATAATATTATACCTCAAGGCAGCATCTCTAATAGTCCTACTGAAAAAGGAAATTGGCTTTTCAATTTGATCTCTCTTTTGCATCAAAACCGCAGCCATAGTATGCTCTGATGCAAATTAAAAGATAATAAAATCTTGAGTATAATCAGGACTAATCAAGACTGGGGCATTGGACAGAGCAAACTTTACTAGATTAAATGACTTCATAGCCTCCTCACTCCATTTGACAGTGCTATCCTTCTTCAACATGTTAGTCATTTCTCTTAAATGTTCAACCAAATTGGGTATAAATCTGTGCAAGAAATTCATCTTACCATTGAATGCTTGAATCTCCTTTTTGTTTCGTGGAAGATCTATGTGTTGAATTTCCTCCACTCTAGATGGATCGATGCAGATACCATCTCTAGAGATGATATGCTGCAACAACTTACCTTCATCCATGGAAAAGAGACTCTTCTTCGAATTGAGAGAAATCCCAAACTTCCTACATCGCTAAAACACAACCCTCAAATGGTGCAAATGCTCATCGTCAAAACTATAAAATACTGTTAGATCATCCAAAAAAACAACAAGAAGAACATCTTTTTCATTGGCAAAAGTGGTGTCCATTGCTCGCTAGAAAGTAGCTCCAGCATTCCTTAGTCCAAATGGCATTTTGGCATATTGGAAGGCTCCCCAGGGTGTTGTGAAGGTAGTTTTGTCTTGGTCTTTCTCATGCACCAAGGTCTGGTTATAGCATGAGTAGCCATTAAGTAGTGACATCCTTGATGCTCCAACTACTCTTTGTAGAATATGGTCCATCTTCGGAAGTGGATAATTATCCTTTAAAGATGCTTTATTCAGATTCTGAAAATCTATGCACAACCTTATCTCTCCTATTTTTTTACATAAAGGGACCAAATTTGAAATCCAGTCAAAAAAACTAAAAGGAACAATGATACTAGCTTTGTACAATCTATTTACCTCTTTCTCAATAGATGGTAGCAGCTTTGGGTTGATCCTTCTCAACTTCTATCGAAATGGCTTCTGATCCAACTTAATGGGAATAGTATGTTGAATTATGTTCTTTTCATACACTTTCAAATATAAATAATCCCATGCAAACACATTAGAAAATTCAGAAAGAAATTTAACATAATTTTCCTTTACCTTAGGGGACAATGCCTTTGACAACTTCACAAACTTGGGCTTGTCAGCTGTTCCAAGATTCACATCTTCGACTCCTTTCTCAGTAGGCACCAAGCTGGGTTTCTTTGCAACATCATCCTGATCAAAAATCTCCTCTAAAGGTATGAGACCTCTAGGAATTACATTATATTTTAGCTATAATATTTCCATCTGATTTACTTCGATTTCTCGATCATCAACCTCATAGTCACCTTCTATGGGAGTATCTTTGAATTTTCCTTCACTCTGCAAAAAAGCATTCATCTCAGGAACAAGAGGCCTATTTTTGACATAAATTTCAAACTTTTTGCTGGATTTCATTGGAATTTTCAAGTTTCTTGTAGTAGTGGCAAGAGAATCAGCAATAATATTTTGTATTCTGGGTACTGCTGTCAAAGTGTACTCGGAAAATGTCCCCAAGATGTCTAGGACTACATTTCTATATGCCCTCAATCGTGGATGCTTAGCTCGATACTCTCCTTTTACCTATCTAATTATCAGCTTTATATCTCCATAGAAAAAAATCCTCTTGGCATTTAACTTCTTCAAAATTTTCAGACCCAAAATCAAAGCTTCATACTCCGCTTCATTGTTAGCAAAATCAAAAGCCAACTTGTAAGCGCATACTCTAAAATTACTAGAAACTCTTTTAGGATGGAAAATAGGGCTCTGAATCCATATTCCTATACTAGCACCATCCTTGCCAACAGCTCCGTCAAAGTCCATGCTCCATAGACCTTCTTCTTCTTCTTGTAGATGTTAAAATTTTTCTTCTTTCTCTACTTTATCTTGGCTAACTTCTGCATCTTTCTGTTGTTCATTGTCTTCTTGCTGCTGGCAGCAAGGAGGCTTAGAAGTGCTTGCTGCTTTATATTTTTCTTGTTTGAGTACTTCCCTAAAATTCTCTGAAGTCTCGGGTATTTCATCTACTTGTACCAACTGAACACTTTCATCATTCAAACCACCATCTGAATATAAGACAAAGACTCTAAATCTGTGTGGATTGCATTGATGGGATGATTTACTGTCTTCTCTTTGCTAGTGATCATGTATTTCATTTTCTTCTCCCTATATAGTTTTCTCAACTGACTAAACATGGGAATGGTGCCATAAGAGAAGTCAAGCTACACGGTTCCTTTAAGTTTTGAACCCCAAGACCTGGATAGAAGCATTCCAAATCGTGGTGGAACATCGACAACAACTACATCCATCAAAACATTCTTGGCTGGGATTTGATCTAAAGATACTACCAAGTATTTGATAAGACCAATACAATGGACCCTACCTGAGTCAAAGGAATAAAAATCATGGTATTTATAGGTAATATCAAGTCCTAAATTCTCCATAATAGCTTTGGGCATCAAATTATGCAAGGCTCCAGAGTCCAACTTAGCATTATGCAAGATGAACTCATGTAATCTAAGACTCAGGTAAAAAGGAGAGACTTCACTTTCTTCAGATTTATCTTCTGTGGTTGGACCAATAATGAGTTCAGGGTAATCATCTTAAACATTTACCAAAATTCTAGACACCTGATGCTTATAAGTACTATTTTTCGCCAAATTAGTCAAGGGCATGGACACTTTCAGAATTTCATTCTCAAAATTAAAAGAAGGAACTTTTTCTACCTCTTTAATGGGAGGATCTTTCTTCTCTACTTGTTCCTTTACTGTGCTCTGCTAGTTCTTCTCATTTGGAATATTAATTGCTGAATATCCTTTGCTGGGAGAAGGATCAACAGGCTCTTTCCCTTTCTTCTGAGTATTTGAAGGATTGTTTTTTGATTGGAGCTCTTTTCTCTTTTGAATGGGACTGATCGAAACATCTCTGCTCCTTAAAGAATACTGATTTTTTTGGGCTGATAAAGCATTCATGTACCCTCTTTGGTAATCATCAGACTCTTCTTTTAGCACTGCATAATTAGCCAAAATTAAATCCTCATCCTTTTGAATGTCTGCAATCGCTGTATATTCCTCATCTTCTGTGAGAAAGATGGGTGCACCATTAGAAGTGAAGAAATTGTTGGCTTCAATCAAAGGATCATCATCATGATCTATTTATGTTATGTAAACATAATTTTGCTGCAATGGAGTTCTGATCTGTTGTTGTGGTGTTGCTTGGTCCTGTGCTCTCTATTCTCTCTGCTTAATTCTGAATTGTAGTTGTTGTCCTCTGAAATTGGGATTCCTGATTTGTGCTTCAGGCCTTTCTAAATTGGTTAGCCGATCAACCATCTTCTCCATTGTGTAGATCAAAGTGTGCATCTTACCGTCTGAAGGAGAGGCTTCTTCTTTCACAGTGACTCTTTTTTCATCTCTATTCCATGTTCTTTTGGTGAGCAAATTTGCTTCTACATTCACAGCTATCTTCTGCATGTCTTCAAGAGTGGTAGCATCTCTTTCTCATAGCTGGTATGCCATATCAGCATTGAAACCATCTGGAAATTTGAGCAAGGTTGATCCCACAGGAGGTTTCAGGTTGGCCGAAATAGCATTATATACAACATTGAATCTTAGGAAATAATCCTATACAGTTTTACCCACATTCCTTTTAATATTCTCATATTCAGACAAAATTTGGAGTGGGTTTTTCATTACCTCCCATCGGTCTAAGAGTTGTGTATGAAACTCCTACAAAGTGCGGATAGAGCCTACTGGTAAAGCTCTGAACCAATTTCTAACTTCACTTCCAAAGCTTTGGACGATAATCTTGTTGTTACATTCTCTGCCTCTACCTAATGTAGGTCAAAAAAGTCATTCATCTTATCAACATGCTACTGGGATGTGATGCTTTGAGTAGCATCAATGATAGGAATTTTACTTTGGTAATTAGCAAGCATATCATTCAGAACCTGAGGTAAAACCAGGGGTGCATAGCGGGTATCCATGACTCAAGGTGGATTTACAATAGTGTTTGTGCTACTAGAATTTAAGGGAGGTGTTGATGGAGGAGATGAAAGTTGAGAATTGATTGATGGGAATGCTGATGAATTAGGAGGAGGAAATGTTGTTGCTGATGACTCTGAAGGCTTAGGGATATTAGTTAAAATGGTATATGACTGAGGGGAGTTCAAAATATAATCATAAATTGAAGTATTTTTCCTTTGAACTTCAATATCCACAAGAAATTCTGGATCTAAAACTATATCATCAAGTGAAGTTTTAGACTTACTTCTAAAAAAAGAAAGCTCAAAACGCTCATAAAAAGAAAAATATTCTACAAACAACCACTCACTGGGCCAAGTATGGGATCTGAAAATATGTCTAGGACTTAGTGATCCCTCTTGTCTTCTAACTATTCTTGGAATGATATTACAATTTTCAAACATAGGGGAAGGATTTGGATCTGGATTGGCCCTTGTGTATCTTCTTGAAGCCAATGTGGTTAAATTTCTACTGTACAAAATTTATTTCCAGCCCAAAAAACTCTAAACATCATTATCCAGAGTCTGGGAATTTACAAGAAAATAATTTACTGGGGTGATGAATCTTTTATGCTACAAACTATTCCCCAGTATGGTCACTAGAAAATGTTATCACCTGACTTGAACCTCAGGCTGAAAAAGGGAAATTAGGGTAACCTTTAAACCACGCTCAGCCTTGTATCTATCCCTACAAGGTCAAGAGAGGGTTCTCTTTGTGAAAATATATTTCAACAAAGTACAATTATGAACTTATTTTACGCTAGGTATAATAATAGGGAAATGCTTTAATGAAATGAATTTTTCAGGGATGTATGGAAACAAATGAGAGTTTGAAATCGGGGAATTAAATCAGGGATACAAGGTATTTTATGGGCAATGTAGGAAGGAAAATTTTAGCAATTAAGTTAAATAATGATGGAATGGTAAGACTGGTGAGGAGCTAAAAAGGGCACAGGAGATGGATCCTTTTGAAACAGAAGGAAACACGGAAAATTGAATGATTTCCCAAGGCAGAGAATTTAAAAATGGATTCTACCTATCTATCTAGAAATCATTCAATGAGGAATGTTTATGAATGAATGGTACACATAAAAATTTACGTATGAACATAAAGGAGAGAAAAATGCTAAATTTCATACCACATGGATCCCACATATCAGATTTGCATTTCTTACTAATTCCTTGTCCAAAACTGTTACAGTGGAGCGCAGAGCGTCCACGTTGATTTCCACACTATTCCCTTACTTACTGACTTATATATTGATTACAAATGACATTAAATAGACTGAAATGTTGGAAAATAGATCCTCATAAAAAAGGGAGTTTTTTTACCAACTCAGAACTGAAATTTGAAGATAGAAAAGAGAACCAACAACCTGCTCCTGAAAGGGAGGAACAACAATACATTTTAGGTCATCTGAAGATTTCAATGTTACACTGGATGAAAGAAAAATAGGCAATCTGAAAAACAAATCCCTATTTTACGGCTGTTGTATAAGTCTCTGTCTCATAATTAGCTCTTGCCCTTTGATTGTTTCTCTATCTTTGTCCTTTGAAGAAAACCAACTCTTAATAAAAATGCTTTTGAAACCATGGAAATGAAATTATGCCTTGAATGACGTAAAGACCCCTTTTGAATATAAAGAGTGAATGGAACAACAGTGGGGTTCAATATCATAATTGCAATTGGAATCGATGGGGAAGAAGGGGATACAACCTATAGTGGAGAGTTTGAACTACGCGTTGCGATGGTGTAATCGGAATCGGGGATCGGAGGGTTGGATATATTGGGAACAAGGCACAATCCAATGAAATTGGGAAAGTCCAATGGGTTATACAACAGAAGAGTGGATAAATCCGTTTAAAACACATGAAAATAGTTTTTCACTTTTTTACAAAGGGAGAAATGATTTTTGCATTGAAACGGCAGAAAGCTTCTAAGGTGGAACCCGGGAGAACAATCGCAATTGGAATCGGAAGGGAGGGGCCAGTGTATCATGCAATAAAATTTTACTAATGTGTTTGGGAATAAGAGATGGGGGGAAGTCCCTTTGTAAAATGAAATAAAATGAAATTTGATTTTACAAAGGGAAGAGGCCCTTTTTTATGGAGGGGCGGAAGATTACGTGGTGGGACCCATGGGTCAATCGGAATCAAAAGTGAGGGGAGGGGAAGCCAGGCACATATGGAAAACACTGATTGCGATGGAGTGATGGGGTGTGGGCTGTTTGATCGGATGGGTAGATCGATGGCGGAGGTGTAATCGGGCGGGATTCAATGCAATCACATCAGAGTTTTTTACAAGGGTTAATCAGAGAGGATCGATTGAAAGCGTCGATGAAGTATGGGTCGTCCGATCGGATGGGTAGATCGATGGTAGGGATCTCATTGGGTGTATGCAATCAAGAGCGCTCAATTGGATCAGATTTTTTGTGAACACAAGGGTCAATCGGAATGCCATGTTAAGTGTTGTGATTGTGATTGGGAAGGGAAGGGAATTGGATCAGTGGGGGATTTATAATATACAATCTTTAAAAATTTATTATAAAGTTTGAAAGGCATGAAGGGAAGTGGTTTATTAAATTGAATATGCATTTAAAATATTTTAACAATGAGATTTTAAGGGGTTTTTCAAAAGAAAATATTCAAAATTTAATAAAATAAAGTTTAAGGGAAAGGTAGAAAGGAGTTTGTTTTAGGATATAGGGGAGCTTTATTCACTTAGGCATAAATTTCAATCCAGGAGTCAGTTTTGAGAGTATAATATACCATTGGAAAGCTCTTTCCAGGCTCTTTCTAATGGAAATACTTAGAACATGATTCTTGACTGAAAATTTTGTGGAAAACTTCTCTGAAAGGCAGGGTGGTGACTTTGTGGAGATAGCAGCTTTCTGAAGTGCGACTTATTACATATGATGATATGAAATTATATAAAAGATAATAATAAAAGAAAAGTATCATGTTTTCACCTCAAAACATGGTTTTGAGGTGAAAATTACGTCAAACTAAATAAAATATTTCTTTGACCTTCCCAGGTGTTGTGACTTTGAGTTTATTGATTTCCTCATGACCTTGCTGATATTTATTGACACTTGACTCATTAATTTGACCATGGTGAGATCCTATAACCTAATGAGACCCATCCTATGACCTAATGACATGACTCACAAAGTGAAAGTAACTCATGACTAAATACCATAGAGAAGAGAATCAGTAAGTTTCATATGAGGGAAAACTGATGCAAAATCACTACCATCATTGAATCCATGATCTAGCGGAATGGTGAAAATTTATGGTATGGGACTCCTAGTATGCAAATGAAAAAGATCAATTTTGATCACTGATGGTAGTATGACTAGACTGACACTAACATAAAGGAACAATAAAAACTCGCAACAAAAACTGCTGTTGGAAAGAAAAAACAAAAAGAAACACTAAAGCACGTTGCTTCTTGAGAAAAACTGTTGTTGTTCCTTAAAAAGGAACAACTTAAGAAATAAAATCTATACAAAAACAAGCAAGATAAAGGGAAAATCTTTATGTACAAGTTTCAAAACGAAAAAAATTATTCAGTGAATGGGTGCTGAGGAGGAGTTGTCTCCCTCAGCGAGAATCTGCATGGTAGAATCTTCTCGTAATTGGTGGTAAAAGGACTCTCGATTAAGCGGTTTATGGTAAAGTCACACTCGATGACCGTTTACTTTGAATGAATGTCTAGATCCATCAATGGTGTTTAATGTGATGGTGCCATTATCATGCACTTTTTGTATCTCGTAGGGTCCAAGCCATCGTGTTTGGAGTTTTCCTGGGAAATCCTGAAACCTGGAGTCATATAGGAGTGCCTAATCCCCTTCGTGGAATATTTTCTCTTTGATGAGGGCATAGTGCCATTTTTCTCTCTACTGTTGAATTAATGTAGTGTGCTGAAGAACAGAGAGCCTAATTTCATCTAACTAATTGATTTTTTGTAATCTTCTGACCTGGCCTTCATTTGAATCTAAACCCACCTCCTAGGTTGTTCTTAATGTCTAAATTTCAAACTCTATTGGAAAGATGGGTTCTTTTCCAAATACTAATTGATATGGGGAATACCCCGTGGTACCTCTCCATGTTGTTCGATATGCCCATAAGGCTTCTAGAAATCTATAAGCTCAGTCACGTTTGTGTGATGCAACTGTTTTTTTCAGTATAGATTCGATCACTTTATTCATGCTCTCTACCTGGCCATTTTCCTGTGGGTGGTATGGAGTTGTGATTTTGTGCTGAATGTGGTAATTTTATAATGTTGTAGCGATTCTGTTACCTACAAATTGCAGTCCTCAGTCTATAATTACATACATTGGAAGGCCATATCGAACAAATATTTGGAAAAGGAATTGTATTACAGAGTTCTCTGTAGCTCTCGAAAGTTCCTTTGCTTCAACCCATTTAGTAACATACTTTGTTGCAACTAGGATGTATGTTTTCTGATTTCATGGTGGGTTAATAGGACCAAAAACGTTGAGCTCCCACCATTCAAATGGCTCGATTACTAACTGTGAGTTCAAAGGAATTTTTTCGGATTGTCCAGGGCGACCCGCCCTTTGGCAACTATCACAAGCCTGTACGAATTTTTTAGAGTCTTTAAAAATTGTAGGCCAGCAATAGCCTATCTATAAAACCTTGTGGCCAGTCCTACGATCTGCAAAATTTCTGCCACATGGCCCATCGTGGCATGCTTTCAGAATATCAAACATTTCATCATCTCGAACGAATCTCCTGATGTGCATATATGATGCTGTATGAAATAGGTAGCCCCCAATCCAAGAGAATCTGGTACTATGCTCTACTATCTATTTTCATTCATTGGGTGTTAGATGCTTACGTAATGTACCTATTATTAAATAATTTGCAATGTCATCATACCATGTGGTTCTAGAAGTAATGATGAACAAATGCTCATCTGGGAAGTGATATTCGACTGCTGTTGCATCTATTGGTTTTGGCATATGTGACAGGAAATCATCTACAGGGTTCTCTTTTCCAGGTTGATCTTTTATTATGATATCGAATTCCTACAATAAAATCAACCATCTTGTTACTCTACCATTTATAAAAGGTTTATTTGATAAAAAGTTTATGGCAGAATGATTTGTATATAAAACTATAGGATACCCACTTATATAATGTATAAATTTATTTATAGCATGTATCACAGCTAAAAATTCTTTCTCAGTCACATAATAGTTTAATTCAGCAGGAGATAGATTTTTTCTAATATAATAGATTGCATATGGTTTCTTATCCTCTTCTTGCCCAAGAACTATAACAATAGCTGTGTTTGAGACATCAGATGAAATTTGAAATGGAAAATCCCAATTTGGGCCTCTTAGCATTGGGGCTATTGATAGAAGCTTTTTGAGATCCTAAAAAACATGGTCACATTTATCTATCCAGTTAGAATCAACATTCCTTGTCAGTGCATACAAAGGTGTAGCTACTCGAGAATAATGTTCTATAAATATTTTATAATAACCAGGAAATACGAGAAAGCTATGTACCTCCTTTTGTTTGGTAGGAGTAGGTATTAGCAAAATTATCTGAATTTTAGCTGGACCTACCTAAATTCCAGCTGCTGAGATATAATGACCTAAGATGAGTCCCTCGGTCATCATCATGTAACACTTTTCATGGCTTAAGAAAAGCCTAGTGTCAATACATCTTTGCAACACCTGTTCAAAGGTTTCTAATTCTAGCTCAAAATCATCTCTGTAAGGTGTGAAGTAATCTATGTATACTTCGAGCCCTTCATTTATTACATCTGAAAAGATGCTGAGAATGGCCCTCTGAAATGTAGTAGGCACATTGCATAGGCCAAAGGGTAACACTCGATAGGAAAATGTCCCCCAAGGGCAGGTAAAAGTGGTTTTGTCTTGGTCTTCAGGGGCAATCTAAATTTGATTGTATCCACTGAAGCCCTCTAGGAAAGAAAAGAATTTCTTTCCTACTAATGTATCTAATACCTCATCAGTGAAGGGAAGGGAAAAGTGGTCTTTTTGGGCTTCTTTGTTTAGTTCTCGGCAATAAACACATATCCTCCAATTTCCGTTCTTCTTTGGCACTACTACTAATGGAGAGACCCACTTGCTATTATATATTGGGTAAATAAAATTGACATCCAACAGCTTCTGTAATTCAGCTTTCACAATATCTTTAAGATGAGGGTTTAATCTTCGTTGGGGTTGGCGAATGGGTCTGGCATCTTTTTCTATATAGATGTCGTGCATACATAACTGGGGGTCAATTCCATTCATGTCTAGATAATCCCATGCAAAGGATCCCTTACATTTTTGTAGTAATTGGACCGTCTTCTTTTCTTGTTCAGTAGTCATATTTTTGTTAATGTTTAAAGTTATTCCTGGTTCAATTTCTACAGTTTTGCTATTGTAAACAGAAGTAGTGGGTATTGATTGATCATGCATGTCTTTCAGGGGATCTTCTTCTTCTTGATTATCAAATGCAGCCTTGATCATATGACATTGCAAATGGGATCTGATTTTTGGTTCATTGATGAAACTGTTAATAATGTCATCCTCTGTTTGGTCTTTAAAGTCGAGCACATTTTCTATGGTTAGTGGTGATCTAATATTTTCCATGAGATATGATACAGGTTGTTTCCTTGTTTTGATTATCGATAGGCTTGGTTGGGCTGGGGGATATAAAGCTAAATTCTTGACAAATTTTCCCCTTGTTATATTCATGTTTCATTGTCAGCAGCACATGTAAGCATCAACAGTTGCCAACCAAGGTTAACCTAGGATCAAAGGGTGTCCATCTAGCCAGTTTTTGGGGTTGATAATCAGGAACTTAGTAGGGTACTCCCAGGAATCTACTAATACCATTACATCATGTAATGTACATTATGGTTTGACTACCGATCGGTTAGACAATTCTAATAAGGTTGTTGTTGGATCTAACGATGTAATGCCAATTTTTTGACAAGTGGTGGTTGTTAGGATATTAATTGCAGCTCCGAAATCAACTAAGGCATTTGGAAATGATTGCCCATTGATTTGTACCATCACTATATGATTTCCTTGGTTCTCATAATTTGTAGGTGTTTCCATTCCTGATAATAAATCAAATAGAGTGCCGACTATTTGGATAGTTGGGTTAGTTGTCATTCTCCTCTTTGGCTTCCTTATACATAGTTCTTTGATGGTTTTTGCATAAATAGGGATGTCTTGGATAGCTTGGAGGAGAGGGATTTTTATACACAAATTTTTTAATTCTCCTAGAAGATCAAAATCAGGATATTCCATTGGGCGAGGTATGAATAATCGTTCTGGGAACAGTGGAGAAGAGGTGGTTGCTTGTTCTTGAGTTTGTTGTTTAACCACATTCTCCTTGTGCACTATTTGTTCTGCGGGTAATGAGTCTTCAATTTGAACATTTTTGTCTCCCTCTGTTTCTACTATGTGCCAAAATATTAGTTGAAGGTCATTACACTCCCTCATTTCAGTTTCTAGTTTCAGTGGTTCCATTATTTGAATAGACTGGACTAGCCTATTATTGGGGTTTGGGTTGGGTTGGGCCATGAGTTGTGGTCTTAAGTTTGTCTGGGGATTTTGTGGCAATGTACAGGGGGCTGGCAGTGTAGGTTTAGGGAGAGGGATTGTTCCAGCTGGTTGATTTGTAGGTCTTTGCCAGTTTTTCTACCAAGTCTGACTCTACGAGGTGGAGGGGGACCATCGTGTTGGATAAGCATTGTTTTGCCAAAATGGTGGACAGTAAGGAAAGTTTGGCCAATTGGTTTGTTTTTTTATTATTTGGCCATGGTGATGTAGGGAATGGCTGTCATGACCAATTGGGGAAAGGTGACTGATTTTTCCACATCCCAGTATATTGCTAAGCATTATACTGAGAAACTGAAAGGAAGAGGATGGATCAATTGGCATACCTGTTTGTCATGGCTACCATTGTCAGCACTGATTGAGTAGGAATATCAATTCTGATTCTTCCTCCACCTCCTTGTAAACTGCTTTCAATCCAGGGAGCGAGGGGCAACCTTCTGTGGAGTAATTTTTTGTGCAGATAGCACAGATTTTGACTATATCCAATGGGCACTCTTTATGACTCTGTTTCTTTCTGCATTTAGGGCAGAATATTTCCGGATTTTGTTCAGCTTCTGCTTGCTTTTGTTTGGCTTGCATATTGTCGAACTGCATTGTCAAAGTCCCTAGAATATCCGTTATAAAATCTTCTAGTAGATTGCCAATTTCTGCGTGGGTTATACTTTCACTAGAGATCTTACTATCTCTTGTGACCATATCACGTTCTGCTGACTTTAGCCTTGTGCTGCCTCTTGAGCTCCTAATATATAAATCAATAATGTCAGCAAAATTTTCCTGATATATATCACCTTTGCCCATAATTTTTAATGTTTCAACCCATTGTTCCTTCATCCCTTTAAGTAATGTAGTTTTCAACACATTATCAAGTAAGGGTAAAGATGCATAAGGTGATCTCTGGAGGTTATATTGAAAGCCTTCTACATATTCCTCAAGTGTTTCATCAGGTTTTGCTATCATCTGAAATATTTCGTCTTTTAATTCCTTCAACCTACAATAATCCTGATATTTATTTAGAAATGTAGCTTTCATCTGATCCCAATCATTTATAACACCTCCACCTAACCCCATAAACCATCGTAAAGCTTCTCCTTTTAATGTGGAAGGAAATAATTTTAATTTTTGGGGATCGGTGGTATATTCATACCCCTTGCATAATACCTCGAATTCACACATAAATTCATCTAGGTCTTTCGATGTTAAGCCATGGAATGTAGGAATATGCTGAAGAGGAATGGCCTTCATAGGTGCATTAATTGTAGTGTCCACAATGGGATATTGCAGTGTGGAAGTTTGTTGAGGTGTTTGTTGGTTCTGGTTCTGGGCCATTTGGTCGAATATGTGCCAATATCCCTCCAGGATTTCAAGGGTATTCCTATGCTGACTAGAAGGAATAGGAATGACCTTGACAACACTCCATTGATCTAGAATAATAAGTGTTTCTTGTCAGCCTGCTATCTGAGGAGATTCAGGTTCTTTAGCTTTGTTTTGAATGATGTTGACAACACTTCCCTTATCTGGGCTGCTCACTGTTTGGGTTACTCCAAGAGGAGATTTTGGTTCTTTTGTTTCCCCTATTTCTCCTCCTCCTTCGATGAGATTACTAGAGTTCCCTTCTTACAGAGAAATTAGGCGAGAATTCTCAATTTCTTGGGAATCTTGTTCAATTTCTTCTGTTTGACTATGTACCTTAGCAAAGGCTACAGATGGTGATTCTATGGCTTGAAGGGAACTAGTAGACTGTCTAGAAATGACTTTCCTAGGTCCTACTGATGGCTGAGATTCAGTTTTCTTAAGGATTTCGTTAATGAAAGTTGTTCACCCAAGGGTCACCAATCCCTTAGGTTTTTTGGGTTTAGGAGGAATTTTTTTCTGTTTAGCTTTTCTATTCATTCAAAAAGACAAGCATTCATTCCTACCTAAAATTTTTACCCAATTCTATTGTGAATCAGGCTAGTGAACAACTATGTTTCTTGCTCGGTATGCAGGTTCTTACCTTCCATTTTTAATACCCAATTCTTCACTAGCAGAAAAAAATCAAATATGCATCACTCTCTGTAAATGGCTACACTCTCCCCTGAAATGACAGCAAAATGTTGAGGTATAAAAGGTGTCTTTTTAACACATATTTATCCTACATTAATTATCAATCTAGGAAGGAATTTTTTTATCAAGAGTGTACTCAGTCTAAGGCTGCAATTCAATCTAAGAGTAATGCTTTGCAATATGTAGTATAGTGTTGTCAATACAAAAGTAAACAAATTCTTGGAAAAGAAATCTAACTACAATTAAATGCTTGAAAATTCAATCATTCACTCAGCAAGTATCAGTCAAGGATAGAGTAATGATAACTCTTTCCTTTAGAAACTGATAAAATCAACTAAGAACAAGATAATCAATTTTAGAACGTGGAAGTAATAACCAATATTCTTTACAGCTGATAATCCTGCTTTAAAGCAATTAAATGAAAATAGAATTTGAACTAAATGTTGCTAATGAAAGTAAACTATGCAAGCACTTTAAAAGCAGACTCTTTGCAATCTATAAACTAATGAATCGGAAATGAACAACAAAATAGAATTGAACAGTATTGTAAATAAACAAAAAACTATAACTTAGAAGAATTGAATAGCAAATCTTATTCAATGAATATGAATAGAAAATCCTATCTGATGGAATCAAATAGCAAATTTTATTGAACAACAAACCCTATCGACAGCAAACTCTATTAAGCAGCAATATGAAATGAATAGCAATCAAATGGAACAACAAATGAAATCAAATGTTGAACAACAAAGCTCTGTAAAGCATAAGAAGATAAATGATACAGGAATGGATATTCTTGTTAGAATGGAACAACGATGCAATTCATTAATGTAACACACCGATATCAATAAGCAATTAAACAACAAACCAATTAACTTGCAATATGTGATAAAAGTGAATATGAAATATCACACAACGATAACTGAAAGGTAATGATACAAACAACAGATCGATCCACCAGGGTCAGGCCATTAACCACTAGTGAAACGCTGTCGGGCTTTACTCCAGAGTTAAAAATGGAATGGCAACAAGATCTTGTATTAATCACACATAAACAGTGTTTACAATAGTTGCTCTCTAATCACGAGAGTTAAGAATATTACAGATTTACAAAAAGAGTGTTTAATCATAAATCATTTTCCATCCCTTGATTTCTAAAGGCACTTCCTTTTATAATAGTTCAATGGATAAAACAAGAAACACGATAAGATTGAACAGCAATCCCTTAGGATCGAAATATCTTGAGGGATTCAATTCTTTTCTCTTTTAGGTAGCGCTTGGTCTTCTTAGGTTGTAGCCATGTTGTCCCCTGTTTTCCTTTAGCTATACATTCTGATTTCCTTCTTACAATCTGGATACATCCTTTTCTAGAGGAACAATGGTTACCCCTGTTTTAGCTCTACCTCTTGAATGATGGTTTACTTCATTTGTTTCCTGCTTTTAGAACAAAAGGAAATTTTTAGTCAATTTTCACAATAAACACGACTCTTTGCAATTCTATCATAATCCTCCAATAAATCATCTTTCTAGAATAAATAAGAATTATGTTTAAAGGAAAAATATGACAAAATACATGGTGAATCCATACCTTTTCCAGTGCTCAACACCCCATAGCCCAATTGATTTGACAAACTCCATAGCTATTTTTCATTTTGATCACTTCTCCTCAAAAAACCCAAAGCAAACCAAAACATAATTAACAACTAGCCTAAAATCAAATATACAAAAGCAAATAGGTTTAAATCCTTTTCATAATAGAGAGAGCCCTCTCTGAATCTAGGAAGGCTAGGTACTAGGACTCCAAAGATTGGTCTGATGTTACCCTTTCATTTTGTCTACCAATCTACCAAATTATGGGACTCCAACAAACATAAGTGTGTCAGTCACAAATACATAATTCTCGAATGATAGATTCAACCCAAGGGTCTAAAACCTCCATAGCACTCAAAAAGAGTCTCACACCAACCCGAAGTTGTTTTACCTGACTCGAAGTTAGTTGGAGGTCCGAAACCTCTCTAGGACTCAAGAGAGTCATATACTAACCCGTAGTTAGTTTCACTAGCCTGAAGTCAGTTGGAGGTTCGAAACCTCTCTAGGACTCAAGAGAGTCATATACTAACCCGAAGTCAGTTTGAGGTCTGAAACCTCACTAGACTTGATCCCAAATCAAGTGGTTGTACCGTGCCATCCTAGATAAAGAGTATGAAAATCTTTGATTCATCCATCAATCTTTGTTACTAGTCTCTATCTTTTCCCACCTCACTGTCCAAATGAGAGGTACTTCCCATGAGCCCGAGAACCAATGGGTAGGATGCATATGGGGCACAGATCATGAGAGTTCAACCAACTCAATCATCATAACGGTGGGGTAGAATCACACCAACAAGGTTTGGAAATCCTAGCCCTCTGATTGCTTATAGCTCCAAGAAGCTATCCCCAAAGCCCCCGAGAGCTCTAAGAGCTCATCGTCCAATAGGACCCTCAGAATAGGGTTCTTCCATGATACCAAGATTATCATAGAAGGTTAGGAACATTACCTTCCCCAAGCACATTGTGAGAATATATGTGACATGCTCATCAGTTCCTATATGATCGACCCTTACGGCACCTCATTTTACCATATCCCCGATAAAGTGGTACCAACCATCAACATGCTTGGATCAATCATGGAACACGGGATTCTATGATAAACAAATCCCCCTTTGGTTATCACAAATGATAATGGTGGCATATAGCACATGCTCGAACCAAGTGACTTCACAATAGGCCATACATGCTACATTGTATTCGACCTCAGTGGTGCCCAAGGCTACCGACTCCTGCTTCCTGCTCAAAGTAGACCTACGTGTGAAGAAACATCCAGATATGCTATTGCGAACCACCACACTACTAGCCCAAATGGAATTAGTATATCTATGGACTGTCATGATCCTAACAGTGTCTCTCAACCCATGGTCTATGATGCACCAGAGATATCTCAAGGGTTTCTTGGCACCAATTGAGTGAATGTTATGAGGATCAACCATGTGTTGACTCAAAGTGTTCACTGCACAAAATACGTCTGAACTGGTGTTCACTAAGAACATCAGGGCCCCTATGAATTGATGATACTCAGTAGGATTTTCTAGCATGGGCCCAACAGTGATGCCATTCAACTTCTTGAAGTTGAGCTCCATCGGTGTTAACACAGACGTACAGTCCACCATACCAAATCTTTCTAGAAGCTTCGCAATGTATTTTCCTTGAGAAAGGAAAATCTCGCCAGGTCTCTTCCAGACCTCCAGGCCTAGGATGTAGTGCATCAGTCCTAGGTCCTTCATCTCAAACTCAGCAGCGAGCTCCCTATTGTAATGATGAGTGAGAGGGTCATCACCTGTCAGGAAGATATCGTCCACATACAGCACCAGAATGAGAGGCTTTTCTCTATCAACCTTGAAGTAAAGGTTTGGATCAACATTACTACGAGTGAAGCCCAAATTCATCAGGTAGCTATCTATCCTCCCATACCAAGCTCTGGGTGCTTGCTTCAACCCATATAGGGCTTTCTTCAACTTGTAGACATGGGCGTCCTGATACTTGACTTCAAACCCCAGAGGTTTCTCCACATACACCTCTTCCTTTATCGCACCATGCAGAAATGTAGTCTTCACATCCATCTGATGAAGACTCCAGCCTTGCATAGCAACAAGGTCTATGATAGATCGGATGGTGGTACATCATGCCATAGGTGCAAATATATCATCATAGTATACGCCTTCTTTTTTAGAGAAGCCATGGACAATGAACCTTTCCTTTAATTCTTCATCACTTCGATCAGATCCATGTTTGATCTTCTAGAGACATTTCTAGGTGACAATTGCTTTGTCCTCTAGTCTTGGAACCACATCCCAGGCATCATTCTTCATTATGGACTCATACTCTTCGTGCATAGCATCCTTCCATACTTGATTCTTTACAGCTTCCTCAAAAGATACAGGCTCAGATTGTATGATAGTACTCATGGCTGCTAGATACCCTTGATATCTATTCAGCTTCTTGCTTTCATGAAATGTCACCCTTGGGGTCATATGTTCCTCAGCATCCTCAAGAGTGTCCCTGAGCCATGATGGTCTCTTCCCCATCGATTGAGGTGGATCAATTGGGTCCATTGGTCCTTCAACATCGAGCATCATCTCATCCTTCACTCCTTCTTGATTTCCAGGCCTTGCTTCACGATCTTCCTCAAATCTTGGAAGATTTATTACTTTCCTCAAGGAAGCATCTACATCAAAGGTAACATTGTGGCATATCTTTTCTTCCCTTTGAATAGGCACATACACTCTATAGGCCTTCGAAGTTTCACCGTAGCCCACAAACATTGTGGTCTCCCTCTTGATGCCATCTTCTTCGCAAAAATTCTTGAACTCGTTCGTGTCATATTTAGTTCCATTATCGGTCCTCAATAACTTGATATTCTTCCCTGTTAGATTTTCCTCCAAGGCTTTGAAGTATGAAACCACATGAAAGCCTCATCCTTATTCTTCAAGAAGTATATCCAGGTTTTTCGAGACAAGTCTGCTACACCATTTTTTGTTCATCTAACCTATTATCATTAGATGAACCCAAGTACACCATGTAAGAAAAATTTTACCCTAAGTAAAATTGCTTTCACTATGTGAAATAACTTAGTAAAACACCTTTATTAAGTTGTTTATGGTCTAAACAGGAAACCCTAAAAGGAAATAATAAACAAATCTTTATTTGTTTATATTTCCTCAAGGAATAATCAATTAAACATCAATTTAATTATTATTCCTGGCCATATTTAACCCAAAATAAGGAAATCAATTAAATAAATCCTTATTTATTTGATTATTTCCTAGGAATAAGTTATTTAATCCTTATTTAAATTCCTAGTTAAATTTGACCAAATCATTTATAAATAATTAAATAAATCATTATTTATTTAATTATATTTCCACCATTTCCTTAAAAATAATAAATAAATCATTTATTTTTTTATTATTTATAAATAAAGGATTTTAACCAAGTCAAAATCCTTTTCCCTCCAACAAATATAATAAAATATTCCTAAAACGTGGTTCTAGAAGTTGGTTAATAATATTTTATTCATGCACCAAGTTCTAGGCTACCCTAATATTTTGTTAAAAATAGAAGGGTTTTCCCATTCATTTGTCACCTTCCATTACATTAGATCACTCTGGATCTATACTGTTGGTCTAACTTTGAGCCATTATCATTGTCACATTTTCCATCGTTTGCTTTGTGAGCTCCCTTTGAGTTCTATGTATGTCTGGGTTTTCTACACCAACAAGAGAGAGAAGTTTTAGATCTGAAATGCTGAGGACTTTCAAGAACCCATCCCATTGAGGAGGATTGGAAACACCTTTCTTGTTTTCCTCTCAAGTGCCCCTTTAATATAATTTTTTTTTAAAATATATTGTTCTTGTCTTATCTATTGGATGCATGGAGCAGCATTTCATTTTCACTGCTTAATGTCTTTTATGCATAGATTTGGATTTGTGCAGCTTTATTTGGATCAACTAACTACATATTTAAAGATATTGGCAGCCATGATTGATTTTAGGGATATTTTTTATGCGTAGCTAAAGTGGTATTTTTCGACGAAAGATTCATACTAACAATTGGCGACTCCACACGGGTTTTCTTTTGCAACTGTTTTCATTTTATATATTCCTGCATATCCAACTATTTCAAACCCTAGGGTTTCTCTTCAGTTTTTTTTTTTTCCTATTTTCATGTTCTTTTTCACCTCTGAAACCCTCAAACATTCATATTTTTAACTTCTGTGTGCTTCTAGCCCTATTGCGCAGGTGACAGCCATTAGCCGCAGCTGAGACGAAAACTTTTTTTGAAATCTGCCGCCAGGAGACCCGAATCTGTAGGTCACACTTATCGGCCCAAAACCTATGACCTTGATTGAAGGACACACTTTTCTACCTAAAAACTGCAACCTGGACTGAAAACAGGTCATAAATTGCGACCTGCACTTTTTTCTGCACTTTTACAGCAATTTTTTGGGTTTGTCTGAAGCTTCTGTCAGGGTTTTCCAGCCTCTGTCTCGGCCCATTTATACCTATTTCTGATCAATTTTACTCAACTAAGTGGGACTCTCACCACCTAGGGCTTTAGTACCCTCCACTTTTTGTGGAAGAGTTTTAGCTGTTTCAGACGTCTGAATTTTCATAGTTTCAGCCTTCTTCTTCTCAGATATGTTACCTCATTTTCAGATCCCTCTAGATCATCTCTTCTCCCTTTCAAATCAGCTCATATAGTTCTGTTTGGGTTTACATCTAGGGTCACCTCCTTGTCCCTTATACCTTTAGCTAATTCCCACTTTGTTGCAGCAACCTTACCTCTGCCTCTTTGCTGTTTTCTGCAGCTCTTTTCAACAAATTTCTCCTTTAGATCCCTGTCCCTTTGGACCTTAGATCTATTGGCCTCTTTTAATGTGTTTTGATTAGATTTTTCCCCTCTTTTAGACTAGTTTTGAGAGACCCACCTTCTTGGGTTAGATCAATGCATTTTTAGCTATTAAATTTCTATTATTTCAATCTTATTTACTGTTCTCTGCAGATTTATTTTCAGTTACGTAGCACACTTTTTCTTTTACTCTCAAAACGTCTAGGTTAAAAAATTAAAATTAACACATGTCACACACTGACCCTAAGTGAAGAAGAACTTAGTTAACACTGCCTGGAAAAGACTTTAAAATCAATTGAAACTGCACTTTTCTGCCCTTGTTTCGACATTCACCTCACTTGATTTTGCACCTCCCTACCATTGTTGGTTTTTCTTCTTCCCGTCATCATTGCGCCTCCAAGGTGTTTATCTTAGAGACTTCTTGGCATTCACCCTCAATTTCCGGTTGGTCGACTTACTCCTTCCCGCCGTCATCGAGTTAGCCCTCCCCCGAGTCTGCACTCTAACTCTTCATTTGATTCTTCAGGTTCTCCCCCTATTACCTTCACCATGTCTAGTTCAGGGCCTAATGTTAGCGGCAACCCCAGTTCTACTACTGGGTCCATTTCTAGTGGAACCTCTACGGGAACTACCTCGACTGTCCCTTTGCTCCCTTATATGGCTGGGCTCAGTCTCCCCAATTTAAATCAGTTGATCAATGATCCTATATGCCACGATGTTAGTGGGCTAGCTATGCCAACCAAGCTCCCCTATGAAATTCCCAAGTTCGAAGGCCTTGCTAGTGAAGATCCCTCCAGCCATATCTAATCTTCCCACATGTGGTGTTCATCCAATTCCATTACTGATGATTCCATTCATCTTAGATTTTTCCAACGCATGCTTATCGGTGAAGCTTCTAAATGGCATGTTGATCAGACCACCTCTTCCCATACCACCTTTGTGACCATTGCCCAAGACTTCTTATCTTATTTCCACTCCCTCTCTGATACGACACTGGTACAAAACTCTTGACTTCTTTCTATCAGTCCTCTTCGACCCGCCTTTCCGCTCATGTCTAGGAATGGCGGAGAAGAAGGAGCTTATATCGAGCTCCCACCTTTGAAGATCGGGTCTATATGGAATGGTTCCTTCACTCTCTCTTACCTACCACCAGCAAGGATGTCACATTCCAATTCCCTCAAACCAAAGAAGCCACCCTCCAAATAGCCTTGAAATATGACCTCAACTATGCTCAATTTGGTTATGCTTATACCATCCTTCCTGACCTCCCCAAACCCGATGGCGCTAATGCCCCAGGGGCATCTCTCTCTACTGACGGTATCATTGGAGCTCTTTCCCATACCTACGCTCAACCTCCCATGGGCTATGGTTTCCCTCCGAGAGGGGCCAACACCTCCAGCACTTTCCCCCCTCCAGGTAGCATGTATCCAAGATACAACATGCCTCCTCCTTTTGCCCACCATCCTTCTTACCTGAATGTTGCCCATCCTAACCCTTATCCTTACCCATAGCCTGGTGTCCCAGCTCCTCCATCATTTGGACCTCCAACTCCCTTGCCTTCTCAACCCCCGTAACAACATCGACTACCCCCTCCAGGGCAAGTATTTGAACAGCAGGGCACGACTAATCTTCATTCTCAAATAAAGAGGAAAGGAAATCAAAACCAACCTACCTTTGGTACTCATGGATCCAATCCTCCCAGTATTGATTCTAACGCTGCTAACTAGCCATAAGGCTCTCAGCCCAAGCTGGATAGGCCTCTTCGCACCAATAAGTGTTGCGGTGTTTATGGTCATTACACTCACGATTATCCCCTATTACCACAGATGCGGTGGATGTGGGAGTCTCAGGCTAGATTACGGGGACAACATTCCTCCCCTACTATTCTTCCCAATGCGGCTACTTCTCAACCCGCCGTGTTTGCCGATCCTTTCCCTCAACAAGGATTCGTGGCTACTCAACCACCTCATGTCCCAATAATCACTCAACCTTCCCCTTCTGGTTCCTTCGATTACCATATTCTCATGATGACTTCTAACCAAACTCTCACCATCGACATTAACCTTTAAACTCAGTCTCGTTAGTACTCCACGCCTCCCGACCTGTTTGTCCCCAAGTCCTCATATTCAGGTCCTACAGAGCCTCTGTCGACACCCAATGGTCCCTTGTAGATCCCTCAGCCCAAAGCTAAGGTTCATACCAAGATTCCTAAGGGCCCATTACGCTGAAACGCTACCTTTGGTCGAGTTGCCCGTTCATATAGCATAATAGATGATTTGGCACAATCCCCTACTGCCATTTCAACACTGGAAATCCTCCAGTTGCGTCCTTCTCAAAAGAAGGATCTACTATCTGCCATGGGGGCTATAGTTCCTGCTGATGACCAATTGATTCTTTTAGATGCCCGTCAGTTAGACCATCGCCCCCTTCCTGCTTATGTTGCTTTCCAACTCTTAGTCAAAATACGAAATGCCAATGTCGCTCAGTGTGTTATTGATGAGGGGGCATCTACATGTGTGATGTCTGCTTTGGTTTGGAAACAACTTGGATCTCTTGAGCTGGCCCCTTCCACAATCACCCTTCGTGCATGGGATGGCCATGCCTCCTAGCCCATCGGCCTATTCTGTAACTGTCCTATCACCCTTGCGGGCAAGACTGTTTGCATTGATGTTGAAGTTATCGACCCCCCTCTCAACTATAACATTATTTTGGGGCGTAGCTACACCTATGCCATGTCTGCTATCCCATCCACGGTCCACTGCAAGCTGTTTTTCCCTCATAATGGAAAGATTGTCACCATCGACTAGTTGACATATCTTGAACAAAAATCTCAGACCTCCCCTGAGTCCACCATCTCTTCTGTCACCAATAAGAAAACCATTGATTCTTTGACCAATGTTTCCCCCGACGTCTACAAATACTCCTTTCTTGGAACCTTCCTGGGTCCTCCCCCTCCTCCTATCTCTAATCCTAGCTTGGAAAATGTTTGCATGATGCAATTGTCTTGGGCTAACCTTAAGCAACCCGCTTTGGCTAGTCCACAACCTCAACCTCACCCACCCCAACCAGCTCCTAGCCCTTCGCCCCCGCTAGCCAACCTTCTTCCTTCTGAATCTTCTTCTACAAATAGTCCACACATGCCTCTCTACCGTCCTGGGTTAATTCCACTCGATATCAACCTCCTTGGCACCATTCCTACTGGCCATTACCCCGCTGGTCAGATACCTCTCCTTGCTCCCCCTCCCGGAGTTTATTCGGTCCCTATCCTGGCCACCCTATCCCTCCCTAACTTGACCTTGGGTATACGCATCTGGAACCTTAACCCTCCAACAACTACCCTGCCTGGTCACCCCAAACCTTACCTTGCTTTGACAACAGTTCAACTGCTCCCCTTAGCTTCTTCCGTTGCTATAGCACCCCCAGCACTTGAACATAACCCTTATCCTATTGTGACAGCTTCGGAAAAGAAAGGAAAAACTCACAAGTGGGCATCCAAAAACAAGGCTACCCCGTCACACCCTGCACCCCCTCGGCCGCCAAAGCACTCTATCTAGTGTGCCTTGTGCGACGTTGTCGATCATGCCACCCATGCATGTCCTGAGTTACTGCATCTCAATACCATGGTCAATGAAACATTTCTGGAATCTGATATCCCTAAGTTCTATGTCACTATACCTAATTCAATCCCGAAACTTAAAAACTTATGCACCAATCACCCCTGTTCTTTGTGCAATTTCCATGCCCATTATACCCACCTCTACCCCTGCCTTGACGAGTATCCTTCCTCTTTAGATGCATACCGCTAATTCAAAGCCACACTTGATGATAAACCTTCTTCAATAGCACCAGATGACTTGTCTACCCCAATTAACATTTCCCATCCTGATATTGAAAATAATGAATCTTCAGCCACCATTTCTTACCTCTCATCATCACCGCGATCCTCGGCGACCGACCCCTTAGTGCCTTCCCCCGACGTTTCACTTGACCACCCATCTGCTTATTCCTCTATCACCCCACATGACGTAGCACATGTGAGCCTTTCCCCCCACAATCAGGAGTCTCATATTTCTACCTCATCAGGTGATCCTCTTCCCTCAACTCTTCCTATCTCCCAGTCAGATGAAGAAATTATGGAAGTCATGACTGAACCTGATTTTCCGTGGGATGATATGTACCATCGTGCACACTTCCTCCCACATCAATCCCATGACCAATATGCTGTCGAATCTAAAGATTTCATTCTCGATAAATTCGATTGGTTTAAAAAACCCATCCCTACACCTGATGCTTTTGAAGAAGGTAATATGGCCAATATCTCTCCTACCATCAAAATAGACATTTCTGTCAAAATAGGAATCGAAGAACATATCACCTTAGGCGCCCAATGCACTCCAAAAGAAATTTAAGCCTACACCAAACTCTTCAAATATTTCTGCGATATTTTCGCCTGGTCCTACTCAGAAATTCCTAGACTCGATCCAGCCATTGTCAAACACCATATCGACACATGGCCTGATGCCAATCAAGTCCATCAAAAGTTGAGACCCATTCATCCCTCCAGACGTGAAGCCATCAAAGCCGAAATCGATAAGCTCAAGTAGGCTGGTCTCATTTATCCCATTGAATACACCACTTCGGTGTCCTACCCAGTTCCTGTCCTCAAAAAATAAGGCACCATCTATGTCTGCACCGACTTTCGCGATCTGAACAAAGCTTGTCCGAAAGACAACTTCCCCACACCATTTATTGACCAAATCATTGATGAGTGTGCAGGGCACAAGGTTCTATCCTTTATGGATGGATTCTCCGGATACAACCAAATCGTTATCCGTCGTGCTGATCAACTTAAAACCACATTCATTAGTCCGTGGGGCACTTTCGCATACCAACTCATGCCATTTCGCCTTAAAAATGCCGGCACCACTTTTCAACAAGCCATGTCTTATTTTTTCCATGACTTAGCTCATATTATCCTTGCCTATTTAGATGACCTTACTGCACATTCTAAACATTGGGTGCAACATCTCCATGATTCGCGTACCATTTTCCTCCGATGTCACAAGTATAATATACGCCTTAACCCATTGAAATGTGTCTTCTGCGTTTCCTCCAGTCGTCTCCTAGGCTTCATAGTATCTAGAGATGGTATAAATCTCGACCCTTTGAAAGTTGAAGCTATTCTTGAACTTCCTATTCCTTGTACTTTATGCCAGCTACAAATTCTCCAAGGTAAAGCTAATTTTCTTCGCTGATTCATTCCTAACTATGCCACTACCACACATGGGTCCTTAGAATTCTTCGATCTAACACCCAATTTTTCTGGGATACCTATGCTCAAGAGTCTTTTGATGCCCTCAAACATGCTCTCACATCCACTCCTTTGATCCATCCCCCTGACTTTGACCAGGACTACATCCTATACATCTCCACTTCCACCTATTCGATTGCTGGTGTCCTTATCCAGGAGGATGATAACGGTATCAAACATGTGATTTATTATGTCAGTAAGAACCTTGCTGATCCACCTGTGTCCTACTTAGATGAAGAAAAATTAGTGCTAGCTGTCATGTTCTCATTCCAAAAACTACATCATTACATCCTCATGCATTCCACCAAGGTTGTGACTAATTCCAACCTCATGGCTTTCCTATTGAGTCGACGCATTCTCAGTGGGAAGTACGCTCGTTGTGTCGTTATCCTTCATGAATTTGACCTCGAATTTGTCACCCCAAAAATTAAGAAAGGTTTAGTCCTCGCTGAACTCATTTCTGACTTACCTACCAGTACAGAGAATACTCCAACTAATGATTCTCTTCCCGATGAACATTTATTCGCCATCACCACTGATTACCCTTTGTATGGTGACATCCTTACTTACTTGTGAACCCAAAAGTTCACCCTTCATCTTGGTCATGATGCTCGATGACATATCCGACACCAAGCCCCTCACTACCTTCCGATCGGTGATGACTTTTATCGTCACGGAGTAGATACTGTCCTTCGTCGTTGCCTCACACACGCTAAAGCCAAGAAATTCCTCAATGCCTGTCATAGCGGTGCTTGTGGTGTCCACCTCTCTGGTCTCACTACCACCAAAAAAATCATGCACGCTGGGTATTTTTGGTCTTCTCTCCTCAATGATTGCATTGAAGCAATCAAACACTGTTCCAATTACTAGCATTTCACCCCTAAGGCACAAGCTCCTCCCACTCCCCTCCATCCTTTCGTCACAACTGGTCCTTTTTTTAAATGGGCCATCGACTTTATGGAGTGTCGACCTCCATCTGCTGGTAACCACAAACATATCATTATAGTGGTTGAATATTTCACAAAATGGCCCGAGGCTATGCCAACATTCAACAATACGGTAGCCACCGCAACCCTCTTTTTATTTAACCACGACATTGCTCGATTCGGGGTTCCAAAACAATTGGTCTCTAACCATGGCTGACATTTTGAAGATGAGATATGGCACGAGCTATCCTCACTATTGGGTTTTGACCACCAATATTCATCATCCTATTACCCCCAAGGTAATGGCCAAGTCGAAGCGGTCAACAAAATTCCTAAGACCATGCTTCAATGAATGGTGAATAAGCACAAAACCAATTAGAAACTTATGCTCTTCCCTGCTTTTTGGGCTTATAGAAATTTTGTTGAAACCACCACCAGTTTCACTCCTTTCCACCTTGTTTTTACTGAGGAGGCAGTCTTACCAATCAAGTGTGAAAGTCCTTCCCTTCACTTGGCCGTCAAACTTCTCCCTGATACCCAACCTCTAGAACAATGACTCATCATGCTTGAGCATTCCTCTAAAGACCTTCATGTTGCATTTCAAACTCTTGAAGTGGCCAAAAAGTGCACCAAATCTCAGTATGACCGAAAATTACACCCTCGCACCTTTCATGAAGGTGACCTTGTTCTAGTATATGACCAAGCCCACGATGCCCTTGGTCATGTGAAGTTTGACTCATTATGGCTAGGTTCATACATCATCAGTAAAGATCTTGGTAAGGGGGCATACCTTTTAGAGGACTTTGAAGGCCACCCCCTTCCTAATCCTCGCAATGCACTCTATCTTAAGAGATATTACCCTTAGCATTTCCCTTTCGAAATGCATGTTTTATTTTCTTTTAGATAACCAACATCTGTTTGTTTTTCATGATTCGCTACTTCACCAAGACACATGTTGTCCATGAAGAGTCACTTCACCTCTCCTCAAAATTGGATTTCCTCACTTACAACAATTTTCCTTGGGGCACCACTTTGCCTCCATACTTGTTCTTGTTCGTGTCAATTTCTGTCATGAGATACCATCTTGTACTTATGCCTTTATGGTCCCCTTTGGACCTTCCCCCACTTCATCATCATCATTAGTGTTAGTTGGTCAGTTGCTCTATTATATTATCTCGTGCCTTAGTTGAGGATCCCTTATTACCTCACCTACGGTGAACCTCCTTCTGTTGACATCAGCTCATTCACTCCATAAGACAGGTCTAGAGGGCGATGTACTTTGGTTCCAGCTTCTCCACTTGTTCAGTTCCTCAGATCAAGAAACATGATTTATCATTACCTTGTGACTTGATTGTTTCTCCAGTAGCATGACCGAGATTTGTATACTTGATGGTCCAGTGATGGAGCAGCCGCTATTGATGATACCCCGGTATATGTGAGATGTCTCAACCCTCATGAGGGGGTGGCCCTGCAGGTGGCCCCCTACATGCCCAGATGTCCTCTTCATTGCAGCCTTTGATGCAGCTCCCTATATTTGATGATGATGGCCTTAGCCACTTGCAACACCTTTTTGATTTGCATGTCTCAGTCAAATTTTGCAAGCCCTCCCCCGTTTATAGGGGACATTTGGGTTGTATCCGTATTTCATGTACTTAGATATTATTGTATAAGTCTTGGCTGTTATCCCAGGCACAACATGTATGTGGGATACATCATTCTATCTTTCTAGCTCATGTTTATGCCAGCATATACTTTATAGTTTGGTTCCTTGTTTACTATACACACTATTCTTTTGCACTTTGTCTCGACAGACATAGGTATGCCTCCCCCACCACCTTTCGTATAGGTACCATCTCATAAAAGAGACTTGTTGCACCTATAAGTCTCGTCTCATCAAGGTCTATTCCTTTTAGCATGTTAGACTACCTTACATTTCTCTTTGACTTCCCTCTTGACGTATAGTGATTGAGTTCTTGCAACATACTTCAGTCATACAATTTTCTCCTAACACTCGTATGCTAGGGGGAAATCTGTTACACCATTTTTTGGTCATCTAACCTATTATCATTAGATGAACCCAATTACACCATGTAAGACCAATTTCACCCTATGTAAAATTTCTTTCACTATGTGAAATAACTTAGTAAAACACCTTTATTAAGTTTTTTATGGTCTAAACAGGAAACCCCAAAAGGAAATAATAAACAAATATATATTTGTTTATATTTTCTCAAGGAATAATCAGTTAAACATCAATTTAATTATTATTCCCGGTCATATTTAACTCAAAGTAAGGAAATCAATTAAATAAATCCTTATTTATTTGATTATTTCCTAGGAATAAGTTATTTAATCCTTATTTAAATTCCTAGTTAAATTTGACCAAATCATTTATAAATAATTAAATAAATAATTATTTATTTAATTATATTTCCACCATTTCCTTAAAAATAATAAATAAATCATTTATTTATTTATTATATATAAATAAAGGATTTTACCCAAGTCAAAATCATTTTCCCTCCAACAAATGTAATAAAATATTCCTAAAAGGTGGTTCTAGAAGTTGGTTAACAATATTTTATTCATCCACCAAGTTCTAGGCTACCCTAATATTTTGTTATAGATAGAAGCATTTTCCCATTCATTTTTCACCTTTCATTTCATTAGATCACTCTGGATCTATACTCTTGGTTTTACTTTGAGCCATTATCATTGTCTCATTCTCCTACATTTGCTTTGTGAGCTCCCTTTGAGTTCTATGCTTGTCTGGGTTTTCTACACCAATAAGAGAGAGAAGTTTTAGATCTGAAATGCTGAGGACTTTCAAGAACTCATCCCATTGAGGAGGACTGGAAAAACCTTTCTTGTTTTCCTCTCAGGTGCCCCTTTAATATAAAAATTCTTTCAAATATATTTTTCTTGTCTTATCTATTGGATGCATGGAGCAACATTTCATTTTCACTGCTTAATGTCTTTTATGCATAGATCTAGATTTGTGCAGCTTTATTTGGATCAACTAACTACAAATTTAAAGATATTGGCAGCCATGATTGATGTTAGGGCTATTTTTTATGCGTAGCTAAAGTGGTATTTTTCGACGAAAGATTCATACTAACAAAGTCATTTATGAATGTTATATAATAAGAACACCCTCCCAAGGATGTCACAACGAGCATACCAGATAGATCAGAATGTGTCAATTGCAAGACATCAGATGTCTTTGTGACACTTGAGGGGAAAGGTCCCCTTGTATTCTTTCCTTCGGCACAACCCTGACATACACCTTCATGATAATTTGAGAAATCAGGCATCCCTGTCACCACCTTCCTTGCTTTGAGAAGGGCTTTGTAGTGATGGTGTCTAAACCTCCAGTGCCATAGTTCAGTCTGTTAGATAGTATCGCACGTCATCTCTCCTAGTGGACCTCCTCCAACCTGGTAGAGTGTATCAACTGTAAACCCAATCGTGATATCTTCCTTGAATCTCTTCTTCCAGATACACACCTTCCCACCAACGAATTCCACATTGAAACCTTTGTCTTCCATGGGTGATATAGACACAAGGTACTTCATCAAATCTGGTACATATAGTACATCTTGCAAGTGGATGACTTGACCTTGAGACAAGTGGAGGGTCACAGTCCCTGTCCCTTTCATGGGATATGTGGCATTGTCTCCAAGGATAATTTCCAGATTAGTATCCTTCTCAAACATATCAGAAAGTGTTTCTTTGAACCCAGTGATGTGCCTTGAGGCACCACTATCTATCAACTAGACATCCATAGTGTCAGGTGGAGATTCAGTAGAGAGGGCAGATAAAAGAATGATTTCATTTATTTTATCAACAACATTTTATTCCTCATACCTGGAATTTCTCGACCTTTTGAAAGGTTGACCATTTCTATCGGAGGGAGCGTTCCTCTTCCCCTTGAACCTGTTGTTCCTTTGATTGCCATTCATCTGGTTATTTTTTTTGTCATCATCATCAGGAGAATCCTTCTTGAAAGGGAATTCTCTAGCATAGTGACCTGGCTTGTGACAAGTGTAACACTTTCCTTTCCTTCCTTGGGTCCCTGCTCTTCCTTTGTTCCTTGGACCACCAAATTTATTCTTCTTAGAATGAGCAGCAAAAGAAACATTTCCTTTATTTTCATATTCCTTCATCCTTGTCTCTTCTAGTACACATCTCGATACTACTTCATCAAAATAAGGTATCACATTATTATTGAGAATGGTAGTGTTGAATACATCCCATTTGGATGAGAGACCTCCAAGTGTGGTGAGAGCCATCTCTCGATCAACTATTGTCTCCCCAATAGCTAGAAAATTATTCCTGATCTTGACCAACTTCAGAAAATATGATTGAACAGACTCATCCCTGCCTTTCTTCAGATTCTTCAATTGGTTATTAAAGAATAAGACTTGATTCACATTGTTGGCCTTGAACATGTGGACCAACTTATCATACATCTCCTTGGATGAGCCCAGCTCAGAGATGTAGGCAGCTAGTCTTTTATGAATTGAGTCCCTCATCAGCATCTTTGCTTTGATTCCCCCCTTCTTGTACTTTTTTTTGGCAGCAGCAGTTGCAGTGGATGGAGGCTCTTGGATTTTTACCTTGCATATAGTCCATGACATCTTGGTAATCCAAATTAAGATCCAATGTTCTCTTCCAATCATGGAAGCCATCCTTCCTAGTCAATTTTTCATCAGCCTGAAAGCCATCATAGTTTGAGAAACCCTCTAATGTTCAAAATCTGGAACTTGCTGCTCCATCAGGAATATCTTAAGATATTCCAATATTCCAACTCCAGGAGTATTAACAATCAACACTGAACTATTTCAGAGATTGAATGTAGGGGAATTTACTAGATATGTCACCTTCACAAGGAAGGATGAGATCTATAGGCTACCTGGCCCACTAGCAGACTTTGCCAATAGAACTTGTCAAAAGCTAATATTTCCCTTCAAGGAATTTCTGCAATGCCTCCCATGGGAACGTTGTATAAGGAAATACTTGCAAACAAAATTCTATGTAGTGTTGGTATCCTCTTATACATATAATATGGAGTCTAAATGTAGAAAGAGAGCTGAAAAAAACAGATCTAGGTGGGTTAAGCAGATCTCCCCAACGTAGGTACATCTTAAAACAACTCAAAGAGAGAGGTACAACAATATGTAAACATGAATCTGAAACTATGCAATTATGAATATATCAAAAGAGTGAAATGGTACAACCAACATTATATTATTATTTCAGCATTAATATACAAGAAATAATTGAAGGGACAAGCCTCTCAAACCTCTAGAACCATACTCCAATGAATATACAATGTAATGTCGAAGTTGCTGCAACTACACAGAATGTCGGGAGACCATAATTGCGCATTATCTAAGATTGAAGTATCTAATGAACATGTATAAAATGGAAATTTTGCTGGAAGATACAAGAAAATGGCCCAAGAGAGGAAAATGGGCTCAATATGGGATTTCTAGCCAATCTCAGGGAGATTGCTAGAAATGCTAGATAAAATACAATAGTGACAAAAAAATTGTCACTGCAACTGAAAGCAAATGAATATGAGTCTATGGCTAGTTTGAAATGATGACACCCTCCTCTTATAATGACCTCAAGGAAAAAGGAGCTAATCCCCCTTACTCAAAAGCACTCCTCCTGATGAGCACAAGAATCTCCCTCAACACTGCCCCCATGAAATAACGCAGTTTCTCTTATGGACTGCACTGTGAGAGATGGTGAAAGTGTGGCCTGATGCCACTGATCTAAAATGCAGCCCAAGAGACTTCTCTGCTACTCCTCCAAAGGAAATATCATCCTCTACTGAAAAAGCAAGCTAAGAAAGGCTCTAAGAGTTCCTCTATTGCTGCCCCTGCAACACAACACTATTCTACTACAAAAATAACACTGCAACTAAAGGAGTGAGCTTGGACAAATGCTGAAATGAGGAAATGCAGCTCAAATCCTCTTCTCCCTCGAGGAAGAGGTGGGGGATTCCCAACCATAAACACCCCCAGTGCTCAAGAGCACTGCAATCTTGCTAAACAACCATGCTATGCAAGTCCTTGGCTTCTCTACAAAATTTCTCAATCAAAACATGGCCAAATGAGCTGCTATATTCTCTCTTATAAATAAAATTAACTCTCTCTCACCATAGGTTCCACAATTATGGTTTCCATTCAACTTTTAATGCTTTCCCTCCAAAAACTACGTTGTCTTTTAAGGCAAGCCACCCCTCTATGGCAGCGCTGTTGACTTGGTCAAAGATGGCCAACTCAAGGTGATCCTCATCATGTTCACATGATTAGGTGTTTATTTGAGCTGCTTATTTATCATCCTTCCTCATAAGGAGTGTTATTCCTCTATCACCAAGTGGTTAAGGGGTATCCTTACCCATTTTATTAAACAAAATAAAAATGTGCCAACTATAATGTTCCCTTTAGATTAAGTTAAAAATTAGGAACATTATAGTCCTCCCCTCCCACATGTTTCTTGTCCTCAAGAAACTGCATAGAGAGAAAAAAAATTTCTTCCCCTTCTTCTCTTGTGGCCTCCTCATCAACAATCTCCACCGTTGCTCAAGATATGTTGCAATAAAATTGTCCTCTTATGCCTCCTCCCAAGTATGCAAACCATAATGGTGCTCCTTATAGAAAGATACAAGGTGTCGGTCAAAATATCCTTGCTGTGTCATGGCCTTCTCAAGATGGGAGTGACGACGTGCATGGGAAAATACAATCCTAATGATGATCCCCTCATCCATGCTATCATCCAAATCGAAATCTCATCCCCGGTTCTATGCAATGTAATGGGCTGAATGGAGAGTTTTGTTGCTTCATCCCAATAAGCTCTTCTCTCCCTCTGTAGTACATATGAGGCTGCCTCTATCCTTGGGCTGAAATGGTTTGGCCTCCTAGAGTGGCCCAAGCTACCTTATCAAAATATTCAGCCATGAAATGCCTCTTCAAATTCTCCAAGTGGTTTGCCCCACAAGAAGAGAAAAGTAATAATATGGCAATCATGGTTTGCCCATGGTATCTCCTGCAATATAGAACATGTGTAATGGGGAGAATAGTACTCCCAATGGGATGTCCCAACATATAAGTCACTCTCCAAATAATGCTCCCTATGAATAAATAAGAATCAGAAATACAAGGTGGCATAATACAATGAAAACAAGCTATCACAAGACAACTAGAGAGTGGGTCACTGCTCCTTTCATGGGACCAACAAAATGGGCCTCTTTCCTGCATCAAAAATATACATAAAAAGTGCTTTCCCAGCCACTTTTTTGTTTCCACACAGATCTCAAAAGATAGGAACATGAAAATACACTACAAGAAAAAAGCACATTGGTGAGGGTCATGCTTGTGATGAACCTTTAAGGTCTGTCACCAATGTCACATATGGTGACAGTCATTTAAAAACCATCATTGTAAGTGTATATAGTGATGGTCCTTTATGGTCCGTCACCAAAGACATTTTCAATGACACTTTTGGTGAGGGTCGTTAAAGGCCCATCACTAATTCTCTCTTTGGTGACACTTCTAGTGACGAACTTTTAATGACCCTCACCAATGCTCTCTTTGTTACTTTTGGTGATGGTCAAAAAATGTCCATCATCATTCATCATTATAAGTGTATATAGTGATGGTCCTTTATGGTCCATCACCAAAGACATTTCACTTTTGGTGAGGGTCGTTAAAGGCCCATCACTAATTATCTCTTTGGTGACACTTCTAGTGACAAACTTTTAATGACCCTCACCAATGCTCTTTTTGTTACTTTTGGTGACGATCAAAAAATGTCCGTCATCATTGATCATTCCAATGAGTTTTTGATGACGATATGTTCCTATTAATATATTTTTTGTCAAAAGATATCAATTTAATACCATTATTGTGGAGCATTTTCTATAATATGTCCAAGGCCATAGTGGTTAGGATCAATCAATTTTTTAAGAAGTAATAAGTGTGTATCATTTCCCTCAAGTAATGACTAGTCAAACAGAGATTTCCTATGAGTCAACACATGATTCATATCTATTATTTTTATTATCTAGCAAATTCGTTTTAGTTGAAGTTCCACTATTGTGTGTAGGAAATATATTATTTAATACATAATCGAGCTCTGACAATTCCATTAATGAAAAAGACCTAACAATCCTCAACAATCTGGGCACACCTTAAATTAATGCTTTGGCACACACTAACATTCCTTAACACCCCACATGTCTTGGAACATATTTGTACCTATAACATCTTGTGATGACACTGATGCCCAAGCACATGGTGGCATGCGCTAATACAACATGGAACTCTCCTATCATGTGTTGGCATGCTGCATATAGTCCCTAGCATGCCTTGGAACACCTTTTTTGAATGCATTGACATACATTAGCACTTGGCACACAATGCCACTTGGCACGTATTTGGACCTATTATTAGTGTGCCTAGCATGCCCCTCTTCGAAAAAATAAAGTCCTGACTTATTAACCCTCTTATTGGTTCTTCCTTTTGTTGCCTTGACACATATTGATATATCCTGGCACCCTACACCACATCCATAGCACCTAGCATGTATTGGCATATCTTGGCACTATTAATTGGAACATGATATAATTAGCACACCCTAGAACTCCCAAGCACACTTTGGGAATTCTTAACATGCCTTGGTATTCCCTAGTGTGCCTTACCAATGCTTAGCATACCTTGTCACTCCCTCGTTGGCATGACAACTAACACTGACCATTAACACTAGTCTCTGGCAGTACACGTTCCTCATATTCATTGAATTTTTACCTAGTGCTCCCTTAATATTTTTTCCTAGTATTCCTTCACACTCATCAACATGCATTATCACTCTGTAGCACACCTTAGCACTCTTCAACATTCCCTTCCACTTCATAACATGCATAACACTAGTCCTTGACACATATCGGTGCTTGGCATGTGTTGGCGCTTGGAAAGTCTTAGCATGTATGGAATACGTTGAAATGCCTTGGTATGATTTAGCATGGTTTACTATTAAACTTATTTGTGATGATAAATTGTTGGAAAGTAGTTGAGAAGCAACAAAGGAATACTTGGCACTTAGAATGCACTAAGACTTTGCACTTGGAACCTATTTCCACCTAGTGTTAGTGTGCCTAGCATGCCCCTCTTAGAAAAGGTAAATTTATTAATTATTAACCCTCTTATGTGTTCATTTCCTTGTAGTTTAACATTTTTCTCCCTTCTGTTGTCTTGACAATTCCTAACATGCATTGACACACCCTTGCACATCTTGGCATGCCTTATCACTTGGCACATCTTAGCATGTTTGACATGTATTCCCACTATCTGGCACATCAAGGGGGTGAAGAGAGATGTAATCATAAAGTAGGTTGAGTACGAGGGCCGAGTAAGGGTTGCTAAAGGGAGGTCATGATCATCCTCCAAGAACAAAATCATAATGTGAGGTTTCAAAAGAATGTTGCATACCTTAATGGTCGGTTTGTGCTAGGAAGTAGGAAGTAGGATTGCATATTGTTGGTTCTCTTCTGGCAGATCAAGCTTAAGAAAGGTTTCTCATGAGAATCTGGGCATGTGATTTCAATGGTGTCTTTGTGTGAAGGTTGCATCAAGTTATGAAATGTTGAAATTTGCAACAAGAAATAGTGAGATTGGAAACCAGAAAGGACAAAAAAAAATGCACCCACACTGGTGAGGAATTTTGATGCACCAGGAGTGAGGAATGTGGGGCGTCTAATTTATTTTTCTCTTAAATAAATTGGATAATAAATTGCAATTTCACCTCATAACAACTTGTATCAGTTAATTAAGTCATGATGACCGAGTTAGCTCAAGAAATTCGAGTTGAGGGTCTAATATGAGGCCTCTAGAGGGATTCTAATATTTTTGGGGTCTAGTAGAAGTTGATGCATTAGTGGGATGCAAGTGTAATTAAGTCAATTAAATGAGTTAAAATCATTTTAACTAGTTCTAACTGAGTGATGAGCTAGTGAGAGGTCTAGTGAATTAAATTAGATTTAATTCGCAATGAGTGATCAATCAAATAACTGATAATTCACTATTAATAGTTGCATGCATGTCAGTTTTGAGGAATACCGAGTTGAGATAGAGGTTAAAGGGAACATAGCTATCAGTTTTATTCAGAGAAAATTTCCCATGTGCAATTATAAAGTCATTAGGATGCCATGATGGATTATACAATAAAGGAAGACAAATTTTCCTAATTAATAAGGAGTTAATTCCCTAGGAATTGCATGAGCAAGGTAGGCTGAACTAAGGATGAGAATTGGCTAAGTACTAGATAGAGTTTTCCTAGATCAACGAGAGACAATTGATAGAGTACTAGAGAATCTCATGAGAGATTAAGCATTGTATTGTTTCATGATTCCTTGACTTAATACACAATAGAGATAGAGGGGTTTTGATTAGTTGCTTTCCCCAAATACATTATGTTGTTGTGCGACTAATAATTTATTTCTCTTACTTATATATGATTTTGCGATTGTGTTTTGTTTCGGTAAATTGTAGGAAGGATTCAATATCTTGTTTTAGTGGATTACAAGATCAGATTGAATCTCATTGGTTAGATTTTATACATGGCATCAAAGAAGGAATTTTTTGGGGGGTCAGTTTGTAGAGAATATTTGAAGATTTTGGTGTAAAATTTTCGAAAAAAAATAGAATATTTGGATTCCTTCCGAAAATATACCCAAATGGAAAAAAAAATCGGTCAAATCAGAGCTCGGATGAGGGAGATATTATCGATTTAAAATCAACTCTTTTCTAGAAAATTTTTGTAACTTTGGGACAATTACATTGTGTGCGAGTCAAGAACCTATATGCACTTGAGATACCATATGCATGCAAAGCTTTGAGGAGAAAGGTAGAAATTAGAGACTTGGTGGTTTAGAGGAAGCATAAATTACCTCTCAATATGCATCCTCATGAGAAGCAGTCTCAGAAGGTTGTGGAGTAGCTACCACAATTGGAGAAGTAGAGAGGAGACTAAGTGGAAGCGTCCACTCAAGAAAAGACCTCCATGAGGGGGAAATTTCAAGCCAGATGGGAAGAGGGAAAAACCATACCTCAAGGTGTAAAGTGGGGTTATGTGTATACATAACCCCAAGATAAGAAATTTGGGCAAGGTCAATTGAGATGGCATGTGTCATGGATCGAACCTAGCTACGAGGAGCCCACAGTACAATAGTATTAGGAAGGATTAGTTAGAATGATGTAGTCAGATGTCAAAATGATAGAAATCAAAGTGACAGATGTCAAATACTTGAGCACAAATAGAGTTAGCAATAGTTCAAAGGACACAGATGCAGATGTCAATAGTAGTGTAAAGAATCCAGTACTAGATAGGTGCAGTAGCTAGCAGCAGTCAGAAGAATCTGATGACAGATGCATTATACTGATTCATTTGTTCAGAGGCTATTCAGTTTCAGGATTTCCAGGTGCAAACAACACTAGAGAAGTGTAGCGTGCAGAACATTCCAAAGGTACCAGATGGGGATAGATTGAATTCCTTTCTTTTTGAGAGGGAGTGTTGAAATTTGCAACAAGAAACAGTGAAATTGGCGACTAGAAAGGACAAAAAAAACTACACCCACGCTGGTGAAGAATTTTGATGTACTGGGAGTGAGGAATGTGAGGCGTCTAATTTATTTTTCCCTTAAATAAATTGGACAATAAATTGTAATTTCATCTCATAACGACTTGTGTCAATTAACTAAGTCATGATGATTGAGTTAGCTCAAGAAATTTGATTTAAGGTGATCGAGGTGGATATTGGTGGCCACCCACCTATTCCACTTGGGCCCTAGCCATTGTCTCTTTCAGTTTTTCAGTTTCCTTAATTATAGCACAATTTACTATTTTTGTCAGTTTTTTTGGGTCCTGAATTTTCGAAGCCATTTTGAGGCCCCAAACGATGTTTTTTTGGCATGAAAGGTTTGGCAATTTATTAGAACTTGTATTATAGTTTGTAGTCCTCAAAGAGATATTTCTAATGAGGTATCATGTGCATCAAACGAAGATCATATGACCAAGTTACAACCCCGGCAAGTTGGCTGCCCAACTAACCCCAACGGGGCCCATAAAATCATGGTGTTACATCTCCTCAGGATAGGGTTTTGGTTTTTTAGGGTTTTATCTTATTTTAAATAATAAGAAGACCCTTGACCCTTGGTTTTTTAGGGTTTTATCAATGAGTAGGTGGGAAGTGACCCTCCAAAACCTTTCCCTAAGATAAAATAAAGAGTGGGACTTGCTTTCCTTTTAAGCAAGGGAATTACCTTCTAGGGATAGATGAGGGGGATTGAAGGGTTGAGGGAGAATAATAAGACTTATGAGGGAAGTTCTCAATCCCTAAAATCCTTTGGGAACTTGGATTCCCAAATGGTCCTTGATGAAAGGCCTTTGACACCAAATGGGACCACACGGGGCCAAGTGGACCCAGCCCAGGTTCGGGGATGGAATTTAGTAACCAATGATGTTCCTATCCTGGACAAGGTGATGGGAAAGGATCAGACAAGTGTTTTTACTTCGATAGGTCAAATTGATCCTATTAGGTTCTATCCTTGGGAACACCTAGGCAAAACCTGATACTGGAGCTAGGGCTTGAGGTATCCAAAGATTCCACTGTTGGAATTGGCCCAGCTTCTGAGGAGAGTTAGGGCACCTAGCAACGTAGTTGCCTCTAGGAGATAGAATTTTTCATCTAGCTATATTCCTGGTAAATTGTTGCCCTAGGTGATCTAATGGGGCTAGACCTAGGGAATGTGAAAATTTCTTAATCTAAGAAACCCTATTGTAGTATCTTGATTTATTTCTCCTATTTGAATTAAGTTACAAGTTAATTTCTATAATATTCAATAAATTAGCGAAGTAAATAGTAAACACAACTAGCAACCTACACATACAGATCAAATATTGAATAACATGCTCATAGACAAAGTGACACACGGATTTTCTGGACAACTATCCCTGGAAAAATTACAATGTGGGAAAATAGGTGTAGCTAGCTCTAGAGGGTTTTCATTATTATGCATAATCTAAGTACAACAATCCTGGGCACCAAAGCTGGTTCACCCAATAGAGAAATAAAAACAACAGTAATATGCTACTCTGAATCCCTCTACGTCAGCCTAACTAGCCTGCGTCAGCCTTTGCGCTGCTCAGTAAGGGCCTGTGTCACACCTGAAGGGCTTACATTACCCCTGCGCTACCCTCACTGGGTCTGTGTCAGCCCTACATGGCTCCTGCTGCCTCTACACTGCCCCTGTTGGGCTCTGGCAAGACTGCGTGGCTCCTGCTGCCCCTGTTGCTCTGGCTGGTTGGAATGCTTAAGAATAAAAACCATAGGTAATAAAGAAGGCATTGGCGAAAGGCAACACATAACAGTCAAAAAAATTGAAAAAATTAAATGAAAATAGATCAATTTCTCAAATAACTGAAATATCTCAATGGGACTAGAGAATAAAAGCTTTGACAACAACAATAAGTGCTTATAGAATTAGCTAAGAAAACAGAAGAGACTAATTCATGAGGTTAAAATGTTGTATAATTGTTGGCACAGGAAAACTGTAGAATTGTTAAAGTAAATATCTGCAGGTACCATTAGTTGGTGATCATCGATAATCATTTCATTTCATCAAATACCATGATGAATGGGCCTTACAAGCTATTTGTGTAGACAAACCCCATAGAAGCTGTGTGATGGAAAAATATTCACACTATATTGAAGAAAAAACCTACCAAATAAGGATGGCATTTCAAATGGGGCAAGAAACAATAGAGAGATAGACATCGAAAAAGTTAAAATGCTAGGGAAATAGGAAAGCAACTAGGTAGCATGGTAGAAAGCACAACAAAGAAAATTATAAAAATGGAAAACCCTACAAATTAGCACCCATCCAAACATCACCACAATTTTTTCTTCAACTCTAAATCTCCAAATTCATTAAATTATATCCTATATTCAAACCTGATCCTCTCTGTTAGCCATTTTGAAGAAAAGGCTGAGAACTTACTACAGAACCATCACCTACATGTAGTGATCTTCTTCTGTGACCAGAAAACCTACTTTCATGAAGACATAGAAAGGTAAACACTCTTTGCCAAGATTTTCCATACAGCCCAGGTTGAGCAACCACATATACATCACCAATTTTTTCTCTTCAGATTTGTAACTTAGAAGAGCTTTGTTTGACCACCTCTGGGTTGCTCCTAGAGTCACCCAGGAAATCCCTCTCAACATCATCCTCTTTTTGTAGTACCTAATTAGTAATTTAATTAACCATAACAATTTTTTGATCATGCAGGTATTTCAAATATATTGCCAATAAACATAAAGCTTTCATGTTAAACAATCAAGTCAAAAGACTTTAGACTATGATGCAAAATATACAAAGAAACCTCACCAACACTAAAAGGACAAATAAAGTCAAACCTCTACAAAGTATAAATAGATATCTAATAATCTTCATTCCACCACAAAAATGTGCTTAACTAAAGAAAATTATAATTAATGTGCTTTCAAGACAAAGCTTTCAAGGGAACTGATGTTATAAACATAACCCTACACCTCGTGAACAATCAATGTGTATAAATAGACCATCATAAGGCTCATTTTAAATATCATTATTATCATTTTATAAATCATTTTTATTAAATCAACAAGAAGAAATCAACAATTACATTTAGTTCCACTGAAGCAAAGTATATGGCAGTTTCATATACTTATTATGAAGCTATCTATATTTGCAACTTGATTGTAGTGTTAACCAATCAGTTGTTGAAGCCCAATATTTTCTCTTGTGAGAAACAAAGTTACATCAAGTTCTATGAAAATCCAATGTGTTATGACCATTTCAAACACATTGATATTCAATACAATTTCCTAAAATTCCAAGTTCATTAGGGAGTTAGTAGTGTTAGACCACATTCTAAAAAAGTTGCATATGGTTAATAGTTTGAGAAAGCTCCTAACAAAGGGCAAGTTGGACAAGTTGGGGTAGAATCTTGGGTTATTGGAAAAAAAAATTTCTCAAGAGTGTTAGATTACCTACTTGGTCCGAGATGGTCTCACCTTAGCCTTGAGAAGTTGAGCAGCACCAGGATTGCAGAGCTAGATTGTTGTACACCAGTCAGAAATATTCTTAAATACAGCTAGAAGTTTATAACGACACCTTCGAGGATAGATGAATTAGCTTTTGGGTCACACCCACCAAGTATGGCACACTAGTTGAGGAGATTGACACCATCATCTCAGGTGCATTCATGAGTGCACACTTATGGAATGAGGCACCTTCAGGAGAGGAGTTATATCTACTATGATAATGCACTACTCTAAAAGAAAAGCCTTGCATACAAGGAAAAGTTATGAGGGAGTTGCTCATGCTCAAGGGAGACGCACCACTAATGCTATCATTAGCCTCTTTTCTAACAACACCTTCTCTTAACTTATAAATGAAAAGGATGGGCACAATAGTTAGACATTTGTAGAAATAGATAATAAGAGTGAGTACTGTTAGCTTGTAGGTTGTAGTAGGAGCTTTTGTGAGATGACAACTGGCTGTGACATTCTTCTATTTGAGTAATAAATACTTCTATGCAATTTTTCTTGGAGCCTGCTATTTATATCCTAAATTCTCAGATTACATATTTGTGTAGAATGGGCTGAATATATTTATTGTTTTAATCCATTGTACTTCTTCTCTCTCCCTTTCTCTCTCTCTACCCTCCAATCCTCTCACCATATCCCTCCCTCTATCCTTCTTTCTTCCCCCCTTCCATCTTTGTGCCACTATCTCCCTCTCTTACCCTTCTCTACCTCTCTCACTCCTCTCCCTCTCTCCCTCTCTTCATTCCTTCTCTCCCCTCTCCTTCAGTTTATCTCCATCTTTCCCTGTGACTCCCCTTCTCTCGCCACCTCTATCAATCTATGTCTTTATTATTCCTTCTCATATATATCTATAGTTAATATATATCATGACATATTGGGACCTACGATTGGGTTAATTTCGCCTTGTTGGCAAGGTTAAAGTGGTTAATCTTCGATAGACAAAATGTAGATCAAATATTTCATCAAAAAGAGGGAACCATACCCTATCTTCCAAGCTATGCATATCAGTCGCTTGGCCTCTTCTTGATCTCACATGAATGTAGTCTTGGTTGACTGGTATAGAAGAAGGTTTCGCATTATCAACTATTTGTTTGGGACAAGTTTTAGTTGTTTCAACACTGCTACATTCTTCAAGCTTATCCTTTAAACCATCTTAGTCTTTTGTACTCTCTTCAATTTTGTAGTGCTTTCCATTCCTCTCAGTCACATATGTTTCCTTGGTCTGTTAAGGGACAAGGTCAACAACATTAGGATGTTTTTTCAATAAACAAGGGTATTTCCAGGACACAGTCAGGTGGAGCAAGAGTATAAGAGCCAAATTTCCATTGAATGTGGGACACTCGAGCTTAAGATTTTCTGGGGTAGTCATGAGGTGCAGTCTGGTTATTAAGACTTCATCAGATGGCCATTCTCCGGACTTAAATTGTGTGACAACACTGTGGCTGAGTTTGAAACTGGAGATTGAACATACATTTGGTTTGATTGCAATAGACATTTTCATCAATAAATGTAAATCAATGGCTAAAAAATACTATAAATTAATAAATAAATAAGACATGGCAAAAAGCAACAATACTTACAAAATTGTTACATTGAGATGCAATGAATAAGAAACTATTGTGCACAAACATAGACCAATGAAACTATCATCTTAACCCCTAACACCTTAAACACTAATTCCCAACCCCTAACCCATTTAACCACCTAAAACTCTAAACCCCTAACCCATTTAACCCCTAAACCATAAACCTCTAAACCCTTAACCCCTAACCCCTAACCCATTGAACCCCCTAAACCCCTAGTAAACCCCTAACCCATTTAACCCCATAAACCCTAAACCTATAAACCCTTAACCCCTAACCCCTTAAACCCTATACCTTTAAACCCTTAACCCTAACCCCTTAAAACCTAATCCTAACCTCTAACCCATCTAACCCACTAAAACCTAACCCCATTAGCCCCTAACTTCTAACCCTTAAAATCCTTATCTGGTAAATCCCCTAACCCCGTAAACCCCTAACCCATTTAACCCCCTAAGCCCTAAACCTATAACCCCTTAACCCCTAAGCCATTAAACCCTAATTCCCAACCCCTAACCCATTTAACTCCCTAAACCATAAACCTCTAAATGCATAATATTAACCCCTTAACCTCTAAATGCATAATATTCCCTTAACCCCTAACCTATTTAACAACTAACTCATTATTCCCCTAACCCATAAATGCTCCTAAATCCCCTAACCCCTAAGACCTCAATCCCTAACCCCTTAACCCCTAAGCCCCCAATCGCTAACCCCTTAACCACTATCTCATTATTCCCCTAACCTCTAAACCCTAAACCTCTAACCCCTAAGCCCCTATTCCCCTAAGCCCTAAGCCCTTGATCCTTAATCCCTTAACCACTAACTAATTACTCCCCTAACATTTATAATAATCCTTAAAACCCGTTGGGATTAGCCATTCCAAATGAGATCAGGTTAATTCCCCCTTGTTGGCCAGGTGGACTACCATGAGAAAAACCATGGGTTGCAAAAACCTCTCCTAAATTTACTATTTTATCTCAATTTTATTTTAATAATTAGTTAATTAATTTATTTAAAAAATCTTATGGATAAATCACATAAAAATTTTAAGGTACATGCCTTTCGAACCACTCATTGTGTGGTTCGCCATCAATGTTTTTAAAATAAATTTATTAGAATGAAATTGAATTGATTTTTGAAGCTTCCTTTTAAATCAATTGTTTGCATTATAAAGAATCACAGAGTGCGTTCAACATCCATAAGAAAAAAAATGGGTATGATATTAAAATTATATTTGAAGGCATAATATTAAAAATGATGTTTGGAAAAATAGAGGGCGGGAGTATTCATGAGCATGGACACTATGCCACAAACCATCCATGAAGGAAGAACAATAAGAAGGATGGCTAGCTAATGAATGTGAGCAAAGAAGTTGCACTCAGAAATGCCTTGAGCTTAGAAGCAACAAAAAAAATTAGCTAAGAGTCTTCATATGAATCCAGGGCACTTTAAGGCATGTAAGAGAACTTTCCTTAACATTTTATTTTAATTCATCCTTTTTTGTAACTATAACATTAGGTTGTAAGCTCTAAAGAATGAAGGTGCATGGAATTTAGGAAGGAGGTGTGTTATAACCCAAGTAGATAGATAAAGAAATTTTCAATTGAGAGGCAAGGCCTAGAACCACACAATCCCCATCCTCCAAATGATCAATATTGTTAGATAACGATGACTAAAATTGGTGTATAGGTGACTCAATTTATAAGGATAAACTTTATACATGAGGTTGGAAAACATTCAAAAATAATTGAATCAAGAGTGAAAGGGAAAATATAGCAAGGGGCACAAATATTAAGGGCCTATGTCAGCCAAAGTCAAACCAATGGCCAAATGCTTTTTCCTTGATACCATCTCGACTTAATAAAATGAAACTAAATATAAACATATATGTCAAACAGATTACTCCAATACCTACCATAATTAGTTGCATGTTGTTCAAAATATTGAATGAATGACATGCAAACTCTAATTTTGTTTCAAAGTGTCTCTCTTTTCGAGGAAAATACACAAATGTTGAAGGTATATCATATGTGCTTCTTTGTATTTGGAAAAAAAGATAATTTATGGGAGACTTGTACAAGATGGGATGTCAAAGATAAAAAATCACACTTGCAAAACCAACCTTTAAGGAGTACGATAATAAATGCATGTAGCATAGTTTAGAGAATCACATGGGCTAATGACTAGGCTAGGTACGATACTGAACCTATCTCATTCTAAACAAGGTATTAAGGATAGTAAAATATGATTAATCAACCTAGCTATGGGTTGGATATAGAGCATTCCATGGGATTTAGGCTAAGCTTCTAAGGCTCATCATCATAACTATATCTTCGATAGAAAGGTTTGGATTGGCCCACAACCAATAATCTAAACTTCCTTTAAGAGTCATAATAAGCCCCTTCATTATGAGGAAGCATAAAATGTATTTTTTAGGGGTTGAGTCGTGTGTTGTATTCATATGTCCTAGAGGTTCCTACATGATAAATAAACTATGAATATATAAGAGGCATATAGTAAAGCATGGAATGAGGGAAGTTGTGTGGAAGTCCTATCATTTAAGCATAAAATTGATATTAAATTGAGTATAAAAGAGGCCTCTAATGAAGTGTGTACTAAAAATTGGTCAATGGAAGGTGTTGGAGTTTCATTCCTAGCCTAGATAGTTCTCAACAATAAAATGATTTTACATTTAATAAAGATTCTAGATTTTTACAACTTGGTTTGAACTTCATTTGTAGTTTGCTTAAACAGGTGGCATTTTATAACATGAAAAATAAATGTTTCATTTAAAAGATTCCTTGCTACCATAACCACTTCATCCCCTAAAATTAGAGTTTCCTCTAACCTTTTCCTCAACAAAATACAATCTCAAACCTTCGTTCTAATAACAACAAATAAATAGTGTGCATAATTTTTAGTCTCTAGCTCTCCCTTTCTCTCCCTCTCCCTCCTTCCCTCCCTCCCTTTATTTCCTTGTCCCTACCTCCCTCTCCATGTCTCCCTCCATTTCTTCCTCTCAGTCCTCAATGGAAAAACTAGAATCCAAACCCCGAGAATTGGATACCCAAATATCTATGGCTTTCCATCCAACTGCTAAACCCCCTAACCTTCCATTAGCATCCAAGGAAATCAAACTCCACCCCTTTAGTAGGCCTTCTAGAAAACGGAAAACATAAACACCATATCTTGATAATTGTCACCAAGAACTTGGAGGATGTGTTGCAGAGAGGAGTTGCACCATTTAGCTTTTTCTCAACGCCCAAAACCTCCAATCTAGAGCCCTTTTCTAACCTAATATGTCCTTTCCTCTAGATGGATAGTCCTAAGAAAGAAAAGGGAAGCTTATAGTTTTTAGCCAGGTGCCCATACCTATGGCCCCGCCTACACCTAAAAGGTATTCCTTCATAACCCAATATCTAAATACACTCCACCCCAATCCCGATATCCATGCCTTTTATAAGCCCTTCTATGTGGTCCATATTAACCAAAATATGGGTGTATGTCTAAATCCCCATCTCTAAATATGTAGATTCATGGGATAAATAAGATCCCAATGAATTACCTATATCTTTGAAAATTAGGGCATCCCAATAGGTAGGAGGGAGACTTGGAAGATGAATCTAGACTAGGGCCATATCTAGGCTCTCCTACTTTGCATCGAAGAGGTACATCTAGATATTTAAAAGGATAGGAGATAAATCAGTTTTCTAAACCATTTTTTGTACCTTTTGGGTGTCTGCTATATCTTTGAAGCACAAATGAATCTAACCTTGGGCTAACAGTGACACCTATGGAGAAAATTTTACAGTAGGTAAGATTTCATTGTCTGCCCAAACGTTTAGGGTTGAGGACTGGAATTTTCAACCCCTTACTTTCCCCACCAAGGATTTTTGGGACATTTCCTTAGTATTTTGAATGGTGACGTTGAATCCAAAAAATAGAGAAAGCAAGACTTCGTTCTTCTTCTTGACACTACAATGGATTTTCCTCTTCCTTGCTTTCTCATACTCCAATTGAATTAGAATTCCTTCTTATTCACAAGAGTGTTTCTCCCTGAAAACCACAAGACCATTCATGATGTTAGTTTGACCTTATTCTGTTTTCAAGGCAAGGCTCTCCTTCACTAATTCACCGAAGGAGGGTGAGGCTGATGGCACTTGAGATGAAGGATATACATGAAAACAATCTAGAGAGGCTTCTAAGAGTGAAGAACCCCCACTGTGTTAAAAAAATTCTTAAAACCCTAAGGAAGTAGTAACACATTGTATGTCTTCCTCCAATATCTGGGACAGTAGGGGAACTAAACTTACAGCCACACACCCCAAGAAGAGTTCTCTAGGCCCTGACAAACATCCTCAAGCCCCGAGCTAGCCAAAACTAAAGGACCCGAATAATGCATGGCTGGAGCAAGGGTTAGGGCCTTCGAACCGGTAGATAGTTGCCTATTGAATTCTTAAGTTTTCTTTCTAAAGATTTGGTAGGCCTAGAAACTACGGTATGGTGACCTTCTAAGTTGACTTTGAAATTTGAATGGATAAAATCCTTGGGACTAGATCAAATTTGTTGAAAACCCTCCTCCTCTAGTTCATAATCCACTAACTCCTCTTCCTCCTTGTGGGTCCTATAGTAAGCAATCAACATCTTATCTTAAAATCATATTTGATGGATAGTTGCGTGTCTTCAAATGGTTTATCATGGCGACCATCTCTCTACAAAATATATATCACGTGGATAAAAAACTCATGGTTACCATTTAATCTTATCTTGCATTTTGACAATGATATTAGAGCCTAGCATTGTCTAGAGCCTGTTCACTCTTTGTCAAAACTATGACGCTTTCTTCGCCTGAAATTTTTCCATGAGCCTCTAGGGTTTCTCTAGTGTTGAATTCTTCTCCCATGGTAAAGATGTTGTAATGTTCTCTTTAACATTTTGAGTCCGTCAAAATAAAATAAAAATTAAAAACATAAAATTAATAATTAAACAAATCTAGATCTATCTTAACTCTAGACCTACCAAAAGTCTAGAGGGAAGAATCAAATATCTTGAGGTTAAAAAATATTTAGATTTGATTTCTAGACACTTGATAAATTTGAAATGAAGATGAATCTAAATTAATCATATACAATGAAAAAAAATAAAAAAACATAAAAAATAAATTGATTTGCAAACTAAACATAGTATCCACCTTTCTTTTGAAAAATATTAAAATATTTATCATATTCGAATAACTTTTAAGAAATTAAAATATTTATCATATTGGAATTATTATATTTTGATAAACGCTTTTGACCCTTTCGATTAAAATGATTTGAGTCATCTGAAAACCATTTTCCCACTCGATTTAAATTTCAAGAGGGTATTGTCATGGAGGATTGGTGGGAAACCTAAACGGGGGAAAACTAAACACAGAGCATTCTGTTACCAAAACAGTAGAGAAGAGCTAGAGCTACATGAGGGGAGCCTTAACACCCTCTCATCAATACTGAATGCTTTGAAGATTTCGACTCAAGCAAAGATGAGGAAGTGATTATTCAGTTTCAAGAGGAAGAAGGCAGCCCCTCCTCCATCTGTTGAGAGGCATACAAGAAGGTAAGAGTTTAAGAAATTATAGCATGTATAATGTAGCTGTTGTGCCATGGAAATCTGAAATCAGACCATCATCTGTGCACTCTCGCGAGATAGGGAAAACTCCACAAGGAATGTTTGTAAATGATGAACACTTCTAAATTTGAGCTTGGGAACCTCTATTGCAGCAGTCTCTGGTTCCCATGCTTATCGCTTCTTCTACACCACCATTTGCTTGAGCTCTTCAACCTTCAATTCCACCTTTGATATCCCTGATTTTCTCACAAAATCAGCAACACTCTCAATAGTGGCTACACCCTGCTGCAAGGTGAACCGAAAACACTATTGCTTAACAATGTTAGTGAACTCCATATCAAAGTTTAGCCCTGTGTACCATGCATCTCCATTTATCTCACTTGAAGGTGTCAATTTTGCTAGCATATACACCTTCATTGCTTGGTTAGAAACACACTTCACCCCTTTTATTAAGTCACGAGCTTCTATATTTTTCAATGCTTTGTTAACCTGTGGCTATTGTAAATTTGTTTCTCTTTTCATATCTTTTTTCCATATACCCATATTTCAAACATTTTTTATGACTTGATATATGAGCATATCTTTAGATGAGAGGCCCTTAAACCTTACAGATTCTTCTTTCGTCTATTGCTTATAAACTATGAAATCACCCTGCTTGAAAACCTGGAGTTGATGATTTTGAAGTAGGGCATTGAGTGCATGAGATCTAACATTGAGATCAACATCTTTAAGATTTTACTCCATGATTTTATCTGTCAATCCATCAGAGAAAGTATTGAAAATATCCAATATTCTATTGATGGCAGTAGCCATTTGTGAAGTTGATGTTGCAATCTCTAAGATCTTCAAAACTGTAATGGGCTTCGAACCCTAGAACAATATGTGCATTTGCAGTGTCTGATTATCCTGATTGCCCCATTTAGAGTATGGGCTTTGAACCCTAGCCACAGTATGTGCAATGCATGGCTTCAAGTAGAAACCAAAAATGTATGTATATATGCTCTGCATTTTGAACATTTGTGTGGCTATTACTATGTTTTGATCACAGAAAACAAAATTATGCACAACTGAATTTTGATAATTTGGATACCAAATGTAGAATTGAGTGGTGCATGAAGCGTTGTTTGGTGGGGGACAATTTCTAACCAGTGGATTTAGTTTCGAACTACTTTATGAACAATCCTAACTTATTTTTCAATTTTTTTTGTCTCAAACACATCAATGTCCTTTTCCAACATATATTATTATCATTTACTCATGCAACTTGTTGTGCATAGGGTTTCAATGTTTCATTTTCTAGTTGTCACTGCAGAGGCAACCATGCCCTCCTTTTTCCAAGAATATCTAGCTGTAAATTTTTTGCCTTTTTTTTTACAAAAGGGGTAGGTAGGTGTCATTTATTCGACTCTTTATCATCATTACTCACAATTTAATTCAATTATATCCTACATCCCATATATTTAATGTCTTAGCTTCCTATGATCTATCATAGCCTAGATTCTCATGGTTTGCTTTTAGAGCCAAACAATTTGCAAAGATTGATCTTTTGGTGAACATCATGAAAACTTCTTTAGAGATTCTAATGTGCTCTTTTGATTTTGAGTTTGCATTCTTGAATTTGAAGTGTGCTTTAAATTTTCTTTAACTATTCCCTCACATAAATTGTATTCAATTTCTTATTGTCTGTCCAAACATGAAAGAGCTATGATAAAAACTTGTTGATGTATGTTGTATTCGGTGCTACTTTCTAACTTGTAATCCAAGGGACTTAATGTGATAATCCACTATATCTAGGAACATGGATCTATGCTTCTATCACCAATGACTGCTTCAACTTACTGTTATTATTTTGGCACTATGAACAGAACTTTTCCAGATGCTTAATTTGAGATTGCTTAAGCCTGGCATGTGATACTGAATTTTTTTTCCATTTTTGTTTGGGCTAGGATTATTTTCCATTTTCTTCTTCTAATTCTTGTTTTAGTTCGATTCATATCCTTACCACAAGAATAAACTATTTGGTATTTGAATGAATAGCTATTTTTGTTTGTATAGAAATATGTGAGATGCTCTACATATTGCTCGGGGTGGGTGGGTCCATCAATAGTTTATTTGCATGTAATTACATTTAATCTATACTATGTGTTAGGTGCATTGAATATAATAACCCAAATCCATCTAATTCTATTTCGATAGGGTCAATATTGCATATCTTGAGTTCAGAGAAATGACTGATATATTAAATATTGAAATTTGAGATATTCAACCTCGAGCTTTGGAACATTGATGTGCATATCAAACACAATTTTAGATGTGTCTGTGCTAGTGTATACTAATTTCCATTTGATATTAGTGTGAGTAATCTCATTTGTTGTGGAGCTGACTCTGTTTAGTTTGGAGGCTTTGTAGTTTTTTGTCATTTGGGTCAGAAATGCAAGTGTGCATTTTGATATTCAGTTTTCTTTTACTTTGCATATTTGTTACTCTTTGATGTTATTTATTTGTGGGAAGCATAGAGAATGAATGGAGTTAATGCATGCCATTGGGTTCTTAGTCTATTTCTGATTTGTATATTTTGAAAATTTCAGAGCACAAAAATCCTACTGCTAAATATTGATTTACTTCTCCTACTTGTTTTATTATGCACAAGTTATTTAACTGAAAATATTAAAAAAACATTCAAGGTAAACACAACTAACAACCTACACAAATACAGATCATTTACTGAACATCATGCACATATGACAAAGGACACATATTTTCGGATAAATGTCCTCAGAAAACCTAATGCGGGAAAACCGGTGAAACAAATATGAGGGTTTATTATTATTAAGAAAAAATATTCTGAGTACATCTAGGGTGCCATAATCCGGCTCACCCAATATAGAAAACATTGGCTACAAAGAAAATGTGATTTTTACCTCACTCCCACAAGTTCTAGTTGATTTGGATGAGCCACTACTGAAACCCCAACTATCTTTGCACAATCTATATGCTGCCATTGTGTAAGGTTCCGTGGCGCTGACTGAGGGACTTCGTCACCCTTTCTCTGCGCTAATCAAATTCTACCAGAGTCCAGTTTCAGCCCTACTGGCTCAAATAACCTAGTCTCTAATTGAATTTCAAACTTTCATTGGAGGCTCTTCACTGCCCCTACGTGGGCCTACGTCACCCTCTCTACAAATTGCATCACACCCTTTGATGGTTGTGCTGCCTCCACTACGTCTCTGTTGCCTTTGCTCTAGGTTGTACTCTTGGTCGTCCTGACCAATCACTGCATTTGCCCCTCACTGCTTCTCTAAATCACTCAAATTTGATCTTTGTTTGAGCACTGCTCCATCAAAAGAATTCGATCTCATAGATTATGTGTGTGTGTTATCCAATTGACCCCAAGCCCTTCCTTTATAATTTTCTCTTTTACAAATCAATGGCTGTGATATGATCACTAATCAATGCCTAAGAGTAAAAGAAGCTTGATCCACGTCACTTAGAATGTTCCCATCACATGTGTAAATTAATTCACTTTAATTTTTTTAATTTCCCTAAGTTAGACTTAGGGTCCCCATTAAAAAATTTCATTATTTGAATAAATTTTACACCAGATGGAATTTCTCCAAATGCTTTTCTGGGTCTTGGAGATCTCATGTGTTCTAGCCCCTCCACAAAGTTTTGGAATTATATCACATCCGATGCTACCCCAAAATCTCAACACTCCTTCTTAGCGAGGAGTGTGCTCTAGCAATAGTTCCCCACTGAAGTGTCACCTTGATCTCTGGCATCGGTCTTTACGCCGATGCTTGGACTGCTGAACTCCATCCACTGCGATACTACTCTCTGTACTACTGCCCATGTCACTACCAATGACACTACCACATTTTTACTGCATCTCCCTCTCAAATTGTTGCATCATGTTGCCCATAGCACTGCCACTGCTAACTGCTAACTGCTGCATTGCAACTCAGTTTCTAATAAGTAAGCAGCTGAAGCACCACCACCCAATCACCAGACAAATCATTCGGGCTGCATCTCATCACTGAAGCACCCTCTGCTGCTACAGTGCATTGTCTCTCTAAAGCTTTTTGATGTCTGTTGCACTGTATTGCGTAAGCAGTACCTTTGCGCTATTGTCTCTCATCTGCACTGCTCCAAACTTCAGTGTCCCAACACTGCCTCTGCTTCTCCATGGTTTTTTGCACCCACTGCTCTACTCATATGTTATTTCCTTAAGGCTCTCATAGCTCGTATGTGATCCAAGAGTTTGGGCAACTCAAGGATCTTTCCTTCCCATCTGTAGCTGCTCTATAGATCTATATTGCCCCACCTCTTCTCTTGAGACATGAGCACTCATGGCCATATCATCCTCACTACCATGTCCCCTCTAGTTGTTGTTGCCTTGGAATCTGAAGCTTCCTTGTCCTTCCTCTTAGGACAAGTGTTGGCGAAGTGTCCAATTTTGCCACATCTAAAGCACCAGACCTTGGATAGGTCCTTCTTCTTCCCTTGCTGTCATTGTCCCTTTGATGCTAGGGCTACATCTCCCTCCTCCTCCTGTCGAAGGATAGTTCACATGTCACCCCAATTTGGGAGTTGTGCTCTGCCCAAGATTCTTTAAACAAAGGTCTCCCACTCATCAATGACTGCATTCAGGGCAGTCCTCACTAAGAGCTCTTCATCCGAAGTTTCCCTCATGGCAATCAACTGGTCTCGAATCATCTGCAATCTGAAGAGGAAGGGATGAATCTCCTCTCCATTGTGCATTTGGAAAATCCACATTTGGTTCTCTAGAAGCATCTTCCATTGGACGAAGCTGCCTTGATACAATGTGATCAAAGATTTCAACATATCATGTGTCGTCCTCTTCTCAAAAATGTGTGCTACCACGTGATCCTTCACCCCATCCATGATCAAGTGCTTTGCTCGCACCTAATTTTTGTCGAACTTATTTGGAACGCTCACATTGGTGGGCACAACTAGGAAATTTTTCATGTGGTCTCTGATACCATAGTCCTTTAGGACTGTTAGGATTTTGGGCTTCCAAATCGCAAAGTTAGACACATTGTCTAACCTATCCTGATCTCTTAGTCTGTATGGGGACATCTTTTTTCAAACTATCGAAATAGATACTCTTCTCTCTTCTATTGCTACACTCAACAGAAGACCGGATTTGGGTTTCTTGGTGCTAGAAACCCTCTAGAGATACTACTCCCTCTAACAACTGATTTCCCTCTCGAAAATCCCTCACCAATTCTACTGAATCAACCCTCAACGATCATCCTCTTGATCGAATCTTAGAGCTTTAAAAATCCAAAAAACTAATTGGTAAGGAGGTTTTAAAAATCCACTTGTCATATTATTACATATTTTATTTCAAATTTACACCAAAAACATCACTGTAATCTTCTAGAGTTACATAATCATAATATTCTTTTAATATGTTCCTACATACAGGAAATCAACAAGATTACTTCTATTTTCTTAATATAAAATGTATGTTTGACAAAAGTCTCTATTACTATATCCCTGCTATCCACAAAATCAACTATTGTCTATTGTGCAGCATCTTCAACCACTTCCTTACCAATACAAGACATGTTGAATCCATATACATTTCCCAAAATGATAGACTAGTTCCACCTTTTCCAACACCAGCCACATACATCTTAGCTATGTTTGGAAGGATTTCTCCACTAGGTTTCAACCAATGATCATGAGCATAAATAACTGAGCTGAGCAATGACTCATAAAACATGCATTATCCCATCCACTCACTCACTATCCCATCTACACTTTGACTTTCAATTGCCATGTAGTTTTCAATATCTTCTATCATGTTGTGGACTACAGTAATAACTCCATGCGAGTTTTGATTTTTGGAATTTTCACTTTCTTCTTTGAGCATGTTATTTTGTTTTCTAGCTTGACAAGCTACAAATTCCATCTTCTCAGTTGCTTCAACTGCAATTACTTTTATAGATCCTACCTAAGATTCTTTTACAACTCCTACCTAGCTAAGATTCTTTTACGACTCCTACCTAAAGACCACCTCCAAATGTTTATTTTTCATTAATTTTGGGGGAGGGGGATTTTTTTGGTGTATTGAATGGGGAAAGGGGAAATAAGGGTATCATGTATGGGTAGAAGTGAGAGTTACTGAAATCTATAATCCTAACATTATGGAATGAGATGGGGCCTTACGACCTGAGGGCAGAGGGGCTAGCGGGCATAGAGAGAAGGCAATAAGAGCAATTGATAGGGGGACCCCCAATAGTTGTGATAAGGGGACTAGGGGCCCTATTATCACAACCCATAAGCCTTTAACCCATAATCACTAAATTACCTATCCTCGTAACCCCCAAACCATAATCCCTTAACCTCTACACTTATAACTCATAACCCATTAAATCCTTGATCCCTTAAACCCTAAGCCACTAAACCCTTAACCCCTAACTGCTAACTTAGAATCCCTTAACCACCCTTAAAAGTCATGACAATGTAACATTTGGAAGTATTTTTGGACAATCCCCCCCCAAAATGTCATTACAATTAAACTTTTAGATGCGGTTGTTAAGTGACCGCCTATAAATGTTAAATTTTCATAAGTTGTATAAGGAGTAGAAGTCCAGTGCATAATCTAATATCAATACATGATAAATTTGATTAGCTTGGATGTGAATTGAATTTTATGGTCGGTAATGACCTCTCTTGGCACACCGAGCCTGGTAAAAATCTCCTCATAAAATTTTTTGACAATTTCCCATTCATTTGCTTGAGCTAGCACCTTGGCCTCGACCCATTTCATAAAATCGTCAGTGAGAACTAGAATATATTTCTTCTTTCAGGACATTGGCATGATCAGGTCTACAAAATCAAGGGCCCACCTTTTGAATGGTTTGACCGATACTTGGGGTTGTAACGACATTTTTTTTCACTTGAACTGGCCTTCCCATCATATAGTAGTTATCACATTGGCTGGTATGTGGGATGATTAATCAAAAGGGCTTGAAGTGCCATTGCATGGGGCTTCATTTGATTCAATTCCATGTTGCGTATTTTTTTATTAAAGAAATGGTACCTGTTGTACATATTTACCCCTGCCCATGAATTTTGGCCTATTTCCCCCCTCGAATTTGATACAAAGCTCCACCGTGGCCTAAAACCTTATGCCCCTGTCCGATATTATCGTTTCCGCCTGAAGATCCACTCTACAAAGGTTGAAAACCCTTCATTTAAATTATATCAAGCCAAAGCCCCAAGGCCTTAGCCCCATTCCTGTCGTCGTCACCTGACCTGAGCCCGAAAACCACGAGCTAAAGGGAATTGAGCTTATTGTTTTATGATTTCGGGGGCGACAGCAACCGTCCAATCAAACTAAATCAACGGAGCGGTGATCGTTTCATGTGAAGGGCCCAGCGCGCAGAAAACCGGCAGTATCATCCCGCACCGTTTTTACTCGGCTGGCGGTTTTGAACTGAATGCCAGCGATTCCATTAGAAATGTGTCGTGTGTCCTCAGTACGGGCGGGAAACCAATTTTCTCCCGCGCGTTTAGGTCTGTACAAAGGTTGGGTAGCGGAACTCACCCGAGTCGTTAGATCTGTTGTCCTTGATCTGAGGGTGGATATCCTCCAGAGTCGCTCGCCCAATAACTCATGTCCGACCTGCCTTGTGGCCCACCATTGTGCCGTGCTCGTCGTCTCCCAGCCGTCGAACTATGTTTAGAACTCGACCATCCACGAATCAGTCTCCCTGTTTGTTGACCCCGCTGCCACGCCACCTTTCCACTTGTCCGCCGTGCATCCACGTGTCGTACTCTCGTGTGTCCATGTCACTCTTCCCCGCCATATATATATATATATATACATGTGTGTGTGCTTTTCATGCATTTTCATTGTTTTATCCCTCCACCATGCCAAAGCCATTTTACATGGAAAAGTCGCATTCCACCTGGTTGTCAAAGCCTCCATTGTATTTCCTCCGCCACCCTGCGTCTTCTTGTCATCTGTTCGTGTCCACGATGTCATTATCATCTCCATCTCCATGCTCCCTTTGCTTCCGAGTCTAGTTTCTCTCATGTTTTGAAGGTTTTTGCAGGTTTCAAGATGACAAAGAGGCCTCATAATTTACCGCCTCCATTGCAGAAGTCAAGAGCATATCAAAGGACGTATTTTTCTGGTGAAGTTTAAGAAAGAAGCCGAGGGTAGTTGTGTGAAATGACCAACATTAAAGAAAACAAAGATATGAACCTACAGAACCCTCCAGAGAAAATCAAGGGACGCTCCGCCCTGCATTAAAGATCCAGGATTTAAATTCAAAGCTAAAGGCCGAGGGTACAGTACCAGATCACAAGAAATCTCAGAGTTCATGCAGTAGCAGATTTTCCCCCTTCCAGTAAGAGGCAGGACATTGTATATATTATTATTTATGAGGACATCCTCCACATTTATTTCTAGAGACAGATTGTAAAGTACAGTCATTTATAGTTAGTCATTCACAGTGTGGGCACGAATGTTTTCCGCCTTTTGGTTCAAATTGAGTCATTAAATGTGTTTCATCTACCTCCTCCTCTAGAATTCTCTATCTTTTCTATAAATACTCAGAAATAAGACATTAGAAGGGTTCCATATTTCGATCAGCAAACTATGCAGTGAAAAAGTCTTCTGTATACACTTTGTAATATTTCTGTATGAAGGTTCAGAGCCCGTAGGGTCTCAGTGAGGAGGAGTTATAACTGTAATGAGGATTCTGGTCTCTAATATCTCACAGTATGTAATTTTCTCCTATGTGTTAATACAATATCTCATTTCATGCTATTTTCTTCTTGTATCATGTTCTAGAATGTGAGTGGCTCACTAGTTTGCAGTAAGGATTCATCCTTGTTGATGCCCTTTCTGGAATTAGTCAAGCGCTTTAAATAGGCCTAGTCATGATATACTGTTCCATGTTCACCTCATCCATATTTTTCTGCCATATTAGTTGCTTCGAGAGGGTGCTTTTAAAACGCCATTGTCATATAAGGATTCATAAATTGGTATGCCCTTATGTGGTTCTGTTGTGTATCTGGGTATCAGTCTCATGCCAGCTAATATCTTCTTATGTTTCTTCACTGCACTCACTTTCTGATATTTGATTTCTGTGGCATATTATCTGAACTGGCCCTCTTTACAGTAAGCTGTCTCTTAACTGTCTGATGCCTTTCATATTGGGGTTTTGCATCGTGTTCTTACATTATTCTTATCTTTGTATCAGCTTCTGAGAGAGTTTGGTCCCATTTGAATCTATTTCCTTGTTTCAACAAGAGATAGTAGGAAGGCATTTGGATTGACAACCCAAGCTATATTACGTGTCTCCCTTCTATATTAAGATGTCCTAGGCACTGGTCTATAGCAACTCTAGGCTGTCTTTAGGGGGTGACAAAATTGTCCACAACATCTTTCTGGCGCCGTTGCCGGGGATCGAATTCAAGAATATCAGTTTCCCTGGGCCTCAACAAATTGTTTTCACTCTCTAATCAGGTGAGCACAGAGAGTTGAGGAATTGCGCATCTCTTACCTTGGCGACTCCACTGGTCTTTGTTGATAAATTTTATTGGTAGTCCTAGCTTCTCGAAAGCCACATTTAAGGTCGGATACATCTCAGTCGAAAACACCTTACGTGTCTGACCCAGAGAAGATCATGCATAAAAGAGTTTGGAAGGAGAGGAAGTCAGTTCATACTGAAAACTCTGAATATTCTGTTGAATATTATCCGCCCTCTTCTTCTCAAATAGTTAGAACAGAAAACCCCGAGTTTTACTCGGAGACTCCACGTAGAGGAAGTGCCTGGATTGAAGAAGATTTCCATCCTACTCCCCAGGCTGAGGAAATTAAAGAAGTTACAGAAGTAACCCCTGTTAACCGTGAATTGTTTCCATCTACACCTCAGGATACTGTCCAGTATATCCCTATTGTTATTCATACTCCACTTCCTCCTACTCCACTTCCCCAATTTGTACATTATATTTTTGCACAACCCCCACCTCCTCCAATGGCTAATGTTCCTGCTTTTCTATTAAACAAATATGCCCCTCTGGCCTTACCTCAAGTGCTAAATGATATGCCACAGGATTATTTGAAGATTCTACCAAGGTTTAATGGTGAAAATGAAATTGATGCTCAGAAACATCTGGAGACTTTCTGCTCCTTTGCAGAAAAATTAAACGTCGAGCATTTGGATGTGGTTTTAATATTATTTGTGCAGTCTTTGGAAGGGGAAGCCAGAAAATGGTTTAAGACATTGGGAAATCGTTCAATAACCACCTAGGATATTATGGAGAATATTTTTCTCAGAAAGTGGGGAGAAAAGAAAGATCATGGTCAGTGTCTTACCGAGTTTAATACTATGAAGAAGAAGCAAAATGAAGGGGTATCAGAGTTTATCAAAAGATTTAATAAGTTATATCTGAGCCTGCCTCCTGAAATGAAACCCCATGAAGCTGCTGCCAAGATAATTTTCATAGCGGATTTCGATTTTGATTTTGGTTTTTGCATTGAGAGAAATAAAACCTGCTACGCTAGATGATGCTCAATCAGATGCTCTGGAATTGGAAGCGAACTTTGCCTCCACTGGGAAATTAAAGGGAAAAGTTGAACAGGACGTAAGAAGAAAGGGTAAAGAAGAAGTTTCCACCTCTCATCAAGATAAAGATTCAGATAAAATGGATGAGATAAGCAAGATGATAAAGAAGATGGTCAAGCTGGAACTGGAAGCTAAAAATGCATCTCCCAAGAACTATTATAATGCTCCAAACAGAGGATATAATCCTCAGTATAGAAGACCTCCATTGCAGATATTGCCGAGAGAAGCTAAGGAACAACAAGATCAGGTACCACATCCCTTGTACCTGGAAGGTCCAGTAGAAGACTCCACTGAAGATGTTGCTTACGGGCTGGAAGATTCAAATCTGGCTTTTTCAAATAATGATGATGTGGAATGTCCCTTGCAAGAAGAAGATGAAGAAGCAGAGATCGACCGTTATTGTAAACAATTTGTTGATTTCATGCAAGCACAGTTCAACGTAAAATATGATCTCAGATCTTCAAGAAAGAGGACCAGAACTCAAGAGCAAGAAGAGGAGCCACCTCAGAAAGAAACATATGCTCAGAAGGAATCAGCAACAAAGAGAAACATAGAAAAAGGTAAGAATCCTCTAAATTTTCCCCCGCAGTCTAATGATCAGATTCCTTCTTCTTCTAAAATAGTCAGTTCTCCTAACGCTGAGCCTGTGTGAAAAGAAGTTAAATCTTTAGATGAAAATAAGGTGTCAAAAGAAGTTGTGATAGAAAAGCCTCCTCCTGCCTTCAATTTGCAAAAATAACTTGAGAAGATTAAGATTCCTGTCCCCCTGACTGAACTGTTAAAGAATCTTGTATATCAGTCTCAAGTTACTTCCTTTAGGCTTCCTCCTGAAATACCAATAGCGCCTGATAGTTTAAACCTTCAAGAAGAAATACCCATGGTAGTCTTTGGCCCACATGTCAAGGAGATAGACACTTCTACTCCTCCTTTTTATGTATCCCTAGTTATACATGACTTGTTGTTACACAATTGTATGTTAGATTCTGGGGCTTCCCATAATCTTATGCCTCTGTCTGTCATGGAACAACTAGGACTGCAAATAACAAGACCGTATAAGGATTTATATTCATTTGATTCCAAAAGACTTAAATGCTTGGGAATGATTAAAGATTTAGTGGTCAATCTGGCCCAAATTCCAGCAAAGAGTGTGGTCATGGACATTGTGGTTGCTGATTTCCCAGCCCGCTTTGGCATGTTGCTGTCAAGGTCCTGGGGTACAAAAATTGGTGGATCAATTAAATTGGACTTGACATATGCCACTATTCCACTCTTTGGAGGTCAAGAAAGGAGGTTGTACAGGGAGACCAGATTTGTTACAATGGTAACTAAGGCTAACTGCTCAGAGAATTCCCCAATTTATAACAAAGAGGGATACTTTTCATGTCTAATGTTAGAAGAAAATCAAGATTATGTTCATGAACCCCTTTTTGGTCAAATCCAAGCTGAGCAGCCTAAAGAAGATCAAAAATCAGGAATTTGGACTTTGCATTTTGATGGAGCAAACTCCAGAGAAGGCAATGGAGCTGGGGTATTGTTGATCTCCCCTACAGGAAAATGGGTGCCACTATCATTTAAATTGGAATATGAGGCTACTAATAATGTAGCTGAATATGAAGCTCTTCTTTTGGGACTTTAGACAGCAAGGAACATGGGCATTCAGAGTCTAGAAGTCATGGGAGACTCTGAACTGGTGGTAAGACAGATCAGAAATCAATGCTAGACCAAGCATCCTCGGCTGAGAGCATATAGAAACGAAGTATGGGACATGGTGGAAAATTTCTTCTTAGCATTCAACATACAGTTCATGCCCCAGGAGCAAAACAGAATATCATATTCTCTTGCTGTAGCTGCCAGTACATTTCGTCCTCCTCAGAATCCACTTTTAAGGTACGAAGTGGAGGTACGTTACAGGCCATCTATCCCAGATAATATAAAACACTGGCAGGTTTTTGAATATGATGAACAGATGAAGAGATTCATGGAGACAGTGGGAGAATTCTCAAATATGGAGATTGATGATAATGAGGAAGAAGAAGTGGGAAATATTGCAGAAAACAAATGGGAAAAAAGAATAGCAGATAACAGAGTGCTGCAACTAAAAGGAAATGTTATACCTAGAGGGCTAGTGCCTCTAGAAAGGTTATTTAACAAAGATGACATTCCATTGCAGCCAAACAAAGTGGTGGAAGAAAATCAAGTTGAAGATTTAAATATGGGTACTTATGCTGATCCCAAAATTGTAAAATTATCCAAAAAGGTCCCAAAAGAATATAAAGAAAAATATTTGAAGTTGTTTCAATCTTATAAAGATGTATTTGCATGGTCCTATCAGGACCTAAAGACTTTTGATGTAAATATAATGCAGCATAAGATTCCACTGAGGGAATATGCAAAGCCTTATAAGCAGAAGCTCAGACAGATAAATCCTCTGTTGCTTCCCTCCATTGAAAAAGAAATCAAGAAGCTACTAAAGGCCAAAATAATTGTGCCATTAAGGTACTCAGAATGGGTAGCAAACCTTGTTCCTGTTCGGAAGAAAAATGGAGAAATAAGGCTGTGTGTGGATTTCAGAAATTTAAATAGAGCATCCCTAAAGGATAATTATCCACTGCCTAAGATGGACCACATCCTGCAGAAAGTAGTGGGAGCATCCAGAATGTCAATGATGGATGGGTTTTCCGGTTATAATCAAGTAGCTATTCTCCTATAGGATCAGAAGAAAACTACATTCACCACACCATGGGGAACCTTTATGTATGCTAGGATGCCATTCGGATTAATTAATGCAGTGGCTACCTTTCAGAGGGAAATGGACATAGCCTTTGTTGGAGAACAGGACAAGTTTTTGGTGGTATACCTTGATGATATCACAGTGTTTTCAAAGAATGACGATGAACATATTGAGCATTTAAGAAGAACTTTTGACAAATGCAGAAGGTATGGCCTTTCTCTCAATCCTCAAAAATCTTTATTTGCATTAGATGAGGGAAAAATCTTAGGGCACATTGTAACTAAAGATGGCGTGAGAATCGACCCTAAGAGAGTTGAAGTAATAAATAGTATTCCTTTACCCAGAAATAAGAAGGAAGTACAGGTCTTTTTGGGCCGAATAAATTTTCTGAGAAGGTTTATTCCTAACTATGTTGAGATAGTTAGGCATATAACTAATATGTTGAAAAAATATAGTGAAGTGAAATGGTCCCAGGAGTCTAGAGATGCATTCACCAGGGTAAAACAAGCATTTGCTAAAGCTCCTGTGCTTGCCGGGCCAGATTACAGCAAAAATTTTATAATCTTTTCATTTGCTTCACCTCACACAATTGCTGCAGTATTATTACAGAAAAATGAAGAGGGATATGAACAGCCCATAGCTTTCTTCAGTCAAGTGCTTTATGATGCTGAATTGAAATATAATATATTGGAGAAGCAGGCATATGCCCTGGTAAAGTCCCTTAAAGCTTTTAGAGTATATGTTTTGCAGTCTCACATTACAGCCTATGTCCCCACAGCAGCTATCAAAGACATTCTTGTTCAGGGAGATAGCGAAGGTAGAAGAGGAAGATGGATTGCAAAAATACAGGAGTATGATCTGGACATAAAGCCTACCAAGTTGATTAAAGGACAGGGACTTGCGAAAATGTTATCTGAATGAAATCACCAAGCTTTGGGCATTAGCTTATCCATGATAGCAAATGAAGAATCTGAAAAAGATGAAGAACAGCAAGGACTGGAGATGGCCACCCAAAAGATACATGTGAAATATCTAACTAGTCCTTGGTACAAAGAAATTGTTGAATATCTTTTAACACTTAGTTGTCCTCCGAGCTGTGACAAAATAAAATACAGAGCTGTAAGGATGAAGTCTCAGAAATACGTAATTGCCAACGGACAACTCTATTGGAGAGACCCTCTAGGTATATTACTGTTATGCCTCACAGAAAATGAAGTGCAGAATATATTGACAGAATTTCATGAGGGAATATGCGGAGGACATTACAGCTGGAGGGCCACAACTCATAAAATCTTGAAGGCTGGTTTTTACTGGCCAAAATTATACTCAGATACTTTTTCTTGGGTCAGAGCATGTGAAAAGTGTCAAAGGTTTGCAGAAAGATAGAAATTAGCAGCTTTGCCCTTGATTCCTACTCATGTGAATGAACCATTTCAGAAATGGGGACTAGATTTTATAGGAGAAATACATCCCCCATCAAGTGGCCAACATAAATGGATACTGATAGCCACAGATTATTTCACAAAATGGGTGGAAGCCATACCTACCAGAAGGGCTACAGATGCCATAATAATGAAGTTTATAGAGGATAATATCATATCTAGGTTTGGCTGTTCTGCAAGAATTGTAACTGACAATGCGCAGGTTTTCAAGTCTGCCAGATTTATGAATTTCTGCTAGAGGTATAACATCATCCTGACTCATTCCACAGCATACTATCCATAGGGAAATGGTGTAGCAGAGTCTTCTAATAAAACCCTAGTGAGGGCCTTGAAGAAAACAATAAGTGAAAATCAGAAGAATTGGGACTCTCAATTGAAGTTTGCTCTATGGGAAAATAGAATAACCAGCAAAAGAGCAACAGGGAAATCTCCCTATGAGCTGGTATATGGGAGAGCAGCTGTGTTTCCTGTACAATTGGCTTTGCCAGTGGCACATTTTATGCAGGAGAGTCAGGAAGAATCAGATGATATGATCAGAAGAATTAATCAACTGGTAGAATTGGAGGAAAGAAGGAACCAGGTGGATCAGAGGTTGATAGAATATCAAGAGAAAATGAAGAATGTCTTTGATCAGCATGCAAAGGATAGAAAGTTTCAAATTGGAGACCTGGTTCTCAGGTGGGATGTTCGCAGAGCAGAGAAGGGAAAGCATGCTAAGTTTGATCCATTGTGGTTTGGTCCATTCAAAATCGTGAGTCAAGGATGAAATAATACTTTCATGTTAGAAAATCTACAGGGTGATTTGTTGGACGCCCCAGTGAATGGCCAATTTCTCAAGCCATACTTTCAATTCTGAACCAGGCTGGGAATGCCTGACTGTATTATATTGTATATAAGTGATTTTAGTTTTTATTTTCATGAAAAAGAATGCTGAAAATTACCTAAAGAGGAAGCGCAGGGGAATTGAAAAACAGAATAAAGTGTTCAGTGGTCTACGTGTTCTCGACATGCCCGAGGACGAACATGCCATCCCCAAATGGAGCTGATGTTGTATATATTTACCCCTACCCATGAATTTTGGCCTATTTCCCCCCTCAAATTTGATACAAAGCTCCACCGTGGCCTAAAACCTTATGCCCCTGTCCGATATTATCATTTCCGCCCGAAGATCCGCTCTACAAAGGTTGAAAATCCTTCATTTAAATTATATCGAGCCAAAGCCCCAAGGCCTTAGCCCCATTCCTGTCGTCGTCACCTGACCTGAGCCCGAAAACCACGAGCTAAAGGGAATTGAGCTTATTGTTTTATGATTTCGGGGGCGACAGCAACCGTCCGATCAAACTAAATCAACGGAGCGGTGATCGTTTCATGTGGAGGGCCCAACGCGCAGAAAACCAGTAGTATCATCCCGCACCATTTTTACTGGGCTGGCAGTTTTGAACTGAACGCCAGCGATTCCATTAGAAATGTGCCGCGTGTCCTCAGTACGGGCGGGAAACCACTTTTCTCCCGCGCGTTAAGGTCTGTACAAAGGTTGGGTAGTGGAACTCTCCCGAGTCGTTAGATTTGTTGTGCTTGATCCAACGGTGGATATCCTCCAGAGTCGCTCGCCCAATAACTCATGTACGGCCTGCCCTGTGGCCCACCATTGTGCCGCGCTCGTCATCTCCTAGCCGTCGATCTATGTTTAGAACCTGACCATCCACGAATCAGTCTCCCGGTCTGTTGACCCCGCTTCCACGCCACCTTTCCACTTGTCCGTCGTGCATCCACGTGTCGTACTCTCGTGTGTCCTTGTCATTGTTCCCCGCCATATATATATATATATATATATATATACATGTGTGTGTGCTTTTCATGCGTTTTCATTGTTTTATCCCTCCACCACGCCAAAGCCATTTTACGTGGAAAAGTCGCATTCCGCCTCATTGTCAAAGCCTCCATTGTATTTCCTCCGCCACCCTGCGTCTTCTTGTCATCTGTTCGTGTCCACGATGTCATTATCATCTCCACCTCCATGCTCCCTTTGCTTCCGAGTCTGGTTTCTCTCATGTTTTGAAGGTTTTGAAGGTTTCAAGATGAAACAGAGGCCTCATAATTTACTGCCTCCATTGCAGAAGTCAAGAGCATATCAAAGGACGTATTTTGCTGGCGAAGTTTAAGAAAGAAGCCGAGGGTAGTTGTGTGAAATGACCAAAATTAAAGAAAACAAAGATATGAACCTACAGAACCCTCCAGAGAAAATCAAGGGACGCTCTGCCCTGCATTAAAGATCCAGGATTTAAATTCAAAGCTAAAGGTCGAGAGTACAGTACCAGATCACAAGAAATCTCAGAGTTCACACAGCCGCAGATTTTACCCCTTCCAGTAAGAGGTAGGACATTGTATATATTATTATTTATGAGGACATCCTCCACATTTATTTCTAGAGACAGATTGTAAAGTACAGTCATTTATAGTTAGTCATTCACAGTGTGGGCGCGAATGTTTTCCGCCTTTTGGTTCAAATTGAGTCATTAAATGTGTTTCATCTACCTCTTCCTCTAGAATTCTCTATCTTTTCTATAAATACTCAGAAATAAGACATTAGAACGGTTCCAGATTTCGATCAGCAAACTGTGCAGTGAAAAAGGCTTCTGTATACACTTTGTAATATTTCTGTATGAAGGTTCAGAGCCCGTAGGGTCTCAGTGAGGAGGAGTTATAACTGTAATAAGGATTCTGGTCTCTAATATCTCACAGTATGTAATTTTCTCCTATGTGTTAATACAATATCTCATTTCATGCTATTTTCTTCTTGTATCATGTTCTAGAATGCGAGTGGCTCACTAGTTTGCAGTAAGGATTCATCCTTGTTGATGCCCTTTCTGGAATTAGTCAAGCACTTTAAATAGGCCTAGTCATGATATACTGTTCCATGTTCACCTCATCCATATTTTTTGCTATATTAGTTGCTTGAGGAGGGTGCTTTTAAAACGCCATTCTCATATAAGGATTCATAAATTGGTATGCCCTTATGTGGTTCTGTTGTGTATCTGGGTATCAGTCTCATGCCAGCTAATATCTTCTTATGTTTCTTCACTGCACTCACTTTCTGATATTTGATTTCTCTGGCATATTATCTGAACTGGCCCTCTTTACAGTAAGCTGTCTCTTAACTATCTGATGCCTTTCATATTGGGGTTTTGCATTGTGTTCTTACATTATTCTTATCTTTGTATCAGATTTTGAGAGAGTTTGGTCCCATTTGAATCTATTTCCTTGTTTCAACAAGAGATAGTAGGAAGGCATTTGGATTGACAACCCAAGCTATATTACGTGTCTCCCTGCTATATTAAGATGTACTAGGCACTGGTCTATAGCAACTCTAGGCTGTCTCTAGGGGGTGAAAAAATTGTCCACAACAGTACCCATGGTGAGGAGTTCTTTACCTTTTTAATTGCATGAAGAAAATGTCAAGGGAGAGGGAACCACTAGGTTTTCCCATTGAACCCTAATTCACCCAAATTCAAATTCACTCCTTCATGTTCCATTGTATTTGATTCTTGGTTGTTTGCTGGGAGCACATGATATACATAAATGGAAGAGAATTAACTATTATATGATGAATGAGTTTAAAATCACCAACAACAATCAAAGAAGAAAAATGATGTTCTTTTTTCAACATTAATCCTTCATTGAACCTCAATTCAGCCAAATTCTAATTCACTCCTTCATTTGCCATTGCATCTGATTATTGGTTGTTTTCCTCGAGCACGTGATATACATAAATGGAAGAGAATCAACTACTAGATGATGAATAAGGAGTTTAAAATCACCAACAACAATCAAAGAAGAAAAATGATGTTCTTTAGTCAACATTAATCCTTGAAGTAATGCATATGCTTCCACTTGATTTCCTGAGATTGATCCTATTCCCATACATAAAGCAATTCTATTTTTCCTTTGGGACAAAGGATAACCCCTTCTACTACATTATGTTTGCTAGTTTGTGAAAATTTCTTCTCCATACTAGGTATGAAACACCTCACCATTTTTTTTTAAATGGTGGGAAAACTTATCACAACTCAATGGCCAAACCAAGAACAAGGACAATCATCACTGGATATTATCTACTAATGCAGGTTGACTCATCACTATTATTCAAGTAAAACCACACCACCTGTAATTACCCTCTAGTGGTCCATAATGGGACAAACTTTTAATCTTGTGAGATGCCTCTAGGTCATGGGCCATTGACTTGTTTCCTTACATTTGAACAAGAGGAGCATGATGCGCAACTAGCTCATTCCAAACCCGATAAGAGGAGTATGAGGCCCATGTATATAACTAGTCCTTGAATATTTATATGAATATTTTGTTTCATTTCCTCTATCTTTGAAGGATATTGACAATTTTCAAGCAGACATGGCTTCTCGAGTAGTGAAGAAGCATGCACGAACATCAACCCTCAAAATGGCATCTGTGAAAACCCCAAACAAGTCCCTTAAGAGTGTCAAGAAGGCCTTGCTGATGAATCCCAAGTCTAAATTTTTTGAAAATGTCAAGAAATTAAAAAACCAACTCCTATGGAGGACATCAGAGTTGTCGAGGTTCCAGTAAAGAAATGGAAAATTAAAAAAACTGGGAAGTTAAAAAAGTGGTGCCAAAAATGTTGTTGCTCCTGAGAAGCCAACCCCTCTGAGTGAATCTGGGCCCAACAAAGGTAGAGTTTTAGGGTCTATCTTATAAACATCTCAAGTTGTTTGGTAGGGTTTAAATTTGTGCATATGAAATGATTAGGATATGTTAATTATAATAATTTGAGGTTTAATATTTTGTCACCATGTTATTAATTGATTTTTGTTTTATTAAGAAAATGTGTCATCTTCTTGTGTTTCAGATTTTTGTATATATAGAAAAATTATTAGCAACACTCTTGGTTTATAGTGTTACACAATTTTTGTGCTATTTTGATCTTGTGCCAAAGTTTGCACAAATTATCTCTATCGTGCACTAGGGTTCTTATGTGGTCTTCTTGCAACTTGTATCGACTACCCTCTCGAATCTTGTGGCCAAAACCTCAACTAGGATATGGGCATTTATTTTTTATGAGAGTGATCATCAAACTCAACAATATATCATAGGTTTATCATTACTAAAACTGAAAGGAAATTTTTTGTGAATCTAGGTACATGTAAAACACCATTGAGCTCAAAGATTTCACCCAATGGCATTTGGAGTGAGATAGATCCCATTCTTGTTGTTGCATATTTGAATCATCATCAAACATCCACTTGTATGCTTGCCTCATACTCTTGAAGTTTCCCAAAGGCCATATGTTTGGATGATCCACTATCCATGTACCATCTAACACCATCATGGAGAAGTATGCCACAAGTTTGAATGAAAGCTCATCCACTCTAACAAATACTATTTTTGTTGTTATTGCTCGCTCTTCCCCTTCTTTTGAAGACACTAATAAGCATAGTTGTCAAAATTTTGACACATGAAACACTTGATATGGCCCAAATATTTCTTACCATTGATTAGAGGAACCTAAATTCTCTTTCTCTCCTGCTAACCTATACTAGGTCCCCTTTTTTTTCTGGCATTCAATATATTTATAGTGAGTGTTAGAATTTTTCTCTTTCGTCTCTATACCTTCAACTCGCTCTAGTTTGTATTTTCTTGGATAAAATCATGCCATAACTTCTCAAGAGTCAAAAGTGGAAAGCTTTCTCGGGCATAGGCACCTTAGACATAAGCTTTCCATGAAGATGAAAGCCCATTCAAGGTTGTGTACCGAATCTTCATGTTTGAGCTCTTTTCAAGTTGTTGCACATTGATCATAGAGTTTATTAATTTTTATCAAAGAAGTGGCTGTAGTATCTATTTTGTTGATTTATGTGGCTCTAAGCTTGATCCTTAGAAGCATATTTCAATTGATGTTCTCACCCCGATATATAGTGAAGATAGCATCAAACATCCCGTTACTGATGGTTTTACTGATAATGTGTGGGATCCTCCATGGATTCCAGGATGACTTGTTTTGTTCTGGCCATCTTCCTTTTATTCTTTTGTCAAATTTATAGATTGGTAGGTCATTCAACTTTGGTCTTTACAAATTCCAAAGATCAGTCTCCTCCAACAACATCTATATTTGCACTTTCATGGTATGAAATTGGAGGGACCTTATAATATGTCTTCGTATCTAATATTGAATGTAGTAAGAATAATACTCTTGGATTACACCATTAGAAAAAATAGATCAAGTACCTAAAGAAAAATTATCATAGGTCCATAGTTCTTTTCTCAAGCATGAATCCAAGGCATCCCACTATTGAAACCTTCTGACAACTTCCTATCCCAAGTATAAGTCTGGGGTTATTGGAAGGCTTCAACAAACATGCTCTTTAGCTATGATAATTCCATTGGATTCGGAGGTATCTCACAAAATGTTTCCCTGAGACTATCAGTCTCTTCTCTTTTTCTTTGTGTGGTTAGTCACTTTTCTTGTCATTTTGTGGGTCACTCCTTTTAGCCCCAAGTACATCACAGTACTCCAGGTTCAAGGTGTAGGATAAAGAATATAGATCAATGGAATTTGTTCCATATTTTTATGATTACATCCCTTAGGGTGCTAGACAAAAGAGGGCCCCAATCCTTAAGAAAATGTTGAATTCTTTCCAACAAAATCTTGACATCCTCCAAAATGTCACATCAATATCCCAAAGTAATAAAAAATCAACAAGTGGCTCCATTATGGAGAGAAAATATCAACTTGATCACATCAAACCTCATGAAGAATGGTAATTCTAATCCAAATTGTCTTTCGAAGTTTTCCACTAAAGACTAAACCATGGAAGATAATTTTGTCCTCATTTCTACTAATTTTTTAAACATGATATAGTCAAATTCAAATCTGGTTTCTTCAACCTTTAGAGTTGAAGATTAGCAAATTGTCGGTATACTACTTGAGCATGTTGGTTGGTAGCAAGAAAAATTTGAATTTCTATTCCATTTTCACTCACAATTTTCATCCCTTGAACTTCAACAATGATATATTTCATAGGAAAATTTAACTTATGAAGCAAACAGGGTCAAAAAAATATGGTTTATTACTTTGTGTGAGCATTTTCTTTGATCACCTGCATGACCTTTGAAGGACCAATGATCTTAATTGCTTCTGATTTTTTAGCACCCCAATCAATTGCCTTCTCCTCCCCTGCAGTTGCTATAGCCTTCAAGAAGTATGGACCTGCAGGAGATAGAGTGTTTACCAAGGGCTTATTTGTCATATTGGTCTAACCATCAGAAATATAATGGACAAGCCATTACAACTCCAACAAGTACCAATTAGTTCGATAATTCTCTGTATCTAATCTCTACTTTAGAAAGAGTAGTGTGTAGTTTCTCGAAGTTTGGTCCCTTGTACCTCCTAGATGCTTCACTAACCACCTTAAGAATGTCTTGAAAACACATTGACCACACTATATTGAAGGGTATACCACATGAAAATTCAAATCCATTAAAACTCTAACAAGCACGGATTGGTCTTAGAATTATCTCTACAGTGAATCTCTCCTTTCATAAAATAGTAGTGAATAATTTCTCAAAGTTTGGCCCCTTGTAACCCTTATTTTCTTAACGACCTTCAGCATGTATTGCCAATATTTTGACCATATTAAATTGAAAGGTGTTCCATATGAAAATATGGCCCTAGAAACTCTGTTTTCCATCTCATCCTTTCACCAATATAACATTTTTTGCAAGGGTCCACTATTAAGTCACGTGCAGAGATCTTCAACGGTTAAGGGAATATGTTATCCCTGTTTTGGGATTTCTTTCTTGCTTGGGGAACTTGGAAAAATAGGCTTCATCATCTTCCCTTTGAAATTAATTTCTTTTTAAGACACAACTTCACAAAACTAAACTCGTTCAAAGGGTGTTTTAAGAAAATGGATTTTAACTCTAGTGTAGGACACACTATAAGCCAACTTATTTGCTGCAATTCTGCAAGCATCTTCCACCAAAGGCTTATTTCCCTTATTCCCTATATTTTTCACATACTTATATAGAGGGAAATCAACATGAGATTCTGAAAACTATTCAACAAATTAGCAACATAAGTTGGGTGGAAAATCACAGAAAATATGCACTTAAACGAAACCAAAAAAATAGTTTTTGAAAATCACAGAACCAAAAGAACTACTTGGAGATGGAAAATATGCATTTAAATGAAAGATGGAAGCCCTTGCCTTACACCATATGTAGCATGGATCTGAGCGCAAATGTTGTAGACCCACATCAAGGTTGATTTGTAACTAACATGACATATATGTGGGTTTGGTGATAGTAGCAAATTTTTCATTTTTAAGAGCCATGGAATGAATTATGAAGGATTTAGTTTTGAGACCATGTATTCTTCTAAAAAATTCCAATAAGAACTAAATAATGGATTATAAATTGTAAATAACCACAGTACACAAAAAAAAGAGAAACATGCATATACCACATGAAAACCACAACTACCAATAGAATAAGTTAGATATAGTTCTTCCACTGTCCCATCCAATTTTTGAAGACATATTTTGGATAGAAAACTCACTAATTTATGTAACCTGTTATAATACTTTCATCTTGCCTTGGAAGAACACCACAAAAGATTTCTAATGAAGTAGTCTTACACCAACATTAGATAGAGACAATTTTCATTGAAAACTTTGGATTAAAATTCGAATAAATTATGTTATATCCTTCTCATAAAATATTCTAACAAAACACCAGTAGAGTTTGTAAGGAACTATTATTACACCAACATAGATAAATGTGAACTATGGTACATCAACATATAGAAGCTACCTGTAGTTCCTGATTTATTCCCTCTGATTCCTGAGTATTGAAGAAATCTTGTAATGGAATCATCTTCAAGGAATCCTTCTTCATGCTCTTAATAACTTGAACAGAAGTTAAAGCTCTGGAAACTGTGGTTATGATAGGAATTTTATATGCTAATGCCATTCATCTCAACTTCCGCCCATCTATTTCATATAATGTGTCTCCTGAATTTTCAATCACCAGTAACTGAATCTGACGATTTCCAATCATGTCATCTACATGTGGGTGCTCTTCATGGAGTTTCAAAACTCTTTCCACTGGAATTCCTTCCATTTTCAACAAAATGGTTGTGCTAGTTGTTGCAACAATTGTAAAACCAAGTTCAATGAATCTATTTGCAATTGCTGCGAGTCTTGGTTTGGTGAAATCACTTAAACTTAAAAAAACACCATGCCTACAAGAGGAAATTTTTGATTTTATACAATTTGTGCCTTGGAAAATGTGATAGGAATTTTAAATTCTATGCCCATCACTTCTCCAGTGCTTTGCATTTCAGGACCAAGAACCACATCACAACCTTGAAAATTTTCAGATGGAAGGACTGCTTCCTTGACAGATACGTGACTTGGAATAACTTCCAGTATAAAACCAAAGTCTCGAAGAGATTTTCCTAACATAAGAAGCACGACATACTTTGCTAAGGGGTGGCCAATTGCCTTTCAGACAAAAGGTATTGTTCATGATGCTCTATGATTTGCTTCAAGAAGGTAAACTTCACCAGCAAGTGTGATTGCATATTTTCAATTCATCAGTCCATAGACGCCAAGCCTCTTTTCCAATTTAGATGTCCATGATCTAATGACTCACAAGTATACTGGTGACATTGTTTCCTTAGGAATAGAACAAGCTAAATCACCAAAATGCACACCTTCTTGCTCAATGTGCTCCATGATACCACCAATGACCACACTACCTTTAGAATCTGTCAAATAATCTACATTGATATCACAAGCATCTGCCAGGTACTTATCAACAAGTACTAGCCTTTCTGGGGCCATTTCTACTATAGTTTCTAAGTAATGTTTCTATTTTTCATCAGTGTATACAATTTCCATTGCATTACCACCTAAAACATTAGAGGGCCTGACAAGAACATGATAGCCAACCTTTCTTGCTATTGCCAATGCATCCTCATCACTCTTAGCAATACCACCTTATTGAGTACAAATGTGCCTCTAAAAATCATAATCAGTATGCCTTGCTCATGTATGTTATGGATGAGATTTCCTTAGAGAATATGATATGGATATAGGTGATAGACAAATTGGAACCTTGTAGATGGCATGTGTATGCCAGTGGCCACTAGCAACCTAAGTACGTTGCAACCTAGAAACCTAGAAGATGAACTTTATGAATTTATAATATTTATAACCATCTACTAAGACTTGAAACATACAATTTGAAATTTATCAATTTTACAAAACTTATAATATGACAGTCTTCTCTACATGGGCTACATGTTAGATGTCACCATACACTACTTGGAGGTTGGAAGGACAAGTTTTTTATTCACAGTTTTATCTATACCTGATTTTTTCTTGTCCATTTTCTTCTCTTTGTAGTTTGGTCTAATGTTAAATTTTAAGTGTTGTACTTATCAAATATGCAAACTCTCTTTAACATGCCCCTTTTGAGAAGTTGTTTTTTGTAAACCAATCATGCACTGATATGGAAATTGGAACTGATAATACGCCTCCCTATATTTCTTGTAAATTGTTAGAAAATTAAGTATTACAGAGCAATGCAACACATAAAATATGAGGAAATACAAGCACACAAAACACATAAAACTAGAGAGAGACAGATATACGTGGCTCACCCATTTTGGGCTACGTCCACCTCGAACAGCCAGTCCTTCCTTTCTATTATCCAGCAAAATGAAGAGACAAAACCTACAACAGATCCGTTGTAATATTATCTGTTCTCTCTCACAGTCTCCCTATCTGTTTCCCACTCAGAGAATACACATACAATGCGCAGCCGCAATACAATACCCTCATAAAAACGAGGGGTTGCCTTCTAGGGAAAAAAACCCTAAACTAAACATAACTTCTACCATCATATCATCCACCTAATGAACGACCTAGATTGACTAGAAATTACTATACTTTTACAAGGCAATTTTACATCTATTTTTGGCTTTGGGGGCGCTACTCAAAATTTCTCAGCGGTCGTCTCCGATCCCCCAATGAGGGTCACCGTATCTCTGGGCGGGGGGGGATAAGTCCCCACAAGACTCCCATGCCCAAGGGTGCACCTTCTGGGGTATACATCTACCAAACAAGGATCTCTAAATCGTGAAGATAATCAGGCTCCACACCCAACAATCTCCCACTTGGAGACCGATTGTAGCAACTCCATCGCTGCTTCATTTGCTGGACAATGACTCCTCTTTAGACCTGGTTGTTTCTCATCTTCATCGTCATCCTTGAAGACCAATTGAAACTGAGCATGTTCTCAGTTTCTCCCTGGTTACAACTTTTGTTAGCATATCTGCAGGATTCTGGCTAGTGTGTATCTTTTCCAGCTTCAACTCTCCATCTTCCAATACCGACCGTATGAAATGGTACTTGAGATGTATGTGTTTAGTCCTGGAATGAAATGTTGAGTTCTTTGCAAGATGAATGGCACTTTGGCTATCACTGTATAACGTGCTCATATCATGCTTCTTACCCAATTCACCCATAAGCCTTTGTAACCAAATCATTTCTTTACTAACCTCTGTAGCAGCAACATACTCTGCTTCTGTTGTTGAAAGTGCAACAACACTTTGGATTTTTGAAACCCAACTGACAGATGTTCCACCTACAGTAAATACATATCCTGTAGTGCTCCTCCTGTTATCTCTGTCACCTGCCATATCTGCATCAACATATCCCCGTAGAGCAATGTTTGAACCACCAAAGCATAATGCTTGATTTGTGGTACCTCTCAAATATCTGAGAATCCATTTTACTGCCATCCAATGTTCTTTTCTTGGATTGTTCATATACCTGCTTACAACTCCCACTGCATGTGCAATATCAGGCCTTGTGCAGACCATTGCATACATTAAGCTTCCAACTGCTGATGCATATGGAACTTTAGACATATAATCCATGTCTTCTTGGGTCTTTGGGCACATCTCCTTACTAAGTTTTAAATGGCTAGCAAAAGGTGTACTAACTGGTTTTTCATTCTGCATATTAAATCTTTTCAACACCTTTTCTATGTACTCATTCTGAGACAGTGTTAATTTGCGATTTTTCCTGTCTCTAGTTATCCTCATAACAAGGATTTGTTTTGCAGCTCCCAAATCCTTCATTGCAAATGAATTTGCCAATTTTCTTTTGAGCACATTTATTTCCTGCATGTTAGACCCTGCAACAAGCATGTCATCTACATATAATAACAATATAATATAGCTGCCATCATTTTGTCTTTTTAGATAAACACAATGATCAGAGTGACATCTAGTATAACCTTGTTCAGACATAAACTTGTCAAATTTTAGATACCACTGCCTTGGAGCCTGTTTTAATCCATACAAGCTCTTCTTTAACCTGCACACCAATTTTTCTTTCCCTTTTACCTCATATCCTTCTGGTTGCTGCATGTATATCTCTTCCTCCAAATCTCCATTGAGAAATGTTGTCTTTACATCTAACTGTTCAAGATGTAAATCTTCCGCTGCTACAAGACTTAAGATAGTTCTGATTGAATTCATCTTAACAACAGGAGAAAATATTTCATCAAAATCAATATCTTTCTTCTGTGCAAACCCCTTCACCACAAGTCTAGCTTTGTACCTCTGTTTTCCTCCATCTTCTTCCTTCAGCCTGTAAACCCATTTATTCTGCAATGTAGTTTTACCTGCAGGCAACCTGACTAAGTCCTAAGTCTGGTTATGCATTAAGGAGTCCATCTCTTCATCCATGGCTAGCTCCCACTTCTTCCTGCTTTCAACCTGCATTGCTTCTTCATAACATTCGGGTTCACCAGAATTAGTCAACAATAAATAATATAATGAAGGAGAGTATCGTTCAGGGGGTCTACTTATCCTGGTAGATCTTCTAACACCACTTTCAGGTGTTTGAGGTGCCTGTTGCTGTTGTGGTGGTTGCTGCTGCTGTGGTTGTTGATTATTATTATTTTCAGGCACCTTTACTTTTTCAATTATCTCATCAAGAACCGTGTATTCCTTGCTTTCTTTTTCCTGTTTCTTTTCCTGCAGCTGATTCTTATACAAGACCTTTTCATTGAATATTACATCTTTGCTCCTAATGATTTTGTGATTTTCATAATCATATAAGTGATAACCAAAATCATTAGCACCATATCCAATAAAGGTACATTTCTTTGATTTTGCCTCAAGCTTTGTTCTATTTTATTTATTAATATGGACAAAGTCCTCACAACCAAATGGCTTTAAAAAAGAGTAGTTTACGTTTTTACCTGTCCATGCTTCCTCTATAATACCACCATCCAAGGAACTTGAAGGCCCTCTATTTATTAGATAAAAAATAGTATCTATAGCATCTGTCCAAAATTGTAAAGGCAATCCTGCATGCAATCTCATGCACCTTGCACGCTCCATGATTGTTCTGTTCATCCTCTCTCACGCACCATTTTCTTGTGGTGTTCTTGGAACTGTCTTCTCTCTATGAATTCCATGCTCTGAAAAATGCCGATCAAACTCTTTTCTGCAATATTCACCTCCATTGTCTAATCTGAGACACTTTAACTTATTTCCTGTCTCAATCTCAACCAAAGATTTCCATTTCTTGAAAGTATCAAGTACATCAGATTTAGTTTGAATACAATAAATCCAAGTTTTTCTAGTTGCATCGTCAATAAACTTAACATAATAGCGAGATCCACCAAGAGATGATACCTGAGCAGGTCCCCATACTCTGAGAAATATGACTCTCTTTTGTTTTCCATAAAATTCAATTCTCACAGAAATCCAAATCAACATTCTTCAAACCTGGCAACAAATTTCTTGAGTGAAGAATCTTCATCCCCTTCTGACTGATATGTCCGAGCCTATAATGCCATAATACTACATCTGCTCCTTTGGAAGTTAAAGCATTAACAGAATTAGAAATACCATTGCATAAATACAATGTACCAACCTTTTCACCTTTTGCTATTACTAGGGCTCCTTTGGTGACCTTCCAAGCTTTATCTGTGAAATTTTTCACACAACCTTCACTACCTAATTGCCTTGTTGAAATCAAATTTTTCTTTAGATCCAGAACATGCCTTATCTCCTTTAATAGCCATTGGTTTCCATTCTGCTTTTTTACAAGAACCTTACCCATTCCAAAAATTTTACAGGGTTTATCATCACCCAAACAAACTTGTCCAAAATCTCCTTGAACATAGTCATGAAAATATTTCTTATCAGGTGTGGCATGGAATGAAGCCCCTGAATCTGCAACCCAAGAATTAGTAACATTTTCGAAAGAAAGAATCAAAGCATCTTGTAACCGATCACCTCTCACATTTGCTTCATGATTAATTTCTTGTTTTGTAGCTCCTTCTTTTCCCTTCCAAGATCTATAGTCTTTCTTTAGGTGCCCTTTCTTTCTTTATTTCCAGCACACTATCCTCGATCTAGACTTGGATCTGCCTTTCCTTGATTTACTACGATATCCCGAGCTCTTTCCTCTTTCCATTCTTCTTCCCCTAGACTCTGAACTCAAAGTATTACTCGATGTCTCACCAGAGCTTTTTCGTCGCATTTCCTCGCTAAGGATAGCACTGACAACATCGTCAAACTTTAAAGTACTAGATCCAGAGACAGAATTATGAATGGCCATTAATAAACCATTCCAACTCTCTGGAAATGAGCACAAGAATAACAAAGCTCTGACTTCAGAATCAAATTTTACCCCTACAGAACTTAACTGATTGGTAACTGTATTAAAATCATTTAAATGGTCTGCAATAGATCCACCTTCCAACATCTTCATATTAAATAGTCCTTTCATAAGAAATACCTTGTTTGAGGTCGAGGGTTTTTCATATAGTTTTGCCAACGTCTGCATCAAACCCTCTGTTGTTGTTTCCTTCGAAATATTGAAGGCGACTGATGCTGCAAGGCACAACCATACTGTTCTAAGTGCCTTCCTATCAAGAATGTTCCATTCCATGTCTTTCATGGCCGCTGGATTCTTTACTTTTCTACTCAATGGTAGGTACAGATATTTCTGATACAGATAATCTTCCATCTGCATCTTCCATAGTAGGAAGTTTTGGCCATTAAATTTCTTGACCCTAAACTTAGCATATTCCGCCATTTCTCCCACTCGAACCAGGAACCCTTCTTTCCTGCGAGTTTATCAGCCAAATATAACTTCGGCTTTGATACTAGTTGTTAGAAAATTAAATATTACAAAGCAATGCAACACATAAAATATGTGAAAATACAAGAACACAAAACACATAAAACCAGAGAGACACAGATATACATGGGTCACCCAGTTTGGGCTATGTCCACCCTAAACAGCCAGTCCTTCCTTTCTATTATCCATCAAAATGAAGAGACAAAACCCACACCAGATCCGTTGTAATATCCTCTATTCTCTCTCACAGTCTCCCTATCTGTTTCCTGCTCAGAGAATACACATACAATGCGCAGTCGCAATACAATACCCTCATAAAGACGAGGGGTTTCCTTCTAGGGAAAAAAACCCTAAACTAAACATAACTTGTACCGTCAGATCATCTGCCTAATGAACAACCCAGATTGACTAGAAATTACTATACTTTTACAAGGCAATTTTACAACTATTTTTGGCTTCGGGGGCGCTGCCCACGAAACCCCCACCGGGGGACCGTTGGCCCCCGGACCTCGCGAGGGGGACAAGTCCCCCCCGCACCCCTCCGCGTGCAAGGGTGTACAATTTTCCTGGGGTATACATCCAGCTAAAACAAGGATCTCTGAATTAGGAAGAAAATCAGGCTCCACACCCAACATAAATATTAGTTAGGGATCAACCATAGGATAGTTGTTTCTTGTTGGTAAAAAGGTATTGAGTTTGAAGGCACAACTCTAAACTTAAAACAACCTTAATTGCAAAGATTTTTGGCTTTAATGGGTACCTTATGCCCTATTATTAAGGTGTTGCAAATTATGATATAAATTATTATTATGGGTTTACTTAATGCTATGGTTGTCTCATAGTGGTTTTTTCTTAGACACCACATATTCATTCATTCCAAAAACTAGGAACGAGATTTCATATGCATCATAGTTTAGAGTATGAATATTATACTTTATTGTTTTAGTTAATTGGTTCTTGTCACATGGTGATGTTTTCTTAGACACCATTTATTCATTCATTCCAATTAGGAATGGGATTTTGAATGCATATTAGGTTAGCTCACCTTGTTCTGCCATTAGATGATCCCAAATTCTTGGTCAATTGGATCTGTTAATTTTCTTTTCAATTGGTGTTGTTGGGGAGGTTAATTGGGATTGCTAGAAAATTTGTTTGAAAGGACTCTAGTGTGAAGAGTGATGGGCGATAATGATGTTGGACACCTTAATCCCTATAAAAAATTTTGGTAGAAAAATCACCTCTAGAGAAGCCAACATCACTAGAGGTTTGTTCTATCACTGTCATGCTGATAAAGGGTTTGGCTTATTGTTTTGTAGCTTCTAGTGGGTAGTATTTTTTTTTTTGGGATATCAATCTGCCATTTGCTGAAATAAGCCATTCTAGAATTTGCTACCTCCATGCAAAAAATCTTAGTTATGCATTCCTAGTAATCCATCTTCTTATGTTTGTAAATATGTCTTTCATGTCTCCTCGGTGGAAATATTTTCTTTTGTATTTACATTCATTCATCACATGGGTTTTATATCTATAATTTTTTGCTTCCATGATGTTTCAGTCTTTCATCTTCAAAAATTGAAGTCCCATTATTCTTCTATTTGCATAAATAGGTGGTTATGGATTTTGCTACCTCCCAGTAATCTTTCAATTTCTTCTATATGTATTAACAATAGTAATATTTTCTTATCTCATCGGTTATTGTAGCATATGCATAGATTAATAGAAGACTTATATTTAGTGAATGTTTTCAGTTATAATGGTTGTTAAACTGTACAATTTAAATTGGAAATGGTAACTAACTTTTATTTTCGTAAAAGTGTTTATAGTCTTCTTTATCTTTGTAAATTTTTTTCTCTTGTTTCATAAAAGGAGCAGCTGCTTTTAATATTTGTCTAATTTTTTTGAGCAAGGGCATCCATGGTCTTGTGAAATTCCCCATTTCTAATGCTTATGCATCTCTGGAGCTTACAAATATAATTGGAGACATATATGGAGCTGGATTTAAAGAGTTTATGGTGCCAAGCTAGATTTATTAAGCTGTGATGTAATCATCAGCCTCTATGCATCCATGGTTTTTTGAAATTCCCCATTTCTAGCGCTTATGCATCTTTGGACCTTACAAATATAATTGGAGATATATATGGAGTTGGATTTAAAGAGTTTATGGTGCCAAGGTAGATTTATTAAGCTGTGGTGTAATCATCAACCTCTATATTTTGAATTTATGTGCCAGGGCTTATGTGATTGTCATTGAATATTTTATTTGTAAGCCTCTAAGTATAACATTAATTCTATGCTTGGACAAGGCAAATACTTAGAAACTTTTTACATTGTGATCTCCTTCTTGCATATGCCTATAAGCTGGTATTGTTTACCATCACTCTTAAAGTGGGGCTACATATAATGTCATAGTTCAGTACATTTTTGTGGGTTTAAACTCTACATAAATTGCCAAGAAAAAAACAAAATTTGCATTAGCACATGCTTCAACTACACTTATCTTCCTCCTTTTTTGGTGTCTAATTGAGATCCGAACTGAACACTATCCATTTTGTCTCCAATTCTCATGACTATAGTCACTAATTTTGGTGTTCAGAAGTTGGACCTGCTCCTACAACCCCACTAACTAACCACAAAGAGCCTCTGATTCATTTTTTTGCATGGCGAAATTGGCTTTCAAAGCCTGTGACCACCTCCAATGCTTGTACACTTGTCATCATTTTCTCTTTGAGCTTCAAATTAATCACTATAAAGTATACTTGGAGTACATCCAATTTCTTCATTAGTAGATTTACCTTCTCATTGCAGCTGCAATTAAAGTGCCATGCACAACTATTGGTGCTTTATGTTCCAGCTTGGCCTCCCCACATTGTATTCAACTATTTCATTGTCGTGCCACACTAAATCACTTACCCTCTGCTTACTCCACGACCAACATATACAATTACTTGCTCCCCAAACCAACATGAAAAGCTCAGTGATGCTCAATCTAGGGACACATAATACCTCCAGATTGACTTTTTCTCTTGCACTTATTTTCAAAATTCTTGCACAATTGAGTCATACCAATCTGCAAACTAAAGACTATATTTGCACCAATAACTATCAAGCATAGGGGAAATACATTCCTAGGCTCACTTGTGGCAAATTTCTTTCGAGGATTTTGCTTACAAGGTTGAGCCCCCAGTCACTGTTGTGAATTAGCTCTCCACATATTGCCAATAGATTAGTAGTTAGGAACTGGTCGACCTCCAACCAAAGCCTGTTGCATTTAGACATTTTCCCAATTTCTAGCTCATGACAGGAGATTGAATTAACATTGAATTTGGGGCTTTAATTTAATTTATTGAAAGTTGTATAATTTACAATCTATAAAGGTTTCAAGATATAATTTTTAAAAGTCTAATTTAAAGGGTGCTAGCTCAATGGAAGAGCACCTGCTTTACAAGTAGAAGGCTGGTGGTTCAATTCCATCGTGCCCTGATATTCATATTGAATGGAAACGATAAATTTTTGGTGACGGAGGCTCTTTTGACCATCACCAATGAGCTTATGGTCACATTTTTCGATCGTCACCAAAATATGAAATGGTGACGGCGAACGAACGCCACCGTATATATGCATCAATAGTGACGACCATGAAAGAATCGTTGTTGTTGATATGAAATGGTGAGGGTCATTGTTTGTCATTATAGTCATTATTCGTGATGGACTTTGATGTCACCAATGAACTTATCGTGACCCTTCTTGACCTTCACCAAATATGAAATGGTGATGATCAACGAATGTCGCCATATATGTGCACCAATAGTGATGGCCATGAAAGGTCCCTCATAAAAAATCATTTTTGTTCATATGAAATGGTGACAGTCACTATCCGTCATTATAATCAATATTCGTGACAGACATTAAATGTCACCACAACACATACTTTTAGCGATGCCTCCTTTGGTGACATTCAATTTTTTGGTGACAGAGGCTACTATCCGTCACCATTGCTCATATGAAATGGTGACGGTCACTATATGTTATTATAAGTCATTATTGGTGATGGACCTTGAATGTCACCACAACACCTATAGTTTTGGCCACGCCACCTTTGGTGACGTTTAATTTTTGGTGACGGAGACACTTTTGACCGTCACGAATGAGCTTATGGTGGCATTTTTGGCCCCTCACCAATGTCTCTTTTTCTTGTAGTGATATAAATTGGTGCCAATGGTGCACACCAAGGAGCATGTGGCTCCCTCCACAAACCACCATAAGAATGGTCCATTATTCTGCTACAAAAGTCTACAAATACATCCTTGTACATTATGCAAGAAGGAAAAACTCTTCTTGACTCATCATGCTGCTCAAACAAGGAAGGAAAGTACAATACAAAATGTAAGATTATACCTTCTCCAATTTTTACTTGAGCTCTTGAGCTGAAATGGCCCAACTGAGAATTTCCCTCTACCTCCAATGAGTAGGGAAGTGGCTGTGAGGCTCTCTCCACCATAATCAAGTGGGTTATGCATCTCTCCCTATACTGATAGATGCCATGATGAATGCCCTCCCAAGTGAACTCCTCTAGCCAATCAAAGTATGCATCCAAGTGCATAGCTTGGAAGCCCTGATCTATCCAACTCAGAGACACCATTGTTGTTCTGCAATATGATGTCCCCCTCACGTTGTTGCCTACTCCTTTGACATCCCCCATGCCAAAGTCATCCTCCAAGTTGCTGCCATGCCCATCATGCAACTGCCCATGCTCAAATAGAAATAAGGACCTCTGAAAATGAGCCTCCCATGAGAGACTATCACCTCCAAAGAATCTCCCTATCCTAGCCAATGTAAGCATGAGTAGCCTCCATCTAATCCAATGCATGAAAGGGTCCTTCCTCAAAGGAAGAATCCTCTGTTCATCCAAATCCTTGGAACAACCATCCTCCATCATGAAGATGTTATCCTCCAACCATGCAGCAAACTTTATTAGCACAGTAAGACTGATGAAGATGGGTGATACTGAAAATGAGAGAGTATATCTCTCCTCTTTTAGTTTACCCCAAACCCTCTACACTGTATTGGATCCCTCCATTGTCTCCACCCCTTCGGAATCCATGAGTGGTGAACAAAATGGCATGATGCCTCTCATCAACTCTAAATCAAGTGGCCTCCTAGGTGGAATGCCCCCATAAAGTGAGACATCATGCTCTGAAATAGACTGCATGTATGAGTGGGTTGATTTGTCCCTCTCTCCTCTGCGTAGTGCAGTCTCTTTCCCTTGTGTATAAATTTTCTGAAATGGATATGGGTAAATTCCCATCATCCCTCCATGCTGATCCTTCTCTTCCCCCTCCATCTCACAATCCCCAGCAAATGCTATATGGCACTCCGAAATTGTGCCTCAGTTCCCACATGTAAAAATATTTGGAACTCCCTGCAAAGATACAAGGGCGCCTCCAGTGGAAGCAATAGCTCCCTTCTCACCTCCATGTGGTGATCGATGTCCTCCCAGTGTGACAGCGTTGTTGGTTCCTTCCAGTGCATGAAAAGTGTTTGTGTTTATGTCACAATGAGTTTCACCAAGTTCTTCCATCAAACCCTTAGTGAAATATTCATGTGTTTTTCCATTTGCATGGAAATGTAAAATGGGACTTTCAAACCAGAAAACATGAGCTATACCTTTGAGTTGTAGCGTTGCTCCTCCAATGGCCTCATCTCCTTCCTCTATCCCATTTGCAAAAGGACAAAGGACTGCACTGTGGATATGCATCTATGGTTGAATGCTCACACCCATCATGAAAAAACTAGGGTTTTCTCCATCCACAACCCTTTTCAGAAAATCTTCCCACTGTTCCCTTTCATCAATATTTTCAATGATGTCCTCAATGGTCTGGAAAAGAAGAAGGGAAACCTCCTCTTCCATCATTCCTCTTTCCTCGTCTCCTTTGTAAATCTCCTCTCCTTGGATAGAAGCTCCTCTTTCTGATAGCATTATATCTTGAGCACAGGCTCAGCGAAGTTCATGCTCTGATACCACTGTAATGTTCCAAAACTAGAACTTGCTGCTCCATCGGGAATATCTTAAGATATTCCAATGTTCCAACTCCAGGAGTATTAACAATCAACACTGAACTATTTCAGAGATTGACTGTAGGGGAATTTACTAGATATGTCACCTTCACAAGGAAGGATGAGATCCAGAGGCTTCCTGGCCCACTAGTAGACTTTTTCAATAGAACTTGTCAAAAGCTAATATTTCCCTTCAAGGAATTTCTGCAATGCCTCCCATGGGAACGATGTATAAGGAAATACTTGAAAATAAAACATTGTGTAGTGCTGGGATCCACTTATACATATAATATGGAGTCTAATTGCAGAAAGAGAGCTGAAAAAAATAGATCTAGGTGGGTTAAGTAGATCTCCCCAACCTAGGTACATCATAAAACAACTCAAAGAGAGAGCTACAGCAATATGTAAACATGAATATGAAACTTTGCAATTCTAAATATATCAAAAGAGGGAAATCGTACAACCAAAATTATACTATGATTTTAGCATTAATATAAAAGAAATAATTGAGGGGACAAGCCTCTCAAACCTTTAGAACCATACTCCAATGAATATATAATGCAATGCCGGAGTTGCTGCAACTACACAGAATGCCGGGAGAACATAAATGCACAGTCTCTAAGAGTGAAGTAGCTGCTAAACATGTATAAAATGGAAATGTGGCTGAAAGATATAAGAAAATGGCCCAAGAGAGGAAAATGGGCTCAATATGGGATTTCTAGCCAATCTCAAGGAGATTGGCAGAAATACCGAATAAAATACAATAGTGAAAAACAAATTTTCATTGCAACTGAAACCAAATGAAATGGGACTATGGTTGATCTGAAATGATGATGCCCTCCTCTGATAAGGCCCTCAAGGGAAAAGGGGCTAATCCCCTTTACTCAAAAGCACTTCTCCTGATGAGCACAAGAATCTCCCTCAACACTACCCCCATGAAATAATGCAGTTTCTCTTATGGACTGTGTTGTGAGAGACAGTGAAAGTGTGGCATGATGCAACTGATTTGGAATGCAGCCCAAGATACTTCTCTGGTGTTCCTCCAAAATAAGGATCCTTCTCCACTGAAAAAGCAAGCCAAGAAAGGCTCTAAGAGTTCCTCTACTGTTGCCCCTACAACACAGCACTATTCTACTACAGAAATAATGCTGCAACTGAAGGAGTGAGATTGGAAAAATGTCGAAATGAGGAAACGTAGCTCAAATCCTCTCCTCCCTTGAGGAAGAGTTTGGGGATTCCCAGCCGGGAACACCCCCAGTGCTCAGGAGCACTGCAATCCTACTAAACAACCCCAATGTGCAAGTCCTTCGCTTTTCTGCGAAATTTCTCAATCAAAACATGACCAAATCAGCTATTATCTTCTCTCTTATAAATTAAATGAACTCTCTCTCACCATAGTTCCCAAAATTAGGGTTTCCATTCACTTTTGAATGCTTTCCCTCCAAAAACTACGTTGTCTTCTAAGGCAAGCCACCCCTATAAGGCAGCGCTGTTGACTTGGTCAAAGATGGCCAACTCAAGGTGATCCTCATCATGTTCACACCATTAGGTGTTTATTTCAGCTGCTTATTTATCCTCCTTCCTCATAAGGAGTTTTATTCCTCTATCACCAAGGGGTTAAGGGGTCTCCTTACCCATTTTATTAAACAAAATAAAAATGTGCCAACTATAATGTTCCATTTAGATTGAGTTAAAAATTAGGAACATTACAAACCCATCCTCTTCTTCAGTGATTACTACAAGCTAGGACTTTTTCTTCACCTCGGCTTCGATACCATGCAAATTTTTGTAGATGTTCTATGCTTGATGCAACTTTACCTTTTATCCCAATATCAGTCAGAAATCACATAAACAATAAATTAAAATGCTGATAGAACATACCAGTAGATCGAGAGAAGACAAGCTAGAAATATATATAAGTGTGGTTGTGCGTTACGGCGGTCAAAAGGATGCTTCAACCAAAAAAGTCTCAATATGGTCAGCCAACCACAAGTGTCATACAACCCCCTAGGAAATCTAAAATATTCAACCCAAAAGTCAATGTTGTCAGTCAACAATCAACACAAACAACAACAGAAGCTAGGTCAATGCAGCCAAGTCAAAGTCAACGTCTAGCCTCGAGAATAGTGCAAAAAAATGTGGATTTGGAAAATAAAATTTTTGGGAGAGTTTCAAGTTTGTTTGACCTTTCATTGACCAAATTCAACATGGCTGTAGAAACCCTAGGCCGAAAACAAAAAATTGTTGCTTGCTAAAATTTCCCACATGTAAAGAGAAGAGCCTCCAAGGTGGTCGAACCAATCAAATGAGAAGAGAGAAATGTGTGAGGATGAGATGAGTGAAAATGTCCTCTAACATTTACCAATATATATCCATCAATGAGGGTGTGTGTGACACAACTGTTAGGGCACAAAAGCTTAAGGCTGACCTGCACATCTTTTGAATAAATTCAAAATAAATGTTTTCCTCAATGGATCAAGATGATCATTAAATTGAACTTGCACCTCTTCGAAAGAGGAATCCAATAAAAATATTGGCATCTTCATCTAAGCATCACAATATGGATTTTGGACCTAGTTGTCCAAAATTAACAAAATATTTATCGAGCTAGGAATGAAGCAATATGCCAACTTGATGGCATATCTTTATTGCCATTACCACCTAAGGTTTATGAAAAATGGCCTTAACCAATCTTATTTGAGAAAAATAATTTAAAAATGAATATGCTTGAATCATATACTTTCAATTATTCCTTATTCGATATTGACAAATATAGTCTTCAAGAGCGTTCACACAAAAATTACTATTAGCAGAGACATACTTTATATTTCGGTAATTAGAAATATTTACCAATATTTACTTCCCACCATAATTCATGGAATACTTTGCATTCTTTATATTTTGGTAATTGGAAATATTTACCAAGCATTATTTCCCATCATAATTTATGCAATTCTTTGCATTCTTTAGGTAGGAGTAAAAAATTAAATATCTTGTACTTAAAGATTATAACAAACCCAAAACTTTAACACTCCATTGAGAGCTCTCTCCACCAAAGCTCTGACATCATATTAAATCTTTTGGTATGTTCTATGCTTGCAAAATTTCTTCAATGTCTTATCATCATTGAAAATACTTGTGGATAGAACATCAAAAATATGTATAGGAGGATATGAGATGATTTTATTACAACTAAGGATCCAAATTATATACCTAGGTAGGTACTCATTCATGAATGCTCATATCCTTGGAGGCATGACACTTCAACACTAATTATTAGTTAATTATTTGTTATTTATTATATATATATATATATATATATATATATATCGAGAGAGAGAGAGAGAGAGAGAGAGAGAGAGAGATTATTCATAACAAGCTTTTAGGAAGGGGAATTAACCCTTAGTTTCACTCTTTAACACTCTTTATCTCACCCCCTCTCTCTCCATATCTATTTGTCTTTTTCTCCCTCCCTCCCTCTCTCTATCTTTCTCTTATTCCCTCTCATCACCTTCCATCTATGAAAACATTGAGGCGGGGGGGGAGATGGGGTGCAAGAAAAGGAGGGAGGGAGGGCGAGAGTGACAAGGACGGTGGGTGGGGTAGATAGAGGTAATGATGCAACAAGATAGAGGGAGGGAGGAGAGTAATGAAATAGCATTAGAAATCACCATCTACACTGAAAACAATGCATTTCGTGCAAGAAATAAAAAAGGATTAGAAATCAACATCTACACTGAAATCTATTAATTTAGTGCAAACAATAAAATATAATTAGAAATCAACATCTATACTCAATTCCATCCATCTAGTGCAAGAAATCAAATAAGACTAGAAATCGCCATCCACATTTAAATCAATGCATCTAGTGAAAGAATTTGTTTTTCTCTCTCCCTCGTTCCATCTATATCTATATCTTTCTCCATCTCTTCTCCTTTGTCTCTCTATCTCACCCCCCCAAACACACACACTCACTCTCTTGATATCTATCTATATATCTCTTCGTCCCTTCATTCCTGTCTCTTATTCCCTCTCTTCACCTTTCATCTCTATCTCTATCTCCCTCTGTCTCTCCTTTGTCTCTCTATATCACTGTCAAAACATACACACCCTTTCTCCATATCTATTTATATCTACCTCTATCTTTCTCTCCCTCCCTCTCTCTCTCTTTGTCTTCCCCTTCTCTCGCTCTCTCTCCTGTTTTATCTATCTTCCCTTCTGCTCTTCTCTTTCCCCTTCTCTCCATCTCCCTTATCACTCCATCTCTCTCTGTCCACCTTTCTCTCTTTATTTATTTCTTCTTACCTCCCTCTCTCTCCCCTTCCAACTCCATCTCATTCTCTACCTCCCTTTCTCCTTCTCTCTCTCATGTCCTCTCTCTCTTCCTCCTTCTCTCCCCCTTTCTCTCCCACCTCCCTCTATCTCTTCCCCTCATCTCTCTCTCTCTCTCCCTCCCCAACTTTGTCACTATCTCTATCCCACTCTCCTTCTCTCCCCCACCTCTCTCTGTCTCTCTTTCTTTGTCTCTCTATCTCACCCCCAAACATACACACACTCTCTCCATATCTCCCTTGTCACTTTCTCTCTCTCTCTCTCTCTCTCTCTCTCTCTCTCTCTCTCTCTCTCCCTCTCTCTCCCCACTTTCCTCTCTCTATGTATTTCTATTTTCCTCCCTCTCTCTCCCTCCAAATCCATCTCTTTGTCCCTCCCTCTCTCCTCCTCTCTCTCGACCTTCACAAGTCTCCCTTTCTCTCCTACCCCACCGCCACCCACCCCCTCTCTCCCCCCATCAATCTCTCCCTCTCTCTTTTCCCTCCAACAATCTCGCTATCTCCCTCCCTATCTCTTTCTCTCACTCTCTCCTCCTCTCCCTGGACTCCATCATTGTGTCTCACTCTCTCTCTTACCCTTCTCTCCTTCTCTCACTCCTCTTCTTTTCTTTCTCTTCATTCCTCCTCTCTCTTCTCCTTCAATTTATATCCATCTCTCCCTTGTCACTCACTCTATCTCTCCACCTCTATCACTTTATGTCTTTGTTCTTCAAGTTATTATATCTAAAATTAACATATATCATAACATATTGATACATATATTATAAAAAAATTAATATTATATTAAATTTAACATTGTATTAATCCAAAGTTATTAAATCTAATAATATTAATAATATAATGTATTAATATTCATATTAATACTAGATTTAAAGATGATTTTTAAGTGGCAGGATACCAAGATTTATAATAAAACTAAATCGAATTAATATTTTCAAATATTACAACTTTGACCTCCACATATTTGTCTTTAAAGATTTTAATATATCTCCAAGATATAGTTTTTCTTTTAAAGATTCATTTTACAAATATTTAATTAAAAAAAATATTAAAAGATTTAGGAGAAATTTATGTATATTAAAAGATTTAGGAGAAATTTATATACATATATATGATTATTTTTATTTTTGTTTTGATTTTTATTATTTTATTAGATAAGAAATAATTACACATCACCTCGATTGTAGAATAAACTTTGGGAACACTTTTTTAGTAATTACTCGTGCGCCGAATTGTACGAATCATAGTCACATCTGATAGGGCAATTTTTTTTTTTTAAATTTTTTCTGCTGAAGAGGAATAACTCGTGCGAATAAATTGGAGTCGCTACATCTGTAAAGACGGGACAAGGAATTTTTTTTTTGGCAGGGGCCAGAAAAGATAATAATCTGAGTAGTTATCTTGTAAACAGGGCGTCGTCTATCTATGTCGCTGGATTTTGCATGATGGATACTGTCTTTCTTGTCACAGTCGTGTAAATTAAAGAATAACACTTTATCAACTTTGGTGGGATGAAAATACCACTAAAAGATAATGTTTCAAATCACATCACAACACGACACACAATAAGATAATTTATATCAGTGGAGGAATTTTTATCTAAAATCAAATTTAATACATGAAAACATGCACTGAAAACTTGAAAATTTGACCCTAGTGGGAAGTCTAGATGGTTTTCAAATCCGAGTTTGGAGTTCGTCTGCTTCTATATCTAAGGCAGCCTATGCCATTGCATTTCTCACCTCTTGCTTACGGAATTTGCCCTACTCCAGTTGTAGGTATGGTTGTATATTTCTAATCTGCTTCTAATCTGTCTGTGACATATCAATGGTTTGTTCATATGCTATCTCCACGTTATGCATTGATTGTTTTTTTGTGTGTGCTTTAAAAGGGTTCAGTTTCAACTTAGTGATATCGTCCAGTATCTGTAAGCCAAGAAGATGAGCAATTTGCAAGAAGCAGGGCGGAACCTTAACGGCAACAACAACATGGTGGACCGCAAGTACAAGAGCGGCGACAAGAACGTGATTGGCCCCAACACCCAGATCGACGGCAATCCCATCCTGGGCGACAACAGCGGCAACACCAACAACAACGGCAGTAAAATCAACAGCGCCAACAACAACACCGTGAACAGCAACAACACCGGCAAAGCTGGCAGCCGTAACAAAGTCAACATCGGCTAGGAGAGCAACTTATAGCACCAGGTAATTGCAACTTATGCAAAGTGGCTTTTGTTTTCCAAATTTATGCTCACCTCTTTATTCAGTGTAGTATATGCACAAATATGTCATGATTTTTTTTTTTAATTTTTCTTTTACTTAATTACGTTGTTATTGCATCGCAGGTATGGGAGAGAATAAATGCAGTCGAAGATTATCTGTTTATACTATTTGCATGTGTTAAAATATAATTAGTTTAGAGCCCAATACTCTATTTTATAATTGGCGGCTGGTATATTGTAATTCCGATTTATGTAATATTAAGCTACTTGCCTGGTTACTCTGTTTTAATGATTTTAAGGTTATTCTATTTTAATGTTTTATAAATTTAAAAAATAAATAAATTAATTTAAAAATTATTAATCAAAATTAAATTTAAAATACACATATTATATATATATATATATATATATATATATAATTTAATGAAGTATGCCAAGGCCAATATCAATAAACTTATTTGAAAAGATCACTTCATGAAGGCTTACCCATACAGCCTTATTGTAAAGAGAATTGAATTGATGGAGGCTTAACCATGGAACATTATTGTAAAAATAATTGAATTGATGGGCTCTCAATAGTCAAAGTCTTTTAACAATGGAGATTGAACCAATTAGGTTACCAATTAAACCAACCTAATGTATATTTGTATATTTACACAGTTTGCCTTTGAAATTAAAATTTCTCACATTTCTGTCTTGGTCGTTTATTTCTTTATGCAAATTGTTTCTGGTTATTAATATTTTATTGCTGAAATGTTTGATGATTGACCAAATATCCACAAATATATATATATATCTATATATATATATATATATATAATTTTTGTAATTTTAATTTTATTTATTTGTAATTATATTTAAATATATATTGGAAAATAAATGTCATATGTATTTATTTACATGGAATTTATCATACAACTAAGGTAATTGTCTGGCCAAGGCTTTCACAAATTTCCCACATTATACATGAATTGATCAATGTAATATTATTTATTTATTTATTTATTTTTTGGTTTCCTCTTTAAAGCCAATGTCAACCCTCCCATATTCTAAAGCACATAACACTATGGAATAATTTTCAATATTGGAATTATATTTAACATTAAGAAAGGCATAATTACTAATTGATATCCTAATATTTTTTAATTAAAAAAAATTGGACTCTTAAATTTAGCAAGAAAGGTATTTTTACTTTCTACCACCTTAATGTGGAGGCTTTCTTGGTTATCAATTATGAATCATTAATTAATGGACATTTCCAATTTCTTCTTATCTTTTATGTTGAACAAAATGTTAGATATTTGTTTTATTAATGTTCTCATGGTATTTAACCAACTCTCAAGTATTCTCAACTTGCATTTTGAAGATCTTTCAATTTCCTGCAATATTTGATCTAATTGAAAGCAAGGTTTTCATATTTTAATTATACTCAATATTTTGATTTTAATGCAAACAATTCGACACATTTATTGTTGAAACGGTCATGTTTCTTTATTTTAGAGTGCTCTATATGCTTCAATGCAATAATCGTGCATCATAACACTACTCATCTATGTATAATATGCCAACTCTAAAAGAGTGTATATATATACAAAGTCAATTGGGGTTATCTAAGATGTTTGGGAAGAATGGTTATTATTTCCTTCACATAGGTTGAACTCCATGCTAGTGACATGATGGTGAGAAATGTTGTTATAATGGCTATGTGCCTATGAATATTGTTGTATTGACCTTCAATCTTGCCATCAGGCTGAGAGAGAGAATGATTTCCCATATATATATATATATATATATATATATATATATATATTTTAGTTGTAGAACTAGGATCAATTCTTGAGTATAGTGGTCCTTACATGTTCTCTTAGGTGCATCTTTTTCTTCAAATAGATATTATATAGTTACAAATTTAGTTTTCAAGGTTTAATGACACATTATGTTCTCAAATGCAATTAATTTTTGTTGCAAACCTTTATTTCCCTTTGTTGGTCATCCCAAAAATTATTAAGTATATCTCTAGTAGCTTCAAGCATTCTAAAAACTCTAAATGATTTCAAGTTTAGGATATAGGGTTTACACTCTTTCCTAACATATATATACATTAAGGAGAACTATAATACTTGGTTAGGATAAATAATGTATATATTGTTTAGGCAACACACTATAGTGATGAATTGAGTGATTTCCAGAATTACATACAATAGCACTCAACAAGTAGAATGTGTATTAATAAACAGCATTGCTACAAATTTGCACTTTACCTAAATATAAAAATCCCACTATACCAATTATCCTACACATAACTCTAGTCTTAAATTATAATAAGGTAATATACTTTTGTGACTTTTGTTGGAACTTTTTATTGTTTTGCATTCAACCTAAGCAACACTATAAGACATTTATTTCATTTATTAATATTAATTGCATATGTATTAATTTCACAAGTATCTATATTGATACATGCCATAAATCTAGATTTCTTCATATAAAAAGTGTAATAAAGCTTGAACTAATGTAAATCCAGGTTATTGAAAAATTGCCACTAAATTAAATATGTTATCTCTTAACCGTAATTAGTGATTTCTAAGATTATAAATTTTAGTGTTCTATATCTTGATTTCTCCAATTAAATTTGATCAAGAAACCATAAATGCATTTTACTTTATGTCATAATTGTAATTATGCATGGTAACCAATTCATCTTGAAGTGTTTGGAGATTTAATTCTATAACATTATTATCTTCAATATGTATTTTCATGCAAGTGACCAGAAATGGAGGTATCCAAGTCAAATTTAGCTTTGTTTTTATATCCATGATTGCATTTGCTACATTAGCATTATCTAGAAAACTAAAATTAAGAGCTTATTTCTAGGTTAGTTAGAATTATTCTTCTTGGAACAATTTCTTATTGCATCCTTATCACCTCCATCACCATTTCTAAATTTATATCGGTAATTTTGGAGTTACATCTAGTCTCTCAAGCATTGCCACTTTTATATTCAACATTATGAAAATATTTGGAAAAATGAATAGAATAAGTCTGATTATTACTTGTGTGAGTCTTATCATTAGGTTTCTCGATGTACTCCTTATTAATAATAATATGGAAAGTATTATCTCGGATATGGGTACTTTTGGAGCTGATTACTCTTTGTGTCATTATGGAGCTTTCTTCAATTCCTCTTGTGTTGTTGTGCAATATCACATGGTGCTCATTAGTGAATGTTACAAAGCCTTTTTTGTGTTTTGTTATTACATGTTCAAGATAAGTCCAAAACCTCAACAGACAATATGCAGTCCATGTTGACATTTTGTGTTGGCCATGGCTATGTGAATTTTACCCCATGAATTCATTCATTTAGATCACCTCTTGATCTATTTCGTGTTGAGTGATGGGGAATACATTAAGGCCCTCCTTCAATGGATATTAGCCTATTTATTTTAGCTCATTATCTAGGGGTTTGAATTAGGAACCAATGGTACCATGGAGCTTAAAGGCCTCAGTGAAAGGGTTCGTTGTATTCCACTATGAGTTTTCCTCATTGGTTCCTAATTGGAAAAATACATGAGTTTTCAATGTTAGATTTATTCACACTCTTCCAATTATGCTAGGAATTTTGGAGTCCATTTTCATCATTTGTGGGTCCACTTGCATTTTCTAGCAATATGCATCAATGATTGGTAGTCATATGGTTTATACCATGCTCAACATCAACCCATTTATTCACATTGTGTGGATTCACACCCTCAACATTGAGTAAAAGACCTTCTGATCCATACATATCACTCTTATATGGCACCCTTCCTAGGATGGATTTGGAATTATGTATCATTTTATATACTTTTAGGGATACTATAGGGAACCTCTCTTCTTTGTGTCCATGGTATTGCTAATGGATACTCTTGGGTTAGGGTCTCATAGGGTCATGTTTTTGGTACATTTTTTTTAATGTTTTGTTAAAATGAATTATGTGCATAAGTCAAGTAGATTTGGGGTCGGTCAAAGCTCCTTTATCATTGTAATGGAAAAGGGGAAAGTTTGAGACCATGGTATTTGAGTCTGTTAGTCCTATGAATATGTATGATTCGATTCAATTTGAACATATCAGATATCTCATGTATCTCTGACTGAATGAATGTAATGTGATCTAATTTTGGGAAAAGCTCTATGTTAGTCCAGGTTAGATAAGCGTTGGTGGCCTCTCTGCATGGAGACCTTAGGAAGAGTCGTTGGCTTTGTGAAATGACCTTAGTATTGTATGCAGAGGAGAAGAATATTGTACAAATCGAAGATCCACTAATAAGAGAATAGTTTGGTGAAATATGTTCTACTTATGCGATTTCCATTTTTATGTGTTAATGCATTGGTTTACCTACAAATCTATTGTTGTTATTGAGTGAGCATTTATCTGAAGTTACTCAAATGGTAATATATATTTGTATTAGCACAATCATTGAAGATTTGTTAAGGCTCTATTAAAGGATAGATATTTGTGATTACGCAAGGGTTATTACCATTTTGTTGAGTGAGATATGAATAAGGGTAATTTTCTGTGTTTTGAAAGACTATATTTAAGGGTTTTTTCTACGTTTAGATGTGATCATCCCTCCATACTACTACTTCACGTGAGACTTTGGTTTGTGAAAGAAGATAACTACTGAAAGGGTCGATAGTTGGAGGATTTTATTGGTTGCGCGGAACACTCTAAACCTGCATTAGGACCCCCCAAGCCAACATATACTATGACATAAATCCCCATTGGATGTTGATGGTGTAATATTCCCAATTGGTCAAGCTAATGGGAATATACAATTTTGTCTTAATTTTTCTATCTCATGAATAAAATTGTAAAGGAGGAATAATAAAACTCCTAAACAAAAAAATAAATCAATGCTCAATGTGAACAAAGCTAATTCTAAGCTATTTTCATAAACACACTTAAGTGGGAAAGAGGCTAGATTAATTGACTAGGTCAAGAGGACCAAATCAACAACACCATATAGATGCATTATATCTCCTAGAGGCACAACGCAGTTCATGTTGGAGGCCTCTTATGTGAATGAAGCTAAATCATTAAGATGGTTTAGGGTTTGACACTATTTCCACATTATAAAAGGAAGAGAAGGACACCAAGAAAGGGGTAGATGATTTGATATTCCTGAAGGTATTGTCTATTTAGACATCCCTCATTTTCTGGCTATTTAGCTAAGAATAGTGTTGTTTAGCACTAGGGTGTTCCTGGTCGAGAATCCCACCTCTTCCATTGAGAAGCTCTTGTAGGAGTCTTGTTACATCTTGTCCACTATCAAGCAATTGGCCAAGCTTCATCCTCCAAATACAACACAAATCTTGTTGAGGATTTGGTTGTCTTTGTAAGCTACAACAAGTGGAGGCTAGATCTACTCAGATCTAGGCCAATCTAGAGGCCCTTTTCAATGGGAGAGTCTTCTATCCCATTAACAAGAGGATTGTGGATCCTTGGAGCCGCAATTTCATATCTTTGCATTAGGCCAAACTAGTACTAGAGCCTACAGCGCAGTTTCCCTTCCTTAACTGCATTATTTGCAAGATTACAGTTGCACGGTGTTTTGGCAACGTTTTGGAGGAGATATCTCTGGTGTTGAGGAGTCTTCCTTACACTGTGGTGATCCATGTATTGGCCATCCAATTCATGTTTGTTTCATATTTTATCTATTGCTATTGTACATACTGCAGAAATCTCTGAATAATTCTACAAATCTGTAACTTATATCTTAGATCTACTCATTGTTCTTCACATTTTGCTCAAAACCCCAAGCGGGATGTATTAAGGAGCTCTTCTTGTATACAAATCTAAATTAGATCCATATTATTGTATACAAATATGCTCTAGATCTAAAGTGTAATATACATCAGCTCCAGCCTAATAAAATAATACTATCAAGCTCTAAAGTCTCAATATGTTGTTGCAACACCTCAATCTTTAGGGTTTCCTCATGTAAATCTTCTATTTTTCTTTTGTACACTGTATGGGCCACATTATAGATCTGTTTTACTGATGTACATGTAAATACTAAACCTCCATAATGATCTTCTACTTTAACTCAGTGGAACTACATTATTTCTGAAGTAGTATTGTGTGTGTGACTGCAGCCCCATTCTTTGGGTGTTTTTCAACCATACTAGGTGGTGGGAGGTCTGTTTACCTCACCTAGTTTGATTTATTTTTTTTCTCCTTTAGGATATAGATACTAGATCCATCTATCTAAGGGATCCTAGAGTTGCAAACTCATTTTAGCACACCAATTTGTGAAGAGTGTGTTATTCCAGCAGACATTGCTATGCATTCCCATTTGGGGATATTATAATGGTATCAAAGCATCTTTCTTGGCACAACCTGTGCTTTCTTGAAGAGCCAATATGTATTTAGAAGAAAAAGAACCTCTCATTGACAGAGAGAAGAGGTACCAAAGAAGAAGACAGAAGAACTATTACACAAAAGATAAAGAGAAGAAGGGTGAAGCCCCTTTACTTGGAAGGATTAAAAGAGAAGAGTTTTCTAACACTCTTTCTCAAGCTATGCATGAGCTGAAGGAAGAAATATGTGGAATGAGGAGGGAAAGACATGCATATCCCTCAAGATTATTTTCACATCAAGCAAGCCCCAGTAATTCTTATTATGTGTGTGAGAATTCAACCACACAAACTGATCTACAATGTTGTAACATGCCTACTTCCTTGTCAAAGGAAGAAGGAGAAGAAGGGACACTGAAGGAGGAAACTCTTGGTGAATATCTCCAAGAGTATGAATCTCATTCAAAGAGATTAAAAGAGCATCTCAGTTTCGCAAAGTTCTGTCAGCTTAAATAAGAAAGGAGATCCTACATCTATAGTAGAAGAAGAGGGTGCATGCAGCCCACTTTGGGTAGATTTTCTCTACCTACTTTTGATGGATCACCTAAGAGCTCAGCCCAATCTTGGGTAGGGAAGCTTGAAACATATTTCCAGGTGCATCAAGTGTCATAAGAAGAAGCCTTGAGAGTAGCAGTGCTGCATATTCAACGTAAGGCTTATGCCTGGTGGCTATTTGAGTCATTCTCCTTGAAAAATGTCAACATTTCTTCTTATGCAAGGTTTACTAGGAGGCTAGCGAAAATACTTGATGTACACTCTGAAACTTCTTTGAGGAAGCAAGTAAAGTGAAAGAAGTCTGAATCCTTGCATGAGTTGGAGAAATCCATAAAGCCAACTCCATTTTGGAATGTTGTTGAAAGGGTTAAAGATCTGCAATATGATTTGCCAAGGGAAAAAGCCTCACTTCCCCTAGAACATTCTCCTCAAGAGGAAGACATGAGCAGTTCTTTTTCAAGAAGGGATCAAGAGGAAGGATCACCTATTAATGGGGCATGCTCCATTGATGAGAAGGAGGAAGGAGATGAAGCAATGGCTTCCATTAGAGGGGTTCTTGCATCTTTACAAAGAGTTTTAAAGAATATTAGATATGGAGGACATGAGCAACAAGTGCCTATGTTAGTAGATAATAAGACATAATAGAGGAGGGGTCACAACGTTGTTATAACAAGAGATGATCCACTAGTGCATGAAGAAGAGAAAGGAGCAAATGTTCCAATCAAAAGAAATCTTGCATCTTTAAGAGTGACATCACATTATCATGGGACTTCCACACAAAAATAAGAAGTTAACTTACACAGTGGAAATAAGGGGATGTTTATCCCATCTGACAAGCATGTAAGGATGAACCATGAGGCATCACTATCTTGTGGAAAACCACCTGGAAGACCACCTAATTCATATTTGGTGAAAGGTGTATCACATCTTGATGCTCCACTCATGAATCCAAGAAGGATTGGAGCATTAGAAGACAAAGCTACAATGCTAGGAGGTCTGGGTAAGCTGAAGTAGAAGGGAGATCTTGTTCCCTTATCATCGCCACCCACTCTCATATCTAGATCTACACTGTGGGAGGAGAAAAATGGAAGGATCATCCTTCCAACACACACCTTTGGCATAGGAGATGTCAAGGAGGAGATCAGCAACATGACAGATATTTCTGTTGATGCGTCATCTGTGCTATCACTATTGAGCAATCTAGATCTGTATTGGAAATCCCAACTTCTAGTGGATTATTCCAAAGATCTACACACGTGTATGATATTTGATGATTAGCAACATGAAGAGTGTTATTTAGTCCAAGAAGAGTTCATCTATCATCATGGTAGGATCTTCTTGTCTAGAGATGCTAAGCTCAAGAAGAAGCTACTACAGAGAGCTTACAGAGAGTTCTGTTTCAGCCATATGTACTCCATGAGGATCTACAACATCATCATGAGAAGCATTGATTGGGAAGGCTTGAAAGAAGAATTGTATCAACATTTTCAAGAATGGATGAAGTATATGGAGTTGGAGCAGCAACATGATTCCATAAAGGGGTTATTTCAGCCACCCCCTCCTTCTGTTGAAAGAGGAGAAAGATCCATGCACAACTCCATGTGTATGAAAGGTATTGATGGTGAGGAATCTGATCATGTAAGTCAAGTTTTATTTTCTGATTATACATATTCTTTCACCATGTTTTTGTAGGTCATGGCTCCAAGGAGGAATGATATATCATGTAAATCTCATGGCAAAAATTGGGCCACTCAAATTCCTGAACTTGGCCACTCCCTTGATGAAAAAAATGAGATTATCTATCATGATGGGTGCTTCCCTAAGGCACCAAACTTATCTCACTCTTTTAGCCATAGTGAGACAACATGGGAAAAAATTAAGTGGTGGGAAGACCACTTACCACATCATGATCTAATGCAGGTAGGAGATGCGCCCATTCGCTGGTACCATATGTGGGACTATGACCCACCTCCTCTTGTTCAAATTTATGTTTATGTAATTGTAATTTTGCTTCCATACATGGATGATGTACTTGTCCTACTTTTGGATTTGTATGGAGGAAGAATGGGAGGCAAGGAGATCAAGAAAGAGTGGGAGAGTCTTCTATCCATTGGCAAGAGGATTTTGGATCCTTGGGGCTACAATTTCAGATCTTGGCATTAGGCCAAAGTAGTATTGGAGCCTACATCAAAGTTTCCCTTCCTTAACTACGTTATTTGCAAGATTCCAATTGTAGGGTGTTTTGGCAATGTTTTAGAGGAGAGATCTCTTGTGTTAAGGAGTCTTCCTTACACTGTGGTGATCCATGGATTGGCCATCCAATCCATGTTTATTTCAGATCTGATCTATTAATATTGTACTTACTGTAGAAATCTCTGAATAATTCTACATATCTATAACTTAGATCTCAGAGCTACTCACTCTTCTTTATGTTTTGCTCAAAACCCCAAGGGAGATGTATTAAGGATATGTTCTTGTATACAGATCTGAATTAGATCCATATTTTTGTATATAGATCTTCTCTAGATCTGAAGTGTAATATACATCAATTGCAGCCCAATAAAATAACGTTGTCAAGCTTTGCAGTCTCAATATGTTGTTGCAGCACCTCAATCTTATGGGTTTCTTCATGTAAATGTTCTATTTTTCTCTTGTACACTGTATGGGCCACATTATAGATCTGTTTTACTGATGTACATGTAATTACTAAGCCTCCATATTGATCTTCTACTTTAACTCAGTGCAACTGCGTTATTTCTGAAGCAGTATTGCGTGCATGACTGCAACCCCATTCTTTGGGTGCTTTTCAGCCATACTAGGTGGTGGGAGGTCTATTTACCTCATCTATTATGATTTTTTTTTCTGTCCTTTTGGATTTAGATACTAGATCCATTGATCTAAGGGATCCAGGAGCTACAAACTCATTTTAGTGTACCAATTTGTGAAGAGTGCATTATTCCAGTAGGCATTTATGTGCATTCCCATTTGGGAATATTACATATGGTGGATATAAATTTTTACTTTGCTAAATGTATCCACTTTGTATGTCTTATGGTCATGTATTAGAATTTTATTTCATGGATCTATAGTGTATGTTTGCTGGTAATGTTCAATTTATGTTTATGTCGAGCATCAAATGTTTCCACCTTTAGGATGATCACGTTATAATTGAGACTTGTCTATTAGTGTGAATTTTATATATCCTTTTGGTATTGACTCCATCCTTTCATTTTGATATATTTTTTTGTAATGCATTTCGTTCATCATTTTCTATTCCAGCCTCGTCAACTAAAGGGAACTTGATATAGCCCAATTTCTCACCTTATATCAGGTAGAGAAACCATAGTTCAACATTCCAACTTGTTAGGTTGAATAGATATATATACAATGAGGGGAATATACATCTAAGGAGGGCTTTACTGTATCCCCCATCAATTGACATGGAATAGATCGAGTGATTGTGTAAATGGATGAAGAATGAGGCATAAATAACATAGTGATGGCCAACACAGAAGATCGAAAATGAATGAAGATGGCCAAATAAGGTTTAAACTTCCCTTTAAGCTGTAGCAACATGACACAAATGTGAATTCGTATAATTTACTGATGAGCACTATGTGATATTTTACAATAATGAAAAATTAATTGAACAATGATCCATAATGAGTGGAAGTGTAAATATCTCCAAAATTACCCATATTAATTGAATATATTAATTGTCATACATTACGTAAATTGATATATTACTTTTGGACATTTAATTGACAAGATCTATTCATAATATTTGTGTTATAAGGAAAGGGAATCGAGCTTAGATTTACCCAAAGGAAACCCTATAAAGTGATAAGCTCTAGTGGAATGGAAAAATTACTCAAAAATGAGCACCAAGGTGTAATCACATGATTATGTGAACGATAAATGTTCAAATATAAATATCATTTATGTTAAATGATATGCAAAAATATGTAAACAATCATCTCAAGGTATTTAGATTGATGCCTATGTTAGGTCCCCATATTACTAGTGTAGTCCCTTATTGTTATTAGTGTAGCCCCCTTATTGTTATTTTTGTACCCCTGTAACCCCCATATTGTTATTATTTTTCCCTTACATTATTATTGTTAGGTCCGCTAGGATTATATTGTAACCCCATGGACTCCTATATATAGAAGGAGGTTTTTTCATCTGTATCATCAAAGAATTGTTCATTTATTTAATGTATTGGAGGTTTCCCCTCAAAATGGCTGATTTATAAGGCATTGATCTCTCTTTTCTTCTATTTTTGGAGTTGGTTTCATAACATTTGGTATCAGAGCTTTGGATTCTAAGGTTTCACTTCTCCAAATAGGCCATCATGGAATTTTTGATATAAATTTTTTTCTACGAAGTTTCAAAAGCTGAAATTTTTACAGGGAGAAGTTGCAATCATTTAAAACCTCTTGTACAAAATTCCAATCTTAGTTCACAATATTTTCGGAGGTATGATATGTGGAAGTTAGGGTTTCTTCAAGCTCTCGAATTTCACCTAAACATGTCATCGTGTAATTTTATCTATGAGGTTGTTTTACAAAAGTTCAGAAGCTAGAATTTTTAGTAAAAATTTCAGTAAAAATTTCAGATCTTGGTTCAGAATGTTTCTAGAGATATGATATGTGGAAGGTAGGGGTATTTTAGGTTCACGAATTTCATCTAAAAGAGGCGACCTTGGGAAAATCACCATACCTCTCTCTCTGAGCATCAGATTGGAATTCTGTAAAAAGTGGCTGCAATTATATAGAATTTAGTTTCCTGTATATCATTTTTAGATTCACATCAGGAAACACTGAGACATGGCACATCGTACAATTGCGCTCTACTGAACTAGTCCATAATTAGGTCATTGTGGGAGATTCACCATAACTTTTCCTTGAAGTATCCAAATCAAGTCAGACCTTTGGCATTTGAAAGAGGATTAAGAGGGATACTACAGGACTAAATTTCATAGATTGAAGATAAAATTAAAGAGATATTTCAGTTTCAATGTCTAGCTCCTCGAAAGCAAGAAAAAGGTGTGTATTATTTTTCAAATTGTATAAGTCTTGTTTGAAAAATAAGTTTTAAGTGATTCCAAGGGCATATTGAGCATAGTTATCAGTATTGGGTTCTAAAATTCCCTCTAAAAGGAAATCAAAACCCATTAAGCCCTCAGAATAATATATTATGACTCATGAAGATGAAGAATTGTAACATGATCTATCAAAATTAGAAGAGCAAGTGACCAAATTTCACTCTCGTAAAGAGAAACAAAAAATGAAATGGAAGTTTTGAAGAAAGGAAAGGAAGTGAAGATGGATGGTTTGAAGAAAGGTGTGGAAGCTAATATGGATGGCATGGAAGCTAAGATGGATGAAATGGAAGAAAAAATGAAACACAACATGGAAAACATGAAGAATGATCTAAAAGCAAACATGGAATGTTTGAAAAAGTTGATAAAAGAAATGTTTCCTAATGGAGAAAATATAGTAGAGGAAACTCTTGATGAGAACAAAGTAAATGTTAATCGAGATTTCATAAACTCTAATGTTGGATGAAAGAACCACCATATTCAATAGATGGATATGATGAAGTTTGATTGAAATGATCTCATCACATGGATACTATGGGTGGAGGAATATTTTGATCTTAATAATGTGAAAAACACATAAAATATATGCATTGAAACTTTACATTTAGAACAAAATACATTTGTATGGTATCGATGGCTTTGCTCCCATAAAAAATTTGTCACTTGGTCAATTTTTACAGAGGAAATGATAGCACATTATGAGGATACAAAGAGCAACATCTTCTTTAGCCAATTAATAAATCTCAAACAAAAGGGTTCAATGGTGGAGCACATTGAGGACTTCCAAAAATTGAATATAAGGGTAATGGATATTCCAGAGGAACACAAGATTGATGTCTTCATAGGGACTTTAAAGGATAACATCAAACATCAAGTTCACGTTTGGGAACCTGATTCATTGGATAAGGCATTCAGGTTGGAAAGAAAAATTGAATGTAAAATTATGGTGATAAGGAAGCCTACCACTCACATCTACAAATATGGAAGTGTTTCTACTCCTAGACTTCCACAACCTACAAGGTTGACACCAGAACAATAGGAAGAAAAATGAGTGAAAGGGATTTGCTACGATTATGATAGAAAATATGCTAAAGGTCATAAGTGTGCTTAGAAGAAATTATTTTACATAAATTGTGAAGAGGATGAAGAAAATGAACAAGAAACTTAAAAATAAGAGGATATACACTAGGAACCAACCCTAGAAGAAGAAGAAATGAGTGTGACCATATTGTGTAATGCATTGGAATGAATTACCACTCCTCAAAATCTCAAGATAGAATGACATATCAAGAAGAAAATGGTAATAATGTTGATTGATTTGTGTAGTACCCATAATTTTATTCATTGTAAGGTAGCCAAGGAATTGAATTTTTTCCTATACCCAACATCAAAATGTCAAGTGATGGTTGCAAATGGAGGAGCTATAAATTTCTCTAGAAAATTCCATAATATCAAGCTAACCATGGGGGAATATGTATTGAATAGTATAATTCTCTCCATTCCAATGGGAGGTGTTAATGTTGTACTAGGAGTACAATGGTTACAGTGTTTGGGGATGGTAGCTTTTAATTTTCACGAACGTTTCTCAAATTTTTTTTTGGAAGGAAAGGAAATAGAATTACGGGGTATCGCAGGGAAGTCGGGAAACATAATTGGCTCTAATTTCATGAAAAATATTATGAAGAAAGAACAACGAGGTGTAATTGCACAATTATGCTCCCTAGAAGTTCCAACATCAAAATCATCTATTTCTTCGGATCTCCAAAAATTCTTGGAAAATCATTCGAAGGTGTTTGAAATTCCCAAAGGAATCCCACTTTTTTGTGATCATGATCATTCTATTCATTTGATTCCAGGAAGCATTCCTCCAAACATCAGGCCTTACAGATATCCTTATGCACAAAAGATTGAAATTGAACGTATGATTGTAGAAATGTTAAAGGTTGGTATAATTCAACCTATTCAATGTTCTTTCTCTACTCTAGTAGTATTGGTGCACAAGAAGGATGGATCATGGCGCATGTGTCCATATTATAGGGAGCTCAATAAGATCACTATTAAAGATAAATTTTCCATTCTTGTGATTGACTAATTATTGGATGAATTACATGGCGCAATTTATTTTACCCAGTTGGATCTTCCTTCAAGATATCGTCAAATTAGAATGAATACTGAAGATATTCCGAAAACAACATTTCAAACTCATGAGGGTCATTATGAATTTTTGGTCATGCCTTTTGGCCTTACCAATGCACCTTCTACATTTCAAGGGTTGATGACTTCCATTTTCAAAACCTTCCTTAGAAAATTTGTGCTAGTTTTTTTTTTATGACATACTAATCCACAATAGGTCTTGGAATGATCATGTTCAACATGTTGATAGGGTGCTCAAACTATTGGAGGAAAAAAATTTATATGAAAAAACATCCAAATGTTTCTTTGGAGTACAAGAGGTGAAATATAGAGTTCATATTGTATCTCACAGGGGTGTTAAGGTAGACCATAACAAAATTAAAGCCATTAAGGAATAGAAAGTCCCCACAACCATAAAGAAGTTGTGAGGATTTCTCGGGTTAATATGGTATTATCGCAATTTTGTTAATAATTATGGAAGACTAGAAGCACCTCTGACAACATTATTGAAGAAAGATTATTTTTCATGGACTCTTGAAGCAACTACGGCCTTTGAACATATTAAAGAGGAAATGTACCTAGTACCGGTCTTAGCTACATCAAACTTCACAAAAAACTTTATTGTGGAATGTGATGCCTCATGAAATGGAATTGGTGTTGTTTTAATGCAAGAAGGAAGACACGTTGCTTTTGAAAGTCATCTAATCAAAGGAAAGTATTTACAGAAAGCTATTTACGAGATGGAAATGTTGGAAATACTACATGCACTAAATAAATGACGACCTTACCAAATGGGATGGCACTTCAAGGTAAAGACTGATCATGATAGTCTTAAAAACTTTTAGGAACAAAGACTATCTTCAGAAAAGAAGAAAAAATGGGTCACAAATATGTTGAGTTATGACTTTCAAATCATCTACAAAAAGGGAAGCTAAACGTTGTTGCAGATGCACTCTCAAGGAAGGATGAAGAGGTGAAGCATTAATTTGTGAAATTTCTATTATCCAACCATATTGGATAACTGAAGCAAGGGATGAATGGAAGAAGGATGAAGAAGTGTGGACACTCATTCAAAATTTGTAGCAAGATCCTAGTAAATCTGATACATTTAGTTGGAAAAATGATTCCTTATGGTACAAATATCACTTATATATTTGTAGGAATTCCCAAATAAAACAAAATATTATTTTGAAATTGCACACTTCTCCTTTATGAGGACGCTCAAGATTTTTAAAAAAATACCAAAGGGTGAAGAATTTTTAACTTTTTTCCTGGATGGCCTTAAATTTGATATTCAAGAGTTTGTGGCAGAATGTTTGGTTATCCAAAAAAATAAAGTTGAGACAATTAAGACCCTGAGTCTTCTCTAGCCTTTATCAATTCCAAGTCAACGTTGGAAGGATATTTGAGTGGATTTTATCACAGGTTTACCTAGGCCTGAAGGAAAGAGTGCCATCATGGTGGTAGTTGATAGACTTACCAAGTATGCACACTTTTTTGCACTATCTCATCCATTTAAATAAAGTATAGTTGCTACCACATTTATGGAAACAATTCAAAATCTACATGGAAACCCAAATATTATGGCAAGCGACAGAGATCCCAATTTTACTAGAAATTTTTGGATGGAATTATTTTGTTGTTTGGGTACTCAACTAAATCATAGCTCATATTATCATCCTCAATCTGATGGTCAAATTGAGACAGTGAACAAATTTTTGGAAGGATATCTTCGTTATTTTGTATCTGATAAACAAACACAATGGGTCAGGTAGTTAACTCCATCTGAATGGAGGTATAACACTTCCTTCCATACTGCAGCAAAAATGAGCCCATTTATGACACTTTATGGATATCATCCATCATCCATCACATCATATTTAAGAGAAAATTCTAAGGTGCAAGAAGTGGAAGATCACATCGAGCATAAACAAAAAGTTCTCCAACTCTTAAACGATAACCTAAGTTTGGCAAAAAATCGAATGAAACAACAGGTAGATCAGCATCATAGTGAGAGAATTTTTGATGTAGGAGACAGGGTATTTTTATAGATACAACCATAAAAACACATTTCCCTCGAGCAAGCTAAGAAGGATAATAAATTATTGCCAAAATACTATGGTCCTTACAAGGTGTTGCAAAAGATTGGTACTATGGTATACAAATTGGAGCTTCCTGCTTCGTCACGAGTGCATCCAGTTTTCCATGTTTAATGCTGAAAGAATGTTATAGGTGACAAAGCTCCAGTTCAAACAATATTTCCATAACTTGATGAGGAAGGATAAATAATATTGGAACCTAAAACAGTCATGGAAACAAGAACTCAATAGCTATGAAATCGATCAATTTCAGAGTATCTCATCATGTGGAAGAACTTACCCACTGAAGATTCTACATGGGAGGATGAGAATTTTATATAGAAGCATATAGAGCTACTCAAGCGTTGAGGACAAAACTTTTTTGAAGGAGAGGAGCATGTTAGGTCCCCATATTACTAGTGTAGTCCCTTATTGTTATTAGTGTACCCCCTTATTGTTATTGTTGTACCCCTGTAGCCCCCATTTTGTTATTATTGTTCCCTTACAATATTATTGTTAGGTTGGCTAGGATTATATTGTGACCCCATGGACTATTATATATAGAAGGAGATTTTTTCATTTGTATCATCCAAGAATTGTTCATTTATGTAACATATTGGAGGTTGCCCACTCGAAGTGGCTGATTTCTAAGGCATTGATCTCTCTTTTCTTCTATTTTTGGAGTTCGTTTCATAACATCCTATAAGTCTTCCACCTTATTTATATCAAGGCCATGTTATTCATATGTAGCCAAGAAGTGTGCCAAAGATAAATGAAGAAGGTAAAATCATACTAGAAGTAGAAACAATCCTTGAAACAAGGATTAAGTAACCAAGTAAACCAACAATTTAGACTACACAAAAAAGAAGAACCTACATGTGGAAGAGATGACATGGGAAGATAACTTGTTCTTATAAAGTCACTAATAGTTAATCAAGGTTTGAGTATAATATGTGTTTTAACCTAATTTAGTGCATTTTAAAGGCCTATATAAGACCCAGATTAACCCTAAAACCTCTTACTAGTTCATATATAAGGAGTGGTTACATTTCTATTTTTAATATTGTTATGTAGGCTACAACCTTTAATGGTCCCATTTTATTATAATTATATCCCTTTCCCCCTATATATACACTGAGGATACCTTGTTGGAGCATAGTCCCCTGAGGCACACATTTTGATGTGATTTTTTATAAGTCTAGTATATGCGCTTTGCACGAATGAGTCAAGGAACTTTGGGGTGGTTCAAAATCCCTAATTCTGATGTAAATGGGTTTAAGGTTAAACTATGTAGAGGAATATAAATATATAAATCGAGTCTAAGGAAATTTATTCATGAAATGTAATGTTTTGGATCTAAGCTTATGTGTCTATAATACGTTGTGTAGGGTTTTCTTGGGTTGGGTTGAAAGGCTCATGTTGTCTATGTGCGCAGAGACCTAGTCGTTGACGTGTGTGGACTATGATGGTTGTGTGTGTGGAAGGGATATGTAAGGGAAATTTTGATATGTATTGAAAGGATTTGAAATCAATATAAGGACATATTTTGGAAAAATTGTTGTGACTAATTTGAGTTATTTACTATTTCTCTTCTGTTGAGATCACACTGTTTATGTATTTCTTACTAATTATTGCACAAATATATCAGTTATGGTTATAAATTCTTATTGATTATCAATAAATATGCTTAATTAATTCCATTGTTTAGATCTAGATATGGTTATGATATGCTTATATGCACCGAATCAATCTAAGACTGTCTTCTTCTGTTAAGTGTTGCACACGTTCTGTGATCCTACCTTATTCTACTGCGTGCAGATATTTATGATTGATATAAGTATGCATTCGATTTTCTTAGGGCCACTTTATTATTTTCTCCCTCGTGGTGTGGAAACCTAGTTTCAGCACCACCCCCCCATACTACTTCAGGTGGGGCTTTTATCTACGCAAGCGGGTCATTGCCGAAAGGGCCAATAGTTGGAGGCTCTGTTTGTTTCTCCATAAACTATAAACCTAGGTCAGGACCCCTCAAGCTAAAAAATGGTTCCATTTCTTGGAATAGGATCATTTTGAGGGAGATTTGATGTTATGGAATCCTCCACAAAATGAATTGCAAGATTGGTTGTATAGATAGATCCTTGAATTCGCACTCCAAGAGAATAGAAGTACTAAGCTATCTGATGAATAGTGGGTACAAAAATATATTTATACATAAGTGCAAAAAATATTCTTTTGCTCCTTTGCACATGAGTTGCAGGAATGGTTGTCGTGCTTAGCTGAATTCAACACTTGCATAAAAGATGACACAGTCACTTAGTGGACACCTGAATTGATCCAACACGTATAGAATCTAGATAATAAGATCAATCGTGCGGTAGATTGTTGGATCGATAACCTCAGATTGGGATGATTTGTGACTAAATTTTCCATTGATCAATTTGTGTCATATTCTAAGGTAGAAATAATATTTTTCAAAAGCCTTGGAGGTAAGTTCCTATGCTCTCTGAAATTTTTGTTGATACTAATCACTTCTTGTTTGTGACTAAGGCTGTGTTGCAACCTCAACATGTTAACAATATTGATATTAGGAAGGTGCAGTTGGCTACTGATTTCTAAGATCACGCATTAGATTTTTACATCAGGTATGCTCAATAAAACCCTAATTCTACCTTGGATAAAATAAAAGCGGCCCTAAAAGAGTAGCTTAAGAAGCCTAAGTCATATGCGTGGTTGGTGAAAGAAATGAAAGAGATTCGTTAGGAGGCTAATGAATCTGTATGGGAGGCTGATCAGAGATTGAAGCACACCATAAGAGATGGTGGATTTTTTATTGATGATACTAAACATAAGGAATGGTTCATTACTATGTTTCTCCCACATCTACGCCAACCCTTAGGTTAGCAAAATATTGCCACACAGGCTGAGGTTGTGGAGGTTGCAAGGAAACTAGAGCCTACCACAACACCTATTGCAGTGGGAACTCAACAAATTTAGAATCATTTGGAAGCCATGCATCTATAAATTCAAATATTGCGCAAGGACAAGGGCAAGGAGGTTTTTGTAGAGGTCTAATGTATCAAATGTAAAGCTTTCGGGCAACATAAAGATCAGTGTCCTGTCTTCAACAATTATCTAAATGTTGGAGGTCTAGTCAGTTGAAGAGTCCTGTATGGTGCACGGTCTATCAAATTTTTGGATTACATGACACATATTCCTACCCAAGGGTCAAAAAGTATAAACTTGACTTTAAGCAATTGTTTTGCAGATTTTGTTCATCATTAGGGCATGATGAGCAACATTGTGGCACTTACGATATGTCGTTATGTAAGGATGAAATATATAAAATCTATGTTGAGCCTACATCACCAGGATCCCCTTCTTGGCGTAGAGGATTTCAAGGCAGAGGAAGAGGCAAAGGAGGTGGATCATCTTGTCAAGGAAGAGGACAAGTCATTCGCTATAACTATGGAGATGATGGCCATTATGCACATGACTGTTTGAATCCAGCATGACAGTCCTGCATGTAGTGTAGAAAATTTGATCAAGTCATAGAATATTGTCCTATCTTGATTGCTAAAATTTAGGAAAAGAAGACACAAAATCTAACACAAAATATTGAGATCATTCATGCTAAAACTCGTGAAGAAGATCCATGTGTGAATGTGGTTACTAGGAGTGGTGTAGCCACCAATGAAGATAAACAAAAGCAACTAGCCAATGATGTATGGATCCGTAAAGCACTTGAAAACAAGGAAGGGTTTAATCTTTAGCGCGCAAAATAGAAATTTTTTGAAGCATGAAAGGAATTTACAGAAGGAAGTGCACCAACATCAGGAACAACGATGAAGGAAGCAGGAGGAGATGAAGATATACAACCATTTATAAAAGCATGTATAAAGTTTCTACGTAAAAAAAATGCAGTAGAAAATCTATAGGATTTGATAAATAATTGTGCAAAGAAGGAACTGTCAATGGTAGAACAACGAGTAGTTAACAAATATACAAGAAGAAGAGAACGGGTAGGGAGATGCATATGACTGCATAGTTTGGTGCTTATGAAATGGACCAAGTTATCCTAGATTTGGGATCAGATGCTAATTTTCTACCTAAGAAAACATGGTAGAGCATGGGAGAGCCAACGCTGGAGTGGTCTACCATTCAACTGCGCATGGCCAATCAACAGAAGATCATTCCTTTAGAAATGATGTCACAAGTTCTGGTTAGTATAGAGGGTGTTAAGGTGATGGCAGAATTTGAAGGCATCCAAATTGTAGATGATACTGACCCCTATCATGCATTGTTATGATTGGATAGGGCCATTGGCATGGATGGTGTTATAAATCTGAAGAAAAGTATGATGGAATTTTTAAGCAATTGAGTCATGATAATCATTCTTCTAGATCCTGCAAAAGGGAAAAGATATATAGAACCAATACACGTTAATGATGATATTGATCAAATCTATATGCTGACCTTGTGCAAGGAAGATTGGATTAATCCAATAACAGATGGAAATATTAAGTGGGAGAGGGATAACTCTTCTTTTTCATACTCTAATGAAGAACTCAAAAATTGGAAGAATCAGTCGCATGAGGTATCTGCGTTGTGTTTTAATCATGTGACCCGATATCTGCAATGTATCACATCTGAGGTACGTGATTTTCTACATTATGATGGATTAAATAATATAAACATGTCTATAGGAGAGCTTGAAAGGATTGTGCCTGAAGGACAAATATTCCATGCTTTGGATCTTATCTTGCACGCTATTCAAGCAAGATGGTGGGAAACTCACAAGGAGAACCTGGGAAACTCGGAGGAATGTGCATGCATGATGATGTTGCGGTTTGAATGTCTAGTCATTAAAATGGAATATTTGTACTCTAGCAAAGAGAATCCATGCATAAATTTGGCAAGATGGAATTCGGTATGAAGCATAGAACCAAGACCTAAATTGGTCAATATGTTTATTTTCACGTTGGGGAAGGTGCCTACTGAATGGTATTTGGAGACAGAGATGTGAAGAGGCACTTGTGAATGGTTTTCATTGGCAGAAATTTATGTTCTTACATCTCGCTTTGAGAATGGATGTGATGATATTGTCCATGCTTTGATTCCAAAAATTGTTAATGCACCAATGAAGGAAACTATGAACTACAAGCATTTGTAATCGTGGAAATTAAGGAACAATGCACAGTCATTGGAACCTCGATTTATCCCCCTCAGAATATCAGATAGGTGTGCTCCATGATGAGCCTTGTTGGGTACTATTGGAAGCACATTCCAACCTATGCCATGATAGTTATGCTCATGAATAAATTAATTAGAAAAGGTGTGACATTCCATTGGGATAACGAATGTTCGATGAGTATGAAATCATTCAGGGACACAACGGATGCTACTCGATATGCTTTGAAGTACCCAGTTAATAAGCCTGTGCTAGGAGGGAAGATGTGGATATGGTTATCATTATCTCTAGAATATATGCGTAGTCATGTGTGATGCACACGTGGTAGCTGCGCAAGGAGGTTGCGCAGGTCAGAGTGGTGTCAAAAAATAGTCGTTGGGATAGTAAAACTGGAAAAGACAGAATTATTATCATTTATGGGAGCATCTAGGCTACATTTAATGAAGGTATTTTGTAAAATTTGGGACTGTTTTTCAATTTATGGAGAAAAATTAATGGGGAAGGAGTCATTCCAGATGTTTCAAAAGTATAAATATGACCTACGGGGTCATAATAGTTCCCTTTTCTTTCTGAGTGAATTCTTTGCTTTTAGCTCCCTGATTATCGATGATTACATTGTGTCTATGTCTGGTTTGGATCTGAGGTTCGAGGAACTGTTGCACCAAGTAGGGTTGGGCTACATTTTTCCTGACAGTATGATGGCCACAAGACCTGGGGAGGACCCTACTGCACCAGAAGTCACAATTTCTAAAACGCCTATGCCCTCCATGTTGATCAGCGGTTGTCATTAATGTCAACCCAAGCAGCACCAGGTACTAACCCAATATTGCAATGGAATTTTGACCTACCAAATTAATATATTTTGTGTCAATAATGTTTTTTATGGTTTCTACTTGTTGAGATGTTTCCATTGATATATGGCACGCCATGTAATTCTTCACAGTTTGAGAGATATTCATGTTTGAAGTTTGTACCCCCAGTTAGTGGGCTAAAACTCCATGGGGTTGAGGCATGGGTCATTGAAAATTCATAATTAATATTTTTTATGCTCCTAAAATCCCTCCCACGTTCACTTGTTGAAGCTCCTCTCAACTTAAGCATTCATATAAATTGTGATCTTCATTTCCTCCTTATGTAAGGGATTCGGCCATCTGAAACAGGTTATCTTGGAATTTTGGCTCTAACGTTTTTTCTATGAAGGTTCGGAAGCTGAAATGTTGATGAGGTGAAGCCGAAATCCTGAGGAAGTTGTAGTAAAAATTTCAAATCAAGATGCACAATATTTTTGGAGATATGATCTGTGTAAGTCAGGGTTTTTGTAGGCTCCTGAAATTCATCTCAAAGAAGTGACCTTGGTAAATTCTTCATAACTCTCTCTCTCTGAGTATCAGATTGGAATGCCGTAAAAGGTGACAGATATTGCATAGTTTGTAAATTTTTCTCTATAAATTTCAGAAACAAATGAAGAAACAGTGACACGTGGCATGTCGTACAAGTGTGCTCTGCTGAGACAGTCCATAATTAGGGCATTGTGAGAGATTGGGTATAAATATCGCTTCAAGAATCCAAATTGGGTCAGACCTGTGGCATTGGAAATACGACTTAGAGGACTACAACAAAACCAAAAATCAGATATTGAGGATCTCAAATGACAGAGATACATCAGATTCAATATCGAGCTCCTAGAAGGCAAGAAAAAGTTGGATCATGTGTTGTCAATGGTTGCAAAGGACCAAACTTTCTATGGAAGAAAAGCAAAGCAAGGTGTAGCGGAGGGTAGCATGACAAGAGCAGCAACCAAGGTGCATAACAACAGTAAGAATTTCATCATATGAAGTCTTCAAGTGGGTAGCACTGCATACAATCATTGTAAAGGTATCATTGTACTTAGTCCTTGTAAATACATTATTGTACAAATTGTACTAGTGTCTATCTGCCAAGGGTTGAAGAGGCAGTGTTGGGAGGTCTAGGATCATCATTAGGTGGTTGTGTCAAAGTTGGGGTTATGGTCTAGTATATCTTCTTCTTCTACATCATTCTATATCATTGTAAGGTGGACCATTTTCCCTGGTGTGGGAGTCCATTCTTCTTTTATTCTTCTATAGGGTGGTAGGGTGGTGCTAGGGTGAGTTGTAGCTCATTTGGTGTTGGGGCATCCATTCAGTGACTACTTAAGAATCTCGGGCATTGGAGCATCCATCTAGTCGGAGCTGGAGAAGAATGCTTTTCTAGATTCTAGGAAGTTAGAGCTTTATTTTCAATTGGATTTGAAAAGAATTATTAGAAAAAAATTAGGTGGTTTTTGTCCCGCAGTGGGTTTCCTCCTTAAAAACTTTGTGCATTTGTGTTCCTCTTCATTTCTTACTTTATCATTATGTAAACACGATAATAATTGAAGATTATTCAATGCTCTAAGTGAAAACTGTAGGTACATACTCCCGATGTTTATTACTTTTTATCTAGAAGGGACAGTCTTCTGGTACACAAAAATCTCCTAGAGCAAAGACCCCAAATCCACGCTCTATTGTGACTAAGAAGTTAAAGAGGCCTATGGCCGAGGTCCCTGAAACTGTCATGGACAGAGAGGAGGATGTAGTTGAAGTGGCTCCATTCTCACGGCTTCTAAGCTATGTTGCACTGTACAAACCATCAATCAGAATCCCCAAAGACCTGGAGAAGGTGCAGGAAAGAATCCAGATGCCATTAATCCGTGAGAAAGTACCAATGGAAGGGAACATGTTCACTAAAGTGCCACAACTCCTATTCGATGATTGGGACATTGCATATGTCGAAAATTTTCTAGAGCTTGTGCCAGATTTGTATCTTAACTAAATCACATATGAAGGAGGCATTGTGTGCCTTAGGCCAAAAACATGGGTGTTAGGTTTGCACAAGGCACGCTTGCTACACTTGTTCCAAATCCCTCATTTTTTGGACAACCACATATATGACATATGCATCAGGCAGTTTCTCACGCTAGTAAACGATGATGCATTGCGGTTGGGAGAGCGCATCCCTATTTATGTTTCATTTCTCATTAGGATCACCAGAATTCTTGCTAAAGTAGCTGGCCCTATTTCTAACTTCGAAGGTAAAGCGCAAGAAGAAACCATTGGGTACCAAATTAAGAAAAAATATCAAGTGATGCAGAAGAGGCAAGGTTTTGTGGTCGATGAAATAAATGACCCAGCAGTTTGATTTGGTATGCTCATCTTATCCTGCAAGATTATTCACAAGTTCCGACCAAAGGAGGTGCCTGCACATGTCATTGTGCTTGCTGGATGGTGCGAGAAAGGTGTTATTTATATATGGTCCAACTATCTATACAAGTAATTTTTAGAAAATGTGCATGAAGGACAAGCTGAAGGCAAGCAGTTCCATTACACTTGGATTTTATTATTGATTCCATTGATTGGGTGGAAGACCCCTGAAGACACCCAGTTTCTAGAGATTAAGCCTCATATGTGCAAGGTTGCGCACTATGTGCTGTTGTGGAACTCTTTAGACCCGATGCACACCAAGGAGAATAAGATATTTTGGGTTCTATATGATGCCACTCTTTATCAAGATGTACAGTCAAAGCCTCCATTTTCGCCCACATTATATGATCGATATAATATGGTAGTTGACTTCAAAGCTACATTTCACAACATGCATATCTGTGCGAAGTGTGTCATGGAAGGACTTTGGTATGCGTTACCTTACTTATAATAGAGGATGATTTTCTTAGAGTGATGGTAGAATGGGCGCCCGCATGGTTAACACCTATCACACCAATGAAGCTGCACACTGGAATCCAGACAATGGAACCAATAGAGAAGGTGATAGAGGAATAAGAAAGACAAACTACCACTCATGAAACCATCGACCTGGAAAAAGAAACAGAGCCAAAGAAGAACGGGTCTACGCTGAAGGACATAGGAGAAGCATAAACCTCTAAGGGAACCAATTGTGACTCTCATGTCGATGGTGGATCAAGAAAAAAGTGGAATGGTTTCAAAAATGCCAAGAAGTAGGTCTTGACATTGACAAAAGATGATCTGCACAAAATTTCCAATACTGTAAAGTTTGTGACCGAGGATCGTTGTAGTGACATGGAGGTGTAGTATAAGTCTACGTTGGAGCTTGTTCATGTTGGAATATAGGAGGTGAATATATAGACAAACTAGATACTAGCAATTTTAGCTCTGGCAAGCCAATCCATAACATTAGTCATAAGAGTGAAACCATTATATGTTTCATTACCAGCTACTAGGGATGCCTTCCTTGTCCAAATCCTCACGTCAACAATTCAGGTGGATGCCAGCCAGCATGCCTAATTACAAAGAACAGGTGATATAAATATTAACCTTTCTATGCTACCTGTAAGGAAGCTGCACTTGATGCAATCAATGATTGCAGATGAAATTCAGTATAGAGAGGCTACTGCTGACACCCATACCATGGAATCTCAGAAGTAGATGGAAGTAGCCCAATCAAAAAAACAAGAAGCTGAAGCAACATTCAATGCCACCTAAGCCCAGCGTTGCCGTAGAGGCAAAAATCTATCAAGTATGTCAAGATGTTCTAGCTTTCTTGGCCACAACTGTGCTAGCAGAAAAATTCGAAGGATTGGTTTTCACATTGAAATATTCTTGCATTGAGGTGTAGACAATTAGAAAATAGTATGAACAACAAATTGAATATCTATAGTTTGTAGTGGAAGACTCCACTAGAAGTTCACACCCAACGAGTAGCTAATGAGAAACATGACAGAGATAGCATCATTGCTGCAGTCACCCAGTGTGACAGTCTATTAGATGAAGCTATGAGTGTATGGAAATCAGTACAAAATGATCAAGTCATTCAGTAGATGCGTGATGCGCTCCCTTAGAAGGAACAACAATTTTAAGATATCCGAACAATGGTGCCAACCTTAGTTCTCACCAATGCCTATTTTGTTTGTAGGATGTTGAATGATGCAAACAAATATTGAAGACGTGTGCTACAAAAAACAATTTTTGGAATCACACATGCAGCCATGGGTTGAGGAAGCTCTTCAATTTTCACAGATGATGGATAACACTTTTAAGACTATTCAGCAGACATAGTGCAACATTGAGATGACCACTGAAGGGTCCACTATAGAAAATTTATTTTAGCAAGCGCAGAGAGATGCATTGCAAAGTTTGGAATTAGTGCTCCCTCTGAAATCTTTTTTTAGCACGCTCCAAGCCAAGATCAAGGATGAGGCACCTCAGTGACTCAAGACGTGTCACATGTTTGTGTTGGGGGCCTATTGGAGCGGGGTCCCCTTAGGCACATTTTTTTATGTAATTTTGTATAAGTATGGTATAGGCGCGCTACGCGAATGATTCAAGGGGCTCTGGGGTGGGTCAAAGTCCCTAATTTTGATGTAAATGGTTTTAAGGGTAAACTTTGGGCCTCAAACAATGGTTTGAGACCATAGTATCTACGTGAAAGAGGAATATAAATAGATAGATCGATTCTAATAAAATTTATTCATGAAAAAAAAAATTGGATCTAATTTTATGCGTCTGTAATACGTTCTGAAGGGTTTTGTTGCATTGGGTTTAAAGGTTCCTACTAGTTCTGTGCGCGGAGACCTATCCCTTGTTGTGTGCAGACTCCACTCATTGTGTGCATGGAAGGGTTAAGTAAGGGAATGTATGATATGTATTGAAAGGATCTGAAGTTAATATAAGGACAGATTTTGGCAAACTTGTTGTGATTGATCTGAGTTATTTATTGTTTATGTTCTGTTGACATCACACTATTTTTTTGTTTGTTATTGATTATTGCACAAATATATCATTTATGGTTATGCATGCTTATTGATGATCGATAAATATTCTTAAGTAATTGCATTGTTCAGATATGGATCTATTTCTGTTATGCTTATCTACACTGAATCAGTCTGGGACTCTATCTTGTTCTGTTAAGGGTTGCACAAATGCTCTAATCGTGATTTATGCTAGTACACATCTGTTTATGATTTATATAAGTCTGCATTCGATTTTATTAGGGCCACTTCATTATTTTCTCCCTCAGGGTATGGAAACCTTATTCCAACACCCCCCCATACTGCTTCAGGTGAGACTTTTATCTATGCAAGTAGGCCATTGCTGAAAGGGCCAGTAGTTAGAGGGTTTGTTGGCCTCTCCATAAAATCTAAACCTAGGTCAGGACCCTTGAAGCCAACAAAACTAATCTTAGTATCATCAAATATTTCCTTATACATTTTATTAATTTAAAAGGAGGCTTCCCTCTCGAAGAGGACTATAACATTTGGTTTCTTATTGTTGGGAGCTTCACTATACTGAGAGGGGGGCATGAATCAGTATAGTTCTTAATGGATCACCAATTATATGTTTTTAACTTTTCTTTATAATAGTTAGTTGAGCTAATAATTAACCATATCAAAAAGTAACACATGCATACACCATGAGAAACATATAGAACATTAAGGCACATAAACACATGAAGTCACCATATATTAGGTGGAAACAGTTATTGGAGAAAAAATTGGAAGATTAGGATAAGTCTAAACTACCGAAAAAAAAAACTATTATGTTAGATCAATATTTTTAATCCACCTCTATGCAAGCTCAGACTTGCGATATATGCAATACCCGCTCACTTCATTCCACTACCTAATGGAAGAAGCTTCATTAATGACTATATGAAGACACCCATCTACTGGAATGACCTCCAAATAGTTTCTTAGGCCACCACCTAAAGGAAGCCACTGCTCCCTAATCATCAAGACACCACTTTCCCTGAAGGGTTCAACCTTCAAATAACACTATGGATCTCGATTTCATACATTTTCACAATGAATCCACAAAATCACTCTACTCAATAATAACATAAAAACCAAATACCTCTGCTAAGAGAAACCCTAGCTCAACAACTACTTTTGTTAAAAAATATACTATAACATACTCCACATCGATACTCTAAAAAAATAGCATCAATAAATATTACGTGGAATCTCACAAATAAAATCAATCACACTCAAACTAGCAAGCTCCCTCATCCATATAAGATAATAACAACAAAACTACATAAATATCATGACAATATTATCTAGTAGTAGCATAAACACATACTCAAATCAATAATAAACTAATATATTCATCAACCCTCTATGTATATTTACTCAATCCTAGTAACATCAAACACATGGATCATTCAACTTAGCAACCCTTTGATCAAAATACATGTAACATTTGGTCCCAAAAGTGATTCATACTTTTTCCTATGATATTGACCTATTGTGGCAACCCCACTCAAGGTTCTATCATAAATATAAATTGTAATCAAATTATCAATATATGAGGAAAAAAATAAAAAATAAAAGGAAATGGAGTTGAGTCATGGGACACAGATTCCAGAGCTAGGAAGGAGGATGCCTTGCTTGGGATGTTGTGAATTGGTACAAGAAATCTGGGGCTGCTTGGAAAACTATTAAGATTTTTGGTGCAAGGAATTAATGAATCAAACCAAAAATATTAATGAGCTACAATAGAAGGTACATAAGCCCATGTTTCCTGAGCAAGGGTAATAAGGAAAATTTATTAAAAAACAGGCCTAGGAAAAGGGGTTTTGAATTTCAAGGAAACATGTTTTTTTTCTAGGAGAGATAGAGAAAGGAAGACGATCATGCTAGAATTAAAGGAGGGAAGAGAGTGCATATTAAGGACCATTCGAAGAGGAAGTTAGATGGGACCGACAGAGAACAATATTCAAGTTTATCTAGGATAATCAAAAGACATTGTTGAAGAGAAGAGAAGGGCATTTTTCCTTAGATTCTGTGAAGGTTGTGGGTTCAACTGCTAGTCTATGGAGCCCTATAACAACTTGGGATCCCTGGAGGCTATGGATTGAGATAGAATCCATGAAGCCCTGCATCAACTTGGGTCCCTGGGGGTTATGGGTTGAGAAAGAGGTCTTTAGAGCCTTGCAACAACTTGGGTCCCTGAAGGCTATGGGTTGGGATATAATCTCTAGAGCCTTGCAATAGTGTGGGTCCATTGGAGTTTTTGGGTTGAGATAACTATCTCTAGAACCCTGTAATAGCTTGGGAAGAGACCATCCTAAATAATTTTGCAAGGTACAATAGTTTTAAGACTATTGTGACAGTGGATTATAGACTCTTGGAAGGAGTGAATCCTTGTGTGTGTGTGTATACTTAGGATGAGGTGGAGTACCTCTAGACACACAGTGTTGGTAAAGGATGATCAAAAAACTATTGGGATTGAGGAAGGAGGTCCTGTGGAGTCCCTGCACTTGGTAGCAGTTGGCATCTAGCTCCTCAAGCAAGCATGCCTCCTACACTCTGAAATATAGCTCGAGGATGACAACAACAAGTAACTATGGCTACAACTGTCAATGACTAGGTGGAGAGTCCTTGTCCTAGACTCATCTTCGTTTAAGGATTAAATATAAGTGTTTATTATCAGTTAAATAATCATAATTCATGCTTTGGATTTGTGTTCCTCTTTCATATATGTATTAATGAACATGTAAATATATGTTTGCAAATGCACCTCAGTGTTGGGCACACTATATATAACAACATATGTGTGTTTCTTGTTGAATGGTATTGATTAACAAAAGACATGAGCATGAGCTATGAACCAAGAAGCATTGTTGTGTGAGAAACTTGTTGCAATCCCTATGATAGAATGTTTAATGTATCAAAATAAACTAATAAGAAGACATTAAATAATGAGATGTAACATTGAACCTGATATACCTAAGTTTTTTAATAAAAACACATCTTCAAATAAGAGTAAATAAGCCACAGGTTGTGATGAAGGCCTTAGAGGCATGTGTGTTAGCTTAAAATTAATAGAGGGCTCACATGCCCTTTTTTTATTATTATTAGTAATAGTTACAATAGATAGCCTTATATGGGGGGCGGGGGTCTAAGTGATTTAAATCACCCTTATTGTTTTATATATAATTAGTGCATTAAGGAAAATTTATGGATAATTTAATATGCTATTCCTGAGACATGAAAATTTGAGGCCTCTGCATGAAGGCATATCCAAGCTTGCATCCTTAATAGGCAAGGAATTTCTTGTTTTCATTTTTTAATTTCTGGTGAGAAACGAGAAGGTTATGCAAAATTCCATGGAGCTGGTTGTAATCATGAGAGGGATCCAAGCACCTTTAGCCTGTGGCAAGATGGGTGGAACCCTTTTAGAAGTTCACACCAAGCCCTTAGTAGTAAATGGTTGAAGGATCACTTGTGCTTCCACATCTGGAATTTCCCAATTTGAGATCGGAAAACCTAGAGGGGTCAATACTCATTATAAAATCCATTTCCAATCTCAATTGGGGTAGCACTGCAATATCAGTTAATGACATCTTTGTCAGTACCAAGTATTGTTGAAATATAGGAGGAGGGTGGGACCTTTTAGGCGACACCATAACTGAAGAGATCAGATTGTGCTAATTAGCATAATGACGAGAAGAACTCCTCCATGACATAAACTTATCCTTATGAGATGCATTATAGGCTGCTGGGGTAATTTTCCTAAATTGTATCATGACAAGGGTTAAGATATTCTTTGATGAGTAGTAGAGAGAAGCAACTCACTCTTAAAAAGATAAAATCTTATCCAATCGGAGAAGTGAACCCTATAGCGTGGAAACCAATGATTGGATGCCAAGATCATGGGGCCAAATTCAGGCCAATTAGAATAGCCAAGTAATGTGCTAAAGTAAAACGTTTAGAGGTTGGATGGTGAGAGGCTATGGAGAGGGTGCCAATAAAGAAGGCTAACACCGACCCAGACTACATCATAGGTCAGGCCATCCAAAAAAATTTATGACAAGCACATTGTAGAGCTGATCCAGAGTAGGTTAGAGGTTGATTGATGGGCCATCTAGTAAAGGTTATGATGAGAGTGTGGTAGGACCGACTCTAACCAGGGATATTTTCTGTTTGGCAGAGTTTGAATACTATTTTTTCATTAAATAACTCAACAAATATATTTAATAACCCTTATCAAGTGCAACCAACTAATTTTCTAAGTGTACTGGATTGATGATGTGTCATTAAGCCACGTGGATGCTAAGTTTCACCTCTTACAAGTCGAATTTTACAAATTTTACACAAATCTGGTTAGTGAAAAATGTAAAACATAGGCCTCAAAGATCAGTGCATAATTTCCAAACCCTAAAGGCTTTGTAGAAACTGAGAGATTTTTATGTAGATGGGCTTGTTCTGAAGAAAAATCTCCTGAATATTTTCAAAATGAGTTCTCATTTTGTCAGAAATTGAAATTGAAATTGACTGCTAAAACAATCATGTACAGGAAATTTTAGGAGAGTTCATAGCATTTTCATTTCACCACCTTTTGCATAATGTTTGACATTTCTGACTATCAGAGTGTCTTCCTTGGGTCTAATAACCTAAATAGATGCCTCTATCACCCTCTTACATGTATTTTTAGAAGGATTTTTAGCTTAAGTTAACCTACAATGAGTTCGTAGCGAAAACTCAGCTTCAAGCCTAGAGTTCGCTACGAATTTGCCTAGTTTGACAGATTTTTTGTAATTCTTCTTTTTTTCACCTTAAAAGCACTAGTAAAGCTTTTACATGCCTGATATGATAGTACTAGACATAATATGGTCGAAAAATGTGTTTTCTTACCATATTTCAACATCATCATCTTGCATAATCATTTTAAGACCCTTTTCTTCAATTATTCTTGTACCATATCCATAAAAAAAAAAATAACATGCTGAGGTGTTAGCCAACTGATATATTGGAGTTAAGAACTTGTAAACCTAAATTAATATGGTAAGCTATCCAATGGTGAGGTGGAAAAAGTGATGTGTTGTTATGCTTGATGATGTGTCCAACATGATGATCTAGAAGCCTGATCATATTCTATGATGAGTGTTCTCACTAACCAAAGTCACCATTGATATGATTTAACCATTCCAGATGATTGATGTGCTTCAAAAATACATTTAATGCTTGGAAAACTTCAAAATTCTCTCTCGTTGCAAAAAGCATAGATTTTAGTCAAGTTCGTAGCAAATTCTGACTATTTTACATTGATTTCACTATGAACTTTGGTATTCTTGTCAAATTTCACTATAATGGCTAGATTGCTCATGCATGAGATATTTTTGGATTTTTCTTTGACATTGACACCTATCACACGAATGATGACCATTAAGACCCCTCACATATGTGCATTTTTTGAAAATTATGAATTCAAAAGACCCTGTTAAACTCTAAGTGACTCAACCTAATTAACTTAAGACCAACCAAATTCTATGGTGAATAAAAATGGCTCCAATGGTGATGTTGTGCACCTATGGTGTAGAAAAGAACCAGTAGCTGTAGTGCCTTATTCATTGGGAAGTTCCAATCACTTGTCGTATTATTCACCCTATATTCAATCCTTGGTATGATATTGAAGCAAAAACACTTGTAAATACCAAAAATTGCAACTACAACCTTCAAAATAAATTTTAAAAGATATTCTTTCCCAACAAGATTATTTATGTACATACCAATCCTACTCTAACAACTGAAGACCAAACTTTCAATTCAAAAAATATGAAACCTCTAGTATAACCAGTCGAAGAGTTGGTTCAACACCTGGGCTTCTTGATTGTTCTATTAGAAACTCAAAATAAAAATTGAATCCATAACCTGAACTTGGAAATGAAAGAAACTCCACTTTCAATGATGAATAAAATAGGCTTACCAAAGGATCTTGATAATCGTGAAAAATTTCCTCTTTTGATGAAATCAACAAATCAGCAATAGGATCCTTGAAAACACTAAACATTATCCTGTCTTGATGATCCAAAGAATAATTTTCATTCATAATTGTAGGCTGTCTCTGCTTTATGTCTTCATTTTCAACATCATTCTTGAGACAATGCTCTAACTATTCATGAATATCTTAAATGGGAGGAACCATATCGTGTGCTACATGGATGTTTAGAAATGAATTTTCATGCATTACAATCAGAAATACATCTATATCATCATGCACAAACAACAATTTTTGATCATTTAAATATGTAGTAGGGCATTTTGGGACAAAAAATGTAGATAAAAAACTTGTTGATTATTCTCCATTAGTGCTTCCTCATGGCAGCCTTTAAGCATAGTTAAGGAATCAACCTCCTCCTGATGATAAAAAGAAGCATGTTTCACATAAGCTTCTCCTTTCTCCTACCAATTTTCATGTTTCTCGACATTCAAAGGTTTAGAAAATGAACAAAGTGAAGAGGCTTGGAACTGAACATATTTATGTTCCTCTTTATCAACTAAATATTGGGAAAGTTGTTGCAAATTTTCACAAATTTCATAGGATATAACTTGGTTGTCAATGTCTTGATCCATTTCATATTAAAGCAAAGTAGACACATTTCTTTGTTGGAAACCTTCTTGATTATCATGAAAACTAACATGAGAAGAGAAATCATAAAGTGCCTTTAACATATCCTCATATGTAATCTTCATTTTCACCAAGAATTTTAAGATATGGAATGAAACTCTCATAAAAATGATAAAGAATAATGAGTTTTATCATAATGTTCTAAGAAATTCCTATGGAAATCTCTTAGAGAGAACAAGATTCCCAGTTGCAACCCTTCATACCATGTTCTAGCTTCATCCACTAGGGTGGCCATAAACATTTTCATGAGACAATCCTCACGAAGCTCAACTTGAAACCTATGTACATGCATAAGGAATCTAACCAAGAGAAGAGCAACATTATATTTATTTTCATCTTTAAATATAGGAAGATAAGTAAACTAGTTAACTCTTGGCATATGATTTGGAAAATCATGGATGTGAGATCGAGTCATAGGGGCATACCTGACATTATTTCTTGCGATAGAACTCATCTTGGAACTTCATCAAGCTACTGATATTCAAGCAATGGATTAACCATGAAGCTATGAATTTCAGAATTATTTAAGAACGGAGTGCCCGAGGTAGAATGCAACCTCAAATGCTTTTGAGCTCTCGCTATCTTCAAGACTTCAGTATTTCTGTTCAGCACAAAATTTTAGGAAAATGTATCTATAGCCTCCCGGAAGATGCACCAAAATGTTATAACTAAACACTCTAGAAGCCGAGCAGACATTTGTTGGTTGAGTTACTAGTCCTATAAGTCTTGCCTGGAAAAATTCTCTCGAAGCCAAAGTTTGGTTGAGTTATCAGTCCTTGAAGCCCTAGTTGGCCGAAAAATGCTCTGGAAGCCCTGTAACAGTTGGTATTGAGGTACTAGTCATGAAATCCTGAGTTGGAACAAACTCTCTAGATCCCTCGAACATCCTAGGTAGATAATAATCTATTATGGTTGTGATTTCTGAACGTGACATGGAATGAGTAGTTGAGGGTAAAGGTGTTTTGGCTTCTAGAATCCCTTGTTTGGTTTTGATGGATTCAGTTTATGATATCCCACATTCATGCTTGGAATATAGCATGAGGGTGACTGGATGAAGATATATTTAGTTCAGCCATGTCTATGGTCAGTTGGAATGTGGAAATCACAAACTTGGTTGTATTTCTCTTATGGATATAAGAGCTCTTTTTCCCTTCTATTGATTGGTAAATATGCTCGTTATTTTATGGCTTATATGATTGTTATGTGAGTTTCATTTATGTTTCTTATATGTTGGTTATGACTAAGATTTATGATGGTGATCAAGTATGGCTCTCATAATACTTTGATTCGTAATTGAATGAACAATGTATCTATGCCTAAGTAGACTATAATTTATTTAATGTGATGTAGCAATAACGCTCCTTAATGATTCTCAGATAAGTATGGGAGCCCTATGCTCACATAAGTTATTTAAGGTTGTATATTACGTCTGTGTGACATGTTTAACTAAATGTCATTGATGGGTAGTAGGGGTCCATTCAACTCCTTGTTCAAATTTTTTTTTTTTGCACCATTGTTTCATTGTTATATTTCATGTCTCATCTTGTCATTGAATTATGGGGAGTGAACTCGGATCTCGGCTTGAAAAAGTGCTTTAAATTCTGCAAACAAACACATAGGTTTAGCCAATTGATTCCCTAGATGAATGCATGCCTATGTCATGGGAGCGTCCATAGCCTCCTAGATGCACCCATGCCTATACTGTGGGAGCGTCTAGTAGTTGAGTGGGTTAAAAACTCAGTGGGACCAAGGGGCTACTTAACTGAGTGGTTGGGATTGTTACTAGGAGTATTTTTGTTGATGTGGAAGGTATATATGATTTTTTAAGGTCACCTATATGGTTGAATCTGATCATAGTAGCCTCTTGTCTCATGTTTACCCTAATTGGTCAGCTACTTGGGTAGGTGTGGGACAAGGGTGTTACATGTTGTGTGTTTGGTCATTAAATGTGGAAATTAAGGACTAAATCAATGACTAAAGAAATGACCAAAGATAATAAAATCGATACATTCAATTAATGACTAAATTAAATACCTCTAAATTGGTAGTGGAGACAAGATACTATAAATTAGACAAAAATGGTCATGTGACTAAACATACTCATTTATTTTATTTTTTAGTTTATTTTTTAGTCAATAATTTATATTTTTGTACTAGTGAAAATCACCCATATTTAAGATAATTCTTTACATATTACTTTTATTAATGAGTGCATGGGGAAACTTCATGGTGTGACTAAAACTTCTTCACACACTAGATGTAGCTCTAAAGGCACCCATATCAATGTAGGAAATGGTGATGGAGGTGATAGGCATGCAATAAGCAATTGTCATAAGAATAAGAATCCAAACAAACATGGAAAAGAGCTCTTTATTTTATTTTTCTAGATAAAAGTAAGGTAGAAAATTAATTCATGGAGATCAAAACAAAGCTAGATTTGACTACGATACCTCTATTTCTCTTGAATTACATGAAAAGTAAAGAACATATTAGATAACAATGTTGTGGAATTAAATCTCAAAACATTTCAAGATGGATTAGTTACCCTGCATAAATGTAAATATGACTTGAAGTAAAACACATTTATGGTTTCTTAATGAAACTTAAAGGAATAAATCATGATATAGTAAAGGAACACTAAACTTGATACACTTAGAAAGAACTAATTACCTTTCAGAAATAACATATTTATTTTAGTGGCAATTGTTCAATAACTTAGATTTGCATATTTTCAAGGTTTACTACACTTATTATATGAAAGAAATTTATATTTAGGGTATGTATGAATATAGATAGCTTATATATATATATTAAATTCATATGTATACTATTCATATTGATAAATGAAGTAGTTGTTTTATTGAGAATTTCTTCATTTGAATGCAAAACAATAACATTTTCCAAACATCCACAGATAAGTATTTGACATTATTTTAATTTTAGGCTAGATTTGTGGGTAAGAGAATCAATATAGTGGGATTCTCATATTTAGGTAAAGTGTTAATTTGTAGCAATCCTATCTATTAATACACATTCTACTAGTTGATTGTTACTATAGGTCCTTTCCAAAATCAAGCAAGATATTCATTCTAGTGCCTTGCCTGAAAAAATACACTATTTATCCCAACCAAGTATTAGAGTGCTCCTTTATGTGTATAAGTTAGGAAAGTGTGCGAACCCTAAACCCTATATCTTAAACTTGAAAGAAATTAGTGTTTTTAGAATGCTTGAATCTACTAGAGACTCTACTTAATCGTTTTTTGGATGACCAACAAACAAAGATAGAGGTTTACAAAAAAAGTTAATTTAGTTCGAGAATATAATGGGTCAACAAAACTAAATCCATAGCTACATAAGATCCATTTGACCAACAATATGTACCTAATAGAACATGTAAAGGCCAAGATACTAAAGAATTGAACTATGGCCACAGTTCAATTCTTTAGTATCTTGGCCTTTACATGTTCTATTAGGTGCTTATTGTTGGTCAAATGGATCATATATAGCTATAGATTTATTTTTGTTGACCCATTAGCTATATAAGATCCATTTGACCAACAATATACACCTAATAGAACATGTAAAGGCCAAGATACTAAAGAATTTATCCTAGTTGTAAGGGAAACTATGACTACTATATATATATAAAGGAAAATTATCCTCTCTTTGTGCCCCATGAAGAGATTGAGGTTCAATACAACAATATTCATAGGCACATATCCATTACAGCAATACTTCTCACAGTCATGTCACTTCCATGGAATTGAACCTAGGAGAGTGAAATAACAACCATTGTTCCCAAACATTAGAGATAACCAAATTGACATTATATGTCCTCTCTCTCTCCCCTCGACTACAATATTGGGGTTGATATAACAATATTCATAAGCACATAGCCATTAGAACAATATTTCTCACCATCATATCACTTGCATGGAATTGAACCCAAGATGGGGATATAACAACTATTGTTCCCAAACATTGGAGGTAGCTCCAATTGACTTTAAATATTGACTTTTTTAAAGTTAGCATATTTTTTATAAGAGATTTGTGTTAGGACGCATGATTATTGCATTGAACCACATAAGCATTATAAAATAAAGAGAAATAATAGATTCAACAATACATATGTGAAATTGTTAGTAGGAAAGTTAAAATAACTACTGAAATTGAAATACCAAAAGCTTACTTTCAATTATATCAAAGATTGAACAAATGAAAGAGTTTCAAGACACAAGTTGAGAATACTTAGAAAAGTGGTTAAAGACCATGACAACATTATAAAACACACATCTAACATCTTCTTCGACATTAAGTGGATTTGGTTGGTACAAACACTTCCTCGACATAGAAAGACATATAGGTCACTGATCTATCTTTTGATATAAATATTCCTTACACATAGGGTTTACCATCTCCTTGTTCCCAAACGACATAGGGAGAAAAAATCTACAAATATACATGTTTTCAATTTTTTATAGAAAGTAATCTCCTAAATCATAAATTGGCAATTATGATTTCTTGTAAATTTTTTCCAATAACTTCAATAACTATAATTTTGATTAAGTTATATTTAAAAAAAGTTATAAGTAAAAATGTTTTATCAAAATCTAGCATTCCCAATTAGAAGAACTTGGCTTTTAAGATATAAATAATGATAATAGAGAATGTAACAAAGCCATGGTTTAGTGGAATATTTCATTGAAATATATATATATATATAAATATAAAGGAATATGTATTTTAAATTTAATTATATGCTTTTTAAAGGAATATGGATTTTAGGATTTCAAATTTAATTTTCATTGGAAAGATTTTAATTAATTCGTTTATGTAGGGGGATATTGAGAAATATTATACCTAAATTATTAAAATCATTAAAATAAAATAATTGGATAGGTAATTTGCTTATTTATTAAAAAGAATTATAATAATAAATATGTTAAATTGCTTTAATGAAAGTCAAACTGGAATATAAAAAAATTATTTTCAATTGGATCAATGATGACACAAAATCTAAAAATATTAAAAATATAGGTTGGGAACGTTTATTGAATTAGTTACGATCATGAAAATATTTAAGAAATAAACATCTAACATTTTCTTGGACATAAAAGATGAGAATACATTTAAAATGTCTTTCACTAATTGATGACATTTCATTAACATGGTAGAAAGTAAAAACCTTTGTTATTAAGTTTAAGAATCTAAGAAATTTTCATTAAAATAAATTAGAATATTATTAAGTTTTGACAATGATGCATTCACATTATTTATTCAGTTATTTAGGAATATCTTTGAGTTTTTTCAACACATTACGAACCACATTAACTAGTTCCAAGAATCAACCAAATCTTAATGATGTAATTAATCCGAAAAACATGTATTTATTTTATGAATCACAAAAATTTAAATTTAATACTAATAATATAATTCAAGAGAAGCTTAATTGGTGGATATTAAAACACCTTTATCTTTATTATTGAAAGATTAAGATTCAATTCTCTCCTTAATCTTCACCAAACTATTTTTGAGCATGTTGAAAGTGATCCCTTCTCATGAAAACCATCTACACTTCCGACCAGGAAAAAGCATCTGAAGACATTTGAAATTTTTATTAAATACACCAAAATTTGATCTAAATAGACTTTAACCACCAGCATCATTTTGACAAAAGTGTGATGAGAATGACATAATCAATCATTCATTGCACTATTTACGGATGTGACTAAGATTTATTCCCGCAATTGGGCAGACGACTTATTCTTTCACAAAAAAAAATCTGTGCCCTGATTTACGATGTAACTACTCAGATTTATTCGCGCAATTGGGCAGCCGATTATTCCTTTTTATCCACCCAAAAAGCAAAAAATATTTGACCTCTACAAATGTAACTACGGGGATTTCTTCGGGCGTTATTCTTCATGGATTTCTTCACGCGCAATGTGGCAAAGTTATTCTTCTTGAACGGAGAAAAAAAACAAAGCTTTGTTATTATTAAAGCGAAAAATACAAACATTTTTAGCTTTTAAAAATAATGTACATACATTTTTGATAACGAATATCTGTACTATTTGTTTCGCTCTACTATGTGAATAGTGAAACAAATAGTACACCAACACACGAGCTACATTCACAGAGTTTGGCCAACGGTTGTGTTTGAGCATTGCAAATATGATCCAAGTAGTTGAAAAATCAACAAACCTGAATTATTAATGCCGTTGGAATTTGGGTTGCTTTCTTTACTATTAGTGACTCTAGAAAAACTTTTCCTTTTATCATGGGACCCACTGACCCTTTTAGCATAAACTTGCATGGAGCCTCTATTATTTTATACTGTTTGTCACTCTCGAAAAACTTGTACTATTTGTCAAGTTTATTTTATTTTAGCATAAACTTGTATGGAACCCCTATTTTTTAGTGGTCTTTTACTATAATCTTGCATGTGAACCCCTGTTGATCTACTATATTTTATATGTGGTATACTCCTTAGGCACAACATTAATTATCAATAATAATATCATTGCATGTGTCACATATTTTGGTGTTGGTAGTTTTGTTAATATATTTTTTTAAATTAGGATATTTTGGTTTGGTGGTGTAATTTTTTTTTGGGTTGAGTTAATTAATGGAGAATTTAACATTGAATTTCTTGTTTTAGAGTGATTTCGGAAAAGGTGATTACCAATTGAATTATACCTAGTGGGTTTTTGGTAGTGTAGTTAATAATGTTTTTATTTTTTATTTTTTAAGAATTTATTTTAACATAATATATTTTTTATTATTTTATTTTGTAAATGACATATAGCATTTTCAAGTCCTTTATAGTTAGATTCACTAAAAGATTATTATTGTAGATATTTAATGATTGTTAAGATTATTATTGTAGATATTTAGTGATTGTTGAAAACACCTATGAGAAAAAAAATTGAGTTAAAAATTTGAGGATTTACCCTACAAATCATTAGCAAACATTTGTGTGTTTTGGGTGTGATCAATTGAGGTTACCAAGAGCTTGCTCACTTTGTGGAGAGCCTAATGTCTGCCCCCTTATATGTTGTTTTAGTTTGAAAAGGGGTTTCATAGAGCACTTTCTTTGAACTTTGAGATTTTTGAGAGTGCAAGTGCTTTAGTTCTTTTTAAAATTTCATTAATAATGTTGGTGATCTCATAGACAAATTAAGGTTTTTTTTGTTATGTAATCTTATGCATAATTAGTAATTATTATTACAACATCATTAAAATCATGTCAATAGTGGCATCTTCAATACACAAGTCTCAATAAAATAGATTCCCATGTTGGAAGTAAATCCAAGGATTATTGATTCCCATGTTGGAAGTAAATCCAAGGATTATTGATTCCCATGTTAGAAGTAAATCTAAGGATTATCGAAAGAAAAATATGGTGAGATGATCAACTTCATATATACTTTGCAAAAAAAAAAGTTGTAAGATATTCCAAATATTAACAAGGTTTCACACTCATAAGACAACCTTGCACTTGTGGCACCAACACATGGTATGTTGAAGGTGAATGTTAGTTCTAAAAGCCATTGGCAAAGCCTTGATGTACCACTCAAAAATCTGAGTGAGGTTTCCTCCAATTATTATACAATGATTGGAAAAGTAATTAGTGATGGCTTTATTTTCATCCACAATATATAAATATGGGGAATCTATCTAAATGGCAAGGTTGTGTTAATCCCAAGTAATTATGTCCAAATTTGAAGTTCATGGTTTGAAAATATCATCTAGAAAGTTACTATTCATGGAATTCCATTAAAATTTACAAGCATAAAACCTATATTGGAGGTTTTTGTGGTGTACTTTTTCAAACATAGAACTCGGAATATCCACAATCGTCATTTCAGTCTACGTTTCTAGTCTAAATCAAGACTCATCTTCACCTCCTAAGAAGAGAGAAGATCAAGTTTAATAAATAGTGGGTTAATAAATAGTGGAAAGAAGGAGAATGAAAGTTATTTTAGTTTATTCAAAAAATTATTAATTATTTCATTTTTTAATTTTTATTTATTTCATTTTTTATTTTAGTGATATTTAAAATTTTTATTATTATTGTTTATTAAGTTATTCATATAAAATTAGATTTGTTTGTTAATAATAATTTTTTTTTTAGGAAACGTATAGGTGGTTATGATAATATATATTATAATGGGTGAATATAAAATTTTAATTATTGATTATAAGGGTGTATTTGTTATTATTTTATTAAAATTAATTATATTAAATTTTTTGATCATTATTAATGCCAAAAAGGGGGAGGGGTGTTAATAATTAATATGACTGTTACTAAAACTAAGGGATACTATTAGGGTTTATTTTAATTAATATATATTTAAGAGGGTAAGTAAAGGGATTCCCCATATTAATAAGAAAATAAAAATTGATCCTAAATATTGAGATAATATGGAGTTTAATATTAATAGAATTAGAGGGGCTTATTTAGTTAATAGTATTACAGGGGTTTATGTATTATTAGAGGGGTTTAATATTAATAGCATTGGAGGGGTTTAATATTAATAGTATTAGAGGGGTTCATATATTATGCAGCGTAGCCTAACTACCAAGTTATATAATAATGGAAGTAAATAAAGAAAAAAAGGCGGGGGGTAAGGCAGGTTAAGGAGAGTTTTAAATATTAAAATAGGATAAGAAAGTCAACAGGTTAGTGGGGGGAAAGGTGACAGGATATGATATAGGGGAGAAAGGAAAAAGGTGGATAGAAGGTAGGGGTATGGTGTGTGGGCCAAATTATATGAGAGGGAAATGACAGGAAAAATCAGAATGGACAATGACAAGCGCGAAGATGGGTAAGGTGCCCACAAACAACATAGGGGAGGGTAAGTTTATTTGCGAGAAATATTGTGAATCCAATTCCTCCTAATCTCTAAGCCTCCATCTCTATTGAGGTTGTGGGTGTGTTTAATGATTTCCAGGGCTTCACGCACTTTATGCTTAAAATGATGCTTCTCATTAGTAATGACCACTACATCTTCAAGGCATATGTGGTGACACGTCTTATTAGAGTGTTCTGCCAAAGCCGAGGTTTTGGTTCTTCCTAATTTAATGTCCACCCCATGTTCTTTAAACCTTATTTTGAAGGTCCTACCTGTTTCCCCTGTTGAACCCTTAGTTAAAATTTGGGGGGGGGGGGGGGGTGAATCAATTTAACACATTCATAGAATTTTAAAACTTTTCATTAAAATTTATTAACACCTTCATTTCATGATCAACATAATATGTGAGCAATCTTAATTTGTGAGCAGCAAGTGATGAGCAGATTAGATAATGTAACAGTAGTCTTAATATGTGAGTAGCAAGTATTAAGCAGATTAGATAAACCATATCAACACATAGACATCATGCATAGAGACACCAGATATAAGTGGAAACCCATAAAGGGATTAAACCACATCTTATTATTGTTGTGATGCAAAGGAAAGCTCCAAATCCCTCTCACCACTGATTTTCTGTAGGCACCAACCTACAAGAGGCTCCAACCTTAATTCTACAAGCTACAACTTGCAAGGAAGCTCCAACTCCCATCAATTTTCTGCAGGCACCAACCTACAGGAGGCTCCAACCTCAGTCAACTACAACTGACTTCTATCAAGCTACAACTTGATAGGGAAGCTCCAAATTCCTCGCTCTATCAAAAGAAAACATTTGCTGATTACCTTGGATATCAGCTCTATTATGTACCTTCCTTTCTGTTGTCCTCCAGTCTCCAAATCTGTCTTATATCATCTCTAACACTTCACAACATCTCCACCTTCTTCTTATTTTCTCTACTTCAATTCTGCATTCTCTAACATCTTTATGCCTATCAGTGTGATATCATTTATAGAGTTCTCCTTATGACTACTTTTATTCCACCAAGAATTCGAAGTGAACAGCCTTGACTCTTCAACTTCTGCCTTCTCATATCTTCACCTAGCTCATTCAGAAAAAATATTACAATATGTATACAGTTCAACATTACAGTGCGATGAATTTTGCCTCTGAAGACTTGCCAATGCATCACAAACAATGTAAAAGCAATTAAAACATTTACATTCAATTACAATATGGATTTCAAATCAACTCATTCAGCCTTTTGGATCACTGCGTGTTTGTCTTTTTCTACCGTTGTCTCTGTCTTTTTCCGTTTCTGCATGCTCTCCTGTTCATTGCAGTTTTGTAACTGCTACATATATAACTGTCCTTTTATATAACTCAACCAACTCTCAGCATAATATTAAAAGACCTTCTTAACATGGAAAACACCCTTTCGAGCCCACATACCGAACTTGCTTTATTCTCTGAGGCAATGAATCACCTCTTGAATACTTCTGATTGCGATTACTTCCCTTGTGAAGGTTCTGATGTGATTAATCTCAATCGCAACTTTCAATTGTATGCTCTGATGCTCTGCTTTCACTCCGATGCGATGGTTCACTGTTCACAGATATATATATATATATATATATATATATATATATATATATATGCCACTTTGCTTTCTTTTAACTTTTCAGCTTTGGTCTAAAACTCAGACTAAACATACATTAACTTTTTCTTTTGTATGGAGCCCACATTACATATACACTCCGCTTGTTTTATCTTTTCAATCGCAATTGCAACTTACAATTCCTTATTCACTTACACTTCCACTACGCCGATGTGATTGGCAATCTCCAATGCGATCACTTACTATGAATCCAATGGTTCCCATTGATTTGGGATTGGATGGTTGCGATTAAATCACACCATTGCAATCGCATGGTTCAATGGTCCGCTCTTTCCCATCTCATGTTCTTCGCTGATGCGATGGAGATCTAGAGATCCGATGGATCATTTCCTCGATTCTATAAATTTTTTGGGTCTCGTATTTACTCTTTCCCTTGGCCCCACATATTCAATGCTTAATAGACGTTTACAATGTAAAACGGTAACTTTGGATTCAAATACACCGCTAACACATAAGAATGTTTGGCCACATTATTACCCACATTCCATATAAATCTTCAGTCTTTACCTGTAGAATACTGAATGTTTTGAAACTTTGGATTGAAAACCCAAGTTATAATATTGTTCTGCAACATATATTATTTTGACTACCAAGCTTCATATTTGAAACCGGACCACCGTTATAGGTTTACCACAGCCTTTCAGTAAGCATAATACCTCAGTATATCATGTCCTCTAGTCAAGGGTTGATATATTATGTAAGGCCCTTGAGACTAGAGTTAAACCTTAGTAACAGAACAATGCATTAATGTATATATCAATAGGGACTTGTGGGCCCACATCTTTGCTTAACACATATCAAGACTCTACTTTATACCCAAATATCATACTGGCCCACTGCACTTTATTAAACCCCAAATATCCATATAACTCGTTTCTCAAAAAATTCTGGCCCACAACATATTTCAAAGCCTTTGGACCAATATCCAACGTTTTATAACATCAATATCCATTATAATCCACCCATCGTTCAACCTTCTTAATCAACTCCATAAGGTTTGAACGTCATATAATGAAACATAGTTTTAAACTTTCGACCTTAGCACTTTATAATATGGCAATGGTTCGGCCCCACCAACAAACAAAAGCTTTAATAAAATGCACCTAACCATCGGACTTGTATTATTTACCCACTTAAATTAAACCCATTATCACTACCAACATAACATTTATAATACATCGCCACGGCCCCACACATCAAGTCTTGTTAAACGAATGGTTTTCAACATAAAACAAATGGGCCATACCTTGACTTATCTCCCGTGAAACTCATTGCGCGATTATCATTTGATCTACCAGCCTTCAGATTAGACGACCTTCAATGATATCACATTTCTTCCACGGCAGGAGATTAGCGTTCCAGAAAAATGCGATATGAGCAGTTTTGGACAGCTAACGTGGCAAATGTATACTGGATCACATTTTTTTTGAAATGGTTTCGCTCTGGACCAAAAGCAGTGTGATATGGGTTGTATTGGTTTCAGAAAACCATCGCTGATATTTGAACAATGTTTCATCTCTGGATTCCACTCCTTCTCCCTCATTGTTCCATTCGCCTCTTAACTTCGTTTTTATTCGATTCTTCAGTCATTCTTCACTCGTGCCTTCTCATATGTTAATCCTTGCTTCATCAACACTGTGCTTCTACATGTTAAAAACACCAATAACCTTTTTACACTGACTGTGCATGATAGTGCACAGGCAGTGCCTGTCAATGTAGGACCATTTCTCTATTTCACTATATTTTGTATTCTCTGCAACCTGTCTCTACTGCTCGACCCTCTCTACAGCTTGCTGCCTCTTTTGTTATCTCTTTACTTCTATGCTGCTCTCTTTGCCTCTCTCTGCTTCTATGCTGATCTCTTTGCCTCTTTCTGCTTATATGCTACTCTCTTTGCCCTGTTCCTAGGTGTTCCTCCTTTGCCATCACCTTTGCCATCAATGACAATATTTCCAACAGTCTCCCCCTTTGGCAATGATGGCAACACATCCCCTCAGTAATCCAATGCTTCCTCCAAGTCTTCCTCTGCCTACCTTCTTTTGCTTTCTTTTCCTCCCCCTTTGAAATCAATAGCAAAGGGTTGCACATTACCTAGTGATGTTTTCAAATCTTGTCCATTATACTCTGATCTTGAGGACCTGTTTCATGCACTGCTCACTTTCTCTGGCTCTTTTTGTGACTCTCTTTGTTGACTGATCTCCCGCTGGAATGATGTTTTCTTTTCTGTTCTCCCCTGGAAAGATGCTTTCTTTTCCTGTCAGAGAGTAGCATTTGCAGAGACTACCCCTAGTTTGTCTCTCAGATATTTGAATGGTTCTCTAGCAAGAGGTTTTGTTAATATATCTGTTGTTTTTTCTTTTGTTCGCACATATTCCAACTTCACTACCTTCTGTGCTACTTATTATCTGAGGAAATGGTACTTAATTGGGATGTGTTTAGTTTTTGAATGAAGTACAAGATTTTTTGATATACTTATTGCACTTGTATTTCCACATTTGATAGAGATAGGTTCATCAATGCTTACCTTCATGTCTTGGAGGGTTTGTTTCATCCACATGACTTGTGTGCAACATGCTGCAGCTACTACGTATTCTACTTCTGCTATAGATAGAGAGATAGATGTTTGTTTCTTGCTTAGCCATGCTACCAGACTTTTTCCTAAATAGAATGCTCCTCCACTTGTGCTTTTCCTGTCATCGACACAGCTGGCCCAATATGCATCTATATATGATATCAAAGTGAAGCTCTTGAATTTTGGATACGAAGCCCATACTGTGCAGTTCCTTGTAGATATCTGAATATTCTTTTGACTGCTAGAAAGTGATTTTTTTTTTTGTGCTGATTGATATCTAGCCACAAGTCCTACTGCCAACATAATGTCTGGTCTAGAGGCTGTCATGTACAATAGACTTCCTATCATGGATCTGTAATGTCTTTGATCTATATCTACAGATCCATCATCAGCACATATCTTGCATCCAGTGATCATGGGAGTTGACACAGGTTTGCAGTCTTCCATTTTGAACCTTTTCAACATTTCTCCTAAGTATTTCTCTTGTGAGATGAATGTACCTGTGTTATTTTGCTAAATTTGAAGTCCTAAGTAGAAGGTGAGCTCTCCAATCACAGACATCTCAAACTCTGATTTCATCTCTTCAACAAATCCTTTTGCTAACTCATCTTTGTTGCTTCCAAACATGATGTCATATACACACACTACTACAATCAGTTGTTCATTTTCATTGGCGTTTATGTACAAATTGTTGTCTACTCCTTCTCTCTTAAAGCCTTGCCTTTGCAAGTACCTTTCCAGTCTTGAATACCATGCACGAGGAGCTTGTTTCAGCCCATATAGGGCTTTCTTTAATATGCACACATAGTCTTCTTTATCTATTAATGAGAATCCTTCAGGTTGTTCCATGTAGACTTCTTCTTCTAGATCTCCATTGAGGAAGGCATATTTCATAGCCATTTGACATACCTTGAAGTCATGGTAGCATGAAAAGGCCAAAAACATTCTTATAGCTTCCATTATGGCTACAGGGGAAAATATTTCGTCATAATCAAGACCTTCAATTTGTGAATATCCCTTGCATACAAGTTTGGCTTTATTTATGATTACCTGTCCTTGTTCATTCATCTTATTCTTGAATACCCATTTTGAGCCTATGACATTTTTCTCAGTGGGTCTTGGAACTAATTCCCAGGTATTGTTTTTCTCAATTTGGTACAATTCTTCATTCATAGCATTCACCCAATATTTGTCCTTGTTGGCTTCTTCAAACTTCTTTGGCTCTATTTGTGATAACATAGCTAGGTATACCTCTTCTGTCTATTCAGTTAGTTGTCTTCTTGTCTAGACTCCTACACTCTTGTCCCCAATGATTTGATCTTATGGATGGTTCTTTTGAGTGTATCTTGAGGGTCCTTTTGAGTTCAGTTCAGTATCTTCTATTGTCTTGCTTATTTCATCATCATCTTGGTTCTCTTCTTCATGATATTCTAGAGGATTGTTGTAACCTGTACTTCTTGTCTTGTTTGAGTTCTTCATCAAATCTTACATGAATGATTTCCACAATTTTGGGAAGTGTTTTGTTGTAGCACCTGTAACCTTTACTCTTGGATGGATATCCTAAAAATATTCCTTCATCTGCTCTTGCATCAAACCTTCCCAGATTTTCATTATTATTTTTTATGAAACACTTGCTTCCAAAGACTCTAAAGTGCTTGATTGATGCTGGTTTAGCATGCCATAGTTCATAAGGAGTCTTTTCACTATTTGGTCTTAAATGAGCTTTGTTTAGAATCTGCACAACTGTGTATACTGCTTCTACATAGAAGGTTTGGGGAATGTTATTTTCTTGCGTCATAGCTATGGCAATCTGTTGTACAGACCTGTTTTTTCTCTCTGCCACTCCATTCTGTTGAGGTGTAATTGCAATTGTAAACTGTTGTTTTATCCCATGCTCATTGCATAGGTCTGCAAAATCATAGTCTGTGAACTCACCTCCTCTGTCTGATCTGATGCACTTTAGCTTGCATCCTGTTTGATTTTCTTCCAATGCCTTGAATATCTTGAATTTCTCAAGTGCTTCCAATTTATATTTGAGAAATGAAACCCATGTCATTCTGGAAAAATGATCTATTATCAGCATGAAATAGGATTCTCCACTTGGTGTTTTAGTTCTTGAAGGTCCACATAGGTCCATGTGTACAAGTTGATGTGGCCTACTTGTTGATAGCTCATCTTTGGTCTTAAAGGATGTGCGGGTCTGTTTTCCCAATTGACAAGATTTACATATGGTATTTGAAGGCTTCTTCATTGCTAACATATCTCTGACTACTTTCTTCTCGCTCAGACTGATGATATGGTCGAAGTTAAGGTGTCCCAATCTTCTATGCCACAACCATGACTACTGAAGTTTGCTAAGGTGGCATGCTTCATTCTCTTCTTTCACTATGTAGACATTACTTTTTGTTCGAACACCTTTGATTAGGGTCTTTCCTGTGGTGCTTGATCTTACTTCACAGTCTTGAGCTCTAAAAATAACTTGACAACCTTTATGACACATTTGATTGACACTCAGCATATTTGCTTTTAGCCCATCCACAAATAGCACATCTTGGGCCTTTCCTCTGCCATTATCCAGATTGATTGAACCTTTTCCTTCGATTTTCCCTACTTTATCATTGCCAAAAGTAACATTTCCGGATTTTTTATCATCAAAGGTTATAAACTTGCTTCTATCTCTAGTCATATGCTTTGAGCATCCACTCTCTAAATACCATTGGCTTTTTAGATATTGAGCTATTAGAGCCAAGTCACATTTATTTACCTACTTTTTCCACTGTAAGCATCCTTTTGTTTGGTATATTTTCTGAGATGATGGACCACATTCTTTGAGAGGACATTTTGAAGACATATGTCCACTTTTATTGCATACACAACATTTGATCATATCTTTAGCAGAATTATGAGTACGAGTTAACTCTCCATGATTCATAAACCTCCTTGAGGTTTTGAACATCAGTCTTTGTCCATATTTTTTGCATTCTATGATTTTATGGCCAAATTCCTTACAATAAAAACAGTACCCATAAAAACAATTTGCATACCTGATGAAAGGTTGTCTTCTCCATTTGTTTGCTTGAGATAATATTTTCATTGTTCACATCCTTTGCTGGTTTGAATTAATTCTCCTTGTATGACAATATGCAACAACATGTCCCAGCCTGTGGCAGGCATAATAGGTGGCATTTTTCATAGGAGGGAAGAATCTCCTTTAATGGCTTCCAAATTTGACATACTCAGGAGTATATGAGCCTTTTTCTGTTGACTATTTATTTATTTCATTATTTGTCATTAGAGATTCCTTTTTGTTTCTGTCTACTTCATTGCAGGTTTATTCTTCTATAGGAATCGTCTAAGCTACTTTATCATTCTTATCTGCTTTTACAAAAATGATATTTTTGTTTTTCTTTTCTTTGCCTTTACTTGATTCTCCTTCATAGCCTATCCTAGTTTTTATCAGAGGAGATCTATGAGCGTCTAGAATTTCATTCAACTTACCAGAGCTTGTCATTTGGGAAGAGTTTATTGACACTTTCCTTTGGGCATTTTCTAATTTCTTCCTCAAGCATGCTACTTCTTCTTCCAATTTCTCTTGTTCTTGAATTTTATCCTTAATTTGCTTAAGTAAAATGTCTTCTACCTTCTTGGCTTCTTCAAGCTCTAATTTCAACTAAATGAGGACTTCTGAATTTTGTTCTTCTTCTACATACTTGAGGAGAATTTCTTTCTGTTTTCTACACTTCAGTTTGAGTCTATCAATTTCCTCCAAGGCACTTCTTAGCTCCCCCTCAAGATCAACATCACCTTCTTCTTCATCTTCTAGAAGGAATCCTTCAAGCTCTTCTATAGCCATCAATAGAAATTCAGAGGTTCCTTCTTCACTTGAGGGTTCATCTGAGTCTTCAGATGCACTGCTGTCTTGCTGAGCATAGAAAGACTTTCTATTGAATCTCTTCCCCTTCTTAGATATGGTTTCTATGATTCTTTGTTTTCTTATGAGGACACTTAGTAGCATAGTGTCCAACTCTTCCACAGTTAGATCATTTCAATGGAAGTTTACCTTTATATTTACCTGAGCCTCTATCAAATTTCCTAACAAATTTGGCCTCTTCTTCATTAGAGCAAGAGCATATATTTTCCTTTTCTTCTTTCTTCTTTTCTGTCTTAAAGGCTACCTTCCTCACATTTGACTTCCTCTGTGGCAGTCTCATCTCATAGGCTGTTAGATTTCCAAGTAATTGGTTTGTGGTCAAGGTTTCCCAATCAAATTTTTCTTCTATGGTAAAAACCTTGGAGTTAAAGCTGGGTTGAAGAGATCTTATAATCTTTTGAACAATTACAGCTTCTTTTATGGTTTCCCCTAGAGCTTTCATGTTATTCATAATTTCTTCAACCCTTAAAAAGAAGTTGGCAATTTCTTCATTCTCATTCATTTTTATATTTTCAAACTGCACTCTATAGACTTGAAGTTTAGCTGTCTTCAACTTTTTGTCTCCCTCATGGAGGTTTTTTGGTGTATCCCACATTTCTTTGGCAGTCTTGTTGTGCATTACTTTGATAAATTCTGCCTCACATAGTCCATTTAAAATTGCATTCATGGCCTTTGCATTAGGTACAAAATATTTTTTGGCTTCTTTCTCTGAGTTAGTCACCTTTGGGGCATATCCAAATTCCACAGCAGCCCAAACTTATATTCCTAGCGAAATTATTTATGCTCTCATTCTGATTTTCCAGAAGGCATAATTTGCACCGGTTAAAAAAGGGGCTTTATTGGTTGAGCATCCTTCTTGACTAGCCATCCCCGAGACCTAGGATCCCCTTTTAGTTGTTAAACTAATACCAAAGGAACTTGCTCTGATACCAATTGTTGAACCCTTATTTAAAATGAGAGGGGGGGGGGTGTGAATCAGTTTAACACATTCATGGACTTTCAAAACTTTTCATTAAACTTTATTAACACCTTCATTTCATGATCAACATAATATGTGAGAAATCTTAATTTGTGAGCAGCAAGTGATGAGAAGATTAGATAATGTAACAACAGTCTTAATATGTGAGTAGAAAGTATTAAGCGGATTAGATAAGCCATATCAACACATAGACATCATGCATAGAGACACCAGATATAAGTGGAAACCCATAAGGGGAGAAAACCACATCTTATTATTGTTGTGATGCAAAAGCAAGCTCCAACTACCTCTCACCACTGATTTTCTATAGGCACCAACCTACAGGATCCTCCAACCTCAATTCTGCAAGCTACAACTTTCAAGGAAGCTCCAACTCCCATCAATTTTCTACAGGCACCAACCTACAGGATGCTCCAACCTCAGTCAGCTACAACTGACATGTATCAAGCTACAACTTGATAGGGAAGCTCCAACTTCCTCACTCTATCAAAAGAAAACATTTGTTGATTTACCTTGGATATCAGCTCTATTATGTACCTTCCTTTCTACTGTCCTCTAGTCTTTAAATCTGTCTTATATCATCTCTGACTCTTCACAACATCTCCACCTTTTTCTTATTTTCTCTACTTCAATTCTGCATTCTCTAAACTCTTTATGCCTATCAGTGTGATATCATTTATAGAGTTCTCCTTATGACTGTTTGTATTCCACGAGGAATTCAAAGTGAATAGCCTTGACTCTTCGACTTCTACCTTCTCATACCTTCGCCCCGCTCACTCAGAAAAAATATTACAATATGTATACATTTCAACATTACAGTGGGATGATTTTTTCCTTCGGAGACTTTCCAATGCATCACAAACAATGTAAAAACAAATAAAACATTTACATTCAGTTACAATATGGATTTCAAATCAACCCATTTAGCCTTTTGGATCACTGCGTGTTTGTCTTTTATGTCACTGTCTCTGTCTTTTTCCATTTATGCACGCTCTCCTGTTCATTGCAGTTGTGTAACTACTGCATATATAACTGTCCTTTTATATAACTCAAACAACTCTCGACGTAATATTAAAAGACCTTTTTAACATGGAAAACACCCTTTCAAGCCCACATGCTGAACTCACTTTATTCTCTGAGGCGATGAATCACCTCTTGAATACTTCTGATTTCGATTACTTCCCTTGTGAAGGGTTCAATGCGATTAATTGCAATTGCAACTTTCAATTGTATGCTTTGATGCTCTGCTTTCACTTTGATGCGATGGTTCACTATTCAAAGATATATATATATATATCTATGTATATATATATATATATATATATATATATATATATATATATATATATATATATATATATATATATATATATATATTCCGCTTTGCTTTCTTTTAACTCTTTAGCTTTGGTCTAAAACTCGGAGTGAACATATATTAACTTTTTCTTTTGTATGGAGCCCACATTACATATACACTCCACCTGTTTTATCTTTTCAATCAAAATCACAACTTACAATTCCTTATTCACTTACACTTCTGTTGTGCCGATGCGATTGGCAATCTCCAATGCGATCACTCACTATGAATCCAATGGTTCCCATTGATTGGGATTGGACGATTGCAATTAAATCGCACCATTGCAATTGCATGGTTCAATGGTCCACTTTTTCCTGTCTCATGTTCTTTGCTGATGCGATGGAGTTCTGTGGATCTGATGGATCATTTACTCAACTCTATAACATTTTTGAGTCTGGTCTTTACTTTTTCCTTTGGCCCCACATATTCAATGGTTAATAGACATTTACAATGTAAAACGCTAACTTTGGATTCAAATACACCGCTAACACATATGAATGTTTGGCCACATTATTACCCCCATTCCGTATAAGTCTTCGGTCTTTACCTGTAGAAGACTGAATTTTTTGAAAATTTGGATTGAAAACCCAAGTTATAATATTGTTCCACAACATATATTATTTTGACTACCAAACTTCATATTTGAAACCTGACCACCGTTATAGGTGTACCCCGACCTTTCAGTAAGCAGAATACCTTGGTATATCACGTCATCTAGTAAAGGGTTGATATATTATGTAAGGCTATCGACACTAGAGTTAAACCTTAGTAACAGAACAATGCATTAATGTATATATCAATAGGGACTTATGGGCCCACATCTTTGTTTAATGCATATCAAGACTCTACTTTACGCCCAAATATCATAGGCCCACTGCACTTTATTAAACCCCAGATATTCATATAACTCATTTCTCATAAAATTATGGCCCACAACATATTTCAAAGCCTTTGGATCAATATTCAATGTTTTATAATATCAATATCCATTATAATCGTTCAACCTTCTTAATCAACTCTATAAGGTTTGAACGTCATATAATGAAGCACAGTTGTAAACTTTCGACCTTAGCACTTTATCCCACACATCAGGTCTTGTTAAACGAATGGTTTTCAACATAAAAAAAATGGGCCATACCTTGACTTATATCCCATGCAACTCATTGCGTGATTATCATTTGATCTACCAGCCTCTAGATCAGATGACCCTCAACGATATTGCATTTTTTCCATAGCAGGAGATTGGCATTCCAGAAAAACTCGATAAGAGTAGTTTTGGACAGCTAATGTGGAAAATTTATACTGGATCACGTTTTTTTTAAATGGTTTCGCTCTGGATCAAAAGCAACACGATATGGGTTTTATTGGTTTCAGAAAACCATCACCAGTATTTGAACAGTGTTTTGGCTCTGGATTCTGCTCCTTCTCCCTCATGGTTCCATTCGCCTCTTAACTTCGTTTTCATTCAATTATTCAGTTATTCTTTGCTCGTGCCTTCTCATATGTTAATCCTTTCTTCGTCAACATTGTGCTTCCACATGTTAAAAACACCAATAACCTTTTTACACCAACTGTGCATGACAGTGCATAGGAAGTGCCTATCAGTGCAGGACCATTTCTCTATTATGTTGTATTTTGTATTTTCTGCAACCTGTCTCTACTGCTCGACCCTCTCTACAGCTTTCTGCCTCTTTTTCTATCTCTCTGCTTCTATGCTGCTCTCTTTGCCTCTCTTTGCTTCTATGCTGCTCTCTTTGCCTCTCTCTACTTCTATGCTGCTCTCTTTGCCTCTCTCTACTACTATGCTGCTCTCTTTGCCTCTCTCTGCTTCTATGCTACTTTCTTTACCTCTTTCTACTTCTATGTTGTTCTCTTTGCCATGTTTCTAGGTGTTCATCCTTTTCCATCTCCTTTTCCATCAATGAGAATATTTCCAACATCCCCGATATAGAAATCTCCGCACGAACAATTAATTTTGTAAACCCCTTTTTGCTGGAGGTGGTCGGGGTCATATTTCATAGATTTCATTCTTTGTCTAATGGTCATTAGAAGTTTGAAGGATGCTCTAATGTTTTTATTAGCTAGAAATTTTCTCATCTTGTCTGTGACCCCTTGGATATAGGGGAGGTATGATTTTGTTGTTCTGGAATGTCAGTTGAAATTCTATTATTTCTGGATCTCACTATTTGAATAGCTCTGTTGATGTCTCTATTACTGTATCCCAGGTTCATGAATGATCTTCTTAGATGTTTTATTTCTTCCTCAATATGAGTATCGTCTGATATTCGAAAATCTCTTGTAGAAAGTGTCAACAAAACCCCCATCTTCTAGGTAGGTTAGTGGTGTGAATCAACATGTAGGTAATTGTGAGTGAGATTTCTTCCTGAACACTTTGTGTCCAAGGGTCCCGTCTTCATTTCTTGAGAGGAGAATTTCAAGGAAAGGGATCTGATTGTTTACCTCATCTTCCATTGTGAATTGTATATGTTTGGAAATTCTATTGAGGTGGTCTAGGAAGCTCTTTAATTCTTCATCGCCATGTGGCCAATTGACATTTATGTCATCCACAAACCTAATCCAACATTTGGGTTTCAATGGGTAAGAGTCAAGAGCTTTCTTTTCAAATTTTTCCATGAAGAGGTTGGCCACTATGGGGGACAACGAAGATCTCATAGCAACTCTAGATGTTTGTTCAAGTATTTCACCTTGGAAGGTGAAGAAGGTGGAGCGAAGACAAATTTTAGCAAGCCTTGTAGTCTGCGGGTCTGCGACTTCTTTTACTACTTGAACAACTTCATCTAGAGGGATTTTTGTAAAGAGTTGTGCAAAATCAAAGCTTACAATTCTATCTTCAAGATCCAACTTAGCTTTTTCAATGAAATCAATGTAATGGTTGGAGTCTTTAATGAGTGAACTATTTTTTTCGACCAGAGGGGCGAGCGTGTTGGTCACAAATTTGGCTAATTCATATGTTGGAGCTCTGATGGTATTGACAATGGGTCTCAGCGGAGCACCAGTCTTATGGATCTTGGGGGCACCATAAATGCAGGGCATGAACTCACCCTCTGGGTATAGGCACTTCTTTATTTTATCATCAAGATTTGACTCCTTCATAGCTTTTTTGAACTTTTCTATGACCTTGGAAATGGGGTTTTCTTCAAGTTTCTTATAGCTGCCACTATTGTGAAGGTGATCTCTCATTTTATTAACATAATCCTCTTTGTCTATTACCATTGTACCTCCTCCTTTTTCCACTTTTAAGATGACAATGCTCTCATTACTATTCACATATGCTTGTTCTTCTACTCTCATTTTCAAGTTTAAATTAGTTGTAGGATTACTAAAATTCCCTATTGGTTCTAAAAGGAAACGCGTTTTTCCTTCTAAAACCATTTCTGACATCCTTAAAGATGAGAGCATAATTCACCTTGACTTGGATTTTTCATAATCTACACAACTAAGGAAACACCATGCAAGCTTTGCCATGTCACTTTTGGAAGATTCTAGGATTCTTGTGATTGAAGTTCTGCCTAGGATTGAAATCTAAACTTGGAAATCTTTCTCAGCAAGCCATGATGTCCATTTATTGTTCTCGAATTGCATTTCCTATAACTACTACATCTATTGTGAGATTTCAATACTATCTAAGGATGTTGCATGATTGGAGAATGAAAATCCTTCATCACGATATTGAAAACCATAAGAATAATTCATGTAAAACACTTGTTACCTCATTTCCTCCCAAAAGGAGTCCCTCCTCTTCAAATTATCTTTAATTTCAAAGCTTTTGACTTTCCAAATCCTTTTAGAGAAGAAATTTTGTTGTTTTCTCTCATACTAGAATATGATGATGGTGATACTATATATGAAGCTATCTTGGGAATGATGAACCCCCAATTAAAAACACACCATGAGAATTGTAACTAGGATGCTTATATACATGTGGGGGATTTATTTCATAGATACATATAGTGCATAAACAGTGCCTATTGGATTTATACCTTGAGCATATCATAATTATCCTTAATAGTGGAATTCATGTTCCTTGAATATCTCATATAAGAATAATAAATCGCAATGGACCCTAACACCATTTTTGAATGGTGATATTTTTATCAAAACAATATAAGATCCTCTAAGAAATCCTACTTGGTTTATAGGGCTCCATGGACATCTAAATATTTTATGATTGAATTTATTGCTTCTCATTTAGTCTAATAATTTTATGATTATTATCTCCCCAAGATCCATAAAAACACAACGTTAATTATGCAAAGTTAATTATAACATGAATTGTGTTACCTTTTCCATAAATTTCTTAAGAATCCTAGTTATGCCTTAAAATGAAACTCCAAGAATTAATGTTGTAAATGATATTTCTTATTGATTTTTGGCTTGGGATGAGAGGTAAAAAACAAATATTGATGATTCTCCAAAACAATTTTTCCCACTCTCTTTTCCATACTTAATGTCTCTTTTTGACCTCACGTCAAGGTTGAGTCTTGTAATTGTTACATATTTCCATCAATATTTTAGGTTTTGATATTAATTTCTTACCATTTTCCTCATAATTATGATTAATTTCTTAATATAGTTCAAGCTTCGAATGAATGGATTTTTTCTCATAAGCTCACTTTAAATAAAGTTATTTTATTTATAAATGAATCACTAATTTGTTGGTTGGATACTTTATCACAAATAGGGGCTATGAGAGCATGTCAAAGATGGATGAAAGTCGATGGAATTTTAGATTATACCTAAAAAATTCAAAGGAGGCCACCTCTAAACAAAGAAGTTGGTTGCAAACATTCTTGGTTTCCTCACCTCAAGATATCGAATTGATTTCAATTACGAATGAGCGATATGATAACCTTTGATTCCCATATCATTCCTTATTCTAGATATTTTTTTGTTATAATCACTCCTTTGTATTAAAGAATAGAAGAGTTTTCCCCTCCACGGGAAATGAAGAAAACTTGTAATTTTGGAAATAGAACAATTATTAGGCTTTAGTTGTAATTATTTAGACTGGTTAATGTCATGTTTTTTTTTTATTAATCTTAGTTTTATTAATTGCTCAGTTAATTTGAGTTTCCTTCAAGAGATTTTGAATTTGGTGGTTGGGCTCGCTTTGTAGATGATGTGCTATCTTTCAATCTGTATTATTAATTTAGTGCAATTTATTATTACTTACCTAATGCCTCTAATATTTCATTGATTTAGAGTGATAAGAAGTACCTAATTACACTTAGTCTTCTTAAAAAATTATATTTAATTGGTATAAGGTGTGTCGTTTCCTTAGTTGTTGCTTGTTGTTTCTTTAGTCACGATTGTTTTTTTCAGTTGTTATTCTTAAAACAAAATTGTTATTTCGGTAGGAATAGGACTATTTTGTGAAGAAATAGAGTAGTCTCATTGAATAATCATGAGTTTCCCTTAATTAGTATTTAGTCCTTTCAAGCAAGAATTGATTTGATTTGTTAAGCAGTGCATTTTAAATTTAAGAGTCGATTTCTATTATTGGGTTTAAAGATAGACCATTTTAAGACCAACGTACTAGCTTCTAGTAGTCTTTTGCATAGACATTTCCAATCACCTTCAAATAAAAGGATGGATCCTTGAGTTGATATTAGTGTTGATACTTGATCGTTATTTTAAAATAATTTAGGAACCAAAAATTTTGGCGTCTTTTCCAAGGATGTTGTCTGTTGTATCTCAATAAACAATCTCTTGGTTGTGGTAAGGAATCAATGCTTAAGACATTTTGTAAATGTATGTCACAATTGTAATATCAAATGACCTCTACTTAACACCTTTGGAATCTAATTATTTAATACACTCAATAATCTGCTATAATGAAAGCCTTCATGATGTCATAAACTATTGATATCCGAATGAAATGAAAAGAAGAATTGTAAAGGAAACTTGAAGTGATAAGATCAGAAACAAAATCTATCACTTTTAAATTTTAGAGGAAATTCATGGAGAGAGGAAAATCGAAATAATATTTTTCAAAACCGAATCTATTACTTTAAAGTTTCATCATGATTTTGTGAAGAAAGAAGTGATGAGGTGAAGGAGGGAAAATTAAGGCTTTTTAACTCTTACTCATAGATTTAATTAAGAGACTGGTTGCTACATTTCTTCACTTCATTTAAAGAGGAATAAACACAGAGCGAAACTAGAAAGACATATCAACATCAACAACTACAAAAAACTTGATCTTCTTTCATTTATTTCTTAGAAAATTCAGTACCAAATTAAAAATCTTCTAGAGGTCCAAAACTCGGAACCCCTTTTCTTTATTTCTATCTACTTAAATACATCACAATGGTTCATAAGTCCTAAACTTCTTGAAACTATTCAACTTCCTACACTGTTAAGATTACTTATGCAATCATACTTGAGAAAACAAATTAAAACTAGAAATATTGTTCGTTTAGATGAATTTGATGTTGATGATGGGTGCTCCCGAAGTGTTGAGGTGTCCTTTCTAGCTATGATGCAACAGTTGAACAGCTCCATAATGATGACTCAGTGCCTGAATTGACCCAAGTGTCATGCTCCCAATAGCGACGATATACGCTCTTCTGCCCGACTCTGCCTCTTCTCCTTTGATCTATGTCAGGTCACTTACCCAAGTTTTTCTGCCACATTCTGCCTATTTCCTCACAAAATGGCACATAACTGCATAATCCCGGACTTGAAATCCTTTATATTTAATGTTAGAACCACATCATGTTTGTGCCAACATCGCAGTTCACATTTTGTCATCTTTAACTTTTCCTTAGTGTTTATCTTTTAAAACCTTCGATGTGCGCTATGTGATCGGGTCCCACCTGGCATCGCACGTCGCACTTTGGCGACTTTATCACTTACCTCTCTCTCCTATCCTTTGAAACATGCAATTTGCAGTTTGTGATTTAATCTCCACAATTTATCACTCTGCTATAGTTCCACACTTTGAGCACGACTATATGTTTTTCCCTTAGCGCCTCCTCCAAAACTCTTAATTGTTTAAGGGAAATGTGCCCTTTCACCGCCTTTGGGAAAATTTTTTTTTTTCTCCATAGTGTAACCCTCCTAAGCTTATCCTGTGTTCTTCCACACTGGTCCCTCCTGAGCTTGTGAATGAGCTCAGATCGACCTTGTTCGGTGTGCAATTTTCTCAACATGGCCATCGGTCTGACTCTTTAACTCTTTTGCACGTGAAGGAGCCCAACTTGACCCACCTTCACATATCATCATGTAATTTTAATGTACCAATATATAAATCAAAATTCTTCTATCACACACAAAATTTTACATTTTCTATCATATATGCTTTTTTGGTGTTTTGAAAAATATTTCAAAAGTAAATGCAAATGAGCCACAACATCTGGCTCCACTTGGGGATAGTGCTTTTTTCCATGGAAGTGCTAAGAACCATAGATTAGTGCCTAATGAATTGGGGACAGAGTTAAATATTTCTTGGTGACATAAGAACAATGAGAAATCTAGCATTTACAATAGTGGAATGCTGACTTTGAATGCTGGAAATAATGCTTCAGATACTTCCCGTTCACAGGTAGCTATACTTTCTCTCCATCTAGATCTTCCAAAATAAATGTGTTATATGAACTTGCCTTAGAGATCTTGTATGGACCATACCAGAGAGGGTCAAATTTACCATTTTTCCCCTTTTCTTCTCATCTGGTGTCCCATATTAGTACCAAATATCCTACTTGAAAAAGAAATTTTGCTTTTCTTTCAAATATAGACTTCATCTTTTCTTGCTAAGTAATCAAGTTATCCCTAAATTTGTTTCTGTTTTCACTTGATTCAATTATTTTATTCAATATTCTTACCAAAGAATTCGGTTCTTCCTAAGCTTCTTGAAGGAAATAAATCACTGGTTTGGCCAGCTGAGTAGGAAATAGTGCTTGAGTTCCATAAACCAAGTCATGGGGATACTTCCGAGTAGATCTCTTGGTAGTGACTCGAACTTCCCTAAGGGAAAAATTCTTCATATCGTAATCCTTCTGATTCTCAGTGATTGTTTTCTTCAAGACTCTAACCAACGTCTTATTTGAAGACTCTGCCAATTTGTTCCCTTAGGAATGATACACTGTGGAATGTGATATAATTAAATTATATGTTTGACATAAATTAATGAAATGAGAAGAGTTGAATACCACTTGGTCATTTGCCTTCTTAGTGGGTATTGCTTCAACACATTTTGTAAAATAATTAGTGACAGTCAGAATCCAATTGAACTATCTTCTTGATGGCAGATTGATCTCTCCAATAAAATCCAATCGCCATTGCCTGAAAGTTTATTCAATAAATACTATTATGAGAGGTAATGGAGCAATATTTTTCTTTTCAGAAAATAGCTGACACTTTTGACGACTTCTAACCAATCTATAAACATCTGCAAATAGGGTGGCCAATAGAAGCCTGACTTAAGAATTTTACGAGTAGTGTCCTTCTAGCTATAATGTCCTCCACATAGACTTTCATGATATTGTTTGGTGACTTCAATAGATTCTCCTTCGGTCAAACATAACAACAAAATACCACCAGGGTCTTTCTAGTATAGCTTCGCTTCTATGATAACATATGGCTAAGACTTGAGCTTGAGAGCTCTGTATTTTATTCTATTCAGAGAAGTTGGATAGGAAAAGAAACACAGGTAATGCACAATATATTTATACCAATCAAAGCACAAAAAATTGTATTTAATACCTGTTTTGAACTTGTTTTTACCCTCTTCATTTACAGCTCTATCCACTAGTGCCAACAAATTAATTTCCAAGACTTGAAAATTTGTCTATTTCAACAACTTCGCTAACCCCTGTCCCTTAACCAGCATGGTGGGTTTGATGTTCAATTCATACTCTTGGATTTTTTCTATCCACTTCCCCTGTTTTCTTTCAACATCACTTTGGACTAGCACGTCTTTCACAACAGAATTAGGAACATAAGTAGTTATTTTGGACTGCAACACATAAGTCTTGAAGGCTTTCAGTACTTTGACCAAAGAATATACTTGATTCTCCAGAATATTGTATTTGAGCTCAACATCTCTGAGAACCTTGCTGGAAAATGCAACTAGTTACTCCTTATTTTCTTCATTTTTCTGCAACAACACAACAATAATAGTAGTGGGTGATGCAAATGAGACTACCAGAAAGGCTTTTTGATAGTCTGGGCTAATCAAAACTAGGGCTTCCTGTAGTGCTTCCTTTATGCTAATAAATGCATCCCTTGATTCCTTATTCCATTTCACTTCTGCATTTTTCTTCATCATATATGTTATACTTCTCACGATCTTAGTATAATTGGGCACCAATCTCCTTAGAAATTTTATTTTTCCAAGGAATCTCTCAATATCCTTCTTTCTCCTAGGTAAACGAATAGTCTAAATGGCTTCCACCCTTACTGGGTCAATATTTACTCCTTGTTTAGAAACTATGTGACCCAATAATTTACCTTCTTCTTAGGAAAATAAATATTTCTTGGCATTTAATAACAGACCAAACTTTCCACACTTTTGAAAAATGTTTTGCAAATTCTCCAAGTGTTCATCATCTGACCTTGAGAAAATAGTTACATCATCCAGATATATAACTACAAACCTATCACCAATGAAGGCTATGTCCATGGCCCTCTTAAACGTTGCACCTGTGTTCATAAGGCCAAATGGAATCTTTCCATAGATGAAGGTGACCTAGGACGTAGTGAAAGAAGTCTTATTCTGATATTGTTTTTCTACTGCTACCTGATTATACCCAGAATACCAGTCAACCATAGGCAACCTGTGAGCTCCTGTCACCTTTTGTCAGACATAATCCATTTTCAGCAAAGGATAATTATATTTTAGAGATGCTCGGTTCAAGTTCCTGAAGTCTACACATAGTCTTATCTCTCCATTTTTATTTATTATAGGGACCAGATTAGAAACCTAATATGAATATTTGAGATGGACTATAATTTTCATCTGCAACAGTTTCTTCACTTCTTTTTTTATTGGAGCTAACAACAATGGATTGATCTGTCTGAGCTTCTATCTGTGTGGTTTGATTCCTTCCTTCAATGGAATCTTATGCTAAATAATTATTTTATCATATGTTTTTAGATCTTCATATGACGAGACAAACACATCCATATACTTCTTAAAAGGATCAATGCATATTTCTTTGTATTTTTTGCGAACACCTTCGAACAATTTCACTATTTTGGGTTCCTTCTAAGTTCCCAAATTAAAATATTCCATATCTTCTTCTTGGTGTGTTTTATTTGAATGCACAACAACATCATTAGCATCGACTAATATTTCAATGGGAACCAACCCTTTAGGGAGCAAATTATCTTTCAACTGGATAATATTTTGTTCACCTATTGACTGTTTAAGGTTCCTTGTTTCTGCTTTCAGCTCTGTTTGTTCTTCCTCTTGGTCTATCTAAGTGTCTTCAAAGTTTTCAATCATGGTTAAGAACTGACTTATCTGTTCTTCATCATGAAACACGTGCTAATGTTTCACATTATCATGGATAGAATGTCTATTCCTAATTTCAATATCATACCTTAACCTTGGATTTATTGGAGGTTTGAAGGTGATGGCTACAATTGCTAAAGAATCGGCCAACCTATTATCCTCCCTCAAAATATACTGAAGATTGAATGTTTCAAAATAGTTTTCTAGCAGATCCCAAACTTCATTCCTATGTGATCTCAATCTCGGATGCTTGGTTTGACAATGATTTTTAATCTGCCTTATTATCCATTCAGAGTCAACAAAAATTGAAGTACATTTAATTCCTATCTATTTCGAAACTTGAAGGCCTGAGATTAAGGCCTCATACTTAGCCACATTGTTTTTGGAATCAAATTCTAGTTTAAAATAGAAAGGCATGAGGTTACCTTTTGGTGATATCAGCAAGCATCCAACACCTACATCCTCCTTGGAGTAGGCACCATCAAAGTAGCACATCCAAATATTCCTTGAGTGCAGCTCATTATTTACAATTTCTAAAGAGAGTTTCTTCCCTATTACTTCAGCAAATTCTGCATCTTTATGCAGCATGAAATAAAAAAGGTCTTTTGTTTCATGACTATAAATGGGGGAATTTCTTACATATTTCTTGGAGGTAGTCTTCAAAAACCTTGTTTCCCTATACAACCTCCTTTATTCCCCATTAAAAATAGGAATGATAGAATAAGTGAAATATAATTTTAGTACACCTCCCAAATTTTCTCCACAAGATCTTGATAGGAGCATTCCAAACCTAGTTGGGATGTCAACAACCACTACATCCATGAGTATACTCTTCGCTAGGATTTGTGCCAACAAAAATGCTACATCTTTAATTAACGCAACACATTTCACCCTTTTGGAATCAAATGAATACATATACCTATAAGGTTTGGAAATGTGCAAGTTAATTTCCTTCATAACAGAAAATGACATGAGATTATGGGACGCTCCTGATTCCAACATGAAATTATGTAGAGTACAATCATGAAGCAACAATGAAATATATAAGGGTGGAATAGAGGGATCTATTTATTTTAAATGAGGACCAAAGGTGACCACTCGATTTTCTTCTTGTAAGTTCACTGTGTCGCTTATGTCTTCCACCTGTTTGAGATCAATAAGTTCTGAATTTTCTTTCTTTTAAGCTGGTATTTTGGCTAATTCGAGAAGAGGCACCTGAATTTTGACCTTCTCCAACTCTTTGTTCAAATTGAAAGCATGATTTTTCTTAACACTATTTTCAGGTTCTTCTTCACTCTTTCTAGAATTTATTGCTTGTTTGGGTACATGAACAACTCTCTCCAAGATATTAGTGTCAACTGATTTGTTCTGGGAAGATTCACCCTATTGCACATTTGTTCTATTAAGTGAATTTACAAGTTGTTTCTGTTAGCTCCCTATAATTCTACCAGATTGGTGAGACTAAAGCTGCAGGGGGAACATTTGAACCACTTTGGGATGCTAGGATCTAGCCCTCCTGAATCTAGAGAGGGATCTCTCTATAAGTGCAAAGATTGGTTTATATTTAAGGTTTTTGGGTATGATATTAGGCTAGTTATTAAGCACGAGGGTTTCTGTTTGGTTTTGGATGGTTGAGCATGATTTTTAGTTGAGTGGAAAGTCCTAAAATGAAAGAGTTCCAAAGGGGTGAAGATGCAAGCAATTAGTATGAGATTTGGCTAATAGGATAGATATGATGCTAGTTTTTAGTCCATCGGGCTATGGAGTTATGAAAGGGTTTAATTGTGCAACAATTTCAAGAGTGGTTCAAGGGGCAAGTCATCTATATCACAAGATCTCTTAGATAAAATGATGGAATGGAACAATAAAAGTGTTGAAAGGGTGGAAAAAGAAAATAATTTCAACTAAGATTTATCAGTCTTTCCAAACAAGAAAATCCTTTTAAGTAACTGTTTAAAACCAACCAAAGGACAGGGCTAACCATAGAATTCTTTGGACAATCTTGTATTAAAGCTAACTTATCAGGAAAAAAATCTAGTAATCCACATAATTACTTTCAGAAGGGATGAAAACATATAAGAAAACAAAGTGCAGCCTAAGATCAGATAAGATACTTTTAAATCTAGACTTCTTTCAGCATACTCTTAGGGAAACTTTTAGAATTACCTTTGAAGAAAGAACTAGAAGACAGGGAAAACCATAAACTTTCCTAGTCTAAATATATTGAGTATATAATGAAAATAACATTCAAGAACTTCCTGTCAAGGTTTTCACATCAAGACAAGGGCAAACCAACATTCCTTGATAATGCTTACACTTAACTTAAGTCATTCTTAAACACACAATTTGGAGGAAAACATTGAGATAAAACTTATCAGTCAGAGAAGGGTATTGTAAATAGTAAATCCTAACTCTATGCTTGTTGTTATTTAGCAGAGAATAAGTGAAAAAAATGGCATACATGAAAGGAAAAAAATAACACATAAAGAAGCACTTCACCAGTAATATAGACCAAGATCTCAAGAATCAGCTTGTATATTGATGTCAATCCAGTTACACACTTCAAGTCCAATGTTTCAGTTCAGCAATCATCTTTTCTTCTCAGACTAAATTATTTGATCACAAACAGAGCTTCAAAGCATATAAACATTATTTACATGTAGAAAGTTTCGAGCACAAGTAAATATCAAAGTTCTGCAACCAACCATTTACAATGAGCTCCTCATGAAGATTTTATTGAAAAATGAGGAGGTGGGACGAGAGAAAAGATATATAAGCTCAATTAATACAGTTTAATGCTTCTCAGCCCTTGAGGGGTTCAATGAAGAATATTACAAATATTTCCTCTGTATTAATGGGTTTGTATTAAGTGTTTGATCTTCTTAGTAGAGTTTGTTGACTTTAGAACTCTTTCCCTTCTTTGTAATAACTCTGCTGATAGTTTAAATTAGTTTCTTTGATTTGAAATAACTGTTCAGCTATCTTGAGGTGAATATCTTCTATTCTGGCAATAACTAGGCCTCTTTTGAATGCTTTGAGGCTCCAGGTGGATTTTGGTAGCTAAGAGGATTCAATTAGCCTCTGATGTGGCAGTAGAGGCTTCTCGGACTGACAGATATTATTATTTTTCTTTAAACACTGTTAATTTGTTTTAATTTTGTGTGTTAGGCTTAATTAGGTCTAATTTCTGTCTTCTATTCTTCAAGCTGTGTTTAATTGAGAGGATTAGACTTTTGGATAGTTGATTTAGGCCGTAATCCCTCAAAACTGCGTTCAACAATCTTCAATTCTTCATCTCTACTGTGACTTAGATCCTTTAACACCGATACTCTTTTCTTGATTAATATTTGATGTGTCTTGTTGATGTGCAGGTGTTACAAAGGTTTTATAATGGCATCAGTGCTCATGAGGCACTGATAAACCTTGATGGGAAACCATGCCGAACGGTCTCTTTCATGAATAAAGGCGTGGGGCATCGTCATCCCTGGCCTTCAATTATCTTTTTAAAATAGTTGAAAAACCTTGAAAACCTACAAAAAACAAGAAAATTTAAGAAAATCCTGCGTAGTTGGGTTTAGACTGCTTTGGAGGCTGAGGTTAGATCGCAGCCGTTGGATGAAATCATCCAATGGTGAGGATTTAATGTTGAGGATAATGGAGAGGTGGTTGAATAAAAGGTGGGGAGATTAAGTCAGAACCGTTGATCCACAAAGATCAATGGTTGAGATTAATCATGAATATATAATGTGGAGGGGCCACATTATAGCGAAATGGGAGAAAAAATGCAAAGGAAAAAGGTGAAAACCTTTGGCAGAGTTAACAAAGAGTTAAAATGAAATTTGGGGTTTCTGAAAGATTCTAGGCCATTGGATTAGATCAGCTACAGAGATCAACGGCGGGGTTTTTCTTATGAAGTCCCTTAGGGGATGGGTGGAGGGCGATGAATTAAAAGGCAAGATTGAACGTGAGCCATTAGATCTCAAAGATCAACGTCAAAGATCTATTACGAGAAAATGCAATGGGAATCGAAATGGTGGTTTTGGCTGAAGAAACCGCCCATTTCGTGTGACGCAAAGGAAAAACGGTGGTATTGCCTTTTTGAACGCGATATACATTTCTAGCCAACACCTCGCTTTTTAAAACCGCCCATATCGCGTAACTTTGAAAAATTAACCTCCAGGCTTAAAATCATGCAAAACCCCGCACTGGCCATTAGATCTGGGGTCTTAGATTGGACGGTCATGAGGAGAGTGCGATGGAGAATAGATGCATGGGAAATCAAAGGTGGGGCAAGGTCCAGGTTGTTTTAATCTTGACTGTCAGATCAGGGAATGAATGGCTAGCATTGATCAATGTGGGTAGTAGGTCCCAAATGGGTTGGGCCTACTGGGTTAAAAATGGACCGTCAGATGAAACTAATCAACGGTCCAGATTTAATCTTGGGGTCAATGAAATAAAATATGAGGTGAGGGTTGAGCATATTTTGGGTTAATGAGGGCCGTTGATCTGCAAAGATCAATGGCAGAGATTCTCCGAAGAGGTTACACTGTCGGGATTTGAGAAATAACAAAGGGAAGTGAGGATTGATCTGGATCGTCGAATCTTGGAGTATGGATGGCCCAGATGCAATCAGAAGAACGCGATCAATGGGGACAAAGGGAGAACAACAATGAAAAGCACAGATGCGATTGAACCAGGACCATTAATCTCAGAACCAGATCGACGACGGAGATTAGTTTGTGAATGCCAAAGGTGGAAAAATGGGCTTTGGGAAAGAGTAATGTGGGCCATTGGATCTGGGTCTGGCAGGATAGATCAATGGTTGGGAAGCCATTGGAAGGTGGCCAATCAGAGGGTGGTAATAGCTATTAAAATATGTTCAATGAAAAAACTCTGATGCGATTAGCGCTCAGGAGTTGATCACTTGGTCCTGAGCATGGGTTATATGGTGGGGAAGTGGTTTGGGGTTTAGCACAAAGGGCTTAAGGCTTAATCGCATCAGAAGATTTGAAGGGGGGAAACAAAGGATTTGTTTGTTTAACTCTGATGCGAGATTTTGATGATCATCGATCGGGGAGTAGATCAATGGTTGATAATTCACCAAACAGTAAATTGTCGGGTCTCGTTGAAACATAAGAAAATCGGATTTTTTATAAAATACAAAGGAAAAATCGTTTCGGGTAGGGGTTTTTTTATGGTGTTTAGCACCTGATTGTAGGGCTTGGGATTATATTTAAAGACAAAGGAATGGGGAGTTAGAAGAAAAGGGGCCAATCGTATTGGAAACCTTTTTAAAGGCAAGAGGTGACAAGAAGAATAGAAACCCTGAGGCAATTGCAGGAAAGGGGCTTAACTATGGGTCACCGCTCTGGGTCTTATGTAGAAAAATGAGCTGGGGGCTAAGGCCAAAAGGGATTAGGGCCTTAGTATAAAAATGGGGTTTTTTAGGCCAAAATAACAGATTTTCAAGGCTTTTTTGGCTTTCGATAGAAGGGGGAAAGGGGTTTTTTAAGCCTTCAAAGGGAATTTTCAAAGGTTTAAAGGGAATTTCGAATTAATGAAAGGTAAATGAAGATTTTTATGGATGTAAAGGAGAAGAAGAATGGAAAATAAAAAATAAGGGAAAAAATGGGAATTTTCAGCAGTCTTTTCCTTTGGTAATTAACAGATTTTTCAGAATTGAGAGGGAAACAAAAGTGAAGATTAACTCAAGGATAAGTCATCTTCATATGACTTTAAGAACCAACATTTTGGCATTAAAACCATTTCTTGAAGGCTTCAAAAATGATTCAGCCACCATTTGATATGACAAATTTTATAGGTGGCTAATAGTTTCTTATTACTGACCAGTTTCATAGGGTCCTTTTGTAGTGGAGTCTCCATTGGAGGAGGAATTGAACCATATTTTTCATATTAATTATCCTGCACTCTAGATATATTTCTATACCTCAAATCATACTTTTTAAGAAACTCATCTTGCATGAAATCTATGAATTTCCTACAATATTCATCCAATTCATCTTGATCAAAAGAAACTTTAGCTTCAGCATATTCGCCCTCACAGTCTTCCTGGCTCTCTTGGTTCTTCTTCTCCTGGATCTCTTGGTTCTTCTTCTATATACAATGGATCTTGAACCTGGTCTTGATCTCTTCTTTCCCTCTACAAGATTTGCAGGGGATGTCTTATGAATTAAGGGTTAAACCCCCCTCGGTTTTGTTGTAGTTGTCTTCAGGTGTTTTTATTTTCAAATTCCATCTTATCTAGCTTATTTGTCATATTATTTATCACCTTTTTAATATCTTCAATTCTTAGATCTTGTGATGATTCTTATTTTACCTTCCCCTCCCTTTTTCCTTTCCAGCTACAGTCATATTAGCTTCAATCTCTAAAGCATCTATCTGTATCTGCTCAAGAACAGGTGCTCTTCTCTCTCTCAATGTCAATCTAAAATCAGCTTCAACAGCCCCGGCAAAAACTACCTTTGATCCTATGGGGGGGCTTCCTCTCTATAGGTAAACTATTGTACAATTTGTTGAATATTTTTACAAACTCGGAAATTTTTTCATTAGGCTATCTTTTAATTCAGTTAAACTCTGTCAAAAAGTAACCATGATCTCTCTTATCTCCAAATCTTTGAGTGAATTGAGTTTCTAACTCTTCCCAATCATTTATGGAATCATTTGGTAAAAGTTTGAACCATTTCCTAGCCTATCCACTTAGAGATTGCACAAATAGTCTCATCACAACATCAAGATGTTCTACATTTAAATTCTCAGCAGAAGTGAAAAACAAGGGTAAATGTTGTTCTACAGTTACTTCATCTTCTTCAGTGAAACGAGGAAGTAATTTGCGTTATTATTGAGGCATGGCATTCATTGCTTGCGGAATATTTTGGATGCATATCTATCCATTAGGAAATTTGGTGCTACCATATTAACAACTTGGTTAAATACTCCTTGGGTGGTTGAGGTTGATGAACATACTGTGAAATTGAATGAAGGTGGAGGAAAAAATGATACGGGGATAGGCTGATGGACAACAGTAGAGGAACCAACAACTATATTTGATTTAGCTTGAGGTAAAAGAAACAAACTCAAAAGAATGTTCTTCTAGCTGAGGTTCTTGAAAATAAATAGGTGTGGAAGGGGTATATTTATTCTAAGAAATGGAGTTCCTTGAAAATATCTTCAAAAAAAGGTTTATGAGAATTGTTGCCAGTAGCAAGAAATGGAGGATCAAGTATTGAAGGAGTTTCAGGTTTCTGAGCCTTTTTAGAAACTAATCTTTCTGGATCTAGAAAAGTAGGGACTATCTACTATGAGGTATCTAACTTCGTGTGAGGCCTTTTGAAATCCAGAATTTTGAAAATAAAAAACACACCCGAATATTTCCTCCTCACTAAACAACCAGAGGAAATAATGTGAAAAACCCAGGAAAAATAGACTCCATTTCTTCGTCCTCGGCAACGGTGCCAGAAAATGTTGTATCTCAAGAAACAATCCCTTGGTTGTGGTAAGGAACTAGTGCTTAATACATTTTGTAAATGTATGTCACAATTATAATATCAAATGGCCTCTACCTAACACCTTTAGAATATAATTATTTGATACAGTCAATAATATGATATAATGAAATCCCTCATAATGCGATAAACTACTGATATCTGAATGAAATGAAAAGAAGAACTGTAAAGGAAATTTGAAGTGATATGCTGAGAAACAAAATCTATCACTTTTAAGTTTCAGAGGAAATTTATGGAGAGAGAGGAAACATGAATTAATATGCTGCAAACACAGAATATATTACTTTAAAGTTCCATTAGGATTTTGTGAAGAAAGAACAGATGAGGTGAAGGAGAGAAAATTAAGGTTGTTTAACTCTTACTCACATATGTAATTAAGATACTGGCTGCTACATTAATTCACTTCACTCAAAGAGGAATAAACACAGAGAAAAACTGAAAAGACATATCAACATCAACAACTACAAGAAACTTGATCTTCTTTCATTTATTTCTCAGAAAATTTAGTACCAAATTAACAATCCTCTAGAGGTATAAAACTCAGAACCCATTTTCTTTATTTCTATCTACTTTAATACATCACAGTGGTTTGTAACTCCTGAACTTCGTGAAACTATTCAACTACCTAAACTATTAAGATTATTTATGCAATCATACATTAGAAAACAAATTAAAACCAAAAATATTGTTCGTTTTGTTGAATCTGATGTTGTTGATGCGTTCTCCCGAAGTGTCGAGGTATCCTCTCTAGTTATTATGCAGCAGTTGCATATCTATGTAACAACACCTCAGTTCCCAAATTGACCCAGCTTTCATGCTCTCAATAGGGCCGTTATACGCTCTTTTTACTGACTCTACCTCTTCTCCTTTCATCTATGTCGGGTCACTTAACCATGTTTTTATGTCGCGTTCTACCTATTTATTCATAAAATGGCACATAAAAACATAAGCCTGGAATTTAAATCCTTTATATTTCATCTCAGAACAACATCGCATATGTTCCAACATCGCACTTCACATTTCGCCATCTTTAAATTTTCCTTAGCATTTATATTTTACTTGTGATGTGCGCTATGCCATCGGGTCCCACTTGGCATCACATGTCGGACTTCTTCGACTTTATCACTTACCTCCCACGCCTATCCTTTGAAACTTGAGATTTGTGGTTTATGATTTAACCTTTGCCGTCTATCTCTTTGCTCCAGTTCTGCACTTTGCTCCAGACCATCTATTTTTCCCTTTGTGCCTCCTCCAAAACTCTTAAGTGTTTAAGGGAAATGCACAATTTATAAACCTTTTGGAAATTATTTTGTTTTCTCCACGGTATAAACCTCCTGAGATTATCTACTGTTCCACCACGCTGGTCCCTCCTGAGCTTGTGAATGGGCCCGACTCGACCCTGTTTAGCATGCAATGTTCTGAACGTGCCCATTAGTCTAGCTCTTGAACTGTTATGCACGTGAATGAGCCCAACTCGACCCACCTTCACATCTCATGAAGTAATGTTAATGTACCAATATATAAATCAAAATTCTTCTATGACACACAAAATATTACATTTTCTATCATATATCCAGGGCTTCAAAGGTAAATGCAAATGGAACACAACATTTTTAAAAGAGAGTGCTATTGTACTAATGTTTCACTATAGATGCATACATTATTCCCTAGGGTTTGAATATTAAATAAGAAAGGTAAGAACATGGGCATGCGCCCAAGTAAAAAACTTGTGGTGGTGTCCACCCTCGGTTAGTAGTTTTAGGTCATTTAGTATGCATGACTAGGAAGAAAATTAGAGGTAGGAAATAGATAGAAATAGATCTAACATCCAGTTGAACAAGCATTAAAAACAAACTTCAAGTTGGACTTGAATAGTCGACCTTAATAGACAAAATAATTTGAAAAGCAAAGTCTCAATGTAAACCCTAGTGAAAATTCCATGTAATAAAGTTAAAATAATAACCACAGTTGATGGGACATGTATTCCAAGCTGAATGTTGTGAAAAACATCCTAGTGTGGTTGTGCACATTGTTTACAATGGATATGGAAATTCACAAAGGAAATAACTAAGGCATTAAAGAGGATAAAAATAATTTTTGCACATTTATTTATGAAAACAATGGAGATTAGGAGAAAAGGGAGGTGGAAGGTCACAAATTGCATGTGAGGAGGAAAATGAAGAAAAATAATGGAAAATGAAGAAGACCTCATTGATACAAATGCTTCTAGGGATTAGTTGGTACCTTTTTTTAGTTCATGATGGAGCTCCCTGATTGTCTCTCTCTCTCTCTCTCTCTCTCTCTCTCTCTCATGCTTTTGAATACTTAGAGTTTTCTTGGAGCACTCTTTGAAGGTGTGGATACTTGGTGATTTGGAGCAAGAAGGAAAAGGAAGAGTAAGAAAGTGCGAGAGGACATTGAGATTAGCAACTACAATGGATTTTGATTGCAGGCATTAAATTGCATGTATGTTCTCCTTAGTATTTTTGGCATGCATAGTGTATGCATGTGATTTCATAGTCATGATCTATCATTGCGATGGAGGATTACCAAGATTGATAATGGATTTCCTAACCTTGACATTTCCTGGATAGCCATGAAGTTGTGGATTCTTTTTATTGTTTGTTTTCTAGCTAGTTCTCACCTTCAATTAGATGTGGTTTTATTTATTAGTTCTTGGAGCCTTTGTTGGACAAACGCTCTGGATCCCACTGGAAAGCTCTTGGGTTAAGTTACTAGTCCTAGAGCATTGGTTGGACAAATGCTCTAGAGCTTGGAAAGAGGTGGTGCTAACTTACTAGTCCTAGAGCCTTTGTTGGGACATACACTCTAGAGCCCTAGAACAACTTGGATAGAGACCAATCCATGATGGTTTTGATGTCTGACTGAGATGTGGAATCATTGGTTGAGGATTTAGGTATTTTTCCCTTTAGAAGCCCTGGATTGGTTTTGATCGATGTGTTTGATGAGATCCCATAATCATGCTTGGAATATGGCATGTGGGTGATTGGATGAAGAGATATTTGGCCCAACCAATATATGGTTGGGTGGAACATAGTAGTCCCATCTGTGATTGGTTTTTCATATCATTAATGAGAAGATAATTTATTTGGTATTTGATGTATAAATGTATTGGTTATTATGTGGATTCTATGGCTATTTTATTCGTTGTATTTTTGTTGTTATTATGATGGTTATAAGCATGTATTTTAATAGTGATGATGTATGACTCTCCCCATTTTTTTACTTGTAAATGTATGAACAATGTATCTATGGTCAATTAGATTGTATTGCAACTAATGATGTAGGGAAGAAATGCTTCTTAGATATTCTCAAATAACACCCTTGTGCTCCCTTTTGTTCTTTATACCTATAGCTTTCATGTTTGTAACATGTTTGACGAAATTATTGTCATGGCTAGTAGGGGTCCAATTTTGTCCTCATGGATGTTTTTGTAAATATATAATAGTTTGACTCTTATAAATCATATCTGAACTTGTCATGAAATTTTGGGTAGTGCACTTGGTTTTGGGCTTGAAAATTTGTCTCAAATATCAGGGAGGCTGGCACAACACAAGGAAATTTAGTCCTTGGACGTTGGCATGTGGGATTATGCATGTATACAGAGCCTCATAGACATTGGATTATAGGCTTGTGCATGTCTCTAGAGGTGCATAAGCGATAAAGGTCAATGGGAGCTAAGTGGAGGATTCTTAAACGGTTAATTTGGCTCTTAGGGGTGTTATTTTTTATGCAAAAGGTCTATGTGAATAGTTTCAATCAATTCCACTTCCTTAAGGTCACCTAGGAGCTTGAGTCTTATCATAGTAGCCTCTCGTAACATGTTTACCCTGGTTGGATGCTTACTTGGGTAGATGTCGGAAGAGGGTGTTACAGAGTGGTATCAAAGGATGGTTCAACCCTTGGAATAGATGGTTGGTTTGTTGGTCATGATTTTCTATAAGTTTCATGTGTTTCTCATACCTATGGCATATGTGTTTTTTTCCTTTGTGTTGTATTGGCCATGGTGGAAGCATTTTCGCCATGAAAGGGCTTATGTTGTTGTTGTCATCATGTTGTTGTGAGTGTATGACTGGTTATGAATTTTTCATTCTTATGTATTCAAAGTGCACACTTGCTTACATGCTACTACATGCATTTCTTGTTTATGCTAGGTTACATATTGATCATGCTTCAGTGTTGTCCATATATGCTTTCTTACATGATGCTATATGTTGAACATGCAATGGTTGTTCATACTTGGTTATACATGTCATATTGGTACATGTGGTCAAGTTTTCATTGGTAGGGTTGAGGTTGTCATGCATTAGGTCATCCTGTGCATTTAGTATGATTATGCACTGATGACTCGAATCAAACTAGAATGATGTTTATGTGCTAATATACCATGCATTACAAGTTTATATGATGTTACGATTATATACATACATACACACACACACACACATATATATATATATATATATATATATATACATGTATTACGATGATTGGTTGATGTTGCAAATGAGATATCCTCCTCGAATTATTTTAAGGTACATTTTTTATTTATGACTTAGTTTAGCTGGCATATTTCATCTTGCAAGAAGAAATAAAAGATGAATAGTGAGATGGTAGACTACAAATATTATCTGTATGAGTCATATGAGTAGTGTTAGTGCTCCACCAGTTCTATGAAGGCTGAAAAGGAGACCAGAAAAGTTAACCACAGACCACTTTGACCTAGTAACTAGCCCTACTAGGCTAAGAGGGCTCTCTCAATGAGATCACAACCAATTGACTAGATCATGAAATATTTTAGGTTATATATGTAGATTAGGGTTTGGTTGATTTTATTTTTTTGTTGGTTGCCGGTTTAGGTCTAGGAGGACTAGATCAGGGCTCTGAAAATACAATTTTTAGAGATGTAATGGGGCAAGCTAGGAAAATAATTTAACACTTTATAGGTATATTTGTGTACAGGGTATATTGATAGGGTTTCAAAATGAGCATGAATATCAAGAATTCATTCATATTTGAAGAATATGAATATAAATGTGAAATCTTCTCCAAAACAGAGCATCAAAATCAATGAATTTTGTTTATCATCTTAGTAATAAAAAACATAAGGCGTGGAAATGTAAATGGAAGGCACAATACATTCAAAAATATGATCACTAAAGAAGAAAAATTGCTAAAGCACATACCACATGAATTGATATGGGTTCCTTCAGTGCAAAATTTACCCATGATGTTTTACTTCTGTGATGTGGTTAGAATTTCACTAAAAAGAGAATTAAAATAACACATATGCATGCTTTAAGAAAGAGGAAACAAGAAAACAATCATCAACATAAGAACATGAGAAATTGATAATAGAGTTACCCAATGTGGGCTATGTCTTTGAGGCCAATGTCAAAATGGGGTAGACCGCTTCATATAGTGGTGGAAATGGTGATGATGTACATGGACTATGTTTTCTGTCATACAAGGATATGTGCCCTCAACATGAGTGGCTTATCTCTCCATGATACATTCCTCTACAGGAACTCTCGCTCATAATGGGCCTCCTATAAGCATCACATAATATCACATGAATAAAAAAACAAAGATCCTGCAACATGAATTAAGCAAGGATATAGGAAACATAATACATCTCACAACAAAAGGGGCACATGATCAAAACTACATATACCTCAACCCATGAATTTGGCTAAAGAAGTGGATGGTCAGCTGTGGAATATGGATGCATCATCGAATTTGTGGTGTTGAGAGGCATATAATCAATTGTCCACACTTGAGAATCTGATACCATCACTCAATTATGGAAAATGGCTGAAAAATGGAAAGCTCTGCTGTTGAAATGGACATCGTCATTGTGTTCCTATCACCGAGAGGTGTAAAATCAACATAACGTTTATAAAAAATGGACTCTGGAAAGTTTTGGGCCTCAAGGAATCTTTTTATGCCCTCAAGATTCCCTGGGGTATGGTAACACTATCTCCATGGCTGGTGGTTCCGGACCTATGGATAAAATATTATTATTTTCAAAATATGCACAAGCCTCCTCTTCTTGGGTGCACTGTGAAAATGAGTTTTTGTAATACTTGGAGGGTGGACCTTTCAAGGTCCAACGATTGGTGTATTGGTGAAAAGGGTAATGGTTGAGGAGGGTCGGGGGATCAAATCCCACCCCTTCCATTTAGGATGTGTGTTACACATGATATGGGCAATGGGCGAGTTTCCTCCACATGGCACGACCGAACCGCACCCACATTTGTTTCATGGTGTATTACATATAGTTTTTCATTTTAATGTGTTTTGGTTGGCATGCTTGTTGCCTCCGTTTATGGGGCCACCCATTGGGGGTCACCCATGTGGGTCAGGCAGGTTCAACTCCTATCAACTCCAGTCTTGTTATAGATATACCGTGACCTATTGGATGGGCAGGGTCCACAATCTAACCCAAACCATATATAATATGTTGTAGAATTTGTTATATGGTTGATTTACCATAGGGTTCGATGGGGGTCATGGCTCACCAACCGAAAATATTTTAATATGTATTGTTGTAATATGGATCTAATGGGGTGGTGTGGGTCATGGCTAGACACCCTTATTTTAATTTTTCTTTTTTCTTTTTTATTAAGAGTAAGTGGTAATTTTTTTATTTTTTCCAAAATAAGGGTTATTGGGAAATTTAAGGAAGCCATAATTTCCCTCGTTTTCAGGGGCTAAGTTCCCTGCCAGTTGACAGTGAATTTTTGGGACACTTAAACCTGGCCCATTTCTCAACTTGGACAAAAAAATTGACTCAATATAAATTCTCCATATGGGTTTAATTGGAGATTCGTTCGCACTATTGGAATCAGGGCGACGCGCACCTTAACCTAATCCTAGTTCGAGAGTAATCTGACCACTTTGAATTTTGACAATTTCTGAGCCCTCTTGATCTCCTTAGGGTTTCTGGAGCCACTTGGATCAATCCTCCCCACTGAGGAGATTTTGGTCCACCAAAAGCATGAAAATAGTCTACAGCTACTTTATACCTTGTCTACACCACAAGTGTCTTGAGAGGTCACTCTTCATTGTCCTTCACCTTAGTCCTTTAGAGCCATAAGCAATGAGTCGACGCCTGCATCCTCTACAAACTTGTAGTACAATATTTTTCAAATTAAATGCTTAACTAAGTGACCAATCTATAACCCAGTAATTCTCCACACATTCCATGAGTTTATAACCATACTCTATGGTCAATTTTACATTAGAATGGAAACAACACCCCATCTATCAATACAAGGCCAAAAACATCATTGTTGCTTCATAAGTGATGGAAAACACATCACTTTTACATTTTAAATTGCAGCATATCATTTAAAAATCAAGTTCAAACACATGACCAAACCTATAAAATCCATGTCTCACATATCAAAGTGAATGGGTCATCTATCTGTGGCGCATTTGCTTGTCGAACAATTATTTCAACTCGTTCATGTATGAACACTTTGTCCGTAAGGATTTGCTCTGGATGGAGCCTCCAACACATGGCTCTTTGATGACCACTTCTATTTCAATGATTGCAATGATTCTTCTTCCTCCAGACTTTCTTTACCTTCTTCTTTTCCTGCGGTGGAGAAGGATTTTTACGCCTCATCTGTAATATCCAAAATTAGGGAATTTCTACAACAATAAGAATATATGAAGATATTATTAAGTTGGAGATCCATAAAATAGACTCATATGGTGTGTTCAAAAACACATAGCCATCAAATGATTGAAATAGCAGCAAAAGAAGTACTTCTACACATTCCCAGGTGGGGAAAATGCAGCTAATATACCCTGAAAATGTTATCTCTAAAGATGTGCATTTTCAATAGCTGAAATAACACTTTTTTCCCTTAGAATATGATATTAGGCCTTCACATAGAAAATTGGATAACAAATAAATCCCTTTTGATATGTTAAACAGACCTCTAGGCTTCATATCAACTCAAAAATAGCCAAATCCCATGACTTCAGTGATGCAGAAAAGACTGAACCAAATAACAACATTATTTTATGAGGGTTTCTGTAGTATAATGATAAAATAACATGGATATATATTTTTATGGAACAATATGTCAAGAAAATGAAGATCTGACCTCCTTATTGCATTATAAAGGTAAATCGGCAAGGGTTTCTTGAAAGCACAAGTACAAAAAAAGAAGATCTGAATATTCAGCTCAGAAAATGTAGTCTTACTACAAAATTATAGGAATATAGCTGAATAATAAAAAATAGGGATGAGAATCCCTTCCTCTAGTTTTCCAGGAGAAGTGTTAGCCCTTTCCCTGGGAAACTAACTCATAAACAAGGGTCTTAACCCTGCTGCAGCAACTCTATGAAAAATGACATAGTTCCTGCAAGGGACTGTGTTGTAGGATATGAGGAATAATTTTTCCTACTGCCAAGCTGTGAAATGTTCTTAGAAATATTTCTATATGATCACTCAAGAGAAGGAAGGCACCTTCTACTGAGAAACAGACCCGGAAGTGGTGTAGTAAAATTCCACTGCAACACCCTACAACTTAGCAATATTCTGCTACAGAAATAACACTGGGACTGAAGAATGGAACTTGGCCTCAGGCCTCGATGTGGAGAAATATAGGACAAGCTCTCCCAAGAGGCCTCTCAAGGAAAGAGGTGGGATTCCCGGTTGGAAACACCCTATGCTAAACAACACTGTAACCCTGCTAAACAGCGAGAGGAAGCCAAGTCTAAACAGACAAGATAAAAATATCAAATACAAATCATGATAAAAAAAAGGCTCCAATCCTATCCATATTTAGCAAGTGAACCTCTTCACATTGGGTCCCATCCATGTGTGCCATCAAGCCCATGCAAGTTGTCCTCCACCAAAACTGCGTTGTCCAAAGGAGGTTCAATGTATCTAGATAGCTTTGTTGACTTGGTCAAAGTTGACTGAATCAACATGATCCCATCTCTCTCCACACCCATGGGTGCTCAAATTAGTTGCTTATTCTTACTCCTTTTCACATTAGGAGTGTTATTTATTATTCTAAAGAGGTTAATGGGACTCCCTACCCATTTATTCACCTACCTAATGATAAAACAACTCTAATATTCCATTTAGCTTGAAGGCTAAAATTTTGGAATATTACAGTCCTCCCCTCAAAAATGTTGCTTGTCCTCAAGCAACTATATAAGGAGAGTAAAAATCCTCCCCTCCTCTTTTTGTGGCCTCCTCATCAAAATTCCCCACTCCTACTCAAAATGATCTGCTACAAATCTGTCCCCCAATGTTTCCTCCCAAGCATGCAAAACCATATGTCTTACATCATAGAAAGGTGGAAGATGTAAGTGGAAACCTCCTTGCCATCCAATGGACTCCTCAAAGTAGGAGTGATGATGAACATGCGAAATATTATTCCCAATATGTGACTCCCACACCCATGCTATCATCCAAATGAAATGAGCCAATCTAGTTAGCTCAAAAAGATTCTCAACCCCTGGTTCATACAATGTGTTGGGGTTGCATGGAGAGATTGGATCCTCCCAACCAAGTGGTTCCTCTCTCCATTTATGATAATTATGGGGCTGCTGCTGATCTCGGGCTGAAATTTCATGATCTCCAATACTTGCCCAAGCTACCCCACCAAAAAAATAAACCACGATGTGCCTCCTCCAAAAAATCAAGTTCTCCAAATGGCTTCTCCCATATGAAGAAAAGAGATGTAGTTTGACAATCATGGGCTGCCCATTGCTTCTCATGAAACATGCATCATGCAAAGTAGGGAGAATCATACTCCCAATGGCCATCTTCTACTCATATTACACTCTCCAAACAAAGCTCCTCATGAACATAGAAATATCAATAATACATGGAAGCAAAAACCAGTAGAAACAAGTTGTCATATGAAAACCGGAAAGTGGATCAAGGTCGCACACAAGGAACTAGCACAGTGCATCCTTTGCTTGCATCAAATAATAAAAAAACAAGTGCTTTTCCAGCCACTTTTTTTCTACCAAAATCATTTTACAAGATATAAACATGAAAGTACAACGTGGTCTCAATGGTGCACACCAAAATTCATGTGGCTTTCCCTACAAACCATCAAAGAGATAGCCAATCTCAATTCTAAAAATGGCTTCAAGTACATCATTATATAGTATGAAAGAAGGGATAATCCTCCTTGGTACAATATTCTACTCATATAAGACAAGAAGTGAAAAATATAAAGTGAAATTGTACATTCTCCATCATGTACTTGAGATCTTGAGCTGAAATGGCTCAACTGGAAATTCTCCCTCACCTCCAAAGAGTAGGGAAGTGGTTGTGATATCGTCTCTATCATCATCCAGGTTATGTATATCTCCATATGTTGAAATGTGTCATGTTGAATTCCCTCCAAAATGTACTCCTCCATCAAAGAAAAATATGCACCAAAGTGCATAGAAAAGAAGTCCTCATGTGCTGCATGTAGCAGCTTCTCCTTAAGAGTAGAAGCTCTAGTCAAGAAGACTATGCCATAAGAATAGATTACCACATCATCCACCATGTATCTATCATCTCCATCTGGGTCATCAATAATCATGCAAGCACCAAGATCCTTGGAGTACTCTACCAAGAGTTGAGACCTCCAATATGGATCAATCCTCCCAAGAGACAGCGCTGGTGATCTAGCATGTGAAGCTCTCCTCATACTGCTGCCTACCACTTTGAAATTTTCCATGCCAAAGTCTCCCTCAAAACTCTTCACCTCTCCAAAATCCAAGAGTGGTGAATCAGATGGCAAGATTTCTCTTCCCAACTCTAGATCTGGTGGCCTCCCCGGTGGAATGCCTCCATGTAGTGAGACATCCAAGGCACGAGAAGGTTGTTCATATGGTTGGGAAACCTTTCCCTTGCCCTCACAGTGCAAACCAATCTCCCTCGTCCTTGCACCAGCTCTTTGAAATAGATAGGGGTGTGTGCTCCTCATCAAATGATCATGTCCTTCCTCCCTACCTTCTCCTCCCATTAATATCATCTCACAATCATGTTGCTCATTGATTTTACTTTTCCTTCCATATGTGAGATCCTTGGGAACTTCTTGCAATGATACAAGAAATCCTCTGGTTGGAGCATGTGCTCCTCCTTCCTCTGCATGAGGCACTAGATATGCCCTAGATGTGACAGCGTTGTAACCCCCATCCTTCTCTGTATCTTCAATATGAATAGGAGGTAACTGCTCAACAAAAGGATCCTCCTTTACAAAAAGAACCTTCATGACCTCTTGTCCAAGGGTATGAAACAAGGGTCTTGCCTCTAGCAAGGTATCATGCGAGATGTGAACTTCTTCAATAGGTTTCTCAAGTGGTTTTGAGTTTGTAGGTCCTCCTAACTTGTTCAAAAGTTTCATTGGTTTGATTGTCTCATGTTTTTTATCAAACCTCTCTACCAATCTCTTAGTGAACTTTGCAATAGAAGAAGTATTGACATTTTTCAATAATAATGAATCAAAAATCCACCAAACATAGGCCTTACCGTCAAAGTGTAGCATTGCAACTCTGATGGCTTCATCTTCAGAAACTTGGTGCTGCTGCAAATAAGTATGCAACTCCTCCAGTCAAGCTTTGGCTGAACAAGTTGTGGATCCATCAAAGGTGGATAGAGAAAATCTATCCATGTCATGCAGCTCACTCCTCTCCACCTTGATCTTGAAAAACTCTTTGAAAGTGATATGATCTCTCCTTCCTTTGATAGTTGCATGGCTGAGTTCACAGGCTGAGCCAAGAAAGTTGCTTTGATACCACTATAATATCCCAAATTAGGGAATTTATACAACAATAAAAATATTTAAAGGTATTCTTAAGTTGGAGATCTAGAAAATAGACTCATATGGTGTGTTCAAAAACACATAGCCTTCAAATGAGTGAAAGAACAACAAAATATCTACTTCTACACATTCCCAAGTGGGGAAAATGCAACAAATAGACCACGAAAATGTTATTTCTGAAGATATGCATTTTTAATAGGTGAAATAATGCTTGGTTACCTTAGCATATGATATTATTCCTTCACATACAAAAGAGGATTAGAAAGAAATTCCTTTTGATATGCTAAACAGGCTTCCCAGCTTCACATCAACTCAAAAATAACCAAATCCCATGACTTAAGTGATGCAGAAAAGACTGAAGAAAATAATAGCATTATTTTATGAGGGCTTCTATAGTATAATGATTAAATAACATGTATCTATAGTTTTATGGAACAATATGCCAAGAAAATGAAGATCTGACCTCCTTATTGCATTATAAAGGTATCTCGGCAAGGGTTTCTTGAAAGCACAAGTACAAAAAGAGAAGATATGAATAATTAGCTCAGAAAATGTAGTATTACTACAACATTACAGGAATATAGCTGAATAATACAAAATATTCATGAGAATCCCTTCCTCCAGCTTTCCGGGGGAAGGGTTGGCCCTTTCCCTGGGAAACTAGCTCAGAAACAAGGGTCTTAACCCTGCTACAACAACTCTATGCAAAATGACGTATTTCCTACAAGGGAATTCACTGTAGTAGATGAGGAATACTTTTTCATACTACCAAGATGTGAAATGTGCTCAGAAATCTTCCTAGATGATATCTCAAGAGAAGGAAGGCACCTTCTACTGAGAAACAAACCCGAAAGTGGTGTAGTAAACCTCCACTGCAATACCGTGCAACTCAGCAATATTCTGCTACAGAAATAATGATGGGACTGAAGAATGGTGCTTGTACTCAAGCCTATATCTGGAGAAATATAGGGCAAGCTCTCCCAAGAGGCCTCTCAAGGGTAGAGGTGGGATTCCCGCTCGGTAACACCCTGTGCTAAACATCATTGCAACCTTGCTAAACAGAAAGAGAAAGCCATGTTTAAACAGAAAAAATGAAAATATCAAATAAAAATCATGATTAACAAAGGCCCGCATACTCTCCATATATATCAAGTGAACCTCTTCACATTGGGTCCCATCCATATGTGCCATCAAGCCCATGCAAGTTGTCCTCCACCAAAATTGCACTATCCAAAGGAGGTTCAATGTATCTAGACAGCTTTGTTGACTTGGTCAAATTTGACTGAATCAACATGATCCCATCTCTGTTCACACCCAAGAGTGCTCAAAGTAGCTGCTTATTGTTACTCCTTTTCACATTAGGAGTGTTATTTATTCTTCTAAAAAGGTTAATGGGCCTCCCTACCCATTTATTCACCTACCTAGTGATAAAACAACTCTAATATTCCATTTAGCTTGAAGGCTAAAATTTTGGAATATTACATCATCCTCTTTATGGTTGCCATTATTTTCCAACACTCAGAAAATACATGGTTATGTAATAAAAAAAACTACATCTTTTTTGATGCCATGATCTATGTTCATTGTTAGTGAAATTTTTGTAATCAAAATGAACATTATAATATCGAGACATGTTATACTTTTCTTGTTGGTCTCTAGTGCAATCATGGTGAAAATATCTTGCGTCATCTCTTTCTCTCCAATGTGCGTTGTCATAGGATGATGGTGAAGTGTTCCGACCATTCTCTTCCCCAATGGTTTCAGCCATGTATTGGAAGCTTCTAACACCTTTGAGCACTATCCATCAGTGTATCCCAAACATGTGAATCGAGGTCTCTACACAACCTCCAATGGTTGAGTTATGCCATAGCCATTAACACCAATTCCTCCTCCTTTATATCGCATCTTGGTAAGGAGTCTCATGCCCATTCCTGTAACTGGTATCTCCATGTTTCCAACAGAAATAATAACATGTGAATATGAAATTGAAGAGAAATTAGAATTGTTTACATCAAATCTTGATTCAGAAACACATGATGATGGCTTCTTCAAGCCTTTGTTGTGCTTCAACTCCTCCAAGGCCTCTTCCACGACTCCCAACAGAAGCTGCAATATATGCTTCTCCTTTTTATCTTCTCGTAGTAGCCTCCTTAATTCAACATTCTCTTCCCAACGACTCTGATTGATCTCCTAATTCGAATGATGAGAAGATGATGAAGGTGATGAAGAAGATGCATAAGCATTGGAAGATGTGGATGAAGAATTGTTCTCTGATCTTTCATTCTCCTCTTTCACTATTCTCCTCTCATAAGTGTCATACATTATGTCCATAATTTTGACATCCTTGACATGGCCTCATACATGTCTTTGTCATCCTCCATTGCTGCATGTTCAATTGTTGTTCACACTCGCAATTCAAGTCAGCAAGAAGACCGCTTTGATACAATATTGATCCGGGTTCCTTCCATGCCAAATTTACTCATGATATTTTACTTCTGTGACGTGGTTAGAATTTCATTGAAAAAAACATTAAGAACACATATGCATGCTTTAATAAAGAGGAAACGAGACAAAAATCAGCAACATTATAACATGAAACGTTGATAACAGATTTCACCTAGTGTAGGCTACGTCTCTAGGCCTGGTGTCAAAATGGGGTAGGTCACTTCATATAGTGCTATAAATGGGGATGATGTACATTGACTATGTTTCTTTCAAACAAGTATATGTGCCCTCAACATGAGTGGCTTGTCTCTCCATGAGACGTTCCGCTATAGGAACTCTCACTCATAATGGACCTCTTATCAACATGACATAATCTCACATGGAGAAAAAGACAAAGATATCATAACATGCATCAAGCAAGGATCTAGACAACATAATGCATCTCACAGCAAAATAGGCACATGATAAAAACTGCATATACCTCAAATGATGAAGTTGGCTAAAGAAGTGGATGCTTAGATGTTTAATCTCGTTGTGCCATTGAATTTGTGGTGTCGAGATGCATAGAATCAATTGTCCACACTTGATAATATGAAACCACCACTCCAATCTCGAAATTATCCAAAAATGGAAAGCTTTGTTGTTGAAACGAACATTGACATTGAGTTCCTATCACCGAGAGGTGTAAAATAGACATAAAGTTTGTCAAAAATGGACTCCGACAAGTTCTGGAACTCAAGGAGTCTTTTTGATGCCCTTAAGATTCCCTCGAGCATGGTTCCACTATCTCCATGGCTCGTTGTTCTGCACCTGTAGATAAAATATTATTATTTTTGAACTCTGCGCCAACCTCCTCTACCTGGGAAAACTGCAAAATGAGTTTATATATAACTTGGTGTGTGGACCTTTCAAGGTCCAATGGTCTGACGCAATTGTAAGAATAGGTAATGGTTGAGGAGGGGTCAAGGGATCAAATTCTGCTCCTCCCATTTTGGATGTCTATTACACATGATATGGGTGGTTGGCGGGTCTGCTCCACATGGCCCGACCTAACCACACCCCCATTTCTTACATGTCGTATTACATATAGGTTTTGGTTTTAATATATTTTTTTGGGTGTGCTTGCTACCTCTGTTTATGGGGCCACTTGTTGGGCGTCAGACCCATGTGGGCCAGGCGGCCTCAACTCTTGCTTGCTCCACTCTTGTTATAGATATACCATGACCTACTAGGTGGGTGGGGTCCACAACTCACCGGCCGACTAATCAGAACTGGATCATGGACCTAAGAGATCGCTCAAAATTCAAAGTGTTCGAAAGTGTGCCTAACTTGGGCAACCAGATAGATTTCATCTTCTTGATTTTGGCGCCGTGAATGGTTCGAATCAAAAGAAGGAATAAATTCTCTAAAGAATCATGATATGGAGATGCAACTCCATCAAGCCCAAGAGGCTTTAACCAATAACATGCGTGAAGCAGAGGTAATTCACTCAAATCTGTCTTCAATTTCCTCTTTAGATAGATGTGTTGGTTCATTTGAAAATCACACTAGAGGTATAGGCTCCAAGTTAATGTTTAAAATGGGCTATGAAGGAAAGCATTTAGGCAAGCATGCACAATGCATGATTGATCCTATTTTGGTTGGGTAACGACCTAAGAAATTTGATCTTGGTTATGTTCAATCTAATGGAGAAAACTCCAAAGCCATGAAGGAATGTGAGGCAACTTCAATAAGAAATTTTGTTCCAAGTTCTAAACCACAAACATGTCAAGTTTTTTTTCAAGTTGATTGCCATTGTTTAAAGCCTATGTTGTAGCAAGAAGATTGTAAAAATATAGCTTATGGTGAGCATAAGAGTTCAGACAGTTTTCAAGACATAAACACTTATGTTAGTCTGCAAAAGAAAGCTAGAACCTCTACTAGTTCATCTCCTCATGAAGGTAAAAAAGATGGACATGAAAAGCAACATTTTAGGTATGATTCTTCCCATAGTCAAGTTGATTATGCTTCTGCAAAGCATGATAATTTTTCATGCGTGAATGGAAGAAATATTTGTTGTGCATTTTGTGGTATGTGTAACCATGTTGTTTTGAGATGCTGGAAGAGGATGAAGGCATACATGAAGCAATTGAAGCAAAGGCAACCTGCATAGAAGGTGCATAAGACTTGCACACATTGCCAAAAGAGGGGACATGTTGTTTCCCAATGTTGGACATTGCAGCCAACTAAGCATCCTAAGCATCTAAAGTAAGAGGACATAAATACTGGCGAAAGTGGAACCAAGGATTCCATTATTGATGTGAGAACAAATGTTTCACATGAAGAAGATTTGCAGTAGAAAAATTTGTCATGGTAGTGGCTTGGTTAGAAGTGGTTTGACTTCTTGACCCAGTAAGACATACTTTCATTTGTACATATAAAAATTTTAGTCAAGTATGCATGTATTTAGTTGTAATCTCATGTTTGTTTGAGCCACCTTGGATCGATGATCAAGGAAGCAATGTTCAACTACCTTCTAAAAATTTCTCACCAGAAATTTCTGAGTGAGTTCAAGGAAGACAATTTTCAACAGGAGGACAAGCACATCCAAGAAGGGAAGTGTCAACTACCTTCGAGTTGTGGTTCAAAGGCACGAGCCATGCAAGGAAAGTGTATGGAGGCTGAAAAGAAGAGGGTGTTGTACTCTCATTTATTGTACAGATCAGTATATCAGTATTTTGGGGTCCAAAAGATTCCCAATGGGGAGGTGTGATCAGAACTAGATCATGGACCTAAGTGATAGCTCAAAATTCAAAGTGTTCAAAATTTTTTTGAACCTGAGCGATCGGATAGATCTTATCTTCCTGATTCTAGTGCCATGAACGGTTCAAAAAATTGACACCGTATGAAGACGTTATCACAGTTTGAAAAGTCCAGGAAACTGCAATTTTTGGAATTTGACCAAGTTCGAATTGGATTTGGGAAAATTAAAAAGAGAATATTCCAAGGAATATTCCTAAGAATGTTCCTCGAAATATTCCCCTAAATATTCCATACGGACCAATCATATGCGGAGAAGTGGCATCATTTAATTGGATAATGGTTTGAACGTGGATTTTTGAACCAATCACAGGTCACCACGTCGCAGGCACATAAGTTCAGAGTGTTTATCTCCAACATTTAACTCGACCATGAAGTTCATGGACATGTGTCCAACGACTATTAAAAATTTAATTCTACAGTTAAAAATCCTGGCTGTATATTTTGTGCGCCCACCATTTTTGGTGGAATTTCCAAATCTAACTGGAATTAAGTCCATTTCTCCACAATTAGTGGAGCATTTTTGGGTGTCAATGGGAAAAATGAGTCCAGGCTCTATTTTGAGCTAGATTCGGCCAATTTTGGGGTGCCAATACTCAATTTCGACTATCTCCAAGATTCCAAACTCATTGGTGAGTATTGTAGAGCCATCAGATGACTTTTGAGTAGTTTTTTGCTTCAGTGAAGTTCTAGGGGCCACTAGGGCCACCATGGTCCAACAAGAGTTTGAGGCCTATCCAACGGAGCTAAAGGCCTTATTCAGGAATCCAATATACCATTTTGGATGTTTCAGATGTTTTGGAACTTATGGTGTGGCTTTCAAAGCTTGTAGAGACTTTTGAAGGCTGAGATTCTTTAGTGTTCCAGGGGCCACTAGTGCCATCAATTGCCAGCAGCAGTTTCGGGCCTAGCCAGGGCAGCTATAGGCCTTATGCACCAAACCAATAGTCATTTATGAATTTTTTGATACTTCAAAATCCATTGATGGAGTTTGAAGAAGCTTTTGAGGACTTCTAGAGGTCGAGAACCCATAGATAATTTTTCTTTGACCCTAGTGCCAAGGGGTGCCGATAAGTGTTGGAGGCGAAACTAGAGCAGATGGAGGCCAATTTCAGTAAACCAATAGTCTATTATGAGTATTTTTGACATTATGAATCCAACTAAGGGATTTTCAGAGTGATTTGAATATTTATAGAGCTCAATAAGCTACAGGGAATTTTTGGGCAGCCGAGGGCAAACCGTGGAGGAAAGCCTAGTTTGGGGATGGACTAATCATTTTAAGAAAACGATCAGTATAATTTTGGTGTCTCTTGTGTGTTGGAGAGAGTAGATGAGGTTTCAAGGAAAGTAAAATAATTCTGAAGGAGTTAGTGCCATGGAGAAGCTTAGGGTAGCTCAGAGTAGCGACAAAAGGAATCAAGCCTAAGTGAGCCTAGATCTATTTGTAGAGTGATGACAACCATGACAGGGATATAGATGGTATTCTAAGCCCATGTTTTAGTTAAGTAACTATTGGAGTTAAGTGTGGAACTTGTAAACTAATTTTTTCCATAATCCCAAAGAGCCAAGTAAGGATGGCAAAAGCTCAAGGAGACGTAGCCCACGATATTCGGGTGAACTCCTAGATTAATTTTGCTGTTCTGTGTGGATGTTTATTTGCTACATTGTATTTCTGTTATAGATTTTTAGTTTCAGCAAAATAAAATGGACTTAATACACTTAAAAATCATACACCTATTTCAAGCAATTACACAAGTGTCAAGTATAAGCTAGATCTTTTATTTGTTTAAATGAGTGGGAGGTTCTTGAAAAGCATGACTAGTTATCCAACCCATTTTTAGATCATTGAACCAACCCATATACAATACATTGTAACATTTTTTATGTGGTGGATATACCGTGGGGTTTGGTGGGGGTCATGGACAGCCAACCCAAAATATTTTAGTATGTATTGTTGTAATATGGATCCGATGGGGTGGCAGGGGTCATGGCCCTTCGACCAAAAATATTTTGATATGTATTTTTGTAATATGGATCCAATGGGGGTGGTGGGTTCATGGCTTGCCACCCTTATTTTAATTATTTTTTTGTTTTATTAGCAATAAGTGGTCATTTTTATTTTTTTCCAAAATAAGGGCTATTGGGCAATTTAACAAGGCCATAATTTCACCCATTTTTGGGGGCTAAGTTCCTTATCGGTTGAAGGTCAATTTACAGGAAAATTAAACTTGGCCCACTACCCAAATTTGACTAAAACATTGACTCGCTCTAACTTCTCCAAACAGGCTCGGATTGGAGATCTGTTCACGTTGTTGGAATCAGGACGACAAGCACTTCGATCTTAACCTAGTTCAAGAGAAATTCAACCATTTTGAGTTTGGACAATTTTTTAGCCCTCTTGATCACCTGATAGTGTCTAGAGCCACATGGATCATGAATCCCAAAACAATAGCCGCAAATTTTGTTTATTATTTCCTGCCAAACTCACAAACACACTAGCATCAAAGCCTCAATTCCACAACATCCAAACATTGAAAATTATTAACAAGTTCCTGATATAGTCATTAAGGTTTAAATTCTCCCTTAGAGGTCTAATTTCCAGGAATAAAAGCCAAATTTTTGCATCTATCCACTGTCTACTACATGCAAGGGAGGTTACTCAACCAATTCCTCCTTTTCCTAACCATCATGAGAGATTTCTTAAAAGCATTAATTGCAGGATAAGACACCTAAGTAACCCTATTTTACCCATTTAAAATTTACTTTAACCCCTTAATATTCATTTACCTATACCTATTTTCTTTCACAAAAATCAAACTAAGAATTGCAAACATTTACACAGTCAAATTTCATAAAAAATTATCAGAAACTTGTAGAAGCATAGCGAGTTGTTTGAAGCCATTTTTAGGTGCCTTTCTGAACAAAAAATTAAAATTAGAGGATTTTTTTGGAAATATGAGAGAGTTTAGATGTCTTCTGAGTATTTAAGCATCCAAAATGACCCATTTGTGGCCAAGATATGGCCATTTTCCCAACATGTCTCTATGCAAAATGTTGTGCGTAGTGTAGTGTTATTGAGTGCAATGTGCTTGGGAAAAATGAAATTTGGAGGCCTTCTCGAGGTTAAAATCAATATCTAAATGTACCATTGGAAATCTTAGAACTTTTTCTACACAAGGGAGTTATGAATCACTGCAAACACCTTCTCTGAACCCCTGAAACACTATCTTGAAGTCAAGTTGTCCAAAAGTGTAGAAAACCTCCTATGGAAATTTTATTTTTGGAATTTCTCCCAAATCGTAATACCTATGTATACAATGAAGGATTTTTTTGTTACTTGGTCTATTATGGACAAAATCCTCTTTCATTTTTTTAAAATTCATCTCTATTTTGTTAGAAACACATTTTGGAGCACAATTGTTCATGTGTGCACTGTAAACCCTAGGCAGCCCATAACTTGGAAAGCTAAAGATATGATTTATTGGAATTTGGTACTTATTGGAAAATGGGGAGGATGTCCTCTCATGTGATTTTAGTGGTTCATATCTTGACATCTGACCTCCCTTGTGATAGGGCTTCTTCTTTTCCTCCATAGGTGCTTTGCATGGGAAAAACCTTCCTAGTGCAAAATAGGGGGTTGTGGAAAAGGAGTGGGATGGAGGGGATAGGAGGGGGATAAAGAGATTGAAAAATTTAGGGAGGTGGGGAAGTGTTTAAGAAAGGCTTTGGAAGTGATAAGGGAGGTAGGGAAGGTATTAATAGACCTTTTGAATTTAATTACATGTCTAGATCTAGGGGACTGCCAAAAACACAACGTATGGTAGTGATGATGGTGTAGGAGATAGGGTTTGAGTTTGAGGTATTGTAAGAAGTTTATGGAATGTATTGGAGTGATTTTAGTGAGTAGGTAAAAATCAAGATTTATGAAATGAGTGAGGGGAGGGGGTGGAAAAGAGAAAAGCATTGTCATACCCTAGAAGAACATAGGGTAGACTAGGGTTTATAAGGAAAATGATAGAAATGAAGTGATGTGGCTATGTAGTGGATAGAGGTGGTATATAAAATGAAAATAGAGGTGTATGGGAAATAAGAATATGGTTTGGAGAAACACTTTAGCATTTTAAGACTAAAACCATGAGATGTAAGAAAACCCTAGGTGAATAAGTTTCTTGATTAATTTCTTGGCACACAAGGAAAATGAGCATATGAAATGCTTTGTCTTAGCTGTGGTAGAGGCTTGAGGTTGTAATAACTGAAGAGAAGCTTTGAAAATCCAATTTTGGTGACTAAATTCCAATTCTACAAATTTCTGCCTCATGTGCAATGACCTCTCCAAATGCGAAGTGAAGGCTGTCTATGTGCAGCGAGCTCTAGGTTTTTCCAGTGAGCTATGAAAACCAATTTTGTTGCCAATGAGATAGGGGAGATCGATGATAGGATTGTAAACAAGTTAAGATGATTGTAAATTAGTGTTGGAACGGGGTCTTCTAACAGGCTGCGAGACTGGTCCAATTTGGATATTTTTAATTAGATTTAATCTAGTGGAGCGGTTTTGGGGTGGGTCAAAGCCCCAAAAGCGTTGTATTGGGTAAAAGGGAAAACTAGCAGTCTGAAAACCATGGGTTGTGGACCATAGGAAGATAGAGGCTATATTTTTATAAATAGATATGCATTTTGTATTGAAAAAGGTAAGATATGATGAGCTATTGATGCAAATTGTGATTTAAGCTATCTGTTTGGGTTTTGGGGAATAGAATCCTGTTGGCTATGTGCACGGAGATCCAAGTCCAGTTGTGTGCGGACCCTGCTGCTATGTGTGCAATTTGGGAAGGGAATTGTAAGGAAGAATTGATGAATGAATGAATGGAAAATATTGTTAGAGAATTGGATCTATGAGTACTTTTGTGTAAATTACTGACAATTGTTGTATTGTGTGTTTTATGTCTTTAAGCTGTGAAAGATCTGTGTACTACATTCTTGGATCTAGATATGTTATGTTCTGTTTATGTACTACTATGTTGATGTTATAACAAGCATATAACTATAGATCTAGTGCACGTGGATGTGAATAGAGACTTAATTAGGCCTGCGCAGAACAAGGTAGTTGGGGATTAAAGGACCTAGCGCAGCTCTGCTTACCCATCCTTTCTCAGGGTGTGGAAACCTGGTTCTAGAACCCGCCCATACTACTTTGGGTAAGACTTTGACTTGCGCAATTAGGTCACTGCCGAAAGGGCCAGTAATATAGGGGTTTTTTGGCAAACCTTGCACACTGAACTTGGGTCAGGAGCCCTCAAGCCAACAAATGGTTCCTTTGTCGAGACTAGAAGAATTTTGAGAGAGGAATCAGGTAATGACAAGAGAATACTGGAAACCTAAAAGAAAAGAGATTGAAGACTCGTTCGAAAGATAGATCCAAGAGTTCACAATAAAATAAAATTGCAATGAGAAGGTAATGGCGGAAAGGTGGAAAAATAGGTACATCCTTACTGAAAGCTATGAAATATTATTTGTAACCTTTACGATTGAACTCCAGGAGTGGTTGGCTAGACTTGTGGAATTCTAGAAGTGTTGGAAGGATGAGTGAGTCACTTAGTGGACCCCACAGATGCTTGAGCAGCTGGAAAAAACTGATAAAACTATCACACGCACAGTGGATCACTAGGTGGATAGTGTGCTAGGAGGATTTGTGACAGAATTTTCCATTGATTAGTTTGTATCATACTCTGAGGCCAAATGGTGATTCTTCAAAAGGTTTTGGGGAAAATTTCTGAGGACATTACCATTGCTGATCAAGAAATTACTGTGCGAAAAGAGCATTCTGTGTAGTCATACTGACTGAATGACCTTGGATCTAGAGGGGAGCACAACACATAGTGGTAAATACTATCGTACCAACATTGATAGAGGGAGATCCACCTACAATCTTCTGAAGGAACTAGCTGCCTAATATCCCCTAGCTACATCACCACCAAGGCCGTGCAAAGGTAAGAATTCGCCTATATGACCACCCCCCTAGACAGTGATATAGATGCTCATCTGAAACTACCTACCTTCAAGGGGGTGGGAGATGAGGATATGAAATGGTTTTGGTTCATTGCAGACTCTGTATGGATTGCATAGAATGTGGCGTAGTGATATGGTAAAAAGGGTGCAACTCTCATTGGCATTCAAGGATAGGGCCCTAGACTGGTATATGCGGTATGTTGCCCAGAATGGGAGCACATCTATTCAAGATATCAAGGATGCTTTGAAGAACTAGTTCAGGAAGCTGAAATCTTATTCCCAGCTGGTAGCAAAAGTGAAGGACTTCAAACAAGGTGCATCTAAGTTAGTATGGGAGACTAATTAGTGATTGAAGAAAGAAATCAGGGAAGGAGGATTTGAATATGATGATAGACAACGTACAGAATGGTTTATCGCTATGTTGTTACCTCACCTGCGCATGCCAATGAGTCATTAGACCTTTGAGTGGTAAGAGAAGGCTGTGGAAGTCATTATGAAAGTAGAGGCTGCCCCCCGAGAGAATACGTCAACAGGGGTACAACAAATCTGGGAACAACTTGGGGTTATGCATATGAGATATAGAACCTGTGAAAAAAGTGAGGAAATGATGGTTGCGTAGATCTCTGGTGCATACGATGCCAGGTGTCTGGCCATACTAAGGATTAGTTCCCTCTGCTGATGGCTTACATGCAAGCAGGATGACCTAGTCCAGTACGTCCATGGGAAAGTAGGGAACCTGTCCTGTTATGACCAGGTTCAAGTGGACCTGCACTATGGTGTGATGATTGCCAGGTAGTAGGACTACATGATACGAATCATTACTCTTGGCTAGGTACATATGTCCTAGAGCTAAAGCAACAATAGTGACGATTTTGCCGATCAGTGGGAAATGTTGAGCAGAAATTTCATACTTATGACTTAATGATGGATCGTGGGAACTTATATAGGGTGCAATCAGACCCTGCATCTCCAAGACTTTCTGCGCACTTTGGAGGATCACCGGCCCGAGGTAGAGGAGGTTGGGCAGGAAGCACATGAAGAGGATGTAGGAAGCTAATCTGTTATAACTGTGGAGAAATAGGGCACTTTTCCAGAGAGTGCCCGAATCCCACTAGGTCATCGTGCAAATATTGTAGGCAGTTGGACCATGAGGTAGAAGACTACCCAATTTTAATAGCCAAGATGTAGGAAAAGTAGCCCACCTCTACGTAGAACGTATAAAGAGTTAGAACTAAGCTAAGAAAGGTGGATCCTTATGTAAAAGTATGACACGCAGCGGGCTGGTCACCGAGGGAGCAAAAGAGGAGCTTGCCTCCCATGGCGGAGTGCCTTTCAAAGAAAAAACACCTTTCGCAGTCCCCACGCAGCCGCCAATGAAACCTCAGATAGAAGAAGGGGTTGAGCCCTTTTTAAACGCATGTCTAAAGCTGTTGTGAAATCCGCAGGCTGTAAGAAATCTCCAAGCACTACTAAAACCTACGCAGTTCAGTCCAATTTGATCCATGAGACCAAGGATGTACACAAACTATACAACTATGAGAAGCACACCAGAAGAGAGATGTGAGTGACTATGTAGATTGATGACTACGAGATGGATCAGATTATCTTAGATCTGGGGTCAAATGCCAATGTATTACCAAATCAGACATGGCAACGAATGGGAGAACCTAAATTAGAATGGTCCACCATCTGACTGTGAATGGCCAATCAACAAAAAATCATCCCTCTAGGGATGTTACCAAAAGTCATGGTTCACATCACAGGGGTAAGGGTCCTAGCTGACTTTGAATTCATAGAAATTGTGGAAGATGTGGATCCCTACCCTGCGCTCCTTGGACTGGACTAGGCAATTGAGATGGGGGTTGTCATCAATCTCAAGAAGTGCAGCATGGTGTTTGAAAGCAAAGGTACGCATGTCATAGTACCACTAGAGCCAGAAGAAGGTGCGTGGTATATAGAGCCAGCCTATGAGGAGGAGGAATTAGATCACATTTATAAATTAACTGCACAGGATGAAGATCGGGTTAACCCCACGGATGAAGGAATGCTCTGCTGGGAAAAGGAAAGTGAATGTTTTTCTGACTTAGATGAGGAGCTATAAAATTGGCAAGGCTGACTGCATGAGGTTTTGACCCTTCGACGTCTTTAGACTGTCAGGAATTTTCGTCGCATCCCTACCATGAAAAGAAACATGCCCTTCTAGGAGGATGCAGATGATATTCAGAAGACTATTGAACCTGAGATTCCCATGGAACGCAGGCTAGGGGCACTGTCACTAACATTGTGCAGAGCACCTATGGAAGGACCAGTATTCTTCACTCAGGAGAAGTATTGGATAAGGGTGATCCTGTGCATAGGGACCCTAGTTTCCAGATGGAATCTGAGGTTAGTAGACCTACACGGATACTTGCTAAAATACAACACTCAAGGCTGTGATCAAACCTTGAATGAACAGGCTTGCCGGGGTACCAATGACCTAGGCATGTGTTGGATTATGGACCTGCCTAGACCCACGTGTAATTTGGAGAATTTGCAGATGCCTCAAGTAATAAATGGCACAAGGATGCATGACGTATCACTATCATGCAGGGACTTCTTGACTAAGGGTGAAGTGCATGGCTCGAAAAGATTGATGGCCAAATTGTAGACACACCTCGCGTCGACCTTCATTCATGGTATGTGAACGACGTGCAGACATCATACGTGGTCTAAGATTTTGTGGAAATGACCTCAGGCACGAAGGACGCCCATCAGCACATCCCAATTTGATAAAAAATAGATCTTACAAGTATGAAAAATAGGTAGTAGATCATCAATGTAGCCATTTATGGTAAGATTGATCCACCTGATCAATGGTTAGTCTCATGAATAGGCTACTCCACCATTAAATAGCTCAAGATGGTGTGCGGTTGGCTAGATCTCTTCACACCAGGCTATTTATCCACCCTACAACATGCTCCTGCTATCTGCATACTCGTTTTTTTCGCTCCTTAACATTCTCTGGGATGCCCATTTTCTTACTGCTTGGATGGACCCTAACCCACCGAATGATCCGGTCCTAGGTTGCTCAGTAACTACAGAAATCATCTTATAATAACCTGGGAATGCTGAGTGCTGTCAAAGGAATGAGTACTGGCTTCCTGCAACAAGAATTATCTGCGAACCACAAATAGAGAGGCACCAGTATTGTGCAACCAACCTTCGTACTCCAAGGAGAGCCACGGGACCCATCTGACTAGCCTTAGAAGATATAGTAGAAGAAGGTTTGCTAGTACCATAGTCCCCCGCCCTAAACATCACAGTTAGATCCCAACTAATTTTGTGCCAAGAAGGAATGTTGAGATACAGGGACATGCTGCGACTTCTCCGCAACCCTAGAGTACCGCCCAATAGAAGCAATGTGTGTTCACTCCCTTGCCTTGCCCTAATCAATGCTCCTAACCCAACTACTGGAGACATCCAAATAAATTTAGCGCAACTATCTTGCACATAGCTCCAAGGACTATACACCAGAGTGTTGCACGAAGTTCACCACCATGACCGTGCCACGCAACATCACTATGACATACCTCCAGATGTATGGGACAAGGGGATTGCAGTGGTCACAAAGTCAACGCATATTATTCAGGAGTAGCTGACGTAGGGTGCACAATTGGTCAAAACAACTACCCAACTATGGACAACCATCTAGCACCATCCTATGCTTTAGCATATCCAGAAGGAATTACAGTAGGCAGAAGCTACTCTGGATCAATTTAAAGCCTCCACGACCTTCGCGCAACATCTAGCTGTCTTGGAAAAGTTGGAGAATGTTCGCCACGATAAGCATGTCATCTGAAAATGGTTGAAACCATGGGTCGACACTGCACTCCAGCTCACCAAAGATGCTTAGTCTGCCATTGTGCACCTCCACCAGTTGTTAGAAAAGTTACCGCAACTACAGATGGCCTTGCCTCCTTGACATTTGTCAACATTATGTAATGAGCTATGGTGGAGAGTCAGGAAGTGCTCCCTCGAATCTTTTGCACTCTGGCTACCTTGCGCACACAAATAGAGGTCGCACCATTGTAGTGACTCGGGACGAGGCAAAAGATTGTGTTGGGGGACTGTTGGAACAGGGTCTCCTAACAGGCTGTGAAACTAGTCCAATTTGGATATTTTTAATTAGATTTAATCTAGCGGAGGGTTTTTGGGGTGGGTCAAAGCCCCGAAAGCATTGTATTGGGTAAAAGGGAAAACCATGGTTTTAGACCATAGGAAAGTCGAGGCTAGATTGTTATAAATAGAGATGCATTTTGTATTAAAAAAGGTAGGATATGATGAGCTATTGACGCAAATTATGATTTAAGCTATCTGTTTTGGTTTTGGGGAATGGACTCCTATTGGCTGTGTGCACAAAGATCCCAGTCTAGCTGTGTGCGGACCCTGCTGCTGTGTGCATAGGTTGGGAAGGGAATTGTAAGGTTGAATTGATGAATGAATGAATGTGAAAGATTGTTAAAGAACTGGATCTGTGAGTACTTTTGTGTAAATTACTGATAACTGTTGTATTATGCATTTTTTGTCTTTAAGCAGCGAAAGATCTGTGTACTACATTCTTGGATCTAAATCTGTTATGTTTTGTTTATGTACTGTTGTGTTGATGTTATAACAAGCATATAACTATATATCTAGTGCACATGGATGCGAATAGAGACTTAATTAACCCTGCGTAGAACAAGGTAATTGGGGATTACAGGACTTAGCGCAGCTCTACTTACCCATCCTTTCTCACGATGCAGAAACCTTGTTCCAGCACAAGCCCATACTACTTCTAGTGAGACTTTGACCTGCACAAGTAGGTCACTACCGAAAGGGCCAGTAGTATAGGGGTTTGTTGGAAAACCTTGCACACCGAACTTGGGTCAGGACCCCTCGAGCCAACAATGAGTCTCTCCAAGTATTTTTATGGCTTGCTTTTGGAGTATTTTGTCATTAATTAGGTAGGATGGCCCACCTCATCGTTTCACATTATTTTTTTTTTCTTTGTAGCCTTAGGACCTCTTCTTCGAAATTTATAAATTTAAGAAAAATATTACCTATTAGAAACATAAATTACAATTGAAATCAAAATTAACTGAATTTTTTTTCCTATTACCACTCCTCATTTTCCAATTTTATGGATGAAATGATAGTTTTGGTGACCTTGAAACCGTAATGAAGTAATGGAGATACTGAATTGAATGAAATCATGATGGTGACGACTCAAATTATTATGATACACTCAATTGAGTGATGACATGGACCAGCATATGAAAATTTTGGAATGAGTGGAAAATAATCGTAGACCTAATACCCAATGACCAAATGTTTTTCTTTGAATACCTAATGAAATGACAAGAATTTGACTATGGGACCCTAACAGGACATGATAAGAACCCATTTTATCACTGGTGATAGGCTGTAAAGAATGACACTAACATTGGCTCCAATTGGGGATGACAGCTCCTTGGGGTTGTCAAGAAAACCATAGACCAAATATCCTAATCATTGAGCATGGAGTCAAAAGCTAAAAACAAAACTGAATACTATAAAATTTACATGATAAACTGACTCAAAACTGGAATGACTTGACTTTAACTGAACTTAAAAAATATTGATGGTAGCATATCACCAAGACTTGAGAGCTTGAAATCCTACTGAAAAACACCTGCCTACTGAAGACATATGTACAATCATGTGAAGTGATCCTTCCAGTGTAACCAATCCAACAGATGGCTACTTGAATTTTTCTTTCAATTTCCTCGAGTAGGTAGAAAAAACAAGATATAGGCAACTCCGAGTGTCTACTAAAAATGACCTCATGATCCATAAATTCAAGAAAATATATCATCCCTATTGGCTGCATCAAATCAATGTAAGGATCTTCAATAATTTGAAATTTTACCTTTTCTCACGATCCCACAAAAACACAAGCACACCCTTCACTCTGATTTGAAAGAACACTCGGTTGTGGATCCATAGGAATGCATAGGGAATTATGACCTTCTGATACCTGAGTGTTGGCTGTAAAGTCTAGAAGCATGGGAAACTCTAATTCTATCTCAGACATACATTCTATCTCAAACGCATTCTCTTCAAATTCATAGTCTAAATCACCCTTGAATAGAAAAAATTCCTCAATATTGTTAAGCATGACAGCCTTATCCTCTTCATGAAAGAAAATATTCCCTATTAGCTTATCTCATTGTAGGAAACATCATCACAAATTGGATTACTCATCACAACTTCATGTATAGTTTCATCAGTCTCATGACCATCGTCATTTAAACTCAGATTTTCATTTTCAATAATGGAAGAAGTTTCACTAACACATTCTTGACTATGTGAGCACTGCACACCTGCATTAGCTTGGGTTGTAACATGATTTTTCAAGAGCTTATCTATCTCATCTTCAAATAGAGGAGAAAACTTAATTTTATAGTAGTAATTATTGGCTTGATGATTTTCATTTTCAGGATCGGGAATAGGCATTTCTTTTTTTTGGTCCTAGTCTGTTTCATCCAAGGAGGAAGCTACTATTTCTTGTTGGGAGGAAAATTCATAAAGGGATTCTATGCTGTCATCATCCAGACACCGTTCATCCCGATAGAAATTTTCAAGAAACTCAATGAAATTTTTAGAAATCTCCCAGCAATTATCAATCATCGCCAAGGAAGAACTAGAGCTTTTATAATGTTGAAAGAAAACTTAATGAACATCCTTTAGAGAATATAAATTGGAAAATGGTAGAATCTCATACCATGATCTCTCTTTTTCCTCCAAGGTAGCCATGAACATTTTCATCAGATAATCTTCAGGAAACTCAATCTTTAGTCTGTTAATATGAAAATGAAATTTGACCAAATGCAAACTAGCATCTTATCCATCCTAACCTTTAAATTTTGGCAGCCATGTTTTCCAATCTATACAAGGAATATGATTCATAAAACTAGAAATATGAGCTTGATTCATAGGAGCATATTGTCAATAATTTGAGTCCATTTTGACAACAATGAAGTCACCGATTAGTTCTTCAGACTACAGGTTCTTGAAAATTAGGTCACCATGAGAATGTTGAACCTTTGGATTCTTCGACACTCGAGTCCTTAGGTGAAATATGCACAAAATTCTTATTCCTGATCAAATATGATCCTTGTCATTCTTTCCTAGGGAAGATCTGTCACTTCATTCCCCAACAGTGGTGCCAAGATGTTAGCACTCCACTAGTTCTCCGAAGGATGAAAAGGAGACCAGCAAAGTTAACCACATACCACTTTGACCTAGTAGCTAGCCCTACTAGGCTAAGAGGGCTCTCTTAATGAGATCAAAATCAATTGACTGGATCATGAAATATTTTAGGCTAGATATGCATATTAGGGTTTGGTTGATTTGATTCTTGTGTTGGATGGTGATTTAGGTCTAGGAAGACTAGTTCAAGGCTCTGAAAACCAGATTTTTAGAGATGTAATGGGGTAAGGTAGGCACACACTTTAGAAATTTAGTGGTATCATTTTGTATAGGGTATATTAATAGGGTTTCAAAACAATCATGAATATCATGAATTCGTTTATATAAAAAAAAAATGAACATAAATGTAAAATCTTCTCCAAAACAGAGCATCAAAATCAATGAATTATGTTTATCATCTTAGAATTCAAATGCATAAGGCATGGAAATGGAAATGGAAGGTACAATACATTCAAACATATGATCGCAATAGAATAAAAACTACTAAACCACATACCACATGAATCCCACCACAATAGTTGCAAATTTTTTCTATTAGTTCTTCCTAAATACACAAATACACTAGTGTTCAAGGCACAATTCCATAGCATTAAACCTTTGAAAATTATCAAAATTTTTCTCATATAGTCACTGTGGTCACAATCCTGCCTTGGAGGTCAAATTTCCAGCAATAAAAGCAAAATTCATGGATCTATCCAATATCTACAACATGCAAAGGGGGCTTACTCAACCAATTCCTCCTTTTCCTAACCATCACGATACATTTACTCAAAGAATTAAATGAAGGATAATACACCTAATTAATCCTATTTTACCCATTAACAATTTAATTTAACCCATTTATATTCATTTACCTTTACCTCTTTACTTTTACAAAAGTCAAACTGAGAATTGCAAAAATTTACAGAGTAAAATTTCATAAAAATTTATCAGAAAATTAAACAAGCACAACGATCTCTTTGAGGAAATTTCTAGGTGCCTTTCTGAAGTCCAAATTCAATTTGGAGACCTGTTATGGAAATATGAGATATTTTATGTGTTTTTTGATTTTTTAAGCATCAATAATGACCCATTAGTGTTGTGTGCAATGTAGTGTTCCTCTGAGTAGCGTGCTTGGGAAAAGTGAAATTGGGAGGCCTTTTCCCAAGAATGATTTCGGATACATATTGGAGTCATAAAGAACTAAAAAAACCTTCTCCAAACCCCTGAAACATTGTCTTGAAGTCAAGTTGTCCAGAACTGCAAAAAACCTCCTATGGAAATTGTATTTTTTGAATTTCTCCCAAATCGTAATACATTTGTATAAAATAAAGGAGGTTTTTGGTCCACGGTCTATGATGGACAAAAACCGCTTTCACTTTTTAAAAATTCATCTCTATTTGGTCAAAAACCCATTTTGAAGAAGAATTGTTCATGTGTGCACTATAAACCCTAGGCAGCTCATAACTTGGAAAGGTAAAGTTATGATTTCTTGGAATTTGGCACTTCTTGGAAAGTGGAGAGGAAATAATCTCATGTTTTTTTAGCGGTTCACATATTGACATATGACCTCCCTTGTGATAGGGCTTCTTCTTTTCCTCCATAGGTGCTTTGCAAGTGGAAAACCCTAGTGGTGAAAAATAGGGAATTATGGAAAAGGAGCGGGATGGGTGGGTTAGGAGACAGAAAAAGGGATGAAAAAATTTAGGGAGGTGGGTAAGGGTGTTAAGAAGGCTTTGGAAGTGATAAGGGAGCTATGGAAGGTAGCTATAGACCTAGAGAATTTAATTACACGTCTAGGGCTAAGGGGCTACCAAAAATGCAGTGTAGGGTAGTAATGATGGTGTAGGAGCTATGGTTTGAGTGTGAGGGAATGTAAGGAGTTTATGGAATATAGTGGAGTGATGTTAGTATGGAAAAATGAATATTTAGGAAATGAGTGAGGGGAGGGGGTGGAAAAGAGAAAAACACAGTCCTACCCTAGAAGAACATAGGGTACACTAGGGTTTATGGGGAAAATGATAGAAATGAAGGGATGACATTGTGTAGTCGATGGAGGTGGTCTATAAACAGAAAATAGAGGTTTATGGACAAGAAAAATATGGTTTGGAGCATCAATTTAGAATTTTAAGACTAAAACCATGAGATGTAAGCAATCCCTAGGGGAATAAGTTTCTTGATTAATTTTATGGCACACAAGGAAAAGGACGGTATGAAATGATTTGAATTACTTTTGGTAGAGGCTAGAAGTTGTAAGAACTCAAGAGAAGCTTTGAAAAACCAATTTTGGTGACTAAATACTAATTCTGCAAAGCTCTGCCCCATGCGTAGCGAAGGCTTCCTCTGCGGAGTGAGCTCTCCAGATGCGCAACATAGGCTCTTTGTGCACATCGAGCTCCAGTTTTTGCCAGTGAGAGCTATGAAAAGAAATTTTGTTGACAATGAGAGAGGGGAGCTTGATTATAGGATGGTAAAAAAGTACAAATAGGTGTAAATGAGTCTCCATGTATTTTATAGCTTGCTTTTGGACTCTTTTGTCATTAATAAGGTAGGATGGCCCACCTCATCCATTCACTTTATTTTTTTAGCCTTGTAGCCTTAGGACCTCTTCTTATAACCTCAAAATATTAGGAACATTATTACATATTAGAAGCATAAGTTACATTTGAAATGAAAACTTATTGAACAAATTTTCCTATTACCACTCCTCATTTGCTAGTTTTATGCATGAAATGACATTTTTGGTGACCATCAAACCCTAATGACCTAATGGAGACACTGAAATGAATTAAATAATGATGGTGATGACTTAAATGATGATGATAATATCTTAATGATGATACACTCAACTGAGTGATGACATGGACCAACATATTAAAATTTTGGAAGGAGTGGAACATAGTCCTAGACCTAATACCCAATGACCAAATTTTTTCCTTTGAAGACCTAATGAAATGAAAAAAAATTTACTATGGGATCCTAATAGGACATGATAAGATCCCATTTGATCACTGCTGATAGGCTATAAAGAATGACACTAACAAGCATCATGGTTTTGGGTACTCTTTGGGCTTGGGATAGACACTAAGAAGTCTAAAAGAAGAAATAAGGAGTTGCAAGGCAGATAATGACAGACTAGTACAAGCACAAGAAAAGAAGTCAAAGGTTAATGCAACCATCCTTCAAAGTTTTTCAGAGTTGTAGAAATAGTGGGAACTTCAGATCAGATATGGAAAATATGATGGGACCAATGGAGCATATGGAAATAGGTATACCGGTGGCCATAGGTCAAATGGAGATGACAAGATCCAGGATTAAAACTTTTTGGACACTCCAGATAGGAGCGGTGAAAAACACAAACATCCTTCTAGTTCTGGTTTTGAAATGGTCATCATTATCATCCTTATAGGACGAATGACAGGAATATTTGTTGGTTGAGTTTAAGAAGGGAAAAACACCAAACATTTGATGGAGAGATGAAGAAACCAAAGGATGTGGAGGCATGGTTTCTTGTTATGAATAAGTTTTATCAGGTTGCATTATTACTCAGAAAACATGAAATCCATAATAGTTATATTCATACTTAGATGTAGAGAATATATTTAATGACAATATGTAAAGAACACCAGAGATATTTACGAGGAGGAGTTGAATTGGAGTCAGCTCGAGAGGCTATTCCGAAATAAGTATCTATCATGATTATACTCCGATGACATGGAAAAGGAGCTTTATGAGTTGAAATGGGTTCCATGATAGGTGATGAGTATAATAGTAGGTTCTTGTAGTTACTTAGATATTCCTCTTACCTAAAGGAGGAGAAGGACAATATTCAAATATTTATTTGTGGGATGGCAATAGAATTCAAAGATAGGATTTAGTTTTATGAGCCTAGATCATTAGAGGAGTACATCTAGAAACTCAAGAATTGTTAAGAGAAATCGAAGCGTAGATCTGACGGGAAGCTAGACTCGAAAGGTAATGATAAGAATAGAGGAAAATGGGACAAGAAGCAAGAAAGGCCTCAGGATACACGTAACAGAGAGAATTTTGCACCACTTAATAAGTTCAATACATCTAGAAATGGACAAGGATTTCGGTTAGAGGAGCTCAATAAGAAGGAGAATTGGGAGTCTGTGCGATGTTGGACTTGTGGAGGATATCATTGTAGGAGATATTTTCCAATGTTGGGTGTGGAGCCTGATTTTCTTCCTAATTCAGAGATCCTTTTTTTAGCTGGATGTATACCCTAGGAAAATTGTACACCCTTGCACGAGGGGGGGGTACGGGGGGGACTTGTCCCCCCCGTGGTGTCTAGGGGCCAGCGGTCCCCCAGTCGGGGTTTCGGGGGCAGCACCCCCAAAGCCAAAAATAGATGTAAAATTGCCTTGTAAAAGTATAGTAATTTCTAGTCAATCTGGGCCGTTCATTAGGTAAATGATCTGACGGTAGAAGTTATGTTTAGTTTAGGGTTTTTTGCCCTAGAAGGCAGCCCCTCGCTTTTATGAGGGTATTGTATTGGGGCTGTGTATTGGTATGTGTATTCTCTAAGCGAGAAACAGATAGGGAGACTATGAGAGAGAACAGAGGATATTACAGTGGATCTACTGTAGGTTTTTTATTTTCATTTTGCTGGATAATAGAAAGGAAGGAATGGATGTTCAAGGTGGACGTAGCCCAAACTGGGTGAACCACGTATATCTGTGTCTCTCTGGTTTTATGTGTTTTGTGTGCTTGTATTTTCCACATATTTTATGTGTTTCATTGCTCTATAATATTTAATTTTCTAACATCCAAAAAATTAGGGTTTTAGGCCACATATCTATAGTGCATAAGAGGTAAAGATAGTGGGATATGTTGCACATAGTATTCCCAGGATCTATGTAGCACTGGACAACAAGCAGGTAGACCATCAGGCATCTATCATTGAGATGGATGGTAACCTTTGTGATCAAGTTATTTCTATTTTGATTGACCCTCAATATAATTATAGCGATGTTAGTCTACACCTAGTGGATTAGTGTGGTTTGAAAAATAAAGTGCATGAAAAGTCTTGGTTAGTGTAGTTGGATACAGGTATCAAGAAGAGAATTCATCATTGGGTAAGAGTGTGTGAATTTGATATAAATGGCATGCCTACAACAACGCACTTGAAAATATTTCCATTGCATTCATACAATATTCTATTGGGTATGGATTAGTTGTACCTTCATAGGACCAAGGTAGATTACTATGACAAAGCTATTGAATGCTTGGACGAAAATGGGGAACCAAGAGCCTTACATGGAAAGAAGAAGGCCACATCAGTTAGGATGGTGACATTTATGCAGGCCAAGTAGATTCGCACAAAAGGGTGTGTACAATTTGCAGTTCATATCTCTGGTGACACAGGTAAGGATGTTGAGGATGAATATGTCTTTAATATGTATCCATTTATGCAACATTTTTAGAATGTATTTCCAGCAGCGATTTCAGAGACTCCACCTCAAAGGGACGTATACTTTTCTATTGAGTTGGAGTGAGTGGAAACTCCAACATCAGAAGGACCTTACAAAATGATCACACTTGAGTTGGTAGAGTTAAAGCTATAATCAAAAGAGATGCTTGAAAAAGGATACATTAGGCCAAGTGTATCGACATGGGGCACACCAATGTTATTTGTGAATAATTAAGATGGAACTCTGAGATTGTGCATTGACTACAGGAAGTTGAACAAAGTGACCATCAAGAACATGTACCCATTACTGAGGATTGATGATCTATTCTATCAGCTGAAGCGAGTAGTCATGTTCTTTACAATCAGCTTGAGATCGAGATATCATCAGGTACATATCAAAGAGAAAGACATCTGCAAGACCACATTCATGACAAAGTATGGGTATAATGATTTTTTTGTAGTTCCATTTGGTTTCAGCAATGCCAAAACTACATTTATGTATTTGATGAATATCTTGTTTCATCCTTATTTGGAATTTTTTTTTATTTTTTTCATTGATGACATATTGGTATACTATAAAAATGAGGAAGAGAATGTTGAGAATTTGGCAGAAGCATTGAGGTTGTTGAGAGAGAATCAATTGTATGCTAACATTAACAAGTGTATTTTCTTCCAAAATGAGGTACATTACTTGGGACATGTTGTCTCCAAGGAGGGAATTACTATAGATTCATAAAATATAGGGGTCATCATGGAATGGGTAGCTCCTAGAAATGTGTATGAGGTGAGATCCTTCATGGGGTTGGAAGGTAATTAGAGGAAATTCATCAGGAACTTCTCATGGATTCCTTATCCTATTGAATAATTGCAGAGGGAAGGTAATAATGTTTATTGGATAGTGGAGTGTGAGGCTAGTTTTGAGAAACTTAAGAAGTTATTGACACATGCTCTGTTGTTAAACAATACAGATCCATACAGGGAGTTTTTAATGTGTAAAAGTTCTTGCAAGAAAGGACTTGGTAGGGTCCTTATGTAGGAGGGATATGAGTCATGAAAATTTAATGAGCATGAGAAAAATTACCCGACACATGATCTTGAGCTAGTAACGATCATTCATGCACTAAAAATGTGGAGGTATTATCTTCTTGGTAGGTGATTTGTATTGATAAGTGATCACATTGGGTTGAGTTACTTGTTTTACTAGCTAAATATAAACACTGGGCAAGCTATATGGTTGACCATAATAAATGAGTTTTACTTAAAGATCAAGTACATCAACGGAAAGGAGAGCATGGTCGCAGACTGTTGGAGCAGGCCCCCCTGGGGAGAATGTTGTGTAACGTTTTGTATATACACACTGCGTGGAAAGCTCAAGGGGCTTTGGGGTGGGTCAAAGTCCCTCTTTTAGGTAAATGGGTTGTTAAGGAAAAAATGCGGGCCTGAAACCATGGTTTGAGACCATAGTATCTATGGGCTGGATGAATAAAAATATAGATAGATCGAGTCTAGTAAGATAGTCATGTTTTGAACTAAGTAAGTGTTTATGCTTCTGTGATACATTTTATAAGTTTGGGTTGGGTATAAGGGCTCCTACTGACTATGTGCATGGAGACCTAGTCCTGGTTGTGTGTGGACTCCGCAACTTGTGGGTGCAGAAGGCTAATTGTAATGAGAAATTTGACTCAATTGAACTATTTGGAATCTAATACAAAGATCGTTTTGGAAAATCAAATGTGTTATGTGTCTAATATCTGACCTATCTATTTATTATTATTTCTTGAGATCACTTTACTTCTGTTATGATTGATTATATCTACGCACGTAAATCCATCCTTTATGCATGAGTATCTATTGATGGTTAAGTACATGAATAGATCTTCTTAAGTTATTGCACATTGTGAAGATATTGTTTTGTTATTCATATATCTGTGATGAAGTTGATTTGCGATACATCTATTATATGCATTATCTGAATTTGAGACAAAGTTGATATGATAAGTATTGATCTATATATGTGCACATCTATTTCCAATTTGCAATAAGTTTTGTTATAAACCTGTTTAGTTCAACCTCATAAATTCCTTCCTCAGGGTGCAGAAACCTAGTTCTAGCAGCTCCCCATGCTGCTTCAGGTGGGACTTAGATTTGCGCAAGCGGTCATTTCTGAAAGGGCCAGTAGTTGGAGGGTATGTTGGTTGTGTGATAAACTTTGAACCTGGTTCAAGACCCCTCAAGCCAACACATATGTTGTTATGAAACCAACTCCCAAAATAGAAGAAAAGAGAGATCAACGCCTTAGAAATCAGCCACTTTGAGGGGGGAACCTCCTTTACATTACATAAATGAATAATTCTTAGACGACACAAATGACAAAACCTCCTTTCTATATATAGGAGTCCATGGGGTCACAATATAATATGAGCCGACCTAACAATAATAATGTAAGGGAACAATAAAAACAATATGGGGGCTACAAGGGTACAACAGTAGCAATAAGGGGGCTACACTAACAACAATAAGGGCATAAATTAGTATTGTAGTTACCTAACATTCCCCTCTCCTTCAAATAAGTGTTGCCCTCAATGCTTGATTATATATGGAAGCTTTTGTATAAAATTGTCATACTCCCATGTCGAATATTCAACAGGTCAGTTCTTCCACTTGTTGAGATACTCTGGAATTGATCTCTTCCTTAGTTGTCTAGTTCTTTTTTATGGGACTACTTTAGAACTTCTTTCACTGCGATGTTGATCTTCTTGTTGTTTCATTCGATTTTGCACAAAAGTGAGGTTATCCTTTGAGAGTTGTATAACTTGTTGTTGATGCTCGATGTGATCTTCCACTACTTTATAATCCATATTAGATTTCATTTGATCCTTCAAACCATCCAAATTAGCCTCCATTTCTTATTTTAAACCATATATGTCATCTTTTATTGCTCTTTAATATCGAAATTTGTTGCACTTGTTACCGTAATTTTGATATATCGTACTGCAATTCCTTCTCTTCATGCATCATAGTATAACTTTCCTATGGCTTAATGGTTCTAGAATTATTTTTAGGGGGCATTTGAGAACCCAATACTAATATATGTGCTTGAATATGCCGTTGGAAACACTACAAACTGGTTTTTCAAACAAGACTTATGCAATTTAAAAAAACAAATACACATCTTTTTCTTTATTTTAAGGAGCTTGATATTAAAACTAATGTATCTCTGTAATTGTGTATCCCCAAGAATTGATTATCAGTCCTGCAGTAGCCCTATGATTCTTCTTTCCAATGCCATAGATCTGACCTAATTTGGATTCTTCAAGACAAATTTATGCCCAATCTGCCACAATGACCTACCATTCAGTAGAGAGAACTTGTATGACATGCCACATGTCACTGTTTCCTCCTCCGACTCTGAAATTCATACACATGAAATTAAAGTCTATTTACTTTTGGCCACTTCTTATAGAAATCCAATTTGATGCTCAGAGAGAGATTTATGATGATTTTCATAAGGTCACTTCTTTTAGATGAAATTTGGGAGCCTAAAAAAACCTGAACTTCCACAAATCATATCTCCAAAAATATTGCGAACCAAGATATGAAATTTTTACACAACATTCCTCAGGATTTCGGCTTCACGTGGTAAAACTTTAATATTCTGAATCTTCGTAGAAAAACAATTTATGGTGAAAATTCCACAATGATCCATTTGAAGCAATGAAACCCTAGAATCCAAAGCTCTGATACCAAATTTTATGAAACCAGCTCCTAAAATAGAAGAAAAGACAGACCAATGCCTTAGAAATCAGCCACTTTGAGGGGGTAACCTCCTTTACATTACATAAATGAATAATTCTCGGATTATACAAATGAAGAAGCCTCCTTTATATATATAGGAGTCCATGGGGTCACCATATAATCCTAGCTGACCTAACAATAATAATGCAAGGGAACAATAATAACAATATGGGGGTTATAGGGGTACAAAAATAACAAAAATGGGGCTACACTAACAACAATAAGGGGATACAATATTATTATAGGGATCTAAAAATTTCTCTTAGTAGGTGGGTATAGGTAAATCACTTAGAAGCTATGAGCTCATACGGGATAAACTTACAGGACAAAATCTTCCATGCAGGTCAGTAGGATCATAGGTATATGGATATTTTGCACAAATTGCAACAGAGTCTAGGTATAGGTAGATGTACATATGGTGGTATAGGTGAAGGTATAGGTACAGGTGCATGTACACGATTTGGAATACTCTCTCACGACATATGATTTTTTCATATTTAAACACATGATATATGTCTTGGACAACATTAAGCTCCAAAAGGAGATCTCAAGGGAGTTTCATGTGAAACCATATTTGGGTCACCCAGGCTACTAAAAGAAATTGATTGTAGTGAATAGGTTCTATTATTGGTCGAATATAAAGAAGGATGTCACAGAGTTTGTAGCCATATGATTGGATTTTAAGATGGTTAAGGCCAAGTGTAAGCATCCAAGTGGACTGCTACAACTGATTACGATTCCAGGGTGGAAATTGGAGGCCATTTTCATGAATTTCATCACACATTTTCCCAGGACCATTAGAAAACATGATTCAATCATGGCTTTTGTGGACAAGTTGACAAAGGTTCCATACTTTGTTCCAGTGAAGACTACATACTTAGCTAGTGATGTAGCACAATTGTTCATGAGAGACATAGCCAAATTGCATGGTGTTCTGAAGAAGATTGTGTTAGACAGGGATGAAAAGTTCACTTCCAATTTTTGGAAGGAGTTTTTTTCATGTTTGGGCACCGAGTTGTCCTTCAACATAGGTTATCATCTACAAATAGATGGAAACATTGAGAGGGTCAACAAGATATTGGATGATATGTTGAGGATGTATTTAATGCATCAACAACAGAAGTGGGAAGAGTATCTTCCATTGGTAGAGTTATCTTACAACAAGGGGTATCATGAGTCATCAAGGATGAGTCAATTTGAGGCATTGTATGGGTAGAGATGTAATGCTCCCAATAGTTGGAGTGATATTGTTAACATGGTATTGATTGTACCAGATATGTTGGTACAAATGGAACAGGAAATGCATGTGATCAAGAAGAACTTGAAAGCAACACAAGATAGGAAGAAGAGTTATGCAGACAAGAAGTAGTTGTTTAAGGAGTTTTGGATTAAGGAATAGGTGTAATTGCACATAAATCCCAAGAAGAGATCCTTGTGGATTGGATCATGTGCCAAGTTGGCACCAAGTTTTTGTGGACCCTTCAGGATCATTGAGAGGATCAAACTACTATCTCATGGCAGATGAATTTTTCATATTTAAACACATGATATATGTTTTGGACAACAGTAAGCTCATGAAGGAGATCTCGAGGGATTTTCATGTGAAACCATATTTCGGTCACCTAGGCTACTAAAAGAAATTTACTGTAGTGAATAAGTTCTATTATTGGCCGAATCTAAAGAAGGATGTCGCAGAGCTTCTATCCATATGATTGGATTTTTAGATGGTTAAGGTCGAGTTTAAGCATCCAGGTGCATTTTTACAGCCGATTACGATTTTAGGGAGGAAATTGGAGGCCATTTTCATGGATTTCATCATAGGTTTTCCCAGGACAACTAGACAACATGATTCAATCATGGTTTTTGTGGATAGGTTGACAAAGGTTCCATATTTTGTTCCAGTGAAGACCACATACTTAGCTAGTGATGTAGCACAATTTTTCATGAGATACATAGCCAAATTTCATTGTGTTCTGAAGAATATTGTGTCAGACAGGGATGCAAAGTTCACTTCAAATTTTTGGAAGGAGTTCTTTTCATTTTGGGCACCAAGTTGGCCTTCAACACAGGTTACATCCGCAAATAGATGGACAGATTGAGAGGGTCAACTAGAGATTGGATGATATCTTGAGGATGCATTTGATTCATCAATAGTGGAAGTGGGAAGAGTATCATCCATTAGTAGAGTTATCCTACAACAAGGGATATCATGAGTCATCAAGGATGAGTCAATTTAAGGCATTCTATGGGTAGAGTTGCAACACTCCCAACAGTTGGAGTGATATTGTTAACTTAGTATTCATTGTACCAGATATGTTGGTAGAAATGGAACAAGAAATGCATGTGATCTAGAAGAACTTGAAAGCAACACAAAATCGGAAAAATATTTATTTAGACAAGAATTGGTAGTTTAAGGAGTTTTGGGTTAGGGAATAGGTGTCCTTGCACATCAATCCCAAGATGATATCCTTGTGGATTGGATCATGTGCCAAGTTGGCACCAAGGCTTTATGGACTTAACATACTAGTTTGATCATTGAGAGGATTAGACTAGTCACATATCGACTTGAACTTCCTTCCACGGTGAAATTCCATGATTTTTTTCATATATATTTTCTTAAGAAGTATGTTAAAGATGTTGATCATGAGATTGATTGGTCTATATTGCAGGTGGAGCCAAAAGGATAATTTTAGCGAGAAGAGAAATTCATTTTGTAGAAAAATATGCTCATGCTTTAGAATCGGGCAATAGAGAAAGTTAAAATGAAATCGAAGCACTTTGGGCTCAATGAAGCTACATGAGCGATGAAGGATCAAATGTGGGCTATGTATCCTTCCTTGTTTGTCAGTTGAGGAAAATCTATTTTGGTGTGATGTTCGTATTTTTTTAGCATATTTTTTGATGATGCTTTGATATATGTTTAGATGTGAGGTTCGGGTATATGTATATGTGTATATGGATGTAAATATCGCCATGAGCTATGCTATAAAGGTCCATTAAGAATTATGGGTGTCATGTCATTATAGTTGTCATGTTGGTTTCTTTTCAGTAGGGTTATTGATCCAGAATTATGCAAGAACATAATAAAATACATAAATAAACATAAAAGGGAAGATGCAATAGGAATAACACTTCATTTCATTAATATCAAATACTGAAAAATGCTTACATACATAATGAAAAATAAACTATCTCTGGTGATGGTAGCTTATCTCTGAGAAGAGATTTGGCGGCTACATGCCTCTGAACTATATTACAATGAGGCTTAAGAAAATTTTTATTATTTAACAACGTGGGAAAACCCTAAAAACCCAAAACCCTAACCCCAGGAGATGGAACGCCAAGACTTTGTGGGCCCCGATGGGCATAGTTGGGCATCCAACTTCCTAGATTCGTAACTTGGCCATATCAACTCTGTTTGGTGTGCACTATATATCGTTGGAAATATATCTATGAGTAATAGAAGTTCCATCATAGGCCATTTCCTATGGCTGTGGGTCTATTGTAGACTCCAAGAAAACTTCATTTAGGGGGTCAAAATTGCTTCAAAAGTTCAGGACCCGAAAAACTTCTAAAATAGAAATGCTGCTATAACTAAGGAAACTGATAAAAACAACTAGAGGTATAGTTGGAATAGGTGGGTAGACACCAATATCCACCTAGATCATTCCTGCCCCCTTAGGAAGCAATGGTCCCCATTGTATGCAAAGCCTCCATGAGGTGAGGAACTTTTTGTTGAATGTGGTCCCTGGTGAACCACCTTCCGGGGTGAAGGAGTTGGCCTACTTTGACAACTTGATATAGATGGATCCTTTCCTCTCGGGTGTTATTGATCAATGTTTCCTTGATTTGGTCAGTTGTGGCATGTTCCATGCAGTGTGGGTTTAACCATGTTGGTGTGAGTTGTTCTGCAATTTCATATGTGTCCAACAATAGTGGAAAATAGGGTCGAAGGGAATCCACAATGAACACTGTGTAGAACAAGGAATGGTGGAATATTGATCTCAAAAGGAATTGTCTCCTACTGCCTTGGTGATGGTTTAGGGCCCATATCATAGCAGGAGAAGCTTTTGGTGGGGCCCAGTGAGGTGCTCCTTCTGCCAATGTTGTCAAACTCTGCCGCCCTCATGGAACTTGTATGGTACTTGATGTTGATCATGTTGTTGCTTGTACTTAGCATTAGCTATGTCCAATATGTCATGGACCTATTGGCATATGTTCTGAATGTGATCAATGAATTTTTTAACCTTTTTGGCTTAAGACTAAACATGATCCAAATCTCCCTGAGTAGCTGCAAATCTTATGAACACATCAAAGGGACATAGTGGTTGGAATCCCAAGGCCACTTGAAAGGGGTTCTGGCCATTTGAGATCTAGAGAGCTTGGTTATAGTTTTGTTGGAAATAGGGGAGGATTTCATCCCATGTGCATGGATGCTTTAAGTTGTACATGCATAAAATGTGTACGATCATCCTGTTGACAGCCTCTATTTGACCATCTATTTGGGGGTGGAAAGTTGTGGAATTAGTGATGATCTTGCTATCCAACATCGACCAGAGACTTGACTAAAATGTACTAAGGAACAAGCTATCTAAGTCTGAGCTAATGGACTGTAGGATCCAAATGTGTACCCACACTCGTTCAAAGAAGAGTTTAACAGTGACTTCTATTGTGATATTCTTCTTACAGGCCACCTATTATCTTGAGGGGTCTTGACCTAGGTTCCAAGTTATCGCGCAACCAACAAACCCTCCAACGTCTAGCCCTTTCAACAATGATCTAATTGTGTAGACCAAAGTCCTACTCGAAGCATTATGGGGGGTGTTGGAACTAGGTTTCTGCACCTTGAGGAAGATTTTAATGTAGTGGCAGTAAACAGACTTATAATAGATAATATACATATGTGCACATCAATAGATCAACAAAACAAACCCTTTGCCGATTATCACATAATTCTTCAATTTATATTTGTGTACAGTAATAAGATATACTTCAATAATATCTATTCATCTAACATCAACTAATATTCACACATAAATTCAATTAACCATTAACAGAAGTAAATAAGAAATAACTGAATAGATTCAGATCTTAACGTAATTATCAAATAATCAATACAAAAAAGTGCATAACAATCTAGGTTCAGAAAAACAATCTTCTTTATTAAGAGTTCTATCAATTTCAGTACATTGAGTCCTTCAATACAATCTATCTTTCTGCGCACACATCAACCAGAGTCTGCACATAGCCAAAGACATAGGTCACCGTGCACAAGTCAGTAAGAGCTTTTCTACCCAAAAGCCTAGACTTAGCTCAAAAAATTAACAACCATGCATCATCAGACATAATACCATATCCTTAGTTGACTCGATCTTTACATATTTATACTATCTAGATGCACAGATACCATGGTCTCAAACCATGGTTTGAGACTCATGGTTTTCCCTTTAAATCCACTACATTGATTGAGGGACTTTGACCTGCCCTAAAGCCCCTTTGAATCTTTCGTGCAATGTGCACAACAAAAAATAAACAAAAATTAACCCAAAAATGTACCCCATGGGACACCGCTCCAACAGGCCCCCAACACAAACTTGTGACTCGTCCCAAGTTACTGCAGGGTTGTCTCCTTCACCTTGGCTTTTAGTGCTTCGACAAAGCTCTTAAATGGAAATACCACTTCAACACTCTGTGAAAAACCACTCTGCACTTCCTCAACTAACTTGGAATTTGTTGGCCCTTCAACTGCCAGATTGATGCTTCTTTGTGTTTTCTCTAGGCTTTTTACAGCACCATCTGGAGTATGCAACAACTGAAATGCTTCCTCAGCCCAAGGTTGCATCATTATCTCCAAAAAAATTTCCTAGCGGTGGAGGTCTTCGATCTCTATCTAAATTTATTTGCCCTCAGGAAAGTATCTATGTTGTTACCAATGTGAGTGCTGCCATCTGGATCTTTGCAAATTGTTGTTCCTTGACGTGAAATTCATTTCACAGCTACTATACCATCAGGTCATTTTGAACATTTTTCCAAATGTGCATGGCTTCATCTAATAACTGTCTACACTCTATCACTGCAGCTGATATGCCATTTGTACATGCCTTGAACTTTGTGGTGCACTACGCTCTAACCTCCAGTGGTGTTTCGGGATGGAGCTTCATCTGCAACCCAACGATTGGTTGCTCGAAGTCTTCCTAGACTATCTGAATTTCATTGTGCGATGACTTGAGTGGAGCAACCAAGCCCTCTAATTTTTCTTTCGGCACAACTGATGCAGGGATAGTGACCTCTCACAGGTCATCACATACTTGGTCATTCATGGCCTTTAATGTGGCACGCCTACCCCTCAGTTGCGTGACATGCCTCCTCTTCTATCTGCTGCTTTTGTTAGAGCATTGTTTCTATTTTTTTATATTAATTCGCAGCGTAGAATGCACAGTCCTCTTGGTACTTTAATTCATGGACAATCATACTATGGATCATATGGAGTTTCGAGTCTGGTAGCACCACGAGGTGGATGCTGATTTCTCCATAGGCTCTTAGGGTCACATGAAAAGTCGATGCCTCCACTCTCATGTTGGGTGTGGAAATATGGATCAAGCGGTTATCCATGGTAGATTGAAACATCGTGCTGAGGGGTTGTGCATTGGAAGTTGGCACACTCCCATGAAGTTGACTAGTTTGCGCCACGCTTGCTTGAATCTGGGCTGCTGGCACTTTGAATCCTTGAATACCCAACTGCACTCCTTTGAGCATAGCTTTGTACTACACTTCCATATCCATCCACATGCCTTATATTGTTTACTTTAATGTGTTTTAAATCTCAGTGAAGTCATCGTCTATAAGTGTGAGGTCCTCTGTGCCCACCAATTTGGACCATTTTATTTTCTTGTGCAGACCTCTTGTGGCCTGAGAACCGTGATTAGTTCCATTGGAGTTCTGCTTCTTCTCAATGCCTTAACCGTTATTTTATTCTTCTGTCTCTTTCTATAAATCTATTTTTTCTCCAGTTGTGGTTGGCTCACATTCAGCTTCGACATCTTTACCTTTCTGTTGTGCATCTTTTGTAGTTCTTGGTTTGGTTGGCATTTTCAAAATGGAAGATGAGGCACCCATAGTGGTACAAAACTCTAACTAAGTAGGTTACCACTTTTTCATCACATGCTCCAAGTCATCCTCTATGACCAAATATGAAAAATCATACCAAATTCCCTTGATAGCGCCCTTCACAGGGATATTCATATTATGGAATGTTGCTTTTAATTCGACAACTAATTTGTATTGCTCATACAAGGTTGGGGACAACCTTGGCTTTGACTAAATATCTTGAAATATTGCAGAGTTAAAAAGCACCCAGAAAATCTTATTTTCGGTGACTCTGGTTGGGATATTACAATTCAACTAGGTTTCATGGTGCATGGCTTCACACATGACTGGCTTGATATCTGGGTACTATGTGTCTTTAGTTGTATTCCGGAAAATGAGCATGGTGACAAATATTAGCCATGTGTAATAAAAAAATTCCCCTCCTCCTATGCCTTGCAAACATTTTCCAGAAATTCTGTACATAAGTACTAAGCCCAGTTTTACTCAACACCCTTCTCGCACTGCTCAAGAAGTGTAATAACATGTTTAATCATAAATCTTCCTGTAAATCACATAACAAATTTAGGAACCAACGTGTTTTGAACTACCAACTGTAGTTCATCCTGATGATGAACTACAATTGGTAGTTCAAAACGCGTCGGTTCCTAAATTTCTTATGTGATTTCCCAGAAGATTTATGTTTAAAAATGTTATGAATCACAGAAGCTTGCACTCTCAAGTAATAACATGTGTTGAGACTTCCTTTGGCCTACACTTCCTCATCATCTTGGAAGCAAGGAAAATCTTTCCAAATTGGATGATGGGGTCACTGATTTTGCTGACAAAAAATCCTCGAGTGTTGTGCGACACCTTATAGTATTCCTTAACTTTCTCTGCCACTTTCTTCTCCTGGCGTTTTCCTCCAAAGTCTACCATAGGGTCCATGCCAATGTAATCTGAAGAACCAATCAAGTGTATGTAAAGGAAGTTGGGTGAAAATTCCCAATATCAAAAGTAATGACACTCAAAGGTGATTAACATTCAGACAAAATTCAACCCATCGCAGACGATTTAGGAGGAAATGTTTTTCAAAAATGAAAGAAAAAACATGAAAAATTTGTTAATAAACCGAAACAAATATCTATGTAATGACCAAAAGAAATAAAATTAAGAATTTCTGAAAAAATAAAATTCAAAACACCCAATAAGCTTAATAGAGACTTAATCAGACTGTAAACAAGCCAAAAAAATCATAAAAACAAAAAATCTGGACTTAAATTAGAGAAACCTTAACTTCTTCAATACTTTTATAGGGTTGCGTAGGAAATCTGTGTAATCCAGTGCACATGTGAAATGTTGTTAAAGTCTAATTGGACAGATATACGCACCGTGGCTAAAGGAAAAATGCGCAGTCTAAGAAAATTAAGAAAACAAAAAAAATGCCTCAAATGAGCAATTTCAATTCTTAAAAGGGTCTAAAGGTGTCCAAGGTGATAGATATCATTATTATATACAATACTAATAAACCAATAATCAATATTTATTAGTGAAACTTCAACATATATTTGTGTGCATGCATAAAACATAAATAGAGTGTAATGAAATATATTATTTAACATCATTGCACATGCATTAGTAACAAGAAAATCACTATCAAGTGCAATCTTTCGAGCAAAACACTAACATAATATTGCATGCACTTTAATATTATTTCCAAAGGATAGCGAACATTCTAGATACTATTGTTGTGCATGCAAATGCGTAACAATATTTCAAGAGAAATAACCCAACTAACAATTGTATTTATTCATATTATTATGTTTTATTTTCCAAAGGGATTAACGCAATAGATTCAATACTTATGCATGTGAATGCATGCTCTTTTCAAAAAACATATTTTTCACATGAGAGCTGTTCACAATGGCTATTATGTATAAAAATGCAAACTCTATTTCAAACAAAGTTAACAGAATACTTATAATTTGTGCATGAAAGTACTTGCCCTCTCCAATAGATATTAACATGATAACTTATTCTTCTTGCATGTGAAACATATATTTCTTCCCAAAGGAAAATAACTAAATCTTGTGCGAAAAAATAAGAACATTTATTTTACAAGGAATCAAACACATAACATTTATTATTTCACGCAAAGAAAATTATTTTCCTCTTACTAAAATCTCTAGACCAATATCTATACATAATCTTCTCCCAAAAGAAAACTAATACAATAACTAATCCGTTTAGGTGTGCAAATGCATATTATTTTTTCCCAAAGGAAGGCTAACACAATCAGTATTAGGTGATTGTCCTTTCATTTTCTCTAGAAATGTAATACCAAAACTATAATTTTCTATGCGTGCAAGTGTATATGTTTCTCTAAAGAATCTTCCAAAGGAATCTTTAGACAATAAAGAATATACTTCAGTAATGGATACTATGACATGTTTTTCTCTTCTTTTATATACTTTTATGCATGCAATACAAAATATTTTTCCTATCACTTCACCCATCAGGAAAATTTATAATATTTCCTCAATAAATAGCGTGAGTAACAAATCCTCCTCAAATAACAAAATCAATATTATTTTATGCAAAGGTTTTATGTGAACTCTTTCTCAAAAAGGTTACTCACATATTCATTTCAAGTAGGTCAAATATACTAGACATATATATATATATATATATTGTAAGCTTGGTAGTTCTTCATTTTTAATTCATTTTCTAATAAATATACATCCATATGTATCATTTTGGTGGCCTCAACCTGCCTTGGTTTGGAAGCTAAGTCTATTGGACACCTGATGGCGTGGTATTCAATCCAAAAAGATAATGTCTCAAGTCTGTTATACCAAGCAAACATGGCTTGAATATTTCCAATTACACAATATTTTACAACTTGACTATTATATCTACTGAACATTTCAAATGCAAAAACTATCTACCTATATCTACAAAAACAAAATTAACCATTCATGAACTATTCGGCCTCATGTGGGACCGAGGTCGAATCTACATGTGCTAGGTCCTGAGCCGATGTCCCATCCTACTCAAATTGTTTGGCTATACATGGGATGTTGTGCTCAATATTTTCTAAGCTAAAAATTAATCTTATCAAATTCAGTCTAATAATCTAGAATTTCCTATGCTAGAGCCACTAAGTTCATTTATATCTTCTCTTACCTTGTCGAGAATGATTTTCATTGACCAGTAAAGGAACAAGTTCTGTCTGAACTATGTAAGTCTACCTCTACTTTAACCCGACTCTAGAATTATACCTTTCCACTCTTCAATGGACATCTGAATCTCTGCATGCTTTTTTATGTCTACCTCCCACTTCTTGATAAGATTTTGTATCTCCTCAGCAGTATTTTCATGGTACGCATCTGCTGCCTCCTTAATTACGTCAATGGTCAGCCTATAGCCTTGTGACTTGCTCCCGAGAGAGATAGGCTAACCTTATATGTCCTTTCCCTTCTCCTTTCTGACACAGACATGACTAGAAGGGCTTTTGGAATGACCACAAATAGATAGGCTCTTGGAGCGAGTCATCCCATGAGCCATCCCACCATTTCGAAATAGGTAACATGTCCATTCAAGCATGCAAAGGCATAATTCCATATAATTAAAATAGGTAGAAGACCAAGCATTACTATTAATAGACCAAAATTTCCCCAGCACTTGCCTCACTTGGTTGCGACCCAAATCTTCCCAATCTAGACACTTCTCAGTTAGCATTTTCTATTTCTCCCCTACCCACAGACTCTTATAGTAGTAGGTCCTCCAGCACATACTCCTAGTCCCATAATTTATTTCATTCTTAACCTTTGTGATAATAGATGGGATGTCAGTGCCTTTTCCATGAGGTTATCTTCGTAGACCTTTCTCTATCCTCCTCCCTAAACTTATGCCTGATCCAAAACACTGATAGGGTTTCCGTACGCCTCACAGATCCCCCCGGGGGGTGACCCCTACCCAAATGAAGCAAATTATGCTGCATGAAGAGCCCAAATGCCATTCCTAAAGCAACCCAGAAGAAGAGCCCCAGCATAAACCCATCCCTCTCGCAGACTATAATGGATAATTTTGCTTATCCCTAGCCCAAATGGAGCTAAAACAGTACCTTTTTATCTCATGAGGCTCCCGAACCTCCCTACTATTGGAAATACTTGGGGGGGGGGGTGAATCAGTATTCCTTTCAATTAGAGAATTAGTTAATCTTCAATTGTTATCAGTGTTTGTACAATGATAATAGCAAATAAAAGGAACAAAAATGCACACAGTTTTTAAGGTGGAAACCCACTCTGGGACAAAACCCACCTAATGTTTTTCTAATAATTCTTTAATATTCAACCCCAATTGAAAATAAAGCTCCAACTTCCTAGAATCTAGAAAAGCATTCTTCTCCAGCTCCCACTAGATAGACGCTCCGACGCCCGAGATTCTTTAGTAGTTAATTGAACGGATGCCCCAACACCCAATGAGCTACAACTCACCCTAGCACCACCCTACCAACCTATGGAAGAATAAAAGAAGAATGGACTCCCATACCAGGAAAAATGGTCCACTTTACAATGATATAGAATGATGCAGAAGAAGAAGATATAAAATACCATAACCCCAAATTTTACACAACCACCTAATTAAGATCCTAGACCTCCCAACAATGCCTCTTCAACCCTTGGCAGATAGACACTAGTTCAATTTGTACAATAATGTATTTACAATGACTAAGTACAATGATACCTTTACAATGATTGTATGCAGTGCTGCCCACTTGAAGACTTCATATGATGAACTTCTTACTGCTATTATGCACATTGTTTGTTGCTCTTGTCATGCTACCCTCTTCTGCACCTTGCTTTGTTTTTTTGCTGTAGAAAGTCTGGTCCTTTACAATCATTGACAACACATGATCTAGCTTTTCTTGCCTTCTAGGAGCGCGATATTGAATCTAGTGTATCTCTGATATTTCAGATCCTCAATATATGATTTTTGGTCTTGTAGTATACCTCTAAGTCATATTTCCAATTCCATAGGTTTGCCCCAATTTGGATTCTTCAAGAGATAGTTATACCCTCTCTCTCACAATGCCCTAATTATGGACTGTTTCAACAGAGCACACTTGTACGGCGAGTCACGTGTGACTTTTTCTTCATTTGGCTCTGAAATTGATAGAGTGAAAGTTATAGACTATGAACTATCCACAAAGTTTTACGAAATTCCAATCTGATACTCAGAGAGAGAGTTATGACGAATTTACCAAGGTCACTTCTTTGAGATGAATTTTAGGAGCCTGCAAAAACCCTGATTTCCACAGATCATATCTCCAAACATTTTGCACAACTTGATCTAAAATTTGTAATGCCACTTCCTCAGGATTTCAGCTTTGCCTCATAAAAATTTCAGCTTCTAAACCTTCGTAGAGAAAACATTAGAGCGAAAACTCCATGATGACCTGTTTTAGATGGCCGAATCCCATGCATAAGGAGGAAATGAAGATCACAATTTATATGAAGCTTAAGTTGAGAGGCACTTCAAAAAGTGAACATGGGAGGGATTTTATGAGCTTAAAAAATATTAACTATGACTTTTCAATGACCCATGCCCCAACCCCATGGGGTTTTAGCCCAATAACTGGGGGTACAAACTTCAAACGTGAATATCTCTCAAACTGAGAAGAATTACATGGCGTGCCATATATCAACGGAAACATCTCGACAAGTAGAAACCATAAAAATCATTATTTACCTAGAATATATTAATTTGGTAGTTCAAATTTTGCATGCAATATTGGGTTAGCCCCTGGTGCTACTTGGGTTGACATCAATGACAACCGCTGATCAACAATCTCCACCTTTGGCACTGATGGCAACACAAGTACTCCCCCTACGATCATGACACCTCTTCCTACAAAATTCTCTCCCCCTTTGACATCAATGGCAAAGGGTAACTCCCCCTGAAACACAACCATCCTCTAGACCTGTACACACTTCCACTCCCCCTGACACACAAACGTCCTGCAGACCTATAATCTAATTAGAACTTGGGAGAATCCCAAGCTTTTGACGAAGATATTCCAATGCTAGCGAATATTTAATATGTGATTCTTTTGGTGCTACTTGGAATCCTGCTACTTGTCCAACTTCTTGCATAATATCTAGTCAGGAGGCTGTTACATATAGAAGACTATTAATCATAGATCTGTATAACCTTTGATCCACATCCTTAGATGAGTCGTCTATGATCAATTCGCAACCTATTACCATTGGAGTAAGGATGGGTTTACAATCTTCTATTTTAAATTTCCTGAGCATTTGCTTGATGTACTTGGCTTGACATATAAATATTCCTTTCTCTTGCTGAGATATTTGAAGCCCTAAGAAGTATGTCAGCTCACCAAGTAAAGACATCTCGAAATCACTTTGCACCTTTGTAGAAAAATTCTTACTTTGTTGATCATCATTGTTGCCAATTATTGTATCATCCTCTTTAACTATTAGACATGCTTTAGTTGCTTCATCTAGAACATATATTTCATTTGGAGCTCGACTTGCTGTAGCCACAATTTCACCGTACACACCTTTCATGATTTCATATTTCGTGGAGTTGAATAGCATTGTGTGTCCTTGATCACACATTTTTCCAACACTGAGCAGATTATGATTCATGTTTTCAACCAATAGAACATTCTTGGCTAGAACATCTTTGCTTCCGAGAGTGACAATACCTAATCCTATAACATTCGAAGATCCATCATTTCCAAAGGACATGGTTCCATCCTTCTTCTCTTTCAGAGATACAAATTTATTTCTATCTCCAGTCATATGCGTTGAGAAACCACTATCAACATACCACACATCTTTGTTCTTTTGAGCCTTGAGAGCGAGAGCACAATTATCATTCTTCTTCTTCTTCCATGTTCGTTCATTCTGTGGCTTCGAAGATTCTTCTAGAGGATTTTCAAGTCTACAGTCTTTGGCTATGTGTCCAAAGTTTCGACATTTGTAACATTCAATATTATTTCTTAAATGTTCAAATCTATTAAGGTTTCGCTGAGCCCTGGGAGGTTCATATTTGAGAGATCTCCTGGAATTGTATTCGTTCCTAGGGTACGTGTGACATTCTACAGCTTTATGACCAAATTTTCCACATGAATAACAGTAGCCATAAAAAATATGTTGGTACCTGGATGGAAATTTGCATCGAGGAATTTTCTTCCAAGGCTGTTCTTGCGAATCTTGCCCAATGAAGTCTACATGCATGTCAGATCTCATAGGTTCATTGAATTTTTTTGTAGAAGGTCCTGCTTCTTCTTCTTTGTAACCAATGCTAGTTTTGTCACTGTAAGATCGTTGATTGTTGATGAGTTCTTCCAATTCCCTTGAGTTGTTGGCATTGTTTTGGATAGTTTTTCCTTTCTTCACTTCCTCACGTAGCGAGACTACTTCGACTTCTAATTCTTCCCTTTCTTGGTTGCTTTCTTCCAAATTCTTTTGAAGTGACTCTTCAATGCATTTGTGTTCTTCAACTTCAATTTTGAGACCTTCAACTTGTTCTTCAAGAGTTTTGGAACGGATCTTCTCTGCCTTGAGATCTTTTATAAGCTTGATTACTTCCTCATAAAATTCATCTATGGTCTATCCTTCTTCTTCGTTGTTTGATACCTCTTGCTTATTGTGCTTGGGTTTATTGTGCTTTGCTATAAACAATACTCTCTCATTGGATTCTTCTTCACTATCATTGTCTTCATCGGATGATGAGCTATCTTCTTTAGAGAGAAAGTTCCTTTTGGATCCTTGCTTGTTGAATTTCTTAAAGCCTTTCTTTCTTTTTGTGTTGTCATTACTTTTGTTTGGACATTTTGCTACAAAATGCCCAACCTCATTATAGCTGAAACATATTAATGGAAGTTTACCTTGAATTTTCCCTTACCAATTTGTATTTTTCTCGTGAAGTAAGCATATTCTTCATCTGAAAGTCCTTCTTCATCATCTCCCTTTTCTTCACACTTGTAGACACATGTCTTTTCAATTGAAGGTTGTTCATCCTTATTGGTTTTCTTAGATGCAAGGAACGCAGTTTCTAGATTCGAAGTACCCTCTTCTTCATCAAGTCTCATTTCATATGCTATGAGAACTCCATGTAATTCCTCTTTTTTGAGTTTGTCCAGATTTGCATTGTATTCTAAGACCGATACATTTGGGCTGAATCTCCCTGGTAACGTTCTAAGAATCTTCCGTATAATATTCTTCTCGTCAAATGGCTCTCCCAATCCCTCCAGAGTATTGGTTATTTCATCAATGTATTGAAAAAATGTAGCAATGTTGCAGTCTTCTTTCACTCTAAGTTACTCAAATTTTTCTCTATAGATTTGAAGCTTTGCTTCTTTGACATTTGAGTCACTTGCATATATATTCTCAAGCTTGTCCCATACATTTTTTCCAGTTTTACAACCCAACACCTTATGATAAGTATATTCAATAAGTCCACTGATAATAATATTCTTTGCTTTTGAATCATTTACCAAATTCTTCTTACCTTGTTCATCTGCAGTTGATGTAAATCCATTTTGAACAGTGTCCCATACTTCATAACCTTGCACCAAGAGATAGACGTCCATTCTTCCTTTCCAAAGTGTATAATTATTTTCATTGAATAGAGGTACACCATTCTTGGTATGCTCCATGACCTCCTTCATGCCGTTAAACTGCTATTGAAGGAACCAAGCTCTGATACCAATTTTTGGAAATATTGAGGGGGGGGAATCAGTGTGGCACACTAATTCAGGCAGTTAGTTAATCTTAAATTATTATCAGTGTTTGTACAATGATAAAATAAAACAATAGGAACACAAATGCACACATTTTTTAAGGTGGAAATCCACTCTGGGACAAAAACTACCTAATTCTTTTCTAATAATTCTTTAATATTCAACTCCAATTGAAAATAAAGCTCCAACTTCCTAGAATAAAAAAAAAAGCATTCTTCTCCAGCTCCCACTGGATGGACGCTCCAATGCCCGAGATTCTTCAGTAGTCAACTGAATGGATGCCCCAACACCCAATGAGCTACAACTCAGCCTAGCACCACCCTACCACCCTATAGAAGAATGAAAGAAGAATGGACTCCCGTACTAGGGAAAATGGTCCACTTTACAATGATATAGAATGATGAAGAAGAACAAGATATACTAGAACATAACCCCAACTTTGACACAACCACCTAATGATGATCCTAGACCTCCCAACACTACATCTTCAACCCTTGGCAGATAGAAACTAGTACAATTTGTACAATAATGTATTTACAATGACTAAGTACAATGATACCTTTACAATGATTGTATGCAATGCTGCCCACTTGAAGACTTCATATGATGAAATTCTTGTTGTTGTTATGCATCTTGGTTGCTGCTCTTGTCATGCTACCCTCCACTACACCTTGCTTTGATTTTCTGCCGTAGGAAGTCTGGTCCTTTGCAATCCTTGACAACACATGATCTAACTTTTTCTTGCCTTCTAGGAGCTCGATATTGAATCTGGTGTATCTGTGATATTTCAGATCCTCAATATCTGTTTTTTTTCCTATAGTAGTCCTCTGAGTTTTCTTTTCAATGCCACAGGTCTAACTCAATTTGGATTCCTCAAGAGAGATTTATACCCAATCTCTCACAATGCCCTAATTATTAACTATTTCAGCAGATAGAAATTGTATGACGTGCCACGTGTCACTGTTTCTTCACTTAGATATGAAATTGATAGAGAGAAAGGTATAGACTGTTCGATATCCATCACTTTTTATGAAATTCCAATCTGATACTCATAGAGAGAGTTATGACGAATTTACCAAGGTCACTTCTTTGAGATGAATTTCAGGAGCCTACAAAAACCCTGACTTCCAGGGATCATATCTCCAAAAATATTGCACACCATGATCTGAAATTTTTACTGTAGCTTCCTCAGGATTTCAGCTTCATCACATAGAAATTTCATCTTCTAAACCTTTGTATAAAAAACTTTAGAGTGAAAATTCCATGATGACCTGTTTCAGATGGCCGAATCCCATGCATAAGGAGGAAATGAAGATCAAAATTTATATGAATGCTTAAGTTGAGAGGGGCTTCAACAAGTGAATGTGGGAGGGATTTTAGGAGCTTAAAAAATATCAATTATGACTTTTCAATGACCCATGCCCCAACCCCATGGGGTTTTAGCCCACTAACCGGGGGTAAAAACTTCAAACATGAATATCTCTCAAACCGAGAAGAATTACATGGCGTGCCATATATCAACGGAAACATCTCGACAAGTAGAAACCATAAAAAGAATTATTGACCTAGAATATATTAATTTGGTAGGTCAAAATTCCCATGCAATATTGGGTTAGCCCCTGGTGCTGCTTGGGTTGACATCAATGACAACTGCTGATCAACACCTACCAAAATCCAAAAACATAACCATGGTGTCCATAGAAAAGAAATAGGGAGAACCTAAAATTTGCAGAGGAGGGTGAATGATGGATGTCTTTAACACCCGAGCTTGCCTTCACAATGAGACCCCCCTCCTCCCCCCACCTTCCTCCTCCCGACTTTAATTCCCCTATGCGAGCCTATGTCTCTCCACCTCACCCTAGTCGGCATGTAGAGGTATCGTGTACCACACTTGCCACTCATGCGAATAGTGGTGGACTTCATCCCTGAGGTATCTGTCATAAATTCTGATGGGAGGGCGGATCCTCCATGTAACATCCTAATCAAGAGGCACAAATATACTAGATATTATTCCTATGCACATATTCTCTTTAAGAGTCCAATATTTATGTTTAAAAATTCAATGCATATGTATCATGAGAACATGCTTGGTAATATTTTAAATGAAATAAAATTATTTGTTTACAATAATTACTAACATAGTTTTTCTATTTTTTCTGCATGTGAATAACTTGTTTCTTTCCAAGAAATATCAACATAATTGTTCTATTTTTTTTTTATGTGAATAACTTATTTCTTTTCAGGAAATATCAACATAATATTTCTATTTTTGTGCATGCAAATAGCTTATTTCTTTTTAAGAAATATCAAACATAATAGTTATTAGTTTGTGCATTCAATTAATTTATTTATTTTCAAGAACATTAACACAATATTTATCGCTATTCTTATTGCATTGACAAATCAAATGGAAATACTATATTATTCCTCTTTTAGTCATCAACTTTGGGCGAGGTTTTCGAACAGATGGAAATGAATTTTTGAAAACAAAAGGGAGTGTTTGTTGGGAATGGTTCCATTAAAAAAAAATCTCTCTTTTTTTACACAGGTTTCATGGTTTGAAATATTTAAATGAATATTTGCAGCCCATTTTTACAGATTTAAATATTAAATAATTTCATGTTTTTGTCATCAACTTTGGGCACATTTTTCGAGAAGTTGAAAACAAAGTTTTCAAATCTAAAAGAGGATTTTGACATGAACTATCTCATTTAAAATAACATCTTACAATTTTTATAAATATAGCACATTTTTGCAGATACGAAGACATATATGGACCTTATTTTCCAATAAATCATGTAATTCACACAATTATTTAGTCATGAAAATAGTTTAAGAATTCAATGCACATGAAATATTTTAAGAATTTAATAAAAAAAGCACTTATTCATCTATGCATGGAATTCCATGGAGTTTTTCCCAATAAAATAATATCTACTCTTTATCCTATGAAAAATTTCAAGCAAATAAATTGATTCTTATTTCTTTGTGCACCATATGCGATACAATAATTTTCAAAGAGCATAGTTACTTATCTTTTCATGTGTTCTTCGAATCCCTTATTCCTCTCTCTTGGCTCCATTCTACATGTATTATTTCATTAGTTCTCATATTTTCCCATATGCTTACAATAAGTAGAATTAAGAAAATTCAATAGCTTTTCTAAATCGATAAATCACTCCATAAATCAATTTTTTCCTAAATCCTAAAATCACTCCAAAAATAATCCATAAATCACTCCATAAATCATATTTTTTTATACATTATACAAACACTCATTAAATCATCCATAGATCTCCCATAATTTTCTTTCGAAGGTATATTTGTTTTTTCCTTGTGAAAAAAGTATCACTTATCCATAGGTTTTCAAAAACTGTTATTCATGATTTCTAAAACTTCTAAAATATACCAAATTGAAAAGATAATTTTTTTAGATAGAAGAATATAGAAGAATATAAATTCTTCTCAATAAAATAATTAAGAATTAATTCTTGTAATATTACTATAATTAAGAATTACAAGAATATTCTTCATGCAATATCAATATAAGAATTAATAATGTTTAATTCAACAACCCTTATTTTACAAGAGTTCTTACGGTATCTTATGCCAGGGATATCCAATATATATTCTTTTGTGTTTATTGCAGCCAAGGCACATCTTTGAGACCACCATTATGTCAACCGACCATATTTATATTTGGCGCTCCTACTCCAAACAATGTGAGGTTTAATTGGAACTTCATATAGGGGAGATCCCCCTTCCCTATTGTCGGCATCTAGCATTGTCAATAGTTTCCTAATCAAACCCATAGATAATGAGTTGAATTCAATAAGAGAATATCTAATTGAATGAGGGCCTTAATGTATCCACCATCAATTGACACAAAATAAATCAATAGATAATTTAATTGAATGAATCCATGAGGTAAAATTGATACACTTATGAGTGGCATAAAAGGTCAACAAGGATTGTAGAGTGTGTATTGAGGTTTAGAATTCCCTTGAACATGTAGCTACATGACACAAAATTGACTTGGTAACATCAAATAATGAGCATCATGTGATATTGCATAATAATTTAGGAGGCATTAAAGCATTCTCCCTAATGACCAGAAGAGTAATCAACTATATAAGTTCATATATCAGAGCTAATTCCTAAAATATTAATGTTAATGATGAGTACATGGGGAAACCTTACGATAGGACTCACATAAGTAATATCTATACTTCTTCTATCCCTATTTTAAAATATTTCAATAAGGTTGATGATAAATGTGTCAATGGTTGACACACTAGAAGTAACTCCACGAGTACCCATATCAATTTAGGAAATGATGATGGAGGTGATAAGAATGCAATAAGAAATTGTTTCAAGAACAATAATCCTAACAAACATTTAAATAAGCTCTTTATTTTGGTTTTTATAGATAACGGTAACATAGCATATGCATTCATGGAGATTGAAACAAAGCTAAATTTGACTACAATACCTCCATTACTTGTGATTTACATGGAAAGTAAATAAAATATCCACGATGATAGTGTTGTGGTTGTTATAAATTAAATAACAAAGAAATTGAACACAACCAATATTTCAAAAACAAAAATATAGAAAATAATAAAATAAGAGAAACACATATATAAGTGGTTCCCATATCTAGGCTACATATATGGAGAAATGGCTAGTCCTTCCTTTATATTATCTACCAAAATGAAGGGATACAACCTACAAAAATATGTTGTAACTTCCTCTTCACTCTCATACAATATCCTCTCTTTTTCTCACACAAAATAATAATCATGCACATCTTCAATACAATTACCTCTATAAAAAAAAGGTTTCATTTTAGGGAAAATAACCATAAATTAGCTTAACTCCTATTGTCTATATTCTACCTAAAGAATGACCCATATTTACTACAAAAATCGAATATTTTACAAGTTAGTTTGTATCTAAATTTTTCTTTCACGTGTGCTTCCCTTTAACCCCCATGAGGGGGGAGGTGGCACTAGTGGGGGGAAGCCCCCCATAGCCCCTTGTAAAGGACTAGGATCCAACCACGATGGAAATAAAACCTATGAATCAGGAAGATAATAAAGCTCCACAACCAACAATGGTGTTAAATATCAAAACATTTGATGATGAATTTCTTATCATATATAATTGTAATTATGACATGAAGAAAAAATCATCTATGGTTTATTCATCAAATTTGAAGGGAGAAAGTATGATATAGTAAATGAACACTATAATCAATACTCTTAGAAAGCACTAATTAATTTATGAAATAAAATATTCTATTCAATGGAAATTATTTAATAACTTGGATTTATATTTTTCATCTTTACTACACCTATTATATGAAAGAAACCTAGATTCAGAGTATGTATGAATAGAAAAAGTTATGAAATTAATATTCGTTCAAGTAATAATAATACATTAACTAATTGAATGCAAATCAATAGCATTTTCAAACTATTCACACATAAGTGTTTGATATTATTTTATTTTAGGCTAGACTTTTGGGTAGGATAATTAGTATAGTGGGATGCATTCTACTTGTTGAATGTTATTATAGCTCCTTTCCATATTAAGAAAAATATTCATTTTACTACCTTGACTCAATGACATACACATAATTTATCCCACCCAAGTATTAGAGTGCCCC
>CM076569.1:17197173-17261944 GCA_034641835.2 Pinus albicaulis
ATTGAAGTATTTCTTTGTAACAAAACGTATTCCCTTAGGAATTGTAGTGTTGGGAAAAATACTAAGAGGAGGGGGGGTGAATCAGTATTTAGAGCTGACCGAAAACTTTTACTTTTCCTTCTCTAAAACCCATATGCTACTTCAATGAACCCAACTCGTGTATACACGCAGATATCCTTAATAAAACATGCGTATGACCAGAGATCTTATTATGCATTTAATTATTTACTTAGATCTTTGCATCATTCATTCATCAGATGTTTATTTAGCAGTAAGCCTGTGCAGTAATAACAGAATAAGCCATCACGCATAAGAAACACACATGAACACCAGGATTTAAGGTGGAAACCCAATTTGGGAGAAAACCACCGCTTTCGTCGTCTCAGTCTTCAATATTTCTTATAAAGAAAACATTTTACAACCATGTACTGGCGCAGACTCATACTAGCACGCAGGCACCCACCTGCCTTCTCTCATTTACCAGCCTCTCCTGGAAGGGAGCTATAACCCCTTCCTCTCATTTACCAGCCTCTCCTGGAAGGAAGCTACTACCCCCTGCCCTCGTTTACCAGCTACCACTGGAAGGGAGCTACTAGCCCCTTACTGAAGGATTCGACCCTCAGCACCACTACAGAACACGTAACACAACTTGTAGGCCACTTTTCATCAGATTTTTAGACATGACCCACTTCACACATTTAAGCTCAATCATACATAAAACTGAAACTTATAACCCCATCAATTCATTCATTGAATCATCAACCAATTAACCAACAACTTGATCTTTAACCAACATAATCAGCAACATAATTAACATTCAAACAACCCAGATCTGTATGAATACATTATTGACAGATAGCAGTAAAACAGAAGAATAGATCAGATATTTCATTCCACATACTTCAGCAAAACCCTAGATTCCATACGCGCTTTTACTTCACAGAACCTGCGTATACATCTGCACATATTTCAGTGCTGACCTAGGATTCCATACGCTCTTTTGCTGAAAACAACCCGCGTATATAAGCGCTTTCTCTGCCACAAACCAACGTATAGATCTTCAAACTTTGTAGGGCAGTGCAACTCTTCAGAACAGATAAATAGTTCAGATCTTACCCTTCACTTCAGAAAATATTCACCTCATCTCAGATCTAAACATTCCATAAACAAATCTAGAAAATACATAGTCATTTCAAATCTAGAGATCCCTCTTCATCATTTTCTTCATAGGTGCAATATGAATTTAGATCTATCAGCAAACTGTTACCCATTCCATTCAGATAAACTTTAGAGTGAAGTATTCATTAAAACCTAGACATATGCACACCCTTGCACTATGATCTTCTTCTCCTTATATAGATTTAGCCTTTGCCAATACCATGAGTCAAAACCACACAACTTTCAATGATATTCCTGGATGGGATCAAATAGATAATCCAGAACTCAATACTGTGGGCCAATACCATGGTAATGTCCCCTGGTTTTATAAATTTAGAGCGCAAATAGGCATACACTACTTCATACATACATTTCCACACACATACGCTACTTTGCCTTAACAAACCAGCGTATGCTTTGTGACATACCTTGTTCAACATTATTCTGGCACTTTCTAAATTCCTTTCATTTGCTACTTCTAAAATAATCTGTAGATACATCAGATTTACATCATGAACAACTCATCAAGAATAACTTCATCAAGCAGGTTCCATCAAAGTCAACACATTGTATCACATTCCAACAATCTCCCCCTTAACTCATCAAGTAGGTTTCCATCGAGGAAAACTTCATCAAGTATGTTTCCATCATGTACAATAGGTTTCCATCAAGAAAATTTTCATAAAATGGGTTGCCATCAACTTTATCAAGTAGGTTGCCATCAAGGACAACACTCTACATCATATTGCCAACAACTGGCCCCTTTGGACCTGATGGCAACCATGATGGTGTTTGAGCATCAAAACAGATTGATTATAACCATTATGCAAACACCATGATACTCTCCCCTATTCAAACACCATGATACACTCCCCCTTTGACATCAAGGGCAAAGGACGGATCAAAAGCAAAACAAGGTTTTTATTCTCATGTATAAAGAAGAGCTCTTGTAGATCTGATGTGCATTGAAGTTACCATGCTCCCCCTGAGTTCAGGCTGAATCTTCAAACATATTTTTCAATGAAGTACATGACTCTATGACCTTCCTATCACCAAGAAATGATACTTACATCAATGATCCAACCACGTGGACTTACAAATATGACTCAAGTGCCCAACCAAGTGGGTTTACATATTTTGACTCAACTACCCAACCAAGTGGGTTTACAAATTTGATCAAGTCCTTACATGACAAAATTTAACAATTTACATCATAGGTCTCAACATGACCTTTTCATCAAATTACAAATATGATTTTTTGTAAAAAGGACTTCAAGAAAGAGATCATATTTCAGAACCATCAAAATGCCAACAATGCATTACATTCAGCAAGGCTAATGCTCCCCCTGAAATTGTGCATCCAATGCATCCTGACCAAAACTCCTCCTTAGCTTGTGCAACTTGAACACTTTCAACAGCAAACCATCAAGGCATCTTCACCCAATCTTGGAGAATGAAATAGAAATATAAGAGCTGAAACATCACCAGAGAAACCAAACAGCACCATAGCTTGTGCTGAAGAATGCTGACCCAGAAAAATTTGTCAGCAACCAACCATACGCGGTTTTCTGTGTATGAACTCGCGTATATACGTGACTGTCTTTCAGGAAATACGCATATCCAATTTAATCTTCTGAATTTAAGTAGATCTGATCTTCTGAGAGGCAGAGACAACTCCTAGCTTCTGTCTAAGATATTTGAATGCTTCCCTGGAATATATGAGAGAAGAAAGATAGGACAATGTAGCTATGTTTTCAAGTGTCATCCAACAGTTGTAGTATAAGCACATCAGTAACCAAGCCTTCAGACTCTTTGCAGCATCAACATATTCTTCCCAAGAGGAATTTTCATACCAGAACAACTTCTTCAATAGACAATATGTGTCAAACAATCATCCATGTGATCTAATATCACCAAGATCTTCAAGAATTATCATGATGTAACATGTGTGGGAAAAAGGTCTCAATCGTGACAAAAATCATCAGCAACAAATTCTACATGATCTATCCTTATCTCTGAATCATAAGACTTCCAACTCATCCATGTGTGAAAACAAAATATAAACTTCAGAAAAAAGCAAACAAGGCTCATCCATAATCTTATCATAAGAAACCATGTATCATGTCATCATCATTTGAGCACAAGAACTAAGGAATAAGCAGATAAAATGCAATCATTAGTAGTTAGACTGATGCTCCCCCTGAACCTATGCTCCTGTTCTTGAGTTGTCTTACTTTTTTCCTTAACAGAAGAGCATACACTTCTGTTTCCATTGGAACTCGCATGTATAGGCGGATTTAGTTCATGAAACCCGCGTATGGAAAGTGAAATACTGAAAATTCACAACTCCATCTTCCCCTGAACTTGTACCACCTATACCTGTCTTCTTTACATCAGATGTACTATCAGAAATACACATAGCCAAAATTACCAAAACAATCATGGGAATCACCATACATTGTTCCCCCTGTGATGATACATTACTAATCCCTATAATGTATCTAGCATCACTCCTGCAGTCATTAAGAGAAGTAAGCTTTAGAAGCGGATGACTGCAGTAGGGTCAATATTCCCTACGTTTATGACCGGTCCTCCTTCTTTTTCCAACTTTTCTTGAAATTTCTAATTGTGTGCTGGGAATTATCCAATTTCTCAGATCTGTTCATCCTGCATTCTTTTTCTACATGTCCATAATTGTTACAAGCATAACATATTATGTGACCAAAAAAGTAAGCATAAGGATCATAATGTGTTTTTCTATTCTTTCTTCTATTGCAATCAGTTTCTTTATGACCAAACTTGCTGCATGGAAAACAATATCCTTTAAAGAAACCAGACTACCTTTCTGTGTAGAATCTGTTTGTTTATGACTGAAACCATCTGCTTCTCTAATTGGTTGCAACATGCCCATAATTATGACATTTAAAGAATTCAACATTATTGATCAAAGGAGAGAATGATTTCTTTTGAGAGTTCATGATTGTCGGTTGACCTTTTGTTTCTTTCAACACTTCATGCTTTGCATTGATATCCTTTGAATCTTTAACACTTCCTTGTGAACTAGATTCACCTTTTACAGTTTCATGAAAACCAAGACCAAATTTAACAGGAGACCTTTGACTACTAAGAATATTGTCCAGAATCTTAGTACTGTCTTGAAACCTAAAGAGTTTATCCTTTTCTTCTAATTTACCTTTGAGAATGTTTACCTCAACCTCCAATCTTTGGCGTTGCTTCTTCATACTTTCTTCAACCCTTTTTCCTTCTTCTACTTGATCATTCAGTTTCAAAATCTCTTCTTTCAACCCATTTTCTTGTTCTTCAAAAATTTGTAAAAGTTCTTCATTCTTCTTATTTGATTTTTCCAGATCTTCTTTGAGGGAGATGATTTCTGCTTCAAGTCCTTTTTCTTCAAATGATTGTAGAATTTCCTCATTCTTCTTATTTGATGCTTCTAGATCTGCTTTCAAAGAGATGATTGCTGCTTCAAGTCTTTCACTGTGATTGGTTACTTTATCCTGCAGTCTTTGATATATTTCTATTTGTCCATTCATTCTAGAGATCACATCTTTGTAGATAGATTCCTTCCTTTTAAATTTATCCCAATCATTACTTTCATCATTGATCTTGAGATTTGCTTCTAGACTTATACTGTTACTTTCACTATCATTTTCACTATCTTTACCATTGCTTGCATAAGGAAGTGAATCACAAGAACAAGGATTAATACCTGTTTCATCTTCTTCATTTTTTGTTGCACATGTTTTCTGAGATATCTTCTTTCCTTGAGTAGCCTTCTTCTTTTGCTTCCTTTCCATTAGCACTTGCATATTTTGGTCAGAATCTTCTTCATCCTCATTTGACACTTCATCATTATCTTCATTTGTATAATAACTCTTTCCCTTTTCAAATAGTTTCCCTTTATCATGATTTTCTTCATAAGGACATTTAGTAGCATAATGACCAACTCTTCCACAAGTGAAACACTTGAAGGGAAGCTTACCTCTGAATCTTCCAATACCTGGTTGGAGTCTTCTTACAAAATTTTCTTCTTCTTCTTCAGACATATAACTTGATTCCTTGACAACTTCCTTTCCTTTTCCTTTTGCACATGCCTTAAATGCAACTTCTCTGATTTGAGAGGGACCTTCTTTTATCATTTCAAAAGCAGTTAGGATAACATGTAGTTGAACAATAGTAAGAGTTTGCAGATCTTTCCTTTCTTCAATAGCTGATACTTTTGACTCAAATTTTGAAGTCAAAGATCCTAAGAATTTTTCCACCAGAGTAGTATCAGTTATGGTTTCACCCAAATTTATCATACGATTTACAATATCATCTAGACGTAAAAAGAAACTTGCAATACTCTCATCACTATGCATTCTTAAATTCTCATATTCCATTTTAAGAGTTTGGAGTTTTGCACTTTTTACCTTTGTATTTCCTTCATAGCTTAGAATGATTTTGTCCCATATTTCTTTTGTTGAATTTAGCTGCATCACTTTAACAAATTCTAATTTAGACATGCTTCCTAATAAAACATTGACTACTTTGGCATTGATTTCATATTTCTTCCTTTCTGCTGCATCAGTAGGAATAATTGTCGGATACCGATAAGCTTCTTCCACAATTTCCCATACTTCTGCACCAAGAATTTGCAAATATGCTTTTGTTCGTATCTTCCAGAATAACAAATTACTTCCATTGAATAGAGGTGGATTTAGAGAGAGTACTCCTTCATGACTTCCCATTGCGATGGATCTCCTTCAAGCGATAAAGCTTCTGCAGAAGGACCTGCTCTGATACCAATTGCTGGGAAAAATGCTGAGAGGGGGGGTTGGGGGTCAATCAGTATTTAGAGCTGACTGAAAAATTTTAATTTTCCTTATCTAAAACCCATACGCTACTTCAATGAACCCAACTCGTGTATACATGTGGATATCCTTAATAAAACATGCGTATGACTAGAGATCTTATTATGCATTTAATTCTTTACTTAGATCTTTGCATCATTCATTCATCAGATTTTTATTTAGCAGTAAGCATGTGCAGTAATAAAAGAATAAACCATCACACATAAGCAACACACATGAACACCAAGATTTAAGGTGGAAACCCAATTCAGGAGAAAACCACCGCTGTCGTCGTCTCAGTCTTCAATATTTATTATAAAGAAAACATTTTACAACCATGTACTGGCCCAGACTCATACCAGCACGCAGGCACCCACCTATAGAAGGCTACCACCTTCTCTCATTTACCACCCTCTCCTGGAAGGGAGCTATAACCCCTTGCTCTCGTTTACCAGCCTCTCCTGGAAAGAAGCTACTACCCCCCGCTCTCGTTTACCAGCTACCACTGGATGGGAGCTACTACCCCCTTACTAAAGGCTTCGACCCTCAGCACCACTACAGACCACGTAACACAACTTGTAGGCCACTTTTCATCAAATTTTCAGACTGGACCCACTTCACACATTTGAGCTCAATCATACATCAAAATGAAACTTATAACCCCATCAATTCATTCATTGCATCATCAACCAATCAACCAACAACTTGATCTTTAACCAACATAATCAGCAGCATAATTAACATTCAATCAACCTAGATCTATATGAATACATTATTGACAGATAACAGTAAAACAACAGAATAGATCAGATATTTCATTCCACATACTTTAGCAAAACCCTAGATTCCATATGCACTTTTACTTCACAGAACCTGCGTATATACACGCTTTCATAGAGATAAACCTGCGTATACATCTGCACATATTTTAGGGCTGACCTAGGATTCCATACGTGCTTTTGCTGAAGACAACCCACATATGTACGTGCTTTCTCTGCCATGAACCAGCGTATATATCTTCAAACTTGGTAGGGTAACGCAACTCTTCAGAACAAATAAATAGCTCAGATCTTACCCTTCACTTCAGAAAATATTCGCCTCATCTCAGATCTAAACATTCCATAAACAGATCTAGAAAATACATAGTCATTTCAGATCTAGAGATCCCTCTTCATCATTTTCTTCATAGGTGCAATATGAATTCAGATCTATCAGCAAACTATTACCCATTCCATTTAGATAAACTTCAGAGTGAAGTATGCATTAAAACCGAGACATATGCACACCTTTTCACTATGATCTTCTTCTCCTTATATAGATTTAGCCTTTGTTAATACCACGAGTCAAAACCACACAACTTTCGATTGTATTCCTGGACGGGATCAAATAGATAATCCAGTACTCAATACTGTGGGCCAATACCATGGTAATGTCCCCTCGTTTTATAAATTTAGAGCACAAATAGGCATACGCTACTTGGTACGTACATTTCCACGTACATACGCTACTTTGCCTTAACAAACCCACGTATGCTTTGTGACATACCTTGTTCAACATTATTCTGGCACTTTCTAAATTCCTTTTTTTTGCTACTTTTGAACTGATCTGTAGATGCATCAGATTTACATCATTAACAACTCATCAAGTCAGTTTCCATCAAGAACAACTTCATCAAGCAGGTTCCATCAAAGTCAACACATTGTATCACATTGCCAACAATCTCCCCCTTAACTCATCAAGTAGGTTTCCATCAAGGACAACTTCATCAAGTATGTTTCCATCAAGTACAATAGGTTTCCATCAAGAACAACTTCATCAAATGGGCTGCCATAAAATTTATCAAGTAGGTTTCCATCAAGGACAACACTCTGCATCATATTGCCAACGAACAAGAAACTATTGAAGGCATCAGAAACATCCTAAGATTGTTTGTTAAAGTTTCATAACTCACTAGAATGGATTATTACACCTCATATGTTCATATTTCAGTGTATATGAATGTGAATGTAGTGCTTCCTAAATATATCAATATATGCTACCAAGATATAGAATGGATCCAAGCATTGGACTATGAGTACATTCCATTTTAGTGCAGAAAATGTCCTTAACACAACCATATATTATAATATTTGCCATTACATATACATGAGAACATTGAGGTGGGGAGGGAAGGTGTAGATAAAGAAGGGTTCATCAAAGTTCCAAATAGAAGGAATTCCACTAAGAAAACCCTTAAATTGGGACACCAAAATTAGGAACCCAATGGAAAAATAGATTTGTAGTATTGGCCTATGAAGAAAAGGGATCCTCCAAAAGAGGTGAACCCTTATTTTTCACCAAAATAAATCCCACACAACTCCAAAAGGAAACAAACTCACCTAAAAATACCCATTACTAATCCAATATCTTAGAGAAATACGAGAGAAAGAGGAATATGAACTTCAATACTCTATGGAAGTATCACATCAGATACAAAGGGAGAATTAAATGATGTATATTGACACCCTAACCCGCTTAGTGGATCATCGAGAATCTCACTTGGAAGATCTATAATTTCAATAATTCTAGTAGCTCAAAAAGGAATTATCTAGGAAGAAATATAAAATTTGTAAGTCACCCTCAAACTACAATGAAGTTGAAGGACTAGGTATTATGACCAGGCTCTCAAATCTCAAAGTAAGATAAATGAATGGGGAAAAATGGAATATGAAAATATACATAATAGAAACTAAATAATGTCAAAATACACTTAGTAGAATCAAAATAGGTTATGAAACTAAAAGATAAGTACCTTCCTTCTCATTCTAAGTTACCAATGAGTGTTCTCTATTTGAATATGCAAGGTCTCAACACACTTAGAAAACAATACATCTTAAAGATAAGAATCAATCAAGAAAAACCCACTATGGTGTTGAACTACAAGCAGCAAAGTGTGAAAAGAAAACAATCATTCTCTCTTCTGTAGATATGTTGGAACTCATGTAATGTAATAGTAATATCATCCAAAGGATTCCTCAATGGATTGATAATTCTCAAGGATCCTAACTTAATAAAAATAGAAAACATCACGTGCTACAAAGAAACCAAGCTCCTCTACAATGGATGGCAGTGAAACTTATTCTTAGAGGGAAGATATGGATATCTCACAACAATTTGTTTGTTATAAGAGTAAAAATTCTAAAATCGAAGAAACTAAAATAGGTTCTCGTTCCACACTAGATGGATATGGTTATACAATGCATGTTTCAAAATATTTTTGTTCTTTTGTGACGTTAGTGAAGATTCATTGTTCATTGGAGTAAATACATATGATGATAGTAACGTCTAAATGAGTAGGCCAAGAACTGTCGTAGACAAAGCTGCAAACAAATCAGACTAAAACTTCTGGATAAGCTCCAGAAATTCGAGTGATGGTTAATGAGGGCCTTTTCCACCCCCCCCCCCCTTGGGAAGCGAGGGCTACTACAATCATCAGAAAAGAGTTCACCATGGTATATTAGAATAGTGAATTATAGCTGCTATGTTAGCTAAAATAATTATTTAATTAGTGCTCAACAAAATATCCACTCCTCTCCTATCAAGTAGTGTAATTTTGCTATGTCACTGATTAGCTTTGTTGATATATTTATCTCATAGCTCTGCTTTAAACTAGTTCATCCAATGGTCAATTTTGAATTTTTCATTTTGGAAAAAATATTTGAATAAACCTCCTATGTCACAAACCAGTTTGAGTGCCCAAAAGAATTTAAGCAAAGATAAGTGAAGGAAAACTCAAACTAGGGTTCAAGTGTTTCTTCACCTCGATCTTCACCTCTGTAACATAATAGTAATACCATTAAAAGGATTCCTCAATGCATTGACAATTCTCAATGATCGTAAGTTAATAAAAATAGAAAGCATCACATTCTACAAAGACATGGTAGGCTATGTGGGAAAGGAAAACAATCTCCTCTACAATGGATGATAGTAAACCTTATTATCAGAGGGAATATGTGGATATCTCACAACAATGTGTTTTTTCTAAGAGCACAAATTCTGAAACTAAGAAAACTAAAATAGGTTGTCATTCCATGCCAAATGGATATGGTTATACAATGTAAGTTTCAAGAGATTCTTGTTCTTCTGTGACATCAATGAAGATTCACCATTCATTGGATGAAACAAATATAATGTGAGGAACGTCTAAATCAATAGGCCAAGAAATGTCATAGAAAAGGATGCAAACAAATCAAACTAAAACTTTTGGGTAAGCTCAAGAAATTCAAGACATTACAATATTGTAAAGAGCATATTTTTTATCAGATATTTGTTATTGGAACTTGAAAGAGCATCCTTAAATATTGACACACAATCTACGTTAGAAAGGTTATAAAATTTGTAAATCTGGCATAATGTAAGTCATTTCTCTTTATCTTCTAGCATTGAATGACATTTAGTTTACTAATTTTTATATTTAGTGATCCACATTCTCCTCTAATTTATGCATTGCATTATTCTCTAATTTATTCCTTAGGACGTTTCCTTTGCAACACATGGTGCAATTGCTAATTAAATTATTTTTATACTAAATATTATTGATTAACAAGTTCAAAATTAACTAATATTTTTAGTGAAAATAAAAATATTTTTAACAAATATGTTTATAATTTTATTAGTGGAATTGAATACCTCTATTCATAAACAATTACAATGAGATAAACTCGTTAAAAAGTAAGTCAAATTTGATTCAAAGCATTAACTTTTATTTCATATTGACGTAGGAGCATCAAGCCATAATTCAAACTCAATGCTATGAAGGGTGAAACGTGAACAAACATTGTAAACTGGGGCAAATTCTGTTTAACAAAGCTAAATTGATGGAATTGATAAGTTTCTAGAAGAATTGATTAAAATATAATTATCTTCCATATACGCGAATAGAGAGATTTAGGGGTTGGTTGAGCGATTATGGGGGAAAGTTATGGATCTTAAATGATCCCTCCCTTTGTAATTCATTTATAAGCAAGTTCTGTTGTGTGGAAGAAAGGGGCCGAGTATGCAATGTAGCCATGGGGCTTTAGTGTGATTTAGGCCGTGAGGCCTTAGCCTATAATCGAGTTATGTATATAAATGAAGCACAAGCAAAGAATGGACGAGCTAGCGTGCATCGCATCGGTGGATTTTATGTTTATTTTTAATTCATTGCAAGTTAAGACATATATCTTGCGATGCGATCAAGATGAGACACGTGTTGGATGGAGCGACCATGCGCATATCGAGTATCGATGGATTTTAGGTTTACGGTTAAGCCATCACAGGTTATGAAGTTTAATATGTGAAGCAATAGAGTGACCACATGTCAACCCTACGCACTCTATAGATTTTATGATTTATCATTAGCGGCAGAATGTTAAATGTGCGGGAGGGCGAAGTGCGATAAATGTTAAAATTGTGATGCAGCAACTCATTGCAACTTCATGTCGACACTCGAATTGTTTAAACCATTAAGGGTATTTGTTAAAATTTGCGACATGCAATCTGAGAGATGGTATGTTCCCTGATCTACGATGTATCTTGTACTACGATTGCGATTTTTTTTGATATTGCAAAGTCCCGTTAAAGAGCTTCCTTCCCACTATATACGTGGGCCCATAATCCACAAGTCGACGCAGTGAAATGTAAATTACAATTATTTGCTACATCACATATATATTCAAAATAGTTAGACACTTAAAAAACTAGTACAAATTCATTTAGTTATTTTAAAAATTAAACCACCTATTCATATTATTTTTTGTTATTACAAAACTCTGTTGAAACATATGAAAATAAAATGTATTTTAATATATAAATTTGATAATGATAATTTAAAATGATTATGTATTCAAACAAGGAATAACTAATTATTTGAAGGAATCTCTAGATTATGACATTGTTATAAAACTATGGTTCACATTTGGAATGAAAAAATCAAGATTTAAATAGTAAAAAAAAAAAAGCCAACAAGATTTGATAAATTAATATTTTATCGATTTATTTAATTTCCTTAATAAGTTATGAGATCCCTTCCTCCTTGGCTTGTGCGAGTTAGCACTAGTAGCGTACTGAATGCTATCTTTATTCCCGGTGACCTTTCTCGTTGTTGTAAACTAGTACTTTGCTATTCTTTAATAAACTTGAGTTATTAAAGGTAAAAACCGCTAAACAACATGATCAAATTTTGTCGCTATGGCATGGTTGTGGAGCTCTCGTGTGAACAAGAGTTTATAAAAACCAAAATTTGAATAAAAAATGGTTTCCCAAAAGAAAAACTCTCGACTACATTTACTACTCGTTGACAAGGCGATTATCTCTTTGTGTGTAAAGGATTTCATGACACAATTTTCCAAATAAACACATTATTATTACAATAATACACATTATTATTATCATTATGAATGAAGAATATATCACATTTTTACTTTTATTATTTACCATTAATATTATGAGTGACGAGTATACCACACATAAACTACACTAGATTTGTCTTTAAGAGTATACAATGATACATGATTTCACATGCAATATTATGGTAAAAGGACATTAGAAGAGTAAGTGTTGCATGTAAATTATGCTATAAAATTACTACAAGAGAAGCATCATATGATAAAAGTAAAACTTTTTAAACACTCACAAATATTAAATAAACAACATTTTTGATTAATCGCTCAACTCCAAATTCCAACTCCCTCAAATAATTCAGGTGCCTTCATCAATTTAGATTTTTTGCTTTTTCAACATTTTATCCATGCCAAGCTATGAGAAAATAACTAGTGTGCTAGTCACTATACCATTTTCTTCCAGGAATATACTCATCTCTTGAAAAGTGTATGGCATTATTTTTTAAAGTAGAAGAAGCTGAGTTAGAATTTGTTTTCAAGCTGAAGACGAATAACTCATCTAGTCAATGGCAAGAACGTGAGTAGTTACATAGGTGGATATGTTGGAATTTAATTCCAATTGCCCGCACAGCACAGCGGAACATGGACAAATCAAATGTTGATCGCTTTATCGTAACTTCGCAACATCGCATATCACATTCGCCAAATTCCAAGTCGCCACACCATCTGTCTACCAATTTCCAATGCGATGTGGTCCAACTGCCAACTCAGCTAGAACGTGGGCCAATCACAGGTTTTCACGTAGGTTTAAAGCTGTGTCAGCAAACTCCAAAACCGGACCCAAACCTTTTATAAATTTTAGCTTATGAATTCTTTGCATAACATTTTTCCATGACATCACATATAACTTTTATGACGTGAATTTTGTTTACAATCTGGCTTAATGATATTTGAAATCCGCAGTAGGTTAATGATTGTGCATGTTGGTAGCGCGACAAATGTTGATCTGAGATCAACGGTTTGCTGGAGCAAGAGTTGCGTAGAGTTTAACCGAAGCGGGTGCATCCACAGTTGACCACCCCATCTCACGTTGACTAGAGATCAACGACTATGATCTACTATAGTAGCAGAGCCTGATCGTTTGCAACTCATAGAGGGGTGCCTCCACAGAACCACTAGAGGGTTGTCGCCCCCTATTAAGTGGTGCATCCACCCTGCAAACCACCGTAGCACCACCACTGCTGCCACCGAGCAGATTGACATAATTGCGATCTCCAAGCGGTGCCTCCATAGTTATGTGGCCATCAATGCAGCTTGCCAAACGTTGAATTTTGATGTTTTGTCATCAATGGCATTCAATAGCATTAGGTTTGTAATAAATTTCTATACTTGGCCAGTGAACATATAGAGGTTGAATTGCACTGTAGAGAGTGTAGTGTAATTTGATTTTATGCCCGAAGTCTGAAGACAAAGAGATAGAGAGATAATGTAGCGTTGTGCGTGTAACAACCAAGAGAACTTTTCCGCTATGAATCCAGAACCTTTTTCTGAAGAATTCTATGTTGTAACAGAGTTAGTTGTTTAATGAAATAGAGTTTCATATCTCATCTCTATGTCTGAAATTCAAATTTTTGTTTTTATCTTTGTGTGTGTTATTGTTTGGAATTACTCAAAAAATTTCAACATGGTATCAGAGCTAGTCTAGGCGCTCAATGAACTCAGCAGAGTTTGCTCTTCACTGCAGAAGCTGTAAGAAGCTAGTTGAAGTGGTTTTCTCTAGTAGAGAAGGCTGTTGTCTATTTTTCTTGCACAGTCACGATGGCTGCAGCAGGAACCAGTTTGACGAATCCCCAACTTCCATAGTTTAATGGGAAGAATCATGATTATTGGGAAATCACCGTGAGAGCCCTGTTTGCTTCATAGGACATATGGGGGCTAGTTGATAATGGCTACCCAGAACCAGCAGATGCAACAGCGTTGGCTGCTTTGACAACAGCAAAAAGAGACTTGTTAAGAGATAACAGGAAGAAGGACTCCAAAGCCCTCTTTTATCTCTTTCAATCAGTGCATGAGAGTATTTTACCAACGATTTTGGCAGCAAAAAATTCTAAGGAGGCATGGGATATTCTCAAGACTGCCTATCAAGGCATGAGAAGGTGAAGATAGCAAAGTTTCAAATGTTAAGGAGAGATTTTGAAACTCTCTGTATGAAAGAGTCTGAAAATATAGACTCATTTTTCACTCATGTTATTGGGTTGGTTACTCAGATAAGGTCTCATGGAGAAACGCTTGAAGAAAGAAGGATTGTGGAGAAAATCTTGAGAAGTCTACCCTCAAGATTTGATGTCATAGTAGTGGCAATAGAATAGACAAAGGATCTCTCACAATTTATAGTGGATCAGATGAGTGCATCCCTGATGTCTCATGAACACAGACTAAACAGAGGAATAGATTCCTCATTGGAACAAGATTTCAAGACTCAAATGTATTTTTGCCAAAGCAGAGGTTAGGGCAGTGAAAACAATAGAGGAAGATGCAGAAGCCAAAACAGAGGGAGAAACAGCCTTGAAAGTTCGAGTGGAAGGAGTAGCAATCAGAACCAAAATGAAGGTTCAAGACAACAACAAGATCATGGACAAAGGTATGATAAATCCCAAGTCCAGTGTCATTATTGCAAGAAATATGGGCATTATGCCAATGAATGTAGGAAAAAGAAAAATGACATGAATAATTGGCAGAATGCTAATTTTGCAAAAGAAGAAAATAAGAACCAGAAGAATGTGTTGTTAACATGTAATATAGCACAAGATAAATAAGATGATGTATGGTTCTTAGACTCATGTTGTAGTAACCACATGACTGGAAACATAGCAATGTTGGCCAATCTTGATGAAGATGTCAAATTTGAGGTAACAACAGGAATTGATAGTAATATCTCTGTCAAGGGAAAAGGCAGAGTTAGTATCCTGGCAAGAAATGGAGAACAGAAGTTTGTGCCAGATGTATATTATGTACCTGGATTAAAATGTAATATTTTGAGCATTGGACAGCTCATTGACAAGGGCTACAATGTGTTTTTTAAAGATGAAGTGTGCAAAATCATTGACATACCTCCAAGCAAGAAGTTCATTTCAGAGGTGCAGATGACAAGCAATAGGATGTTTCCTCTCAAGCTCAGAGAAAACTTGAAGGAAAGTAAAAATATAGTAGATGTAACACAGGAGGTCTTTCAGGACGAAGTGAAAGATGAAAACTAGTTATGGAACTTGAGATTTGGACATCTCAATTTCCAAGGCCTGAACTTGTTACACAGAAAGGGAATGGTAAAAGGATTATCATTGATTGAGAAACATGACAGCCTATGTGAAGGCTACATCTTGGGAAAAAAACACAGAGAAATCTTTCCAGCAGGAAAGAGCATAAGGGCAAAAGCACCCTTAGAAATTGTCCATTCAGATTTGTGTGGACCAATGCAAATGCAAACTTTAGCTGGTAATAAATATGTTTTGACATTCATAGATGATTATATCAGAAAGACATGGGTATATTTCTTGAATCAAAAGAGTGAAGTGTTTGAGAAGTTCCGGCACTTCAAAACTTTTATGGAGCAGAATGGGAACTACATCAAAGTGCTGAGAACTGACAGAAATGGAGAATACATCTCCAAAGATTTTCTTTGTTTTTGTAGGGAGAACATCATACATAAGTAGTTTATCACAAGGTACACACCTCAGGAAAATGGTGTTGCAGAAAGGAAGAATAGGACCATCATGGACATGGTCAGAAGTATGTTGAAGGCAAAACATTTTGCAAATGAGTATTGGGCCAAAACTGTAAATTGTGTAGCGTACATCTTGAATAGATGCCCAACCAAAGCTATCATGAACAGAATTTCAGAGGAAGCGTGGAGCAATAGAAAATAGTTCATCACCCACATGAAAGTATTAAGCTGTGTGGCATATGCACATGTTCTGGATTAGCTTAGAAAGAAGCTTGATAGTAAGGGGGATAAATGTATCTTTCTTGGATATAATGATGGGTCCAAGGCCTACAAACTGTATAATCCATCTGCCAAGAAAGTAGTAATAAGTAGAGATGTGCAGTTTATAGAAGAAGAAGCTTGGGATTGTTAGGTTCCTATATTACTAATATAGTCCCTTATTATTGTTAGTGTAACCCCCTTATTGTTATTATTGTGCCCTTAAATTATTATTGTTAGGTCGGCTAGGATTACATTGTGGCCCACTAGGATTACATTATGGCCCCATGGACTCCTATATATAGAAAGGAGGTTTTGCAAACTATATCATCCAAGAATTGTTCATTCATGTAATGAATTAGAGGTTGCCCCCTCAAAGTGGCTTCTTTCTAAGGCGTTGATATCTCTTTTCTTCTATTTTTGGAGCTGGTTTCACAACATTTGGTATCCGAGCTTTGGATTCTATGGTTTCGCTGCTCCAAACAGGTCATCGTGGAATTTTCGCTATAAATTTTTTTCTACGAATGTTCAGAATCTGAAATTTTTAGGGTGCAAAGCTGAAATCCTAGGGAAACTCTTCAAAAAATTTCAGAGCTTGTTTCGCAATATTTTCGGAGATACGATCTTTGAAAGGTAGTGTTTTTTCAGGCTCTCGAATTTCGTCTGAAAGAGGTGATCGTGGGAAAAGATTCATAACTCTCTTTATGAGAATTCGATTGGAGTGCCATAAAAAGTGGTCGCAAGTTCATGGACTGCAGTTTCTTGGGTATAAATTTTAGAGTTGAAGGATGAAACAGTGACACGTGGCAAGTCATACAATTTCGCTCTACTAAACCAGCCCATAATTAGGTCATTGTGGGAGATTGGACACAACTTTGTCTTGGAGAATCCAAATCAGATCAGACCTGTGGCATTCGAAAGAGAATTCAGAGGGCTACATCAATACCAAAATTCAAATGTTGAAGTACTGTAATCACAAAGACGTTGGGTTATGACTTTGGAATAATCTAGAAAAAAGGAAAGCTTAATGTTGTTGCAGATGCACTCTCATGAAAGAATGAAGAGGTGGAAGCATTGCTTTGTTCCATTTCTATTATCCAACCAGATTGGATAACCGAAGCAAGAGCTGAATGGAAGAAGGACAAAGATGTATGGACACTCATTCAAAATTTGTAGCAAGATCCTAGTACATCTGATACATTTAGTTGGAAAAATGATTCCTTATGGTACAAATATTGCTTATATCTTTGTAAGAATTCCAAACTAAAACAAAATATTCTTTTAGAACTGCACACTTCTCCTTTAGGAGGACACTTCGGATTTTTAAAAAATTACCACAGGGTGAAGAAAGAATTTTTTTGGGATGGCCTTATATCTGATATTCAAAATTTTGTGGCGGAATGTTTGGTTTTCCAGCAGAATAAAGTTGAGGCAATTAAGACCCAGGGACTTCTACAACCTTTATCCATTCCAAGTCAACGTTGGGAGGAGATTTCAATGGATTTTATCACAGGTTTACCTAAGTCTGAAGGAAAGAATGTCATCATGGTGGTAGTTGATAGACTTACCAAGTATGCACAATTTTGTGCATTATCTCATCCATTTAAAGCAAGTATAGTTGCTACTACATTTATCAACACAATTCAAAAGCTACATGGAAGCCTAAGGGTTATTGTGAGCAATAGAGATCCCTTTTTTCCTGGAAATTTTTGGACGGTGTTATTTTCTTGTTTGGATACTCAATTAGCTCGTAGCTCATCTTATCATCCTCAATCTGATGGACAAAATGAGATAGTAAATAAATGTTTGGAAGGATATCTTCGTTTTTTTGTATCTGATAAACAAACACAATGGGTGAAGTGGTTACCTCTCGCCGAATGGTGGTATAACACTTCCTTCCATATTGCAGCAAAAATGACCCCATTTATGGCACTTTATGGATATCATCCACCATCCATCAGATCATATTTAAGGGAAAAATCGAAGGTTCAAGCAGTGGAAGATCACATCGAGCATCAGCAAGAAGTTCTCCAACTCTTAAAGGATAAACTGAATTTGGCACAAAACCGAATGAAACAAAAAGAAGATCAACCTCGCAGCGAGAGAAGTTTTGATGTAATAGATTGGGTATTTTTATGGCTACAACCATACAAACAAATGTCCCTCAAGCAAGCTAATAAGGATAATAAATTATCGCCAAAGTACTATGGTCCTTACAAGGTGTTGCAAAAGATTGGTACTATGGCATACAAATTGGAGCTTCCTACTTCTTCGTGAGTGCATCCAGTTTTGCATGTTTCATGCTTAATGAAGGTTATAGGTGAAAATATTCCAGTTCAAAAAATATTTCCAGAACTTGATGAGGAAGGAAAAATCATATTGGAACCTGAAGCGGTCACGAAAACAAGAACTCGACAGTTATGGAATTGATCAATTTTAGAGTATCTCATCAAGTGGAAGAACTTACCCACGGAAGATTCTACATGGTAGGATGAGAATTTTATACAGAAGCACCCAGAGCTACTCAAGCATTGAGGACAACACTTTTTTGAAGGAGAGGGGCATGTTAGGTTCCTATATTACCAGCATAGTCCCTTATTGATGTTATTGTAACCCCCTTATTGTTATTATTGTACCCTTGTAACCCCCATATTGTTATTATTGTGCCCTTAAATTGTTATTTTTCGGTCAGTGAGGATTACATTGTGGCACACTAGGATTACATTATGGCCCCATGGACTCCTATATATAGAAAGGAGGTTTTGTAAATTGTATCATCTAAGAATTGTTAATTCATGTAATGTATTGGAGGTTGCCCCCTCAAAGTGGCTTATTTCTAAGGCATTGATATCTCTTTTCTTCTATTTTTGGAGCTGGTTTCACAATAGGGATGGAATTTTAGAGTTAACAGTGAACATGAAGACTAGTGTGTCTCATTAAGAAGAAGAGGAAGGGACAATAAAAAATAATCCTTCCTTGGTGGCTCCTCCTCCACCACTACAAGCACAACAAACCACACCACAAGCTGGAAATAGAACAACCTTGACAAATCAAGGAAGTTCTTCTTTAAGCACACCATAGGGAACTGAAACTCCATCAAGTTCAAGTGGAACTCCAAGTACACCAAGAAAACTAAGATTCATAAATCTGAGTCAGATTTATGAACAAGGAGAGGTAAATGATAATTCTGGTCTGAATTCTTTATTTTCTTTATATTATCATGTTGATGACCCAATTCATTTTGAAGATGTTGTAAATGAAGAAAAATGGATTGAAGAAATGGATGAAGAAATTGGTGCAATAGAGAAGAGTAATACATGGGAGTTAGTGGACCTCCCTAAAGATAAAGAATTCATTGGAATTAAATGGGTCTATAAGACCAAAATCAATGCTGAAGGCCAGATTGAAAGGCAGAAAGCAAGACTTGTTGTCAAAGGCTACAAGCAGCAACAAGGAAGAGATTATGAAGAAACCTTTACACCAGTTGCAAGGATGGAAACTGTGAGAACAGCGTTGTCTATAGCAGCACGACAGAAATGGAAGATTTACCAGATGGATGTGAAATCTGCATGCTTGAATGGATTATTGAAAGAAGAAGTATATGTTAAACAACCTCCAGGCTATGATATTGAAGGCCAAGAGCACAAAGTATGCAAGTTGAAGAAATCTCTTTATGGGCTGAAGCAAACACCAAGAGCATGGTACAGTAGAATACATGCTTACCTGATTGAAAATGGATTTGAGAAATGTGATTATGAACCCACACTCTATATAAACGAAAATTATGGTAAGATTCTTATTATTGTCTTATATGTAGATGATTTAATTTTTACTGGCAATGAAGATTCTCTCATTGCTGATTTTAAAGCAGTCATGAAGAGTGAATTTGAAATGACTGATTTTGGTTTTCTAAGATATTTTCTGGGAATTGAAGTAGAGAAAAATGAAAATGGTATTTCCATTTCCCAAGAAAAATATGTTGAAGTGTTGAAAAGGTTCAACATGTAGAACAACAAGGCAGCTGTAAATCCAATAGTAATGGGGTTGAAATTGAGCAAAGAAGACAGTAGGAAGGATTTTGATCCAAAATTGTATAATAGCATAGTTGGCAGCCTCATGTATTTGACTGCAACTAGACCGGATATAATGCATGTTGTAAGCTTAATCTCCAGATTTATGGAAAGCCTGAAAGAGACTCATTGGCAGGAAGCCAAGAGGATTATAAGGTATGTGAATGGAACGAGGGGGTATGGTATTTTCTACTTCTCATCTGAAAACTTTAATTTGACAGGTTACACTAAAATTGATTGGGTTGGAAGTATAGATGACACGAATATCACATCTCGATATGTGTTTGATTTTGGATCGGGAGCCATTTCATGGGCTTCCAAGAAGTAACCAGTAGTTGCTTTATCAACAACAGAGGCAGACTATGTGGCAGCAACAATAGTAGCATGCCTAGCAGTATGGCTAAGAAGAGTACTCAGAGATTTGTGTCATGAACAAAAAAAAGGCACAACCATTTACTGTGATAAAAACTCAGCGATAGCTTTATCAAAAAATTATGTGTTTCATAAAAGAACAAAACACATTGATACCAAGTTTCACTACATCAAGGAGCTAGTGAACAATGGAGAAATAATTTTGAAACATTGTAGAACTAAAGAAAAGTTTACTGATATCCTCACAAAACCATTAGCACAGAAAAGTTTTAATTACTTAAGGAAATGCCTGGGTATGAAGGAAAACCCAACAGTTGTAATTAAGGGGGAGTGTTGGAATTTAATTCAAACTACTTGCACAACACAGTGCAACATGGAAAAATCAAATTTCGATCGCTTTATCACAACTTTGCAACATCACATATTTCATTTTCCAAAGTCCAAGTTGCTACACCATTCATCCATTGATCGCCAATGCGATGTGGTCCCACTGCCAACTCAGCCAGAACGTGGGCCAATCATAGGTTTTCGCACAGGTTTAAAGCCGTGTTAGCAAACTCCAAAACCGAACACGAAACTTTTATGAATCTGAGTTTATGAATTCTTCACGTACCATTTTTCCATGACATCACATATCACTTTTGGGACATGAATTTGGATTACAATCTAGCTTAATGATATTTGAATTCCGCAGCAGGCTAAAGATTGTGCGTGTTTGCAGTGCGAAAAACTTCTATCTGAGATCGACGGTTTACGGGAGCACGATTTGCGTAGAGTTTAACTGAAGGGGGTTCCTTTGCAGTTGACCACCCCATCTCACATTGACCAGAGATCAATGGTTGTGATCTACTGCAATAGAACAACCCTACCCTTTGGAACTCACAGAGGAGTGCGTCCGCAGAACCACTAGAGGGGTGTCGCTACCTATTAAGTGGTGTCTCTACCATACAAACCATCGTAGCACCAACACTTCCACCGCCAAGAAGATTGACATAATTGCGATCTCCAAGCCGTGCCCCCATAGTTATGTGGCCATCAATGCAGCTTGTCAAACATTGAATTTTGATGTTTTTTCGTCAATGGCATTCAATAGCATTAGGTTTGTAATAAATTTCTATAGTCGGTCAGTGAACATATAGAGGTTGAATTGCACTATAGAGAGTATAGTGTAATTTGATATTATGCCCGAAGGATGAAGACAGAGAGATAGCGAGATATTGTAGTGATGTTTGTGTAACATGCAAGAGAAATTTTCCGCTGTGAATCCAGAACCTTGTTTTGAAGAATTCTATGTTGTAACAGAGTCAGTTTTTTTAATGAAATAGAGTTTCATATCTCATCTCTATGTCTGAAATTTAAATTTTAGTTTTTATCTCTGTATGTGTTATTGTTCGAAATTCCTCAAAAAATTCCAACAGGATGGGCAAATATTTTGTTTCTTTTGTGGAAAATAATAACTTGTTTACCCAATTGCATGAATAAATTGTAGTTACATCCGAAAAGACGACGAGCCATATTTACCAGATTATACAATATTTAATGCACACTGACTCTGCAAGGTGGACCTGTGTTCATAAATTTTTCAACAAACCATTTCAGTTGAGGCTCGCTTGCCAAGATGAAGAGTCCACTGGCTACGGATAATTCTGTGAGTACTACTATCTGAGCACACCATGAAACAACTCATTGCCTATATCCCTTAATTAGTATATTCAAACTTACTGAATTTGAAGTTATAAAATTAAGAAAGAATCACATTCTTAATTGCATTAAGAAAAGAAAACAACACAACATTTAAATAATGTAGAAAATTTAAATATGTTAATGTTTAAATTTTCTCTGTGAGAATATGAACATCATCGAGGATGAAAATCACTTCCTTTTAGAGTGTCCCACTTACAACCACATTAGAGTTCAATTTCATAATCTTTGTTGCAATACTTACCTTCCTAGCCTTTTAAGATGTCAAAATTATAGTGAGCTGGGGAGGCTTCTCTCCAAGCTTTTTGAGCATAGGAATAAAATATTAAATCAAATTAAATAACTCTTTTCTTCAAGTCTGATAGACCAAATATTAGTTTGAGTGAACGTTAACCATCATCATCATCATCATTAATATATAAACATAGAAATTGATAACAAAGATTTTTAAGATTTAAATTTTTTATCTTTATTATATAGTAAGTATAAGGAAACTATTATATATAAATAAAAATTTAGTTTAATTTAAGTGAGTGAAATTTTAATAGTATTTTTAGAAATAATTATTATTTAATAAAAAAATTACAGTGAAAATTTTAAAATATAATTGAAATATGAATTTAGGAAAACATCATAAATAATTAAATTAATTTATTTTACATTAAAATTAAAATAGACATTATTATTATAATTTATTACATATGAAAAAGAAATTATTCATATTACATAGAATTATATTTTTTTAATATAAAAAAATATATTATATATATGTTAGATAATGAATGTTATATTTTGTTTTTAATCTAAAATCAATTTAATTTAATTATATATGATGTTTTCTTAAAATCATATTTCAATTCTATTTTAAATTTTCTATTGCAATTTTTTTCATTAAGTAAGAATTATCCATAAAATTACTCTAGTATTCACTTAAAATTTCACTAAATTAAATTTAAATTGAAAATTGAATAGTTAGTTTCTATTTATATAATATCATTTCTTTATTATTACTGTACAGTCAATATGAAAGGTTTAAATATTAAATTTCATATATGTATAAATAGGCAAGTAAAACTATTCACTAGTAATTTAAACTAATCACTTATGGCAAAGAATTCTTTAACAAAGTAGACATTCACTACCCATCTAAAACCTTATATTAAATTCTATATAATTAAATGTTATTATGATTTATAATATCATATTTTTACATCATTTGAATTATATTTTTAGTATATAATTAATTTAATGTTCTAAAAAACCACCCAAAAACATTTTTATTATTACTAGTCGAGACTTTAACGTAATTTCTAGTCTCACATGTTAGGTGGAAAAGGAAGTCTCTTCTTGGTGATTACTAAATGTTTTGTCTCTAGTTTTATGGTAAATGGTCTAGATAAAACAAGCTTTAGGAAAAACACATTGCAATGCGTGAAACAATTTCCATATAATAATTAAGATATAATTCTTATAAATGTGCATGATTAGGAAAAATGTTAGCATTTTCTTGGAAAAAACACATTGGAATGTCTGAAAAAATTTCCATATGATAATTAAGATATAATTCTTACAAATGTGCATGATTAGCAAAAATGTTAAAACATTTATTTGGAAAAAATGAGTAAAGTATCATTTGTGCAAAATAGTAAAGAACATCATAGTGAAGATAACTCACTCATATGGAGTCACAATGAGTATTATATGGTTTGAATTGTATTTTTCAATGTTCTTAAAAAAATATCAAGATATTTTTACTATACCATTATAAAATTTCCGAGTTAGTTTTAAACAAAAATTACTTAAAAAAAAGAAAAACAAAAATTAAACAACATAAAAACATGTTTAAGGAAAAATATTATATTACTTTCCATACGTTACAAAAATTTAATATATTTTGGATTCAAAATGCTTAAAATTTACGGATCTATACTCTCATAAATATTGTATTTAGTATAAATATATTTAATTTTTCATATTTTTATTTAAGTATTGATTCACTATTAATCTAAAATATATCTTTTTAATATTTTCCCAAATATTTTATTTACTATACATCTATTTAAAGTTTCATATTTTTATTTGGATATTAATTGGCTATCTTATTTAAATGTGCGGTTTTCTCAATAGAATCAATCATGTAAATCATTCCAAATTTTATCACCTCAAATTCAAATTTAGTAAATTTGAATATATGAATGAATGAATGAAATTTTAATGTCCACGAGACTTAAAATAGTCTATGGGACTATGAGTTCCCCATTTTTCTCCTTTTCCATTTCAGTCCCCTTCTTGTTCAAATTGATGATGAGCTAGCCCAACCTTCCAACTATCTCATCGTTGAAAAGACAATGCTAAGAAACCAATGCTAACATATTCCCATAACTTTCTTTGATGTATTTGAATGCATCACATTCCAAAATAAAATGTTTTTTATGGTTCTACTGCTCCAGACGTGCAAAATGTACACACTCGTTCTTCCCAAGATTCTTTAGGCCTTTTCCAACGTCCTGTTTCAGACCGAATATGATGCGATTTGGTTCTTAATTGAACAATAAGAACCTTTGCTATCCACGGAATGGTAGCTCCAATGTACTCCTTTTTTTGGATATCATACATAGGGTTGAATTTTTCGATGTAATACTTCTTCTGTCTAACCAACTCTCTTCCCCATACCTATTTACTATCCATAATAAATTCTTTAGCTCTTCGCTATTTGTAGGACAAGCCTTGAGGTAGATATTCCAGTTTTTGCATCCATGTATAGTTTTGTCTCGTCCATGTTTTCTTTCTTTCACTCATGCCTTCCTTCAAGATAAGATTAAGCCATCTACCTACTCCCATTTTCTCAATTCTTTTTAGATATATTATGAGCTGCACCATAGCAATTTCTTCGATGGGAATTGCTCGTGTTTCACTCAACATTATCTCATAAGGTACGAAACTTTTTATTTTGAACTTTCTCATGATCAAACATTTTTGGATTTTCTCAATTTTCTTCCATTTTGAGACAGGGGTGCTGCTAGCCCACAATTCACACCCATATAGCATCACTGGACAAACTAGGAGTCCAAAAAGCACTTTAACGGTTTTCCAATCCCATAACTCTGATTCCCTACTCTTGATTTGTTTCACAGCACATAGTCATACTCACAAAATTATCGATAGATAGTGTGTCACATAGTCGTACACACACAGAATTATCCATAAAAAAAGGGATCTTCATCTTCCATCTTAGCAAGCTGGCTCCTCAACGAAAATAGTTTTCCAAAAATATTATGTACACAGGTCCACGTGCTAGAGTCATGGTGCATTAAATATCTTATATCTTGGTAAATATGGCTTGCCCTGAAAAGATGACAAAGAATTTCTCTTTTTTTCTGCGCATAAAAAGATAACTCGTGTGCTTTTTTGTGCGAATAAATGGAAGTAGATACATCGGTAAAGAGCCCAAAGAATTTTTTTGGCTGAGAAATAAAAAACTGTATGCCCAATTGCGCGAGTAGTCATATCAATAAATATCCACGGTATGGGTCATCGATTTATGTCATCCTCGTGATGCTGGCCTTTGCATGATTGATGATGTCATTCTCATGACACTCTTGTAAATTAAAGTATTCTGAACTTTAGTGGGAATATTTCTCTCACATCAAACATTATTGTAAATTTAATACATGAAACACCAAATGGTCCTCACATGCACTAAAAACTTCAAAATTCCATGTTGCTTGGGAGTCTAGCTAGTTTCCAAATTTTACCTTGGTGTTGAAGCCTCAAAAATCATTGCTTCAAACATTGGGGGATAACCACCCGGTCGGGACCTTAGGATAGCTCTTTTTCCATTTGGTGTGGTGGCTCCGACTGGATTTACAGGATCAATTTCCTAGTAATTTAAATGGGTTGGTAATGGAATGATTTAATGAAGGGAAAATGGGACTAGATGACTGAAATAAAACTATTTAAACTAACTTAAAACTAATAAGATAATTCTCAAAATAACCCGGGCATCAAAAGTGAATACAACTTTAAATTGTTTCAATTAACCAATAACCATGAAAATGTATTATAGCTTAATTGAAATATGCAGAAACAAATAAAGATAACTCTGTTTAAGAAATTAAACAGAGTTATAATAACATATTGCATTCATAATTATATATCGTTTGCATATACTGTAAAATATAAATATCTCTACACACTCAGAAATGATATGTATAAAGAAATATTGTAAAGCGAATACACATAAATGATAGCAATTTAAAAGAGAATATCACATAACATAAGAAAACTAACATTGAATAGATAGGAATACCATATCCATCTTGATACTTTCCAATGCAATCCGATATCCAAATCCAGCAACTTCAATGTAAAATCAACTCCAAGAAACATAAATGCAATTCTTAGAGGCAATTTCGTACAAAATCACCAAATGTGATCGTTTATAAAAAATATAAGAGTCAATGGAGTACATAAATCTAATCTCCAAGTCAAAATATTACAAATTCAGGACCCAATTCTAAATGCATGAAAGGGGTTTAAATAGGTACTTAACAAAATAACTAAAACTATTCCTACAATCTATCTAAATCAAGAAATCTAGAATAGAAATGCGATTTTGAGGTGAACTGACTCATTGATTATCTGTTGTGGTTGATGTGCCCAGATGGCAGATTTTGAGCATTTCCTTCACTTGTTCTGGATGACTAAGCTTTGAGTGCAACCGCCCTGTATATGTGGCATCAAAGAATTCGGGAATTATGCAATCGATGGCATTTGAAAGAAATTTTATTGCTGTTTGTTGATTATGGGGCTTGATAAGATAGGTCCACATTGTATCCCATGATATTCCTTGTAGTTGGCCAATTTTCTGATTTTTATTAATTATCTCTTGTTTCCATTTGTGATCAGTTTCTTTTACCCTAGGTAATTGGCTAGGGGTACAATCTGAAATTAAATTGATTGCATATAGGTTATCATTCACCAGCTGTGTTACATTGTTCATTGTGCTTTTAGCTCTGGATGTAGCTCTTTCTACTTTGATTAAACGTTGTTCCCATTCTGCAAAAGTAATTTCTTTATGTCTCTCCATAATCTTAGGAAGATTTTCTTTTCTTCCTGATTCTGATTCTTGCCATAAAATAAATTCAGAGATCTTTTCATTAGCTTCATCAAATTCAATTTTAAGACTGACTCCTTCATCTACCAAGCAAGATGTTAATTCACATAGGGATTCTGCTTCTGCAACCTTTAGACAAAATTGATTTAATTGTTGAGACAATAACTTGTTTGTCTCTAGGGCTTCATTTTTGAATTGATACAAATTAGGATAATTCTTAAACTTTTCTAAGTTAGATTGAAACATCTTCTCTTGCTCAATATTTGAAGTCTGCTCATTTTGTAGAAGAGCCTGTAATTTTTCTATTTCTTGATTTAGCCACTGTTGCTTTTCTAAAGTCTGTTGATCGATCTTTTTCTTTTCAACAGCAAGCTGCTCTTCTAATTGTTTAGCTTTGAGCTCTCCATCCTGCAATCATTGTTCTAACTGAATGATTTTCTGTTGGTTCTCTGTAACCTATTCTTCTAACATGGCTATTTTCACATTCTTTTACTTCATTAACTGTGTAACTTCAGAGGCCTTGTCTATAGTAGTAGCACTATAGGCACCTGCATATTGGGATATTTTGGTGAGATCCTCAGATGGATTCACCTCAGCATTCTTATAAACAATTTTCATGAATTCCACTTGTGATGTCAAAAGTGCATCTTGATTATTTCTCCTCCTTTTCCTCTGTTTTCTCACAATAGCCCTATGTTTAGGACTATAAAATATATTTAGAGGAGGGATTTCTTCTATCTTCAACATGATCTCACCTGTGGGATTTTAGGGATGATTTCTATATCCTTGTCTTTCAGATCATTAACTTGGGGATTATTTTGTTGTCCTATTTGCTGGGAAAATTGTTCATATTGGCTCAACAAATGAGGAGAAACAATAAGTTTAGTAGCTTATTCTCCTCCAAGTTGAGAATTTGAACTATTGTTTATATCACTTTTTGGTGCTTGTTCAGTATTCTTACTATGTGTGCCTCCCTTTTCAATATGTGCATTGGCATTAGTACTTGTGCTTTATTTTCTTTTCTGGGCCAAAGACTGTTGTACATCAATATTAATAGTTGTTTCTGTCTTTTTAGTATCAAATTTTCTGCTAATATCTTCCTTTTGTAAAACAGGATTAGTTCCTGTTACTTCTTTGTCAGATGTATTCCCCATTTCCTTCTGTTTTGATTCATATTCTTGTATAGAAACTCTCAACTGATACAGAGGAACTTTGAGTAACCTCTGACTTCTAAATAACAAAAATTTATTCATTTCTTCAGCCTGAAGTTTGGACTTGGCCAAATCAAAAACTTGGGACATTTTATCTACAGAAACAAACAAATCATCAAACATATTTGGTTCATGTTCGAACTGAGCAATTGAAACAGAAGTAGTAAAATCATATACCACCTTCCTAGGATCATATTACCTCCCTAGGATTGTTAGAAGCTTGAGATTGGTCAGCTTAACAAATTATTTTTCATCATGGAAAAAAACTATGAGAGTATAGTCAGCACATTTAAAAGGAAAAGTAGGCCACATAAGCCTCTTGTTGTTCTTCAAAGTTCTAGACATGCCTTCTACTGTCAGCTAATAATAAATTTCCTGTGCTAACAGTTTGTCTGGAGCATACAAAGGAAGGATGTGTGGTTCTACAATACTTCCAAAAACTCTGATATATGTGAAATTTTCCTCTCTGAACCAATCTCCAATTGAGGAAAAATCCACTTTAGCTTTGTCAGAAAGTCTAGGAGGGAATCGTCTATTAGTATGAATATTTTGTCATAAAAGATCACATTAGCTGAGAGGAAAAAAAGAAAGGTGTTTCCAATTCTCCTCAATGGGATGGGTTCTTGAAAGTCCTCAACATTTCAGATCTAAAATTTCTCTCTCTTGTTGGTGTAGAAAACAGAGACAAACATAGAACTCAAAGGGAGCTTACAAGACAAAATGGAGAAGGTGACCAAGAGTATAGATCCAGAGTGATCTAATGCAATGAAAAGGTGGCTAATGAATGGGAAAACCATTCTATTTATAACAAAATATTAGGGCGGTCTAGAACTTGGTGCATGAATAAAATATTATTAATCAAATTCTAGAGCCACTCTTTAGGAATATTTTATTATATTTGTTGGAGGGAAAATGATTTTTGACTTGGGTCAATTCCTTTATTTATAAATAATAAATAAATAGATGATTTATTTATTATTTTAAGGAAATGGTGGGAATATAATTAAATAAATAATTATTTATTTAATTATTTATAAATGATTTAGTCAAATTTAACTAGGAATATTATTTAAATATGGCTTTAAATAACTTACTCCTAGGAAATAATCAAATAAATAAGGATTTATTTAATTCATTTCATTATTTTGGGTTAAATATGACCAAGAAATATAAACACATATAGATTTGTTTATTATTTCCTTTTGGGGTTTCCTATTTAGACCATAAACAACTTAATAAAGATGTTTTACTAAGTTATTTCACATAGTGAAAGCAATTTTACTTAGGGTAAAATTGATCTTACATGGTGTACTTGGGTTCATATAATCATAATAGGTTAGATGACCAAAAAATGGTGTAACAGATTGCCCCCCAACGTACGAGTGTTAGGAGAAAATTGTATGACTAAAGTACGTTGTAAGAGCTCAATCACTAGACATCAAGAGGGAATTCAAAGAGAGAAATGCAAGGTAGTCTAATGTGCTAAAGGACTAGACCCTGAGGAGATGAGACTTATAGGTGCAAAAAGTCTCTAGTTTATGAAGTGTTACATGTGCTAAAGGCGGCGGGGGAGGCATACCTATGCCCGCCGAGACTAAGTACAAAAGAATAGTATGTCTAGTAAACAAGGAACTGAACTATAAAGTACATGTTGGCATAAATACGAGCCAGAAAATAGAATGATGAATCCCACATACATGTTGTGCCTGGAATAACAGCCAGGACTTATACAATAATATTTTAGTACATGAGATACAAATACAACCCAAATGCCCCCTATACATGGGGAAGAGCTCGCAAAATCTGTCTGATACTTGCAAATTGAAAAGGCGCTGCAAGCAGCTGAGGCCGAAATCATCAAATGTAAGGAGCTGCATCAAAGGATAAAATGAAGGAGCCATCCGGGCATGTGGGGGGCTACCTATAGGGCCACCCCCTCATGAGGGTTGAGACATCTTACACACACCCGGGAATCACCAATAGCTACTGCTGCATCACTGTACCATCAAGTATACGGATCACGATCATGTTGAAAGGTGCTTGAACCAAGGTACACCACCCTCTAGACCTAGCTTTTGGATTAAATGAGCTGAAGGAGGTCCGCGATAGGTGAGGTAGTAAGGAATCCCCAACTAAGGCACGAGAGAAATAGTAGAGAAAATAACAGACGGACACCAATGATGATGATGAAATGGGGGAAGATCGAAAGGGGACCATAAAAAACATGAGTACAAAATGGTATCTCATGATGAAAATTGACACGAACAAGAATGAGTATGGAGGCAAAGCGGTGCCCCAAGGAAAAGTGTGGTAGGTGAGAAAATCTGATTTTGAGGAGAGGTGAAGTAAGACTTCGTGGACAACATGTGTCTTGGTGAAGTAAACAGATGCTAGCTATCTAAAGGAAAATAAAACATGCATTTCGAATGGGAAATGCTAAGGGTAATATCTCTTAATAGAGTGCATTGCGAGGATTAGGAAGGGGGTGGCCTTCAAAGTCCTCTAGAAGATATGCCCCCTTACCAAGGTATTTACTGATGATGTAAGAACCTAGCCATAATGAGTCAAACTTCCCATGACCAAGGGTATTGTGGGCCTGGTCATATACTAGAACAAGGTCACCTTCATGAAAGGTACGAGGGTGTACTTTTCGGTCATAGTGAGATTTGGTGTGCTTTTTGGCTGCTTCAAGATTTTGCAATGCAACACGATGGTCTTTAGAGGCACGCTCAAGCATGATAAGTCGTTGTTCTAGAGGTTGGGTATCAGGGAGAAGTTCGACGGCCAAGTGAAGGGAAGGAATTTCACACTCGATCGGTAAGAATGCCTCCTCTCCAAAGACAAGGTGGAAAGGAGTGAAACCGGTGGCAGTTTTAACAGAAGTATGATAAACCCACAAAGCAGGGAAGAGCATAAGATGCCAATTGGTTTTGTGCTTATTCACTGTTCGTTGAAGCATGGTCTTAAGAATTTTGTTGAACACTTCAACTTGGCCATTACCTTGGGGGTAATAGGAAGATGAATATCAGTGCTCAAAACCCAATAGTGAGGATAGCTCATGCCAAATCTCATCTTCAAAATGTCGGCCATGGTTAGAGACCAATTTTTTTGGAACTCCGAATTGAGGAATGACATGGTTAAAGAAAAAAGGGGCTGCAGTGGTTGCCGTATTGTTGAATGTTGGCATAGCTTCGACCCATTTAGTGAAATAGTCAACCACCACGATGATATATGTGTGGTTACCAGCAGATGGAGGTCAAGATTCCATTAAGTTGATGGCCCATTTGCAGAAAGGGCCAGCTGTGACGAAAGGATTGAGGAGAGCGGGAGGAGCTCATGCCTTAGGGGCGAAGTGTTGGCAATTGGAACAATGTTTGACTGCTTCAATGCAATCGCTGAAGAGAGAAGGCCAAAAATACCCAGTGCGCATGATTTTTTGGGTGGTGGCGAGGCTGGAGGGGTGGCCGCCACAAGCGCCGCTATGACAGGCATTGAGGACTTGCTCAGCTTCAGCGTGTGTGAGGCAACGGTGAAGGACAATATCTACTCCATGACGATAAAGGTCGTCACCAATCAGAAGGTAGTGAGGGGCTTGGTGTTGGATACATCGTCGAGCATCACAATCAAGGTGAAGGGTGAAATTTTGGGTTCATAAGTAAGGATGTCACTGTACCAAGGATCGTCGGTGGTGATGGCAAATAAATGTTCATCGGGAAGAGCATCATTAATTGGATTATCTTGCGTCCCAGTAGGAAAATCATAAATGAGTTCAATGAGGACTAAACCTTTCTTACTTTTTGGGGTGACAAATTCAAGGTCGAATTCTTGGAGGATAATGACCCAACAAGCGTACTTCCCACTGAGGATGCATCGACTCAATAGGAAAGCCATGGGGTTGGAGTTAGTCACAACCTTGGTGGAACGCATGAGGATATAATGACGCAGTTTTTGGACTGAGAACACGACAAATAGTGCTAATTTTTCTTCATGTGAGTACGACACTGGTGGACCGGCACGGTTCTTACTGACATAATATATCACATGTTCGATAACGTTATCATCCTCCTGGATAAGGACACCAGCAATCGAATAGGTGTAAGAAGAGATGTATAGGATGAGGTCTCGGTCAAAGTTAGGAGGGCGGATTAAGGGAGCGGATGTGAGAGCATGCTTGAGGGCATCAAAAGACTCTTGAGTGTAGGTATCCCAGACAAATGGGGTGTGATATTGAAGAAGTCTAAGGAAGCCATGGGCGGTAGTGGCATAGTCAGGAACAAATCGGCGAAGAAAATTAGCTTTACCTTGGAGACTTTGTAGCTAGCGTAAGGTACAAGGAATAGGAAGTTCAAGAATGGCTTGAACCTTCAAAGGGTAGAGGTTTATCCCATCTTTAGACACTATGAAGCTGAGGAGACGACTAGCAGGAATGCAGAAGACACATTTTAATGGGTTAAGGCGAATGTTATACTTGTGACATCGGAGGAAAATGGTACGCAAATCATGGATGTGTTGTGCCCGATGTTTAAAATGCGCAGTAAGGTCGTCTAAATAGGTAAGGATAATATGAGCTAAGTCATGGAAACAATAAGACATGGCTCGTTGAAAAGTGGCGCCAGCATTTTTAAGGCCAAATGAACGGGGTTTTAAGTTGATCAGCATGACAGATAATGATTTGGTTGTATCCGGAGAAGCCATCCATAAAGGATAGAATCTCATGCTGCCCTGCACACTCATTAACAATTTGGTCAATAAATGGTGTGGAAAAGTTGTATTTGGGACAAGCTTTGTTTAGATCATGAAATTCGGTGCAAACACGAATGGTGCCTTGTTTTTTGAGGAAGGGAACTGGGTTGGACACCCAAGTGGTGTATTCGATGGGATAAATGAAGCCAATCTGCCTGAGCTTATCGATTTCAGCTTTAATGGCTTCATGTCTGGAGGGATGAATGGGTCTCAACTTTTTATGGACCAGAGTGGCATCAGGCCATATGTCGATATGGTGTTCGACAATGGTGGGATCGAGTTCGGGCATTTCTGAGTAGGACCAGGCGAAAATATCATGGAATTCTTTAAAGAGTTTGGTATAGGCTTTAATTTCTTCTGAAGTGCATTGGGCGCCCATGGTGATATGTTCTTCGATTCCTTGTTTGACAGAAATCTCTATTTTGATGGTAGGAGAGATATTGGCCATATTTCCTTCTTTGAAAGCGTCGGGTGTAGGGATGGGGTTTTTAAACCAATCGACTTTATTAGGAATGAAGTATTTAGACTCGACAACATATTGGTCATGGGATTGATGTGGAAGAAAGTATGCATGATGGTGCATATCTTCCCACGGAAAATCAGGTTCGGTCGTGGCTTCCATGATGTCCTCATATGACCGAAAGATGGGAAGAGTGGAGGGAATAGGATGACCTGATGAGGTAGAAAGATGAGACTCCTAATTGTGAGGGGAAAGGCTCACATGCGCGACGTCATGTGGGGTGACAAAGGAGTAAGCAGATGAGTGGTTAAGTGAAACATCGAGGGAAGGCACTAAGGGGTCGGTCGCAAGGAATCATGGTGATGAGGAAAGGTAGGAAATAGTGGCTGAAGGTTCGGTCATCTCAATATCAGGATGGAAAATGTTAATTGGGGTAGACAGGTTGTCTGGTGCTAGTGAAGAAATACTATGGTCAAGTGTGGCATTGAATTGGCGGTATGAGGCTAAAGAAGAACGATACTCGTCAAGGCGTGGGCAAAGGTGGGTATAATGTCCATGGAAATCGCACAAAGAACCAGGGTGATTGGTGTGCACGTTTTTAAGTTTCGGGAGGGAATCAGGTATGGTGACATAAACCTCAGGGATATCAGATTCCGGGAACATTTCATTGACCATGGTCTTGAGATGCAGTAATTCAGGATAGGTATGGGTGGCATGACCGACAACATCACACAAAGAACACTCGATGGTATGCTTTGGAGGTCGAGGAGGGGCAGAGTTTGTTAGGGCAGTCTTGTCCTTTGATGCCCCCTTACGAGCTTTACTATTCTTACCCAAAGAGCTCACAACAGGAGGCGGTTCTTGATGAGGTGACTGAGGTACTGCTATAGCGGAAGAAGTCATGGGGATCGGTTGAACTGGGGTCAAAGCAAGATATGGTTTGGGTTGACCAGGTAGGGTAGTGGCTGGAGGGTAAAGGTACCAGACGGGTGTACCCAAGGTCAAGTTGGGGAGGGTGGCCAAGATAGGGACGGAATAAACTCCGGGAGGGGGAGCAAGGAAAGGTATCTGACCAGTAGGGTAATGGCCAGGAGGAATGGTTCCAAGGGGGTTGATATCGGGCGGAATTGACCCAAGAGGATAAAGAGGCACGTGGGGACTATTTGTAGAAGGAGATTAAAAAGGAAGAACGCTAGCTAGCGGGGGCGAAGGGCTAGGAGCTGGTGGGGGTAGGTGAGGTTGAGGTTGCTAACTAACCAAAGTGGGTTGCTGAAGGTCACCCCAAGATGATTGCATCATGCAAACGTTCGCCAAGCTAGGATCAGATATGGGAGGATGGTCCAGAAAGATTCCAAGCAAGGAGGAGTCTTTATAGACGTCGGGGGAAACACTGGGAAAAGAATCAATGGTTGGATTATTGGTGACAACAGAGATAATGGACTCAGGGGAGGTCTAAGATTTTGGTTCATGATATGTCAACTGGTCGATGGTGACAATCTTTCCATTATGAGGGAAAAACATATTGCGGTGGACTGTGGATGGGACGGTAGACATGGCGTAGGTGTAACTACGCCCCAAAAGAATGTTATAGTCAATAGCGGCATCAATAACTTCAACATCGACACAAACAGTCTTGCCTGCAAGGGTGATAGGACAGTTACGGAATAGGCTAATGGGCTGGGAAGCATGGCCATCCCACACATGAAGGGTGATTGTAGAAGGGGCCAGCTCAGGAGATCCGAGTTCTTTCCAAACCGAAGCAGACATCACACAGGTAGATGCCCTCTCATCAATAATACATCGATCGATGTTGGCATTTCAGATTTTGACTAGGATTTTGAAAGAAACTGAAGCAAGAAGGGGGGGATGGTCTGACTGAAGGGCATCGAAAACAATCAATTGGTCATCAGCAGGATCTACACCACCCACGGAAGATAGTAGAGCCTTATTTTGAGAAGGACATGACTGGAGGAGTTCCAATGTTGAAATGGAAGTAGGAGATTGTGCCAGATCATCTACTATGATATATGAATGGGCAGCTTGACCAAAGGTAGCATTTCAGCATAATGGGCCTTTAGGAATCTTGGTATGAACCTCAGCTTTGGGCAGAGGGATCTACAAGGGACCATTAGGTGTTAACAGAGGCTCTTTAGGACCTGAAGATGGGGACTTGAGGACAGACGGAGCGAGAGGCGTGGAGTAATGATGAGATCGAGTTTAAAGATTGAGGTCGACGGTGAGAGGTTGGTCAGAGGTCATCATGAGGATCTGGTAATTGGTGGAACTAGAAGGGGAAGGTTGAGTGGTTACCGGGGCATGAGGGGGTTGAGTAGCCACAAATCCTTGTTGAGAGAAAGGATCAGTAAACACAGTGGGTTGAGAAGTAGTCGTATTGGGAGGGACAGTAGGGGAGGAATTTTGTCCCCGCACGGTGGCCTGAGACTCCCACATCAGCCACATTTGTGGTAATAGGGGACAATCGTGAGTGTAGTGACCATAAACACTGCAACACGAATAGGGCTTATTGGTGTGAAGCGGCCTGTCTGGCTTGGGCTGAGAGCCCTGTGGTTGGTTGGCAGTGTTAGGATCAATACTTGAAAGATTGGATCCATGATTACTAGAGGTGGATTGATTGCCTTTCCTCTTTCTTTGATAAGGAAGAGAATTAGTCGCGCCCTGCTACGCAAATAATTTCCCTAGAGGGGGTAGTAAGTGCGGCTACGGGGGTTGGGAAGGCAATGGGGTGAGAGGTCCAAATGTTGGAGGAGCAGGGACACCAGGTTGTGAGTAAGGATAAGGGTTAAGATGGGCAACATTGAGGTAAGCAGGAGTGTGGGAAAAAGGAGGAGGCACGCCATATCCTGGATACATGCTACCTATAGGGGGAAAAGTGCTGGAGGTGCTGGCCCCTCCTGGAGGGAAACCATATCCCATAAGAGGTTGAGTAGAGGTATGTGAAAGAGTTCCAATGATACCGTCGACAGAGTGAGATGCCCCAAGGGCATTAGCGCCATCGAGCTTATGGAGGTTGGGAAGGATGGTATAAACATAACCAGATTGAGCATAGATAAGGTCATATTTGAAGGTTGTTTGGAGGGCAGCTTCTTTGGTTTGAGGGAACTGGGATGCGACATCTTTGCCAATGGGAGGTAAGAGAGATCAAAGGAACCAGTCCATGTAAACCCGATCTTCAAAGGCAGGAGCTCGACATAAGCTCCTTCTTCTCTTCCATTCCTGGACATGAGCGGAAAGGTGGGTTGAAGAAGATTGACGGAAATAAGTCAAGAGTTCAGTACCAGTGTCATATCAGAGAGGGAGCTGGAAATAAGATAAAAAAGCTTCGGTAATGGTCGCAAAGATGGTATGGGAAGAGGCGGTCTGATCAACATACCATTTAGAAGCTTCACCGGTAAGCGTGTGTTGGAACAATCTAAGATGGATGGAATCATCAGTAATGGAATTGGATGAACACCACATATGGAAAGATCGGATATCGTTGGAGGGATCTTCACTAGCAAGGCCTTCAAACTTGGGAATGTCAGAGGGGAGATTGGTTGGCATAGAAGGCCAACTGAAATCGTGGCGGATAGGATCATTGATCAACTGATTGAAATCGGGGAGACTGAGACCGGCCATATAAGGGAGCAAAGGGACAGTCGAGCTAGTTCCCGTAGTGGTTCCACTGGAAACGGACCCAGTAGTAGAACTAGGGTTTCCGCTAGTGCTAGGCCCTGAACTAGACATGGTGAAGGTAACATGGGGAGAACCAGGAGTAGGGGGAGAACTCGAACAATCAGAAGAAGAGTCGGAGTGCAGACTCCGGGGAGGACTTACTCGATGACGACGGGAAGGAGGAAGTCGACCAACCGAAAACTGAGGGTGAAGGCCAAGAAGTCTCTGGGAGAAATGACTTGGAGGCGCAATGATGATGGGAAGAAGAAAAACCGACAAGGGCAAGGAGGTGCAAAATCAAGTGAGGTCAATGTCAAAACAAGGGCAGAGAGGTAAAGTGTCAATTGATTTTAAAGTCTTTGCCAGGCGGTGTTAACCAGGCTCTTCTTCACTTAGGGTCGGTGTGTGGCGTGTGTTAATTTAAATTTTTAAACCCAGACGTTTTGAGAGTAAAAGAAAAAGTGTGCTATGTAACTGAAAATAAATCTGCAGAGAACAGTAAATAAGACTGAAATAACAGAAAATTAACAGCTAACAATGCATCAATCTAACCCAAGAAGGTTAGTCTCTCAAAATTATTCTAGAAGAGGGAAAAAATCTAATCAAAACACGCTAAAAAGAGGCCAATAGATCTAAGGTCGAGAGGGACAGGGATCTAAAGGGGAAATTTGCTGAAAAGAGGTGCAGAGAACAATATAGAGGCAGAGGCAAGGTTTCTGCTAGAAAGGAGAGAATCAGCTAAAGGTAGAAGGGACAAGGAGGTGACCCTAGAGATAAACCCAAAAAAAACTAAATGAGGTGTTTTGGAAGGGAGAAGAGTTGATCTAGAGGGATCTGACAATGAGGTATCAGATTTGAGAAGAAGGAGGCTAAAACTCAAAAAATGTAGACGTCTGAAAACAGCTAAAACTTGCCCACAAAAATTGGAGGGTACTAAAGCCCTAAGGGGCAATATTCCCACTTAGTTGAGTGAAACATATCAGAAACAGGTCTAAACGGGCAGAGACGGGGGCTGGAAAACCCTGACAGAAGCTTCAGACAAACCTAGAAAAGTTGCTAGAAAAATGTAGAAAAAAGTGCAGGTCGCAGGTTCTGACCTGTTTTCAGTTTAAGTTGTAGTTTTGGGGCAGAAAAGTGCACCGTCCAGTCCAAGTCATATTTTTTGGACCAATAAGTGCGACCTGCAGATCCGGGTCTCTCGGCGGAATATTTCAGAAAAAGTTGTTGTCTCAGCTGCGGTTGATGTCTGTCACCTGCGCAATAGGGCTAGAAACACACGAAAGTTAAAAATTTGAATGTTTGATGGTTTTAGAGGTGAAAAGCACCATAAAAATAGGAAAAAAAAGAAAACTGAAGAGAGACCCTAGGGTCTGAAATAGCTGGATATGCAGGAATAGATAAAACGACAGAGGTCGCAAAAGAAAACCCGTGTGGAGTCGCCAATTGTTAGTATGAATATTTTGTCGTAAAAGATCACTTTAGCTGAGAGAAAAACAAGAAAGGTGTTTCTGATTCTCCTCAATGGGATGGGTTCTTGAAAGTCCTCAGCATTTCAGATCTAAAATTTCTCTCTTGTTGGTGTAGAAAACCCAGACAAACATAGGACTCAAAGGGAGCTCACAAGACAAAATGGAGAAGGTGGCCAAGAGTATAGATCCAGAGTGATCTAAAGCAATGAAAAGGTGGCTAATGAATGGGAAAACCCTTCTATTTATAACAAAATATTAGGGCGATCTAGAACTTGGTGCATGAATAATATATTATTATTCAAATTCTAGAACCACCCTTTAGGAATATTTTATTATATTTGTTGGAGGGAAAAGGGTTTTTGACTTGGGTCAATTCCTTTATTTATAAATAATAAATAAATAGATGATTTATTCATTATTTTAAGGAAATGGTGGGAATATAATTAAATAAATAATGATTTATTTAATTATTTATAAATGATTTAGTCAAATTTAACTAGGAATATTATTTAAATAAGGCTTTAAATAACTTATTCCTAGGAAATAATCCAATAAATGAGGATTTATTTAATTTATTTCCTTATTTTGGGTTAAATATGACCAAGAAATATAAACAAATATAGATTTTTTTACTATTTCCTTTTGAGGTTTCCTGTTTAGACCATAAACAACTTAATAAAGGTGTCTTAGTTATTTCACATAGTGAAAGCAATTTTACTTAGGGTAAAATTGGTCTTACATGGTGTACTTGGGTTCATCTAATGATAATAGGTTAGATGACCAAAAAATGGTGTAACATTGGCCAAAAATGGTTTGATAAATCGGAATAAGAAAACTATGACAGACTCTGTAAACATGGCTTTTGAAACGCCCCTTACATAAGAACTTGTGATATATATGAATTGGAACAAGATCTTTAGGGGTCCATTTCCATCCTAATAAGGGGAATTCATAATTGAAACAAAGGGAATCTAGGATATAAGCACAAAAATAAAAAGGAGTGGAATTTCCAGAATTTCTGTCTTTCCTATACTCAAGAATTCTATTGGCTATCTTATCAGAAAGAATGAAAACCCAATCCATCATCTCGGAACTAATAGTAGAATGTATTAATGGCACCATTTGAATGGAGAACCTAACCGAGTTATCATTTCCAAACAATCTACACATCATTGTTGCGGCATAATAGTATGGAGGAAAAAGAAACTCCACAAAGTACATACCTGATGCTTTGTGTCTGTGCTTTTCAGGAACCCTTCTCCATTCTTTAATTGGTTCTGACTGATTTTCATGATTCGCAGCAAATTCCTTGATAAAATCTTTGTTGTAAATTTTATGTGGGTCTGGAAGGTGGTACATTGCTTTGATGTCCTCTGGTTTGAATGACCTGAATATTGCTCCAGAAGTTGAAACAAAGGTTCTGTCTTTTATAGCCACATTATAAATTACCCATCTAATAAGATCATAATATGGAAAAATGTTTGCCAGAGCTGCAACTCGGTGTAGAAATGAGTTTGCTAATGCACCAAGAAGAGTTTCAAAATCAGAGTCTGAGTCAGCTTTGTCAGGAACTATAGCCTTATCTTTAACAACTTTAGGGTTTTCCTTTTCGAGTAAGTTGTATACATTTTCCCATGTCATTTTACCAAGTCCATGGCATGAGGTATCTGTAACCAGCTTAAGCTTTCTTGGTTTCTCTTTAGGCGGCATAGTGAACATAGGAGCTTTTGCAATGATGGCGGCTTTATATTTCCTGAATCTTTTCGACATTTCAGTATCGGGCAGTGTTTCTTTTGTTTAGCGAATGGAAAAATTGGATGTTCTATTATTCTGCAACAAAGAAAAGCTTTCAGCCAAGGTGAAAACAAAATAATGAAAACATCTATACAAAAGGATTATTCGCTGATTTGCATTTATTATATCCATGGTTTAAAAATTGAATGCCCTCTAGGGAGTCACATTCATGCATTCAATAACAAAACAAATCGTTATTATTTGTTTGATTTGTGAATTAATGTCAACGTACAATTAGACATTGGCATATTTCGAAATAAGTGTAAATATATTACCTTTTAAATCTTTTGGAATGCGATGAATAATAATATATGAATATTTATGTTGTATTAGAATCATGATTCATTTAAAAGGAAAATGAAATAAGACTTATGCCAAATTTTGATTGTGAAGAGCGCATCAAGGATTTTCAAATGGAATTAATCATTAAATAGTTTCTTCAATAACCCGATTGCGATGAGGTGGGGTTCGCTGCGTCGGAGTCTTTCAACCAAATGAATATATTGTTTTAATTCTCTGAAAATCGATTGTGATGAATCACATCGCATCGAAAGAATGTAAAAAAAACATAACACTTTAAAGTTTTATTCGAAATGTGATTGGGATTGAGTGCCATCACATCAGAATTTACAAAGCGAAAATAGAATTTAAGGAATTCTCTGATTTTCTGATTTGTGATTACTGTACATATTGAATAATGTTAAATATAAAGACTTTATATAATATTTTTGATATGATTAAAACCTATGTTTCTCATCATATTGGAAATTTTTTTAAAGGTTTGTATGCTTTGTAAATAAAAATATGCAATGTGTCCTTTTATCGATGAATCTTTTATTTCTAATAAAAATGATTGAATTTTTTCTAAATATTTTATTTCTATCTAGAAAGAAAGATAAAAACCTATTTCTAAATGAATTTTGTTCTAAAAATTTAAAAATGGGGAGGGTTGTCTTACAGTACAAAAACTGGTTGCAGCCTAGAATGTTTTCAAATCTGAGTTTGGAGTTCGCCTGCTTCTATATAAGAAGCCTATGCCATTGTATTTCTCACCTCCTGCTTATGGAATTTTCCCTAGTCAAGTTGTAGGTATGGTTTTATATTGGGTATAACATGGGTAATGTTGTATATTTCTATTACGTGAGATATCAATGATTTTTTCATATAATTCTATGTTCATGTTATGCATTGATGCACAATTATCAATGATTTGTTCACCATGTTATGTATTGAAGCATAGTAACTTATCAATGTCCACGTTATGTACTGTTGCACTTTAGCTGATCGAATTTAACTGAAGTATAGGAATTTTTTTGAAAAATTACGAGTCTTGTTGGCATTCCAGTTTCGAGTTAGTGATACCATCCAGTATCCGTACTAAGCGAACAAGATCAGCAATATACAACAAGAAGGGCGGGACATCAACGACAGCCACAACAAGGTCGACTACAGGAACAATAGCGACGACAAGAGCATTGTGGGCCACAACGCCAAGATCCATGACAATCCCATCATTGGCAACAATAGCAGCAACACCACCATGTTATGCGGATTAATCCCTCTTGTGGACAAGAGTGATCTCCCTAGTATTCAATGAATAGCTAGAAACAAACATCCATTTGGAAACCTTTTCCTTTAGACCAATTTCATTTCAAAATTATTATAAGGAAAGAAATAGGACATGCCCCTACCTTGAAATCCAACGTTCGATGTAGTCTTTTATTCAGTCACTCCAAAGAGGCTTCTCCAATAAGTAGAACCTGCAATAAAAGACAGACAAAAGGATCAAAGCATCTGCAACATATAATAATTAAGAAAAGCTAATACAACTTAGTGATCAAGGATTCTAAGTATTGACGTTATTCAATAAGCACAAGAACAACTCAATGAGAAAAAGAGATCCATATGTATTATCATGAATAAAAAGAGTAATCTTACAACTTGATGCCTTGATATTGTACAAATTTCTCCCATGGTCTTGAACAATCGTTCCTCCTTCAGTTTGACAAGCCTTCCTCTTTGAATATCAGCATGGAGTTATGGACATAAGGGTGTGATCATTCTCATTCCAATGACAACTAGTGTAGAGAGTATGCACTCTTAGGAATTTCTTCAGCAAATACAATGTATGTATACCCTTGAGACTGAAACTTGAGTTCAATTTATAGGGAAATGGAGGTAGTTTCAGCTTCCATGAAGAGGGGTATGGATTCCTCTCATAAAGGGATTTGAGTTCCATGGACAAAGGGATAAGCTCCATGAATGGAGGGATAAAGCTCAAACTGATTACACCTCTGGAAGCTTCGAGTTGGGAGAATATTCGACCAACTATGCTTCTAGAATTTATTTTTTCTTTAATTTGACTTTTTATGAGGATCCGTAGGTTTTAGTAGTAGAAGGTGCGTGGGTTGCCACATTTTACAGACCAAGTATCTACGAACCTATAAGAAAAGGCTAGAGAAAGTGCGGAGGTAGACTTTTGAGAGTTTTAAAGAACTTTTCTTCAATTACAAGACTTGGTTTAGGAACATTATGTCTTTTGACTTCTAAGGGAGAAAAATATAGGTAGTGATACAACTGTATGGACAGTCAAATGTCATGGTGACAAAAATAACATGTAGCAGATTTCCCCCTCAAGTACGAAGTCTGAGGTTATGCTGAAGAGTGAAGTGCTTTATCATTCTGAGAATTGGATTGGGGACACCGGACGAAAACCTGTAAAAACATTCAATGCAAGGATATATATATATATATATATATATATATATATATATATATATGTCATCGCTGAGGTAGGCATTCTCATACTCATATCAAAACTAACTAAATGTTCTGGTACAAAGATGGTTTCAATATTACATAAAAAGTAGACACAGTATGGGCACATCCATATCTCATCAGTAGTCTACTGTATCATGAATAATAAAACTCCTCATAGCCTGGATGGTGGAAAATATATCGAGGGTCTTTATTTCCGCTTCTCAAACTAGTATGATTCTATCCATGCGACTGATTGTGTCGAAGTCGAACATGGTAGAAACCACTTTATTACCAGTCAATGATGTGAACTGTTAACAAGTGTGAGAGAAACCACCAATAATGAAAATGACTCTCAAAGTACTTCAGTACAATCCATGAAGTGTGAATTAATTATTTTCAGTTGAACACTCATAGAATCATTCGATCGAAGGTCAATGATGCAACCTGTCGTTGAAGGCGAGAAACCTTCCATTACGGCATGTAGATCCCAAGGTACTGATAGGATTCTAGATCAAATTTCTAGATGATGAGCTGACATTGATATAAAGTGATCCATCACAGGAAAGCCTATGACACGAAACCATTAAGTGAAGTTTTGAATAAATATTTGCAAGAACTGGCCCAAGGATGGTCAACATGAATGGAGACAAATATTTGCAATGAATGGTTTATTTTAACTCTCTCTTGAACACATAATTGCACTGCAAATGGTTTGGCAACATTTGACCTAAAGCTAATACCCAAAAACTGGCTGAAGACGTTCAATGTGGTTCGATTAATTATTAGACAAATGATTTCACAGCCCAACTGCAAGTGTGAAAAGTGTTGTTTTCAAGAGAGGCATGCTTCTTTTTAAGCAAGGATGAAAACTCGATTCTTTTTCTCTCTTTCCCCCCGACCATTACTAGAACGTACATCTTTATTTTTGAAAAGGATGAGGAGGATAAAATTTTCTTGTTTATGTAAGCTCATCCTTTGGATGAGTCCACCTTAGTATTAATATCAAACTATAAGAAGGAGTGGTTCGGTCCTGTTTATAATCGACATGTCCTTTACTGTTAAATTTTAACGAGTCTAGTATAGGAGAAACTCAACGTTCTTCAATTTTAGGGAGTCAAAAGAAAAACATAAGTAAACTCCGTGGTTATTATTTTTCATAAATTTAGAATCTCAAGCCCGAAAAAGGATAAAATAATATAGGAGGGAACTCTATTGACCATGATTAGTAAACGTATACCTTTTTCATAATTAGTCCATTTCAGTCCAGAAAGGGGTAAACTTACACTGAAGGGACGACTGTTCATTTACTTTAACAAGTTAGAATAGTCAAGTACTTGGTGATATTTTCATGTTTGGAGAGTGTGAAAAGGGCTTAAAAGAGAACTCCAGAGTTTTGTTTTTTCATAATTTTGAACAGCCCAAAAGAGTGATAAAATTATGCTCAGTATCAAAATAATTATTTTCACCAAAAAATCTTGTATCCTGCACAAAAACTCAAAATATTACACATACCTGTTTCCAAGAAGTAAAAATATTTAAAAATAGCCTTTTAAAGTGAAAAATAAATAAAATATAATATTTTATTTATTTAAAAACTATAAAAAGGAGTTAAAACAAAATCATTTTCACCTTTTGTCTTCAGAGCAGTGAATTGAGAGCTTCTTGCCAAAAAGTTCTAGAGAAAATATCAGGAGAACCGACCGTCCATTTGTTGAATCGTCAAAACCAGTTAATCCACATCATCTTCTTCTTCATTTCTATCCATTTCATTTTTCCTTTTAAGTATTAATTTCATTTTTTGGGAGGAATTTGTGTTTAGAAATGCACTCTCAAGGGTTTGTAGGTCATGCATGCATTAACTACGGACCTTGATAATTTTTTAAATGAAAAACTATCAAGTTCTCGTAGTTTTTGTGCGGAGGCCGTGCTGACGTTTGCACTATCTCCTCACAAAAACAGTGGAGGCCCTGTGATCATTTTAAAATTCACAAATTCTCTTAACAATGGTTCAAGTTTTGCACCCAAGTGGTTTCTAACTTTCAAATGTGTTGATTTGTAGGGTTTTCCACCGTCCTAGAGTGGCGTGACATTAGCAAGAGCTTATTGACAATGAAGCCATGGACAATGCTAGCATAATACACACATTGAAAAATTGTGGTTTATATATGTTTTGGGCTATGCAAGGTATGAAAGCACAAGTAGAGTTTATGTCATAGCTCGTAAATGCATGGGAAGTTCAAGACCAATGCTTCATCATTGGTGACCATCAGCTCAAAATCAAGAGATAGGAAATTTATTTTGTTATCAGATTGTCCCAAAGAGGAGAAAACATATCCTTGTTTGGAGCCAGACAAGGTGGCCTACCCATTGCCAGCTACAAACAATAGTATTTTAGTTATCAGGCAGACTCAAAAGATAGTCGCGTAGATATTAAAATTATATTGCGATTGGATCTCAAAGTGATTTCATTTACAGTAACCAGATTTTGTCGGAGTTCAGCTCGACATGTAGCCACTAAATCATAAATGTAGACCGCAATAGAGTGTCTTGGAGGGACCATATTTAACTGGTGCGAAGGGGTATTGGCCAACATGAAAGGCCAATTAGCTAGAGCAAAGACTGCGAAGTTGAAAAATTTCAGGTATTATGCCATTCTCATTCCTTTTACTTTAAAGAGACTCCTACTTCTCACCCCTCAGTTGATTCCAGTAGATAGTGGGGAACCTCGAGAACCTTGGATGGTACATTGGGTGGCATTAATGGCTTTCCATGGTGGGGATAGAAGTTTAGTGTTTCAGTTCACTCTGACATACTTTATGTGGCTTAGGAACCAAGTCTTCACCATCAAAGACTTCCCCTATGTAGGAATGGATTTCAGAGGTGATCTTGAGACATCGTTGCCTCCAGGGGCACGGTGGGATGAGTCAGGTAAGCGAATCATTTTGATGTTTTTAATCTAATTTTTATTTGGTTTTTCATCTTCCAATACTAAAAAAAATATTTAAATGCATATGTCGGTCCACGATGACCAGCTAGACTCTGCCTCTTTGACCTGGAAAGTTTAACTATAGACATTCCTGAGACAGGAACAGATGAAATTCTTCTCAGGATTGAAAGACATGTGACGGGTGTTCCAAGATAATTTAGGATATTCTTGCTCAAATTGGCACGTGCCATAGTCTATTACCATGATCATAATCATGGATAGTGGATGATCATTGTGGATCAATATTTTTTGTTTTTCTTGTAGCAGTATCTATAAAATCATAAGGAATTTGAAACTATGATCATAAATGATGTAATATTTTCTTAAAACAAACTTACCTATGATATTACTACTTTTTCTGAGTATCTTGTTCAACAAGGATCAAATGTTGTTTTGGTTTACTATTTTATGTTGCAAATGTCTGTGTAGAACACGATTAGCTAATGCATCAGCCAATCTGTTTAAATTTCTTGAAATATGTCGATATTCGATGTAATCAAATTGTCGTTACAAGAGACAAACCTTAAAAAATAATCTCAATAACACTGGATTTTTAATTGCATATACCATGTTTAAATGTAATACAATTGATTCGAATCATATTCAGGTTACGCCTGTTCCACTTGGTGCGCCAAGATCTAAAATGTTGAAATGGATCTGACAAGATCTGCAAAATTAGAATGCTAGAAAAAAGAGAGAACACACTGCAAATATAACCACAAAGAAACTTGTTTTATTAAAATAGAGATTAACTATAGAAGCTACATTGTGGTTGACTATCTGTCCTATTACAAACTGAGGCTTGTTATTTATAGCCTTTCTTGAGTTACAAGACCATGTGTAGATACCATAGGTGGATACCATGGGTCAATACCATGGGTAGATACCACTTACAATACCATGGGTCAATACCATGAGTAGATACCACTTACAATACTATGGGTAAACTCCATGTGTGGATGAATACCATGGTTGGATACATACCATGGGTGAATGAATATCATTTATAGATATCGCTTAAAATACCATGGGCGAATAAATGAAATGGGTGGATGAATACCATGGGTCGATGCCATTTACAATACCATGGGTAAATTCCATGGGTGGATGGATAACACGGGTAGATGGATACTATGGGTGGATGCCATTTTCCATTTAGATCATTCCTCCCTCCTTAAGAAGCAATGGTCCCCATTGCATGAAGTTCCCTCGTAAGAATCCTTTTTTGAATATGAAGAGCCACTAAAGAGAAGGGTTTTGTGTAGTTAACCCATAATCATGATGAATAAAGATCCGATGATAGAGATACCTTATAATTCTTGCAACTAACTATGATATTGATAGTGTGCGGCCTAGCAAATGGACTTCAATGAAGTGTGGGTTTTTGGATGAACAAAAACCATGACAAAAGAAGATCGAAGGATAGCGATACCCTATAATTCTTGTGACCAACTGTGTTACTAATAATGTGCAACCTAGCAAATGGACTTCGATGAGAAGGATTTTGTGTGGTTGACCCATAACTGTGATGCTGATTGTTGATGAAGTAGCAGGTGCCTACATAGCTTGGGGTGGGAGGAAAAAACTCCAAATAACCGAATTCAAATGCTGATACACTGAAATTGATGAATGTGAAGCAGGCCCCTACTAAAGCGAGGTGAGAGGGCACGTCTCCAAAGGGAACCTGCTCCGAATGCAGCTCAAAATTTAAAATGAGCATAACTCGGTCAATATAACTCAGAATATTTATTATTACATTATTTTGGAAATGGAATGATCATTCTGCATCTTCTCATATGTTTGAAATCGATATCTAGAGAACCTATACTCTCAGATTCGCAATGGAACTGTCCTACCATCACAAAATTTCTGAAAAAATAGTTGATTTTAAATCAGCGATAAATCTCTCGTCCAAACTCCGATTCGACCGATTTTCTTTTTTGAAATCGGGTGATTTTTCAAGCAGAGCGCAGATATGTAACCATTTATCTAAAATTTCCCACTGAAAAATGCAAGAAATTATAGGAGATCTGTCGTCCATGAATTGTCATCATAAAAATTGATGCAACATTGCTGATTTTGAATTATCGATATCTCCCTCATCCAAACTCCAATTCGGCTGATTTGTTTTTTAATTTGAGTATTTTCTCACATGGAATCCAAATCTGGTTTTTGTTTTTGCAAAATTTTTACCAAAAGTTTCAAATCTAATATGCAAACTCGCCGCCCAAAACAAAATGATCCGAATGGAAAATGACATCCACCCATGGTATTCATCTACCCATGTTATCCATCCACCCATGGAATTTACCCATGGTATTGTAAATGTCATCGACCCATGGTATTTATCCACCCATTGTATTTATTCACCCATGGTATTGTAAGTGACATCTATCCATGATATTCACCCACCCATGGTATGTATCCACCCATGGTATTCATCCACACATGGAATTTACCCATGGTATTGTAAGTGGTATCCACCTATGGTATTGACCCATGGTATTGTAAGTGGTATCTACGCATGGTATTGGCCCATGGTATCCACCTATGGTATCTATGCATGGTATTGTAACTCAAAAAATGCTATAAATAACAAGCCTCAGTTTGTAAAAGGATATATTGTCCACCACAATGTAGCTTCTACAATTATTCTCTGTTTTAATAAAACAAGTTTCTTTGTGGTTTAATTTGCAGTGTGATCTCTATTTTTTCTGGCATTCTAATTTTGCAGATCTTATCAGATCCATTTCAAATTTTTATATCTTGGGGGCCTCCCCCCAATATCTAGATCAGTGGTATCATATTCAGGTTATGAATCCATGGGAATGAGGGTTTGAAGCATATTTCAAGTTCAATGTTTTGCAACAATCTTCAAAAAATTCCATGAATTTTTTGGGCAGTGTGTTTGCAGATCAGATACGAAAATTTTGGTGAAACTTTTACAAAAACAAAGTCCAAATCTAGATTCCTTGCAAAAAAAATACTCAAATTCAAAAAACAAATCGACTGAATTAGAGTTTGGATGAGGGAGATATCGTTGATTCAAAATCGACAATGTTGCAGTAATTTTTCTAATGATAATTCATGGACGAAGGATCGCATATCATTTCTTGCAATTTTCAGTGGTAAATTTCAAATAAATGGTTACAGATCTATGCTCCCCTTGAAAAATCACCTGATTTCAAAAAATAAATCAGTCAAATTGGAGTCCAAACGAGGGATTTATCGCTGATTTAAAAACAACTATTTTTTCAAAATTTTTGTGATGGGAGGATAGTTCTAGCACGCATCTGAAAGTATTGGGTCTCCAAATGTTGATTTCAACATGGCAATATGCAGAATGATCATTCCATTTCCAAAAACAGGTTATAATAAATATTATGAGTTACATTGACTGAGTTATGCTCATTTTAAATTTGGAAAAGCATTCGGAGTGGGTTCTCTTTGGAGACGTGCCCTCCCACCCTACTTTAGTAGGCATCTGCTTCACATTCATCAGTTTTATCATAGTAGCATTCAGCTTGGTTTATTTTGAGATGTACCCTCCCACCCCAAGCTATGTAGGCACCTGCTACTTCATCAACAATCAACATCACGGTTATGGGTCAACCGCACAAAATCCTTCTCATCGAAGTCCATTTGCTAGGTTGCTATTGTTAGTAACACAATTGGTCACAAGCATTACAGGTTATCTCTATCCTTGGATCTTCATTTGTCATGGTTTTGGTTCATCCACAAACCCACACTTCATAGAAGTCCATTTTCTAGGCCGCACACTATCAATATCACAATTGGTCACAAGCATTATAGGGTATCTCTATCCTCAGATCTTCATTCATCACGGTTATGGGTTAACTACATAAAACCCTTCTCTTCAGTGGCTATTCATATTCAAAAACGCTTCTCAGGAGGGAACTTCACGCAATGAGGACCATTGCTTCTTAAGGAGGGAGGAATTATCCAAATGTAAAATGGAATCCACCCATGTTATTCATCTACCCATGTTATCCATCCACCCATGGAATTTAAACATGGTATTGTAAATGTCATCGACCCATGGTATTCATCCACCCATTGTGTTTGTTCGCCCATGGTATTGTAAGTGACATCTATCCGTGATATTCATCCTCCCATGGTATGTGTCCACTCATGGTATTCATCCACACATGGAATTTACCCATGGTATTGTAAGTGGTATCTACCCATGGTATTGTAAGTGGTATCTACACATGGTATTGACCCATGGTATCCACCTATAGTATCTACACATGGTATTGTAACTCAGAAAAGGCTATAAATAACAAGCCTCTATTTGTAAAAGGACAGATTCTCCACCACAATGTAGCTTCTACATTTATTATCTATTTTAATAAAACAAGTTTCTTTGTGGTTTTATTTTCTTTATGTTCTCTTTTTTCCTGGCATTCTAATTTTGCAGATATTTTTATATCCATTTCAATTTTTTAGATCTTGGGGGCCTCCCCACAAGATCCATATCAGTGGTATTAGATTCAGGTTACACCTCCATGGGAATGAGGGTTTGAAATATATTTCAGTTTCAATGTTTTGCAACAATCTTCAGCAAACTCCATGAATTTTTTGGCCAGCGAGTTTACAGATCATGTATGAAATTTTTTGTGAAAATATTTGTAAAAAAAAAAAGACAAGATCTGGATTCCTTGCGAAAAAATACCCACATTAAAAAAAAAAAAATTGGCCGAATTGGATTTCGGATGAAGGAGATATTGGTCATTCAAATCAGCAATGTTGCAGCAATTTTTTTGACGAAAATTCATGGATGGAGGATTTCATAATTTACTGTAGTTTTCAGTGGGTAATTTCAGATAAATGGTTATAGATATGTGCTCTTCTTTAAAAATCACCCGATTTCAAAAAAAAATCAGTCGAATCGGAGTCCAGACAAGGGATTTATCGCTAATTTAAAATCAGCTATTATTTTCAGAAATTTTATGACAGCGGGACAGTTCTAGCATGAATCTGAGAGTTTAGGGTCTCCATATATCGATTTCAAACACATGAGAAGATGTAGAATGATCATTCCATTTCCAAAAATAGGTTATAATAAAGATTTTGATTTATATTGACTGGGTTATGTTCATTTTAATTTTGGAGTAGCATTCCGAGTGGGTTCCCTTCGTAGATGTGCCCTCCCATCCCGCTTTAGTAGGCACTTGCTTCACATTAATCAGTTTCAACATAGCAAAATTCGGCTTAGGTTATTTCGAGACATGCCTTCCCATCCCAAGCTGTGTAGGCACCTGCTACTTCATCAACAACCAACATCACGGTTATGGGTCAACCGCATAAAATCCTTCTCATCAAATTCCATTTTCTAGGCTACACACTGTTAGAAACAATGTTTATCACAAGCATTACAGTGTATCTCTATCCTCGAATCTTCGTTTGTCATGGTTTTGTTTCATCCACAAATCCACACTTCATCGAAGTCCATTTGATAGGCCGCACACCCTTAATATCAGGTTATGAATCCATCGGAATGAGGGTTTGAAGCATATTCCAATTAGGGCCCTACAATTGGGTCAAAATCATGGGTCAATACCATGGGTAGATACTACTTACAATACCATGGGTCAACACCATGGGTAGATACCACTTACAATACCATGGGTAAATTCCATGTGTGGATGAATACCATGAGTGGATACATACCATTGGTGAATGAATATCATGGATAGATGTCACTTACAATACCATGGGTGAACAAATACAATGGGTGGATGAATACGATGGGTTGATGCCATTTACAATACCATGGGTAAATTTGAACGGTGGATGGATAACATGGGTAGATGAATACCATGAGTGGATGCCATTTTCCACTCGGATCATTCCTCCCTCCTTAAGAAGCAATGGTCCCCACTGCGTAAAGTTCCCTCCTGAGAAGCCTTTGTTCAATATGAAGAGCCACTGAAGAGAAGGGTTTTCTATATTTTACCCATAGTTGTGGTGAACGAAGATATGAGGATAGAGATACCCGATAATGCTTGTGACCAACTATGATATTGACAATGTGTGGCCTAGAAAATGGTCTTCGATGAAGTGTGAGTTTGTGGATGAACAAAAACTATGAAAAACGAAGATCCGAGGATAGAGATACCCTATAATGCTTGTGATCAACTATCTTACAAACAGTGTGTAGCCTAGCCAATGGACCTCGATGAGAAGGATTTCTTGCGGTTGACCAATAACCGTGATGTTGATTGTTGATGAAGTATCAGGTGCATACATAGCTTGGGGTGGGAGAGCATGTTTCCAAATAACCCAAACCGAATGTTGCTATGCTAAAAATAATGAATGTGAAGCAGGTGCCTATTGGTGTTTAGGTAGGGATGATCAATCCACTGTAATCTGACATTAATTTTATCAATCCGGGAGCATATCCTTTCAAGGCTACGTGCAAGGTATATGTAGGAACAAATGCTCAACCGTTCAACCGAGGGTTCACAATCAAACTCAAAAGATTTCCGTGAAGTAACTTAATACAGAACATTCAACAATCTGAATTAGCAAGTAAAAGATGTGTGTTTTTTTTTTCCGAATTGTAGAAGTCTTGTTTGAAGAATCAAGTTGAATTGATTCCAAGGGCATATTGTGAAATAGATATCAGTATTGGATTCTAAAATGGCCCCTAAAAATAATTCAACACCCATTAAGCCTTTAAAAATCTCTAATATGACTCATGAAGATGAAGAATGGCAACATGACATATCAAAATTACAAAAGCAAGTGCAACAAATTTTGCGCTCGCAAAGAGCAATAAAAAATGACATGGAAGTTTTGAAGAAAGGCGTGGAAACTAAGATGGATGGTTTGAAGAAAGGTATGGATGGTTTGAAGAATTTCATGGAATATAAGATAGATGGCATGGAATTTGGCATGGAATCTAAGATGGATGACATGGAAGCTAAGATCGATGAGAAAATGGAAAACATGAAGAATGATATAAAAGCAGACATGGAAGGTTTGAAAAAGTTGATACAAGAAATGTTTCCTAATGGTGAAAAGATAGTAGAGGAAACTCATGACGAGAACAAAATAAATGTTAATCATGATTTCATAAAATCTAATGTTGGCGAGAAGAAACACCATATTTCAAAAATGGATATGAGGAAGTTTGATGGATACTACAAATGGAGCAATATTTTGATCTCCATAATGTGTAAAACACAAAAAAGGTATGCATCGAAACTTTACATTTAGAACAAAATACATTTGTATGGTATTGATGGCTTTGCTCCCATTAAAAAATTGTCACTTGGTCAATTTTTACGGAGGAAATAATAGCACATTATGAGGATACAAAGAGCAACACGTTATTTAGCCAATTGATAAATCTCAAACAAAAGGGTTTAATGGGAGAGCACATTGAGGACTTCCAAAAATTGAATATAAGGTTAACTGATATTCCAGAGGAACATAGGATTGATCTCTTCATAGGTAATTTAAAGGATAACATCCAACATGAAGTTTGAGTTTTGGAACTTGATTCATTGGAGAAGGCATTTAGGTTGGCAAGAAAAATTGAATGTAAAATTATGGTGACAAGGAAGCCTACCACTCACTTCTATAAAGAGGGAAGTGTTGCTACTCCTAGATTTCCACAACCTGCAAGGTTGACACCACAAAAATTGGAAGAAAAAAGAGCAAAAGGGATTTGCTACAGTTGTGATAGCAAATACACTAAAGGTCATAAGTTTGCTGAGAAGAAATTATTTTACATAGATTGTGAAGAGGGAGAAGAAAATGAACAAGAAGAGTATATACACTAGGAACCAACCCAAGAAGAGGAAGAAATGAGTCTGACCATATCGTGTAATGCATTGGTAGGAATTACCACTCCTCAAACTCTCAAGATATAAGGAAATATAAAGAAGAAAAAGGTAATAGTGTTGATTGATTCAGGTAGTACCCATAATTTTATTCATTGTAAGGTAGCCAAGAAATTGAATTGTTTCCTATACCCAGCACCAGAATGTCAAGTGATGGTTGCAAATGGAGGAATTATAAATTTCTCTGGAAAATGCAATAATATCAAGCTAACCATGGCGGAATATGTATTGAATAGTCCAACGCTTTCCATTCCTATTGGAGGTGCTGATGTTGTACTAGGAGTACAATGGTTACAATCTTTGGGGACGGTAGATTTTAATTTTCAAGAACTTTTCTTTAAATTTTTTTCAGAAGGAAAGGAAGTCGAATTACTGGGTATTGCAAGGAATATAACAAATATAATAAGCTCTAATTTAATGACAAAGATTCTAAAGAAAGAACAACGAGGCATAATTGCACAATTATGCTCACTAGAAGTTCCAACATCAAAATCATCTATTTCTGCAGATCTCCAAAAATTCTTGGACAATCATTCCAAGATTTTTGAAACTCCAAAAGGACTCCCACCTATTCGTGATCATGATGATGCTATTAATTTGATTCCAGGAAGTGTTCCTCCAAACATCAAGCCTTATATATAACCTTATGTCCAAAAGAGCAAAATTGAACGTGTGATTGCAAAAATGTCAGAGGTGGGTATCATTAAACCTAGTCAAAGTTTTTTCTCTGCTCCTGTAGTATTGGTACACAAGAAGGATGGATCATGGCTCATGTGTCTGGATTATAGGGAGATCAATAAGATCACCATTAAAGATAAATTTCCCATTCTTGTGATTGATGAATTATTGGATGAATTACACAGAGAAATTTATTTTACCAAATTGGATCATCGTTCAGGGTTTCATGAAATTAGACTGAAGACCGAAGATTTTTCGAAAACATCATTTCGAACTCATGAGGGTAATTATGAATTTTTGGTCATGCCTTTTGGCCTTACCAATGCACCTTCTAGATTTCAAGGGTTGATGAATTCCATTTTCAAACCCTTCCTTAGAAAATTTGTGCTAGTATTTTTTGATGATATACTAATCTACATCATGTTTTGGAAGGATCATGTTCAACATGTTGACAGGGTGCTCAAACTATTGTAGGAGAAACAATTATATGCAAAAACATCCAAATGTTTCTTTGGAGTACAAGAGGTGGAATATTTGGGTCACATTGTATCTCACGAGGGTGTTAAGGTAAACCCTAACAAAATTAAATATATTAAGGAATGGAAAGTCCCCACAACCATAAAGCAGTTGTGAGGATTTCTCAAGTTAACAAGGTATTATCGAAATTTTGTTAAGAATTATGGGAGAATAGCAGCACCTCTAACAACATTATTGAAGAAAGATGCATTTTCATGGACTTTTGAAGTAACTAAGGCCTTTAAACATCTTAAAGAGGCAATGTGCCTAATATTAGTCTTCGCTATGCCAGATTTCACAAAAACCTTTATTGTGGAATGTGACGCCTTAGGAAATGGAATTGGTGTTGTTTTAATGCAAGAAGGAAGACCCATTGCTTTTGAAAGACATCCAATCAAAGGAAAGTATTTACGTAAACCTATTTATGAGAAGGAAATCTTAGCAATATTGCGTGCACTAAATAAATGGAGAACTTACCTAATGGGAAGAAACTTCAAGGTAAAAACTGATCATGATAGTATTAAACAATTTTTGGAACAAAGACTATCTTCAGAAGAGCAGTGAAAATGGGTCACAAAGATGTTGGGCTATGACTTTGAAATAATTTACAAAAAAGGGAAGCCAAATTTTATTGCAGATGCACTCTCAAGAAAGAATGAAGATGTGGAAGAATTTCTTTGTGCCATTTCTATTATCCAACCAGATTGGATAACCGAAGAAAGAGATGAATAGAAGAAGGATGAAGAAGTGTGGACACTCATTCAAAAGTTGCAGCAAGATCCTACTACATCTGATACATTTAGTTGGAAAAATGATTCCTTACGGTACAAAGATTGCTTATATCTTTGGAATAATTCCCAACTAAAAAAAAATATTCTTTTGTAATTACACACTTCTCCTTTAGGAGGACACTCAGGATTTTTAAAAACTTACCACAGGGTGAAGAAATTTTTTTTTAGGATGGCCTTAGATCTGATATTCAAAATTCTATGGCGGAATGTTTGGTTTTCCAGAAAAATAAAGTTGATACAATTAAGACCCTAGGTCTTCTACAACCTTTATCCATTCCAAGTCAACGTTGCAAGGAGATTTCAATGGATTTTATCATAGGTTTACCTAAGTCCAAAGGAAAGAGTGTCATCATGGTGGTAGTTGATAGACTTACCAAGTATGCACACTTTTGTCCATTATCTCATCCATTTAAAGCAAGTACAGTTGCTACTGCATTTATGGACACAATTCAAAAGTTGCATGGAAACCCAATGGTTATTGTGAGCGACAGAGATCCCATTTTTACGCGAAATTTTTGGATGGAGTTGTTTTCTTATTTGGGTACTCAATTATCGCATAGCTCATCTTATCATACTCAATCCAATGGTCAAACTGAGATAGTAAATAAATGTTTGGAAGGATATCTTCGTTGTTTTCTATTTTATAAACCAACACAATGGGTCAAGTGGTTACCTCTAGCTAAATGATGGTATAACACTTCCTTCCATAGTGCAGAAAAAATGACCCCATCTATGGATATCATCCACCATCCATCCAATCTTCTTTCAGAGAAAATTCGAAGGTTCAAGTAGTGGAAGATCACATCAAGCATCAACAAGAAGTTCTCCAACTCTTAAAGGACAACCTGAATTTGGCACAAAATCGAATGAAACAATAGGTAGATCAACATCGCAGTGAGAGAAGTTTTGATGTAGGAGACTGGGTATTTTTAAGGCTACAACCATACAAAAAAATGTCCCTCAAGAAATCTAAGAAGGATAATAAATTATCACCAAAGTACTATGGTCCTTACAAGGTGTTGTAAAAGATTAGTACTATGGCATACAAATTGGAGCTTCCTGCTTCTTCATGAGTGCATCCAATTTTGCATGTTTCATGCTTAAAGAAGGTTATAGGTGAAAATATTTCAGTTCAAACAATATTTCCAGAACTTGATGAAGAAGGAAAAATCATATTGGAACCTGAAGCAGTCATGGAAACAAGAACTCGATAGCTACGGAAACGATCAATTTCAGAGTATCTCATCAAGTGGAAGAACTTACTGACTGAATATTCTACATGGGAGGATGAGAATTTTATACAGAAGCACCCAAAGCTACTCAAGCGTTGAGGACAACACTTTTTTGAAGGATAGGGGCATGTTATGTCCCTATATTACTAGTATAGTCCCTTATTGTTGTTAGTGTAACTCCCTTATTGTTATTATTGTACCCTTATAACCCCCATATTGTAATTATTGTGCCCTTAAATTATTATTGTTAGGTTAGCTAGGATTACATTGTGGCCCCATGGACTCCTATATATTGAAAGGTGGTTTTTTAATTTGAATCATTCAAGAATTGTTCATTCATGTAACGTATTGGAGGCTGCCCCCTCGAAGTGGCTTATTTTTAATGCGTTGATATCTCTTTTCTTCTCTTTTTGGAGCTGGTTTCACAACATTTATAGCCTGTCACCAGTGATCAAATGGGCTCTTATCATGTCCTGTTAGGGTCCCATAGTAAATTTTTTGTCATTTCATTAGGTCTTGAAGCGAAAATATGGTCACTAGGTATTAGGTCTAGGACTATTTTCCACTCCTTACAAAGTTTTCACATGCTAGTCCATGTCATAACTCAGTTGATTGTATCATCATTCAGATATTATCATCATCATTTTAGTCATCACCACCATGATTTCATTCAGTTCAGTGTCTCCATTAGTTCATTAGGGTTTCAAGGTCACTAAATCTTTCATTTCATGCATAAAATCCAACAAATGGATGAGTGGTAATAGGCAAGTTTATTCAATAAAGTTTGATTTCAAAAATGTAATTTATGTTTTTATATGTAATAAATATTTAAAATGTTCCTAAATCTGCAATTCAAGGTTTCTAAAAAGCTACAAAGTTCCAAAAAGTTACGAAGTCCAAAGGTTACAAAGCTCACAAATGTAAGTCATTCCTAAAAAATGACATGTGGGGTCAATCCTCCCTCAAAAGGAGGCACTTCATGTTTATAAAAGACAAAAATGAAACTCATTTGCATTATTTCACCCTCCTAGAAATGACCTCTCCTCTAACAGTGGCAATAAAGTCGATTTTTCACCTCTCATTGGCAAAACACCTAAGCTCGCTCCGAATATAGAGACTGTGTTCCGCATGTGGAGGAGCTTGCTACACACAGAAAGCTTTTACTGCGCATGGGGAAGAGCTTTGTAGAATTTGTATATAGTCACCAAAATTGGTTTTTCAAATCTCCTCTTCAGTTCTTACAACCTCTAGCCTCTACCACAAGTAAGTCAAAGCATTTCATACCTTCCTTTGCCTTGTGTGGCAATAAATTAATCAAGAAACTTATTCTCCTAGGGTTTGCTTAAATTTCATGGTTTTAGTCTTCAAATGCTAAATTTATTCTCCAAACCTTATTTTTCTTTTCCCTACACCTCTATTTGTAGTTGATATACTACCTACATCAACTACACAACCTCATCCCTTCATTTCTATCATTTTCCCTATAAACCCTAGTCTACACTATGTTCTTCTAGGGTAGGACTATGTTTTTCTCCTTTCCACCCCCTCCCCTCACTCATTCATTTATTTTTACCTACTCCCTAACATCACTCCATACATTCCTTAAACCCCTTACATTCCCTCACACTCAAACCCTAGCTCCTACACCATCATCACTACCCTATGCTACATTTTTTGTAGCCCCCTAGACACAGACCTATAATTAAATTCTATAGGTCTACTCCTACCCACCATACCTCCCTTATAAATTCCCAAGCCTTACTTCCTAACACCCTAACCCACCTCCCTTAATGTTTCCATCCCTTTATCCCTCTCCTAACCCCTCCATCCCATTCCTTTTCCACAATCCCTTGTTTTGCACCACTAGGGTTTTCCCCTTACAAAGAACTTATGGAGGAAAAGAAGAATAATTATCACAAGGGAGGTCAGATTAAAAGATACGAACCAATCAATAGACATGAGATGATGTTCTCTCCACTTTCCAAGCAGTTCTAAATTCCCAGAAATCATAGCTTTACCTTTCCAAGTTCTAGGTTGCCTAGGGTTTACTGCATACACATGAGCCGTTTTCATTCAAAATGTGTTTTTTGCCAAATAGAGATGAATTTTCCAAACATGAAAGAGGATTTTGTCCACCATAGACCAAGGAACAAAACCCTCCTTCATTTTATCCACAGGCATTATTATTTGGGAGAAATGCCAAAACTACAATTTCCATGGGAGGTTTACTGCACTTTTGGATAACTTCACTTTAAGACAGATTTTTAGGGGTTTGAAGAAGGGGTTCCAGTGCTTGATGACTCCATTGTGTAGAAAAAATATAACTATTTCCAATGGTACCTTTCAAGCTTTATTTTGACCTTGGTAAGGCCTCTAAATGTCACTTTTTCCAAGAACATTATGCACAAGAACACTACGTTGTGCACGACGCTGCACATAGAGATACCTTGGGAAAATATTCATAAATGAACCAAAAATGGGTCATTTTTTATGCTTAAATACTCAAAAGATATATAAAATCTCTCAAATTTCCATGACAGGTCTTAGATTAGAATTTGGAATTCAACACAATGACTACAAATGGCCTCTAAGAGCTCGTTGCACATTTGCAAATGACTGACAAATTTTCATGAAATTTCACTGTGAAAATTTTGAAAATTTTTAGTTTGAATTTTGTAAAAGTCAAAAGGTAATATTAAATGAATGTAAAGGGTTAAATTAAATTTTAAATTTGTAAAATAGGGTTACATAGGTTTCTTATCCTCCATTTAATGCATTTAGGAAATGTCTCATGATGGTTAGGAAAAGGAGGAATTGGTTGAGTAACTTCCCTTGTGTGTACAAGACTTTGGATAGGTGCATGTATTTGGATTTTCTTGTTGGAAATTTTACCTCCAAGGGAGGATTTTGACCTTACTGAATATATGAGGAACTTTGTAACTAGTTTCAATGTTGGATGTTGCAGAATTGAACCTTGGATACTAGTGTCCAAGTTAATTTGGCAGGAACTAATAGAAAAAATTTGTAGCTGTTGTAGTGGGATTCATGTGGTATGTGATTTAGCAGTGTTTTTCCTTATGTGATAATATGTTTGAATGTATTTTACCTTCCATTTCCGTTTTCATTCTCCATGTGTTTGATTTCTAAGATGATAAACATAATTCATTGATTTAATGCTCTATTTTGGAGAAAATTCCACATTTTCGTTCATATTCTTTTGAAATAAATGAATTCATGAGATTCATGATCGTTTTGAGACCATATTAATATAACATATACACAAATATACCTCTAAAGTGCTAAATTATGTGCCTAAATTTCCACATTACATCTCTACAAATCTGATTTTCAGAGCCTTCATCTAGTCCTCCTAGACCTAAACCACCATCAAGCACAAAATCATGAAATAAATCAAACCCTAATATATATACCTAGCTTAATATCCTTTACACTATAGTCAAGTAATTGTGATCTCATTGAGAGAGCCCTCTCAGCCTAGTAGGGCTAGCTACTAGGTCAAAATGGTATGTAGTTACCTTTGCTAGTCTCCTTCTCAGCCTTCAAAGAACTGGTGGAGTGCTAATAGGTCCTAAGCCAATGTACCTTCTATGGAATTCCCCTTGTCCTTCCTGCCATGGTCGTGACTGAAATGGATTTTGGAATTACCAAGGATAGTTGGGCTCCTAGATTGAGTCATCCCACGAGCCATCCCATCGTTTTGAAATAGGTAAATTGTCCATACAAGAATCCAGAGGCATAATTCCATATAATTCTAGTAGGGAGAAGTCCAATCATTACTATTAACAAAACCTAACTGCCAGATTTCTTTCCTCTCTTGGTTGCGAACCTTTTTTCCCTACGCAAACCCTTATCTCTCAGCCTTTTCCATTTCTCCCCAAGCCATAGACTCCTATGGAAGTTGGTCCTCTAACAAATACTCCCAGTCCTAGAATATCTTGCTCTCTTAACCTCTATGACAGCATAGGTGTTATCAATGCCCTTTCCATGAGGCTGGGTAGAATTTACTCTCCCCATCTCCTTGTGTGAAAAGCTCCAAAAACATGTGTTGAAATTTCTCTACTTAGATCCTTCTCTATCCTCCTCCCTAAAATTATACATGATCCGAAACACTGATAGAGTTTCCATACACCTCATAAAGCATCCCTGTGGGTCACCCTTCCCAAAATGACATAAATTATGCTACATGCAGAGCCAAATGTTATTCCTAAATCAACTGAGATGAATATCCCTAGTGTAAACCCATCCATCTCCCAGAATGCAATAGAGTAATTCTACTTTCTACTAACCCACATGGAGCTAAACCAATCCCTTTTGATCTCATGAGGCTCCCAACTCTCCCTACCAGACTCCATACACTTAACCATGGCATGCACAGAAAGGAAATAGTGAGTTACATACCCAAAAATTGCATAGGAGGGTGAGTGATGGGGGTCTCATGTCCTGAGATCATGCCTGCACCCAAGCTTGCCTTCACAATGAGACCCCCTGCCTTCCTTGGGTCAGCTTTAATTCCCCTGTGCGAGCCTCTATCCCACCACATCGCCTTAACTGAAATGCATAGGTACTTCCTACCACTCTTTCCACTCATGCGAAGGGTGGTGGGCTTCATCCCTGAGGTACCTGTCATAAAGTCTGATGGGAGGGAGGATCCTCCACGTAGCACCCCAATTGAGGGGTTTGTTTCTTAATGTTATTATGGAATTTTGAAGAAACCTTTAATTATTCCCAACTTTTATTATGTAATTTTTTTTATTTAGTACAATACTTGATTTAATTGAAAGTAAAATTTTGGTATTTTAATTAGAAGGACAATTTGACATATTTATTATTGAAACATTGGTAGAATGATTTATATGCTTCAATGCAATAATCATGCATCCTAACACAATTTTCCTATCAAGAATATGTCAATTTTCATAAAGCATATAATTTTTTTTTCCCTAATCTACGGTCAATTCCATGTGAGCTACAATATGGTGAGAAATATTGTTGTAATGTGTTATATCCCAAAATCAGGATTGCACAACAAGCCTGTTGAAATAATGCACTCCTAAGAATTTAGTGAACTGAAATGAGTTTTCAGCTCCTAGATCCCTTAGATCAGCTCATATAAGGTATAAATCCAAAAGGAGAGAAAAAAAAAATCAAACTAGGTGGGTTAAACATATCTCCCACAACCTAGTCTAGCTGAAAAACACCCAAAGAGAGGGGCTGCAGCTATATGCAATGGACTGCTTCAGAAATAACGTAGTTTATCAATTTACAAGTGTGATACCAACATCGAGGTCCATATTTCAATGATACAACAGCAAAATAAATCTATAATAAAGCCTATACAGTGTATAACAGAAATAGGATAAATGTACAAGACAAAAGACTCAAAATGAGCTGCTACAACAACATGAAATTGTAGAATAAGCTTGAAAGTATTATTTTCATTGTTGAATCATGCAGTATATTACAAATCATATCTAGAGCAGATCTGTATGTAAAATGATAGATCTATTTCAGATTTTTGTACAAGATAGGCTCCTTTATACATTCCCCTTGGGGATCTCAGCAAATCATGAACAACGGTGAGTAGATCTGAGATCTAAGTCACATATATACCGAATTATTTAGAAAAATTCTGAATCATAACATATACAGTAGGTCAAATCTGAACTAACATGTATTGGTTGGCCAATCCACAAATCACCATAGTGAAATGAAGGATTCAATCACTAGAGATCTCTCCTCTAAAATGATGCCAAGTCACCCTGCAACTCTGCTCTCGTAAATAACGCAGTCATGGAAGAGGGATTGTGCTGTAGGCACTAAGAATTCTTTGGCATGCTACCAATGTGTGGATCTTAAGCTCAACCCACTAATTCACTCTTCTAGGAGGTTAAAAGACATACTCACTGGGAAGAGGCACTAGTACAAGCTAGATCTGAATAGATCTAGTGTTCCACTTGCTGCATCTCACATGGACAACCCATTCCTAAGTAGGACTGTGCTGTAGATGCAAGATGTGGCTTGGCCAAATGCCAGATAGTGGACTAGGAAAAAAAGACTCCTCCAAGATCTGCTCAAGGAAGGAGGTGGGATTCCTAAACAGGAAAGCCCAATAAGGGATGTCTAAGAAGACAATACCTTCAGAAAATAATAACATCAACAAAATTTTTCCTATTGTCCTCCTCCTTATTTTATAAGGTGAAAGCCTTGCCAAACCCTAAACCACCTCAATGAGCTAGCTCCTTTCACATGTGGAGCCTCCATCTAAAACTGCGTTGTCTATCCATGGGGTTCATGTATCTAGACTGTGATGTTGACTTGGTCAAAGTTGACCCAATCTCATGGTTCAAACCCATTCACACCTGCAAGAGTTTATTTATATGGCCCAGATATGTCTTTGTTTACATAGGCATTCATTTATTTTGATGTTTTTAAGAGTTTTACATGTCCTACTTCACATTTTATTCATCAACATGAAAATCAAAGTAAGACAAAGAAAAATTGAATATTCCCATTAGCTTGGGCTAATTGGTAATATTACATAATGATTACCTTCTTATGAACTTTTTTTTATTGACCCTCAATATCACCTTTTGTCTTAAAGAGAATACCATTTCTATATTATATATACACACGCACATAAAGTAGCCATAATTTCCCTTACAACTATGATCAATTCCTTAGCATCCTAGTCATTACATGTTCTCTTAGGTGTGTCTTCTTAGTCAAATGGATCTTGTATAGCTAAGGATTGAATTTTCGAGGTTTAGTGATTTTCATTATGTTGTCAAGTTCAATTAAATTTTTTTGTAAACCTCTATTTTCTTTGGTTTGTCATCCACAAAATGATTAAGTATAACTCTAGTGGCTTCAAGCATTTTAAAAACCATTAATGCTTTCAAGTTTAGGATATAGGATTTAGGGTTTTCACTCTTCAATAAATTATTTATATACATAAA